>OY728138.1:621673421-622358918 GCA_963277665.1 Viscum album
TATAGTTGATTTAAAAATTGGGGAATTTTAAGTTTTGGACTTTCATGTGCTCTCATTAGATCAACCATAGGATAATTTATTTACTATATTTTAGTAGTTTAAGTGTTATTAAGAGTTAATTATAAATTTTTTAACTTTTAATCCATCCATGGGATTTGATAATGACTAAAAAAGTGTCAATTTATGAAATTTTTCTTGAGTAAACAATTGAAACTAAAGTATTTAAATTCATTAGGTTCTTAGATAAACTTCATTCTTACCATTTTTTAATCTTTTTTATGATCAATTTACTTTTGTCTCTAATATTGTAGGTTGTAGGTGAATGAGTAAAACAAACATCACTTAATCAAGGAGAGTATTAATGAATAACCCCTAAACTAAAACATTGAGATTAAATGATACCTTTTTAGTAATGAGTAATCTATGAGAATAAATATAAATCCACCAGAGGAGCAATAAAAGTTGATAGGGAAGTACCCCAATCAAATTATTTAACATCACAAATATCCCTAACCAAGGGAGATGAAAAACATAGATTTCATCTTACTTTCCATTGATGGAGTTGTTTCACACACTGTTCAACTACCAATTCATGAAATAATTTCAAGATCAACATGATGGTATTTGAAATGATCTATGATATGGGAATTTTTTTTCAGAATGCAACATGAATATCCTCATGGAACTTATCAATTTTATTAATTCTTTTTACACTTTCAAGAACAATCGAATGATAATAATTCTATATGGATGATATAATTCACCTTTTTGAGTAAAGTTAAGCTAGTTGTTGGTTAAATAGATTATTTATATGATTCATCACTACACATGGCATGTTTTCCAATAAATTTATCGATAAGTATGTCCCAGAATTAAATATAATAAACCTATGTAATGATATTTATATTTCATTCAACAAGATGAGGATTCGGGATTTGAGGCGTGAGAGTTATTAAAGAAGATAATATGAAAATTACCACATTATGGATTATATATTTGAATCCAAATAAAAAGTTTCTATTAATTAATTTAGTAGAAAGAAAGAGTTGTAATTGATGCTTCTTAAAATGAGGGATTAATTCTTAAAATAGTGTCCATCACTCAAAATATTGTTTGAGATCTCACACAAGAAACATGTTAGGGAATAATGATGATGATGAAGACACAAGAGGGGGTGGATTGTGTCCTTTTAAAAATTCTTAAAAAAATTTAATTGTCCCTCTTGAAATAAATATATTGTTTTCTTCTCACTTAAAGATAAATAATTAGTGAAAAATAAATAAAGGAAGGAATTGGACATGATGATGTATAGTGGTTTAGGGCATAAAAATCTCATATTTCACTCCACCAATGCTCTCTCCATGAGCTTAGTGATTTTTAATAGCAAGTCCTTTTCTCAGGGACCTCTACAAATGATTTTAAGCAGCTGTGACCATATAATAAGGCTTTTAAAATTCCTTATGGTTTTTTATAGGGAACCAAAATATTCAAAGCTAGTAAAATATACTAAAACTCCACCATGACTAAGTATAAACAGCCAGAACTTCAAGAAAAAGATGAGATACAGAAAACAAATACCATTTCAGCTCATAGTTTCAGAAGAAACTGACATATATAAAATATATTCAATAAATCATAAAAAAATCAAAATAATATTCAATGTCACACGTGCTTCCTTGTCTTTAGACAAAATCAAAGTGAACACTTAGCAGATGATAAACATATTTTTCACCAAATAGTTTCTCTAATATTCACTTCGATGAACATCAATAGAAGATTGATAATGGATACAACAACAATAACATGATGATAAAACAAAAAAATATAAAAACATGTATGTATACAAAGTATATCTCTTCAGAGAACTAGATACCTATCTGTTTTTTAGAAGAATAAACTCTTAGTATTTAATAAGAATCTTGATTTACTTCAGTTAAAAAAGAACCAAAAAATCATCCTGATAAATCATGATCATTTGAATTTAAATACGACCAGGGAAAATCATAACTTCCCTTAAAAATAAGATTGATTTAATTCATTGAATAAGGGATTTTGAATCAGTCTTTAAATAAATTTAAATGATAAATAATACCCTGAAAAATTTGTTGTTTAAATCATGAAAATAATCCATATTTCAAATTCCGTAGATGACTCGGATAAACATAGGGATGCACTTCATAGGGATAATATTCAAAAGTATGGTTGAAAATGTATATCTGATACCAAACATAGGGTTAATGAATAATAATTTAATTATACAAACATATGGTAGTTGATAAAATTATGGTTCCTAATCTTGACGTCCATTTCAAATGTAGGGTTCCAAAAGTTGCAATTCTTATAAAATCAGAGTTCCTGATCCTTATGTTCAATTCAAATGTAGGGTTATGAACAGTGATCCCAAACTTCTTCAATATGCCCAAAATACTTAAGAAAATTGAACTTCATCCGAATTAAAAATAAAGTAACATAAGCCTGAAATCCACTTAAAGTAATATCATTAGTAAAACAAATGTGGGTGTTTTTGATAATCAAAATCAATAAGAATTTAAAGAGAATTTTTAATCAAAATATTCCCAACAATATCCCCATTTTTGATGATCACAAAACCCATAAAAAACATAAATTTTATATAAACACAAAAATACTGGATTTAATAACAAATAATCATACTTCTCCCCAAATAAATAATAATACAAATATCATATTTATCTAGATTTCACCTAGAGAAAAAAATAAAATAATATTTTAACAAAGGTTGTGTTTATCCATATTTCTCCCAAAAAAATGATCAAATGTTAACAAAGGATGTGTTTATCCATATTTATCCCCCTTTTTGTGACACCAAAAATAAAGTATGAATGAATTAATACACATTTAATATAGTACACGACTCTTAGTTAAGTTTATGTTTAGTTTAGAAAATGTATTCTAATAAATGAATAAGTTTAGATATAAAATAATGATAAATAGTAAATAGATAATAAATATTACTGAACATAAGAAGTTGTATTAAACATCCAAGATTACAAAGATATTTTGGATCAGGTTTTGGATAGACTAAGGTATCGGATGAGAAAAAGGATCAATCCTTTTTGATAGGCTAAGGGGTGCATCTTCACACTCTAAACTCTAAACTCTTTCAATCATTGTATAAAAAACATCTAAGAAAAGATCTATTCTTATTTAAATATATGTAGATATTTTTCCTATTGAAAATGAAGAAAAATTTATAACCAAGAACTCTTTAATCTCATAAAAATATGATTTAGAAACAAATTATCATATGATATTCCCCATTTGATCAAATATTTCCATTTTAAATGCATCAAAATCTATTCTTGAGATTGAATTATTCTGCATAATTTGATATTGTGCTTGAAGGGATTCAAATTATATTTTTGAAACTAAATACTTTTTCAACTCTTCAAAATATTTCCTATAACTTTCAAGTTCTTAATGGAGCCTTACTACTTCTCATTTTAAAAGATCAAACATAGATTCCATTTCCATAGTAATTAAATGAAAATTATCTCTATAAAACAAATCACCATAATCAGATGTAGTTTTATAGGAATTTATAGAAGATATTCCACCTTCAACCATTTGAAGTGATTGAACTTATGGTTATTCACAACCAAGAATTTATATACCTTTAATAGAAGAATTATCTATGGATTCTTAAACTAAATAAACTAATTGTTCCCCTAAAAAATTAGTTAAAGTAGTAGAAAAAGAAATACCTTACTTACATATTTCTTTTATCTCTTTCCCATCAATAATTTCTAAAAAACATTATTAAAAAAACATTACAAACCTTGAAATGCTAGTGTTTGAAGAATAAATATTTCTGAATAAAAGATATTTAGTCTTTTTAGGCTGCTTGGGATAGCTTCATTAGAGGTATTTGAATTTGACATTGTAAGGAAGGAAGATAGAATGTTTGAGAGAGCTTGAGAGAGTAAAAAGGGTACAAGTTTGAGAGAAGAAGAAGAAATGGTTTTATTATAATAGTTATCAAGTGAATTTTTGATTTATCGAGCCAAAATTGTAGTGTAATCAATTTGGATTTTACATTTGAAAAGATAGGTTTTCATAAGAATGATTACATAAGTAAAATTTTAATAAATTTAATTAATCAATTTAACATAAAATTTAAAAACAAATTTTCAAATAGAATGATTTTAAAGAATATAAAGATATATCAATAAAAAATTATAAGTTTTAGCCTTTTTATAGAAATAAAATTAACTTAATAAAGATTAAACTATATTAATAAATAAATTTTTTGTAGGGATAACATGTTGTTTCTTTCTACTATGATAATGGTTTACCTCTTCATTTTCTAGATAATGTGCTATCTATGTTATGTTATCTTATTTTGTTATGATATGGATTAACATTTTGTTCTTGATGAATATGGTAAATAATGTAAAGCTGGTAATTTTTAATTGTTTGGATAAATAATTAAATAAGAGGCATGTTGAAATGAATATGGTGTTCCATGTAATTTGATGTTAATAAAATTTATGAAAGTGGGCATGTTTAATTGAATATGATCTTCCATGTGTTAATGGAATTGATAAATAATGTGAGTCATGTTAATGATTGTTAATGATAAATGAAAAGGAATTTAAATGAGAATGGTACTTCTCTATGTTTTTTGAAACTAGAATTAATGTTAAGAGCATGGTAAACTTTTGATAGCTTGTTATTGCTTGATGACTTAGGTTGCCTGTAGTTGGAACTTGTGAATATTGAATTGATTAATTGAAGTTATACTAAGAAACAATTATTTTATAAAGATAAATATTTATGTCCAAGAGTTTCTATTTTCTTATAAAGGTTGAATTCCTTATGTTGGGAGCCGTAATGGCTGGTTTTCATGTGAAGGGTGAATGCCTTATTCCAGGTCAGTGTTTTCTTATTAATTATACTTGTTTTCTTGTTTCCTTATGATGTGATCTTTATGTGAGACTTTATGTGTGATGTGTTATGATCCTGGTATGACTGATCCTGGGATGGATGATGAGATACAGATGGGAATACTCAGATGATGTTATAATAGTTTATGCCTGCGATGGAGAGATACATCATGATATTCATGTGGGAATTGAGGATGACACTAGAGATGAAGAAATGGTTAAATATAGGACTGCCCATTTTTGTGATAAAAGTTGGATGCTTTCTTTGTATGAATCCATTTAATGATTGACAGACGAGTTTATTTTTTTATCTAAATTACATTCCACATTATGTAAAGCAATTGGATTTCCTTGATTACATGTTTCCTATTTGTGGTATCTTATAATGATTTTATAAGAGTACCTAGTTTATGGAAGTTAAGAATTCCTAATAAATGTTTAACCCATAGGGTTGGTGTTATTTTAATACAAAGGAGATGACCTTGAGGAACTATGGAATCAGTTTGGATTATGCCCGAAGGGAATAGAATTGACTCTGATGATTAATTTAATGTAATATGGAATAATATGAATAGTTAATTAATGTAAAATGAATGAATCGATTAAATTATAATGTTAATAAGGAAAGAATTAATTTAATTTAGCACTTTAAATGCATGTGTGCTTATAGGATATCTTTTCCGTAGCTATGGAAATCAGGTGTCCGAGTGACAATAACTGAAGTTGAGTCTAGGAATAGGTTATTCCTATAGTGTGGTTGTGATCTATATTATATCTTGTATATTCTGTGATTTCATATGATACCCCAACCATATCGGTTAGGGAGACTGGCACCTAGTGACTCTAATAGGGTGATTTCCCCAATATCCTAGTGGAAAGATGAATGGTTTATTACCCCCTCTAGCCCTACTCTCTTCTCTTGGTAGTACTATGTGCTGGTATACACAATAGTTAGATTTTCCATATATGTGTATAGAGGGATGTAATGACTTTTGGTTATTTCACACACATGTATCTCTAGATATATTATCCTAAGGATTATTATAAAAATGATGTGTATGGGTTGTGATGGATCAAGGTACCTTAGTCAGTGTATGGGATATGATGGATTTAGGTATATTACCAAATGCATGATACACACCATACAGGCTAGGGTGGATCATGAAAATTACTTGGTTACTATTTGGTGATGTGATATGGGATGATGTGATGCATGAGGTGCATGTTGTGATATTAGCCTAGGTTTCTATAGGCAGGCTTACTTTTGGAGAGAGATGTATCAGGACATGAGACATTGTAAAAGTGTAGAAAACCAATAGATTTCCATAGAGTAGAGGTTGATGATGATGACACTTGGATAAGGACACTTTGAGAGTTTTAGTTCCGGATTATATAAAAGTATGAGGGCTCCATTTTAGACTCAATCAAAGAAGACCGATTAGAGGAGGTTAAGATAGATTTTAGTTTGATCCATGTCTGTAAGGATCACTAGTCTTCATTGGATATGATGATTCTATGTGGGTAAGTGAGGTAGTGGAAATTATTATTCCTAAAGGGTTATGAGGAGCTGATGGTCTCATAGGATAAGTTCAGAGACAAGTTCTGATTAGAGTTTCTTTCTTCAACCACAAAGGAGGCTAGTTTCCCAGATCATCTTACCCTTTGATAGGGGAGTTACAGTATGTGGGGGTTTTATATCTATTTTATAAACCTTCTCTGATATGCTTCAGACCTATTTCTAGATGAGGAGTCCAGGTCGGGGAATTTTGAGGAGGCTTTGTATCCAGAGATCCAATGCAAGGTCACCCCATTGATATTATAGATATATATTGAGGTTTTGGAATGGGTAAAGTTCATTAAGAGGATAATTTCTAGAATTAGATCATCATTAGAGGGGATTCATAAGGATTCCTTATGAAGTATAACCGTAGTTTGATGTTCCTAGTTTCCTGGAAAAAATAGTTTTTGATTAGCCAGGGGTAGGTCCAAGCTCTCATTATCTTGTTTCTCTGGGTGTGGAGGATCTTAGAACTATGTCAAGGGATTAGATGAATGTTTTTATTATGGAGGTTGTGGTCATCAATAGTGAGAGTGATCAAACTTTTTGACCAGTCATCATGTTCCAGGTGTTCAACTTCAGGTTCCTCTGTTGAGGTAGTTTCAACTAAAATAATAGTGGTAGTAGGTTTTTCTAGCTTGTGATTAGCAAAGAGGAGATTGGGTGGGTAGTGGAAAACCCTGGGATACTCTTCATCATTAGATATTAGATCAAGACCATGGAGGCGGTCACTAGCAAGGTCAGATAGACCATGGTGTATGTCATGGTTAGCTTCACACTTTATCATTGCAAGTGTCGAGTGATGTAGACATCATTTGAGGTACCCTTTACTTGTTTTCTATATGGGTGCATACTTTGTTTGATTCAAGATATACACACTTCTTCATATCACCTACCTTTATCAATTTTTTTTTGGAATTGAGGTGGAGAGGCTTCCAGTGAACTTGGCATTGACTACATTAGTTTGAGGTTGATATGATTTGTATGAAGTATGTAGAGACTATGAGCTAGTGTTGGGGAATCATCTCTATTTGGGATACTTAGTATGTTAAAGAATATAGCCACACAAAATCATCCTCAACATGGATTGGCTGTATTCAATATAGGATGATGTGTATTTCTTTTGGAAGTAGTTTGTGTTCTATGAATCTAATGGAGAGCCAACAGTGTTCATTGGCAAGTGAGACTCTCACGTGGGTCATAAACGTGTTCCATCCTTGTCATCCTTGATGGCTGGGTTGATTCTAAGTTCATTGGAATTTTAGCTGATGATGTTTCCCAGGGTTACGGAAGAGTACCCGAATATATTTCCATAGGAGTTTGTAGTGTTACACCCTTAACAAGAGATCGAGTTTAGGATTAATCTATATCTATTCATGTCTCCTATCTTGATGTCTCCATATAGAATGATGCCTTCTAAGTTGTGGGAGTTGTGAGTACAACTCAATGATCTGTTTTAGTGATGTTGTTTATGGACAAGTGTGTCACCATGAGGTGTACCAGTTTTTTTCATAAAGAAGACTGATAAAACTTTATAACTTTGTATCAATTATCATTCCTTGAACCAAGTGGAAGTTAATAACCACTATCCACTTCCATGGATTAATGAATTATTCGATCAGTTAAAGGGAGTGAGTTGGTTCTTGAATATTGATTTATGGTCCAGATATAATCATATGTGGGTAAATTATGAGGATATTGTTAGGCCCAAAAGGAGATTAGATACCATGAGGGGGGGGGTGAATCAGGGTATGAATATATATTTTTCAAAATTCTTCATGCCCCACTAGATCTTGAACTCTTTATTATAAGGGTCACTTTATTTTCTCTTAAGTGTTTATTCTGATCTTATCCTTTCCTTATTTATATGATGATGATGAATTGAAAGTAAAGAAGGAATGAAATCACATATGCACACATATTTTTACATGGTTTAACCTCACCAGGCTATGTCTGAGGATCATAAAATGATGATGTGGTGATATACCAAATCCACTAAGGCTCCCTACCAATTCAATGTTTGGGCTAGATCACTTCTATGCCCAAGCTCACTACCTTATAAGGTTTAGGGTTAACCCACTGCTTTACCAAGGGTCACTTCCTCAATCTCTCTTTCTATGGCTCACTACTAGTGGATAAGATCACCTTCTTCCTCTTCCTTTGCTCACTACTCTAGAAAGGATCCACACATATTTTATGGACATGTAGGTACCTTAATTATCAACAATGAATACATCCTCATTTTTAGATAGATGATCTATTGAAGCTTCAATTTTATCCAATTGATGAATACCACTTTACCATAGATTTAATGGGAAATTTCTTCTGGTTCACACTTTGTATTTCATGCAACTTTTGGATGTATTGCACACAAATTTACCAACTTACGTGAAACATTTAACTTTGTTGTGGAAAACCGACTTGTGCGCAACTCTTTTGCTTTGCATGTAACTCCCTTGTCCATTTCAAACTCAAGTTCTTTTCTTGAACACATTTTTTTGACTAATTTCTTCATGAAAATCTCCTTGCACACAACTCTACTGCCTTGCACACAACTCTTACATGATTCAGAGCCCCAATATTCTCTAAGGGTTGAGCTACTCAAATAATGGGGGTATCTATTAATTTATAGACCCGACTGACTTTGTGCATAAGTCTCTCACCCGCTATCCACTTTCCACACAACATTTCTCCAAGCGTGGAAGGCCATATTTGACATTACATTGAGAGCATAAAATATTTTCATGCAAAATCTCCATCTCTATTTTGTGGGTGCACACAACTTTTCTTTGTCATGAAAAACTCATCTTTCACACACATTCAAATATTTCATTCTCTTTATGCATTGGCCATATTTTGATATGATGATCCCAAATCTTGTCTTTCATGAAAATTTATGAATTTCCATCAACCTTGCATGAAAAATCCTTTGTCAAAAACAAATTTCTCCATTCTATAAATTTTGGACCCAAAAATTTGGCAAACACTGGGAAACAATGCCATATTTTATACACACTTTTTTTACCACCTATTGAGCATCCATAACTTTTTCTTGAAAATTTTTCAACATAAATTGTAAAAAATATATCTAGAACTCAAAAAATGACTTTAGAAAACCCACTTTGTCAATAAGAAAAATCAACCCAAAAACACTAAAATGTTACTTTGAGGGATTTTTTCCCAACAATCTCCCCCTTTGGATTTGTTGATAACTCTTCACATTTTGATACCTCATTAAATATTCTTCCATCTTTTACCAAAATTCTCTTATTGCGTTTCAAATAATGATCAATGATTTACTCAACAGATACTCTAATCCCACATGATCCATTCTTGTAATGAGAAACATGAGTAGCATGTAAATCTTGCCAATGAAACACTTCATTACTAAAACCAGACAACTACTTTCATCATGAAATTTATCTTTCATGATATATATCCTTTGACTAATCACCTTTGCATATTCAAATTTAAAACTACCCCTACTTCACAACCCCTATCAACTTCTCCCCCTATCTTGATTAATACATTTATCCCCTTTAATAGCCACACTTTCTCCCTATTTTTCGACGAACCCAAAGGTCGTCTCATTATTGTCTATAACTGGGTAAAGAACATATATCAACACATTAGGGAAAACACACCATACCTCAGGGATAGGGGGTCCCACATCTACACTTTTTCAAGTGCAAGGAGTTGACTGAACTCCCAAATCTAGTCGATTCCATTCAAATGATTCTTTGGGTAAGGCCTCTATTAGAATGTCGACAACCTATAGCTCTGTAGGCACATACTCTAACTTCACAAGCCCACACTCTACCTTCTCCTTGATAAAATGATACTTGATTTCAATGTGCTTTTTCATTGAGTGATATAATGTATTTTTTCTAATATTTATATCACTTGAATTATCACAATGGATTTTGATCAAAGACTTCACGTCAACTCATATATATTCAATCTGTTATTTCATCCAAAATAACTGTGTGCAAGCTTGAGTAGCTGAAATATATTTAGATTATGTGGAGCTCAAAGAAATTCAATCATGTTTATTTCTTATCCAATAAATACAAAATTCTCTAAGATATAATGCACCACATGACATTGATTTTATATCATCAGCTAATTTGGCCCAATCTATATCTATATAGCCCAATAACTCTTGCTGATAATTTTCATTGTATATAAAATTGAAACCCACCATGACCTTAATATACTAGATTATTATTTTCACTACAAGCAAGAGGATTTTATTAGGATTTATTTGATATCATTCTTCTTTTCATGTTGAAAAAATAATATCAGGTTTTGTCGCTATCAAGTACAATAGACTACTAATGATTTTCCTATATTCTATTACATTAACTGCATTATGTTCACCATCCTGTGAAAGTTTCATCTAAGTATCCACCCGAGTTTTCATCTTTTTGGAATTATCCATTCCAAATATTCTCAAAGCCTCCTTGGAATATTTAGATTGAGAAATTAATATTTCACTATTTCCTTGTGTCACCTGTAAACCAAGGGAAAAAGTTAGTTCACCAATCATTAACATTTCAAATTCACTTTTCACAAATTCTGTGAACCGTTAGCACCGTGATTTATCTGATTCACCAAATATTATTTCATTGACATATACCAACACCATAATCCTTTGATTACTACCATTGTTGACATAAAGATTATAATCAAATCCACCATGCTAAAAAATGAGATTTTTTAGAAATTGATTGAGCTTTGAATACCATGATCTCAATGCTTTCTTCAACCCATATAGTTCCTTTCTCAACTAAAAAACTTTGTTCTCATCTTCATGAATGAGAAAACCATCTGGATGTTCAATATAATCCTCTTCTTTCAGAACCCCATTTAGAAATGCTGACTTGACATCCATCTGGAATACTTTGAAATTTATTTACACTACTATGATCAAGAATAATATGATTGTCTCTAGCCTTTAAATAGGTGAAAATGTTTCATCATCATTGATACCCTCTATCTAGGAGTACCATTTATGAAATAGTCATTCTTTGTTTCGAATCACTACACCATATTTATTAATCTTATTGTGAAAGACCCATTTAGTCGTAATGAAATTCTTATCCATTGTCCTTGAAATAATCTCCTAGAAAACCTCAAGAATTTGACTGATATAAATCATCAATACCAATTTTTCCAACTGATTTAAGATGTTGAATTAATATTCAGAATAGGTAGACCACTTGTTGGAAATGATGTTAATCTTTTATCACAACTTCTTGGTACACTGAAAACAATATGATGATACCGTATTTTTAGAACAAAATAAATAATCATGAAATAAATAAATGTTGTTGCTTTCCCCCCAATCAGTCTTCTTGATGTCATACAAAATAAAATTTTATCCTTTTAATACCATTGATGTTATGAATCTGATTAGGAGATAGAATTCTCCCCCTATGATGTGCGACTCTTCTTGTTATTAGACCCACTATTTAGACCCACAAACATTCTTCTTCTACTACATCATTTATTCACATGTAGTACTTTTCAATGATCTATCAACAAAACCTCTAAGCCTACTGAGTTGGAACATTATGTAGGAAACAATAGATAAAGTTAATAACACCATCACTTTCCATTGGGATCAATTACTTCCATACATCTCAAGAATCCATAAACCATTAAATCCTTTCAAGGAATTCTCACAGATTTATTCTTCAACTCTGGTGACTGATTTGAATCAGTTGACATTATAGAGCATATCACATAACCACTTTGATAGATCAACCCTTTGATAATTTCTTACAAATAATGATATTGTTTTTGTGCTTATTCCAACTACCATGCCAACTTCAACTATTTTTTCCATATGAATAAGAATTATTTACCCAAATTTTGAATCTTCATCTGATATTTAGGTTCTATAGGTTTGACCTTTTTCAAAATTTGGTATTTAAGAACACTGGTACCAATTTATTTCTTTGAATCTCCACCAAAATGACATTTTTCATTATTCTTTGTTTTAGAAGGAATCTCTATATTGGTTGTATGCTCTTGCTTCTTCCTCTATTGGACAAATATTTCCCCTACCTTCACCTCTTACCTTGTGGAATAATATATGAAATTGTCAAGACATTATTTATTCATTTTTATTTTATCAGTTATCAGAGTTTCCTCACTATTTCTTGTTGGTGGTAGGTCCTTTACTGAATGTACATTTTTGTTACTCACAACTGGAGTAGCTCCTCCCTTTTTCTTCTAGGTTCATTCACATTCTTTCCAAGAGAGATATTGTGAGTGTAGAATATGAGTTGCTCGATACACATTTCATTGAGATCATTGTGTTTCATCCATGTCTTTAAAACTATTTTTAAACTTATCATGGTGCCTTCCAGTATAGCCTTTTTTGTTATAAACCACCAGAGTTGAGGATTTTTCTTTAGGTTTCTTTTCCTTCCCTAATTTCATCCACCAGAAATTTCTTGATAGATTCCCATGATTAGCACATTTAAAATATATACCATTAAAAAGATACCTCATGTCATCATTTTTTAGTTGATATATTGATACAGATAGAGTACTTCTGTTGAAATTGGCCTCATGGGATTCTTGACACATATTCATGGTATGTCCCATTCTTCCACAATAGTAGCATTTCATGCCTACTTTATTCTGAGAGACACTTCTTTTAGATTTATCAAGACATTTATTCTTATTCTTAGATTTAGAAGTATTTATGTCTTCATAACACGAAAAATATTCTAAATCCTCCAAAAAAACTCAATTTATGACCATGCATCCCATATAAATAGCACATATTTTTATTTCTTTCTATAAAAAACTTTTTAGGCCTGCTTCCAACACCTACAGGATTTTCTCTATTTTTTTAATTGTTCACGACTCTATTCCTCTCATGAATGTGATAGGGTTTATCATATCCAATACTTGTTTTCCAAAACTAGATGGCCTTTAGGATGAGATAATAATTTCATGTTTTTAATCTAAAATAGCATATTTTCTTTTCATTTTAGTTTCACCTTCTGAAGGGTAGTAAAATAGTAAATGAAAAGCATCCTCTAATTTGGTATTTTCATTTACCTTAGATTCAAGCACTTATTTCTTGACTGATTCTAGATCTTCTCCCAATTTTTGAATATTTTTACCCCTATACTCAAGTTGATCATTATGTTCTCTTATGATATTCTTCCCACTAGTTATCTCATCTTCCAATTATTGTGTGATATTATCTATCATGTCATCTTGATCCTTTATTTTATAATCTTTATAGGAAACAGAATCATTACATCATGCATTATCCTGCTATAGTCTTTGGTTCTCCTAAACTAGTTAAGATAGTTGTGTAGAAGGATCATTATTTCTGGCATGTAGATTCTGAATTTCTTTTGAGTTTAGATTCTTTCCCTTGTCACCAGCTTTAATTTTTTCTATCTTTGTAAACATATTTTTCATTTCTTCAGCTTTGGAATCATTATTCTCCCTCAGATTAGTATCCACATCAATAAGACTTTGATTTAATAATTTTATCTTGTTGACCTCAATTTCTAGTACTTGAATATGAGTATCTTGATAATTTTTATTCCTATTTTAATTTTTGATCCAATTACTTTGTCATTTCGACAACATATATTGCTGGACTTATTGTAATTTCTTCATCATCAGTATTTCCAACATCACTTGGCATGTTCTATTTTTTATTAATTCCTGCAATATCTTTGAATGAATAAGTAGTCTCACAATATGATACATTGTTGGTTTCCTTCAATTGAATCACACTATTTTCATAGATAGTTCCACATTGAGAAATTCCACTAAACTTCTTCTTCTTATTTGAAGTTATTCCTTTTCCATTTCACAATGAGATAAGAGAAAAATGAAACTTAAATTTCAAAAATTTATTGAACCAAGTTAGAGAAAAAAAATATAATAAAAGAAACCAATCCTTTGATACCAATTTTTAGGCTCGAAAGAAGATTGGACACCCTAAGGGGTGGGGGGTGGGGGGTGGGGGTGAATTAGGGCGTGGATATTTTTTTCAAAATTCTTCCTATACCACTAGATTTAGACTTCTTTATTATAAATGTATATTTATTTTGTAAGAACCCAGATCTTTATTTCATGTATGGATCTTGATTTTGGGTTGTTTTCAAGGAAAAAGTAAGAAATGAGAATTTTCTAAGTACACATCATGTACTTATGAGTACACGTCGTGTACCCAGGTACTGCATACAACCATGTACTATCTGTGTAACGACCGAGTACATGGATGTTTAGGTGACTTGGTAGACCGCTTAAAGAGGGGGCCGATTAAGGCTACTACACAGAGTGTACCTTTAATGAACACAATGTGTAGTTTTCTATTTATTTGATAAATCAGAGCGGGGTCGCATCTCATATCCAAAACCCACTTCTTCTTCTCGTGTTTCATATAGGAGTGCTTAGGAATAACGAACAAAGATTGAGCCCCCATTTATTTGTCTGAAATCCAATTGAGACACCATTGGGTGCGTTGGAATTCCATTGGCGAGTTCTCAATTCCTCTAGATCCCTTTTTCATGATTCTTCCTCTCTCATGAGTTATTCAACGTTGAACGTTTTTCACCTTTTTGTAGATCTACGCCTTTCTAGGATGATTCATGGGATAACGTTCAAGGGTATTGATTGTATGACATCAAGGTAGGTGGTTTGTGCCTTTTGTTATTCGTATTTGGATTATATATGCTTAAAGTGCCGCATACCCACGTTTTGAGTATTTCTTGATTTGAAATTTAACCCTGTTTATTACCTGCTATGGTTTGACTATTTTATAAGGGTTCTTTCCTATACATAAGGATAGATTCCTTATTTTAGGGACACCCCATAGGCATGCTTACATTGTTTGATTGTTTATAGCTGTTTGGTCTATGATTCCTGTTAGGATCACCTTGTTTCCATGCCTCACTTGTTAGGATGGAGTTGATGATTTATATGTGATGTCTGTGACATGCATTGTGAAAGTTTGACCAAGGGGAATTTGACTATGAGAGCTTCCTGAGGCAGGGTCATTTAGGCACGTTTTACTGTTATGTGACCCAAGTGTGTTAACTATGAGAGCTTCCAGGTGGTTGTCGACCCATGGGTTTATACTGTGAGAGCTTTCACAGGTGGTTGGTTGTAAATGATTGTTATTATGTTATACCAAAAGGGGTTAGACCATGAGATATTCCTAGAGGATCATTATTAAATAAATTTTTATGTTAGACTAGAGGGATTATACTATGAGACATTTCCCAAAAGGGTTGTTATTGAATGATTGAATGATCGTGATGATACTACTAGGCCAAATCACAAGCTTGGACTCGGTCTTTCTTGTTTGTTATATGATCTTAAGAGAAATTTGTTTTTTACTATTATATAGGGAATATAGAGAATAGGCTAGATCATAGGGTTGCATGATTCAATAGATTGAATAATTTATAAATCTAAATGAATATAATTAAAAACTATAGGATTGTTTACTTTTGAGTACTTCTTAGTTTATTGCTTCATTTATGCATATTACCTGCTATATATATATTCACTGACAGTTATGCATAGATCTTTTGGTGGTTGCTTACTGGTATTCATCTCACACCCTGTTTGGGTCATGCTTTTGGACCCAAACAGATTACATGGTTGTAGGTATAAATAAGGACAAACACCCTTCTTCATCAGGTACTTGATTGTTGTTGGAGCTAGAGAGCATGAGACCAAGATGAGGCTTGAAATGCTATTGGAGTTTACTTTTTTCTTTTGTAATTTGATTTCTATATTTCTTTCCAGCATTGTGACTTGTTTTTATGCTTTCTTAGATTCATATTCCATGCATCATATATATATATATATATATATTGTGGCCTTCGTTTGATTACTTTTAGTCTTCCGCTAATTAATTTTGTTGGTATTACTACTTCCGATATTGTTTACTATTTTTTATCCACTGTGTATACTCTGCCAATGAGGGCATAGTTTCCCCATTATCACACCTTGGCCCTCGCTGCTAGTTGGCATCCTCTAGCATTTGGGGAAATGCACTTGAGTTCATGTGACCAACTGGTTCTGGGGCACCTTTGGGTGGAACCCGGATCCGAGACGTTACAAAGTGGTGTCTAAGGAATTTTCTTTTATAATTTTCCTTAATATTTGGAGCCAACAGACTGGGATAGGAAGGAATAAGTAGTTGGTAATAATTTGTGTCCGGGAGTAGCTAACTCTTGTATAAAGAAAAGCCAAGTCACCTTGAATATTGAAATTTTTCTGGTTTTTCAATTGTTATATTTGATTCGATTTCACCGTTAGGTGGTTCACTTGTATTGTGTTGTTATCATTGATATAATTGAGGTTCTATTTTGTTTCAACCTGATGAGATGAGGGTATGCCATCTCATTCATCATATAGGCAGTACTAGAGATCACATGTCATGCATTCTTGTCATGCCATTTAGGACGCATTACTGATTGCATGCTATTGTGATAGATGTTATGCTAGATATGCATGATGTTGTGATAGATGTTGTGATAGAATACCTGATATTTTGATAGGGTATTGGTATATGTAAAGTTTCATTTGGATGAACACCAAGATTTGGTCCCTAAGGTGTCACGGGCCCTCTTGGATCAGAATTTGGTGGATCACATTGAACTTTAATTGAATTCTGTCAACTTATGATATGAATAAGTATTCCAAACTTTTATTAGTGGAGAGTATGGGATCTCACAGATCATAAATTGGAATTACTTGGACAAAATTTTCAGTTTTTAAGGGTTCCATAGAAGTTTAATAGGCTTATTGTCTGGAAACCCAGACAACACATCGTGTGGTGTTATGAACACACGCTATGTGTTCTTCTGTTCTAGAAGAACATTCTTTTCTTAAGTACACGCCGTGTACCATATATACACATCGTGTAATTTTTTACCATGTGACTGACTATGTGAGAAGAGACACAAGGTTGATAAATGTTTGATAGAACACGGCGTGTACTGGGAGTACATGCCATGCTGTAAAAGGTCGTGTGTTCGGCCGTGTGACTAACAACACAGGTGGATGAAACTTTAGTGGTACATGTTGTGTCTAGGGTAAACATGCTATGTAGTGTTACACCATTAGAGAACCATGTAGTTCTAGCTGTGTTGAAGAATTTGGGTAGGAGGGAATATTTAAGTTCACACCATGTATCAGGAGGAACACACCATGTGTATGGGATGTTACACGACTAAGTTAGCAGGGGTACACTGCCATGTTAAAATCTTAAGGGAACACACTATGTAGTGGTTCTACATGCCGTGTAACCCTATTTTGTAAAAATTGGATTATTTTCTTCTCATGTTCCATTATTGCACTTATAAGTTTCATTTCTTAATAATCTTATACTGAGGTGTGCTCTGGACCTTGCAAATTCATGCCACCGATATGTCCTCCGGTTGTACGCCAGGTATAGGGCATTGATCAGACACCAGAAATTGTAGATCAATGACTACTATCTGATCCTCCCATTGTGCCCATCTTAGTGTCAGATGTTATACCAGATGCAGGTGCTGATTCATAGTTCTGTGAAGGCTTTATGAGGATGATGAAGACTTTTCAGGGAGCACCACATCCTGCCCCAACTATGGTAGAGTTGATGTTGGTGTTCCAACAACATCATCCTCCCACTTTTTCTAGGGATGAAGGACAACAGACTGCAGATTCATGGTTGGAGTCCATGCTTTCTATCTTTGAGTATTTGGAAATGCCTCCTGAGAGGAGAGTGAAGCTCGCAACTTACATGCTTCGTTATTCCTCTAAGAGATGGTGGGATGTTATCTCACTGGTGGGACGTCATCAGGATATGGATTAGGAAGAGTTTCATAGGAACTTCTATGATTAGTTCTACCCCGAGATGTTGAGGGCCTACCGAGCCTGGGAGTTCATGCATTTGGAGTAGGGTTCTCATTCTGTGATGGATTACTCTTCTCGTTTTATAGAGCTTAAGCACTTCACACCTATTTTAGGAGGTGAAAAGTTATCACTGGATAAGCCATTTGAGGATGGTATCAGGTATGACATCCAATCGTATGTGAATGTTTTCAGGATGACTTCGGTGACTGCTATAGTAAATCAAGTGCTGATTACCGAGCACAATATGAGGGAGTGAGGAGCTGTGAGCCAGGGTGGTTCAACATCTAGAGTTGGTAATATTTCGACCTATAATAGGAATCAACGCAAGGAGATCTCACTTTCTGTTTCTTGAGGTATCCTAGTGGTATGATACCAATGTAAGAAGAGTGGACATACGAGATCACATTGCCCGAAGGACCCAGTTGAGTGCTAATCTTACAGCAAGATGGGTCATATTCAACATTTCTGTAGGAAGTTATCGCTCGCAGTGAGTGAGAAGGGATATGTTATGAATCCACATTTAGAAGAAGGACCATCAGTTTCTCATTAGTCAGGGAATTGGAGTTTATCAGGATGAGGAGGTGGTCATGGCAGTGGTAGCTAGATGACGGGTTTTCAACAACAACAGGGTGGACCAGCTCAGGGTCAAAGGGCCGCGGTATAGGTCAAATTTTTGTGATGGAATAGAACCAGCAGAAGCAGGATCCCAAACCCTCTACAGCTAGAGGTATGATTATAGTTGCCTTAGTTTTAGCTTCTTCTACTTTTTATACTGGGGATTCCCATAGTTTTATATCTGTTGCTGTTGTGGAGAGCCTTGGGCCCTGTATCTTTACTTATAAGGATGTTATGATGATAGACACTCCATTGGGGATTAGAATGGATAGTGTATGTCAGTGCAAGGAGTGACCTCTTGAGGTTGGTGGGTGTCACTTCTTATGGAACCTCTATGTCTTAGAGATGATAGGCTTCGATGTCATTCTCATAATAGATTGGTTAGTCTCTTTTCAAGACTTTATTGACTGTTATCACCGTAGGGTGAGTTTCACGTCACCAGAGGGTGAATCTTTTCTACATAAAGGCGAATGAGATATCTAGGTGAGCATAGCTAGACCCAAGCATCATGGGTTGGGAGGAATCATAGTTCAGATTGATAGTTAATATCTGGATGACCAGGGGACTTCACAGATGGACTTTCCTCCAGTGGTGGATCATTTCAGGGATATCTTTCCTGATGAATTTTCTGGTTTACCTCTAGAGATAGAGGTATATTTCTCTATTTATCTTGTTCTAGGAGAAGCACCGGTGTCCATTCATCCTTATAGGATGGCTACACCAAAGTTATAGGAGCTCAAGAAGTAGTTAGAGGAGTTATAAGAAAAGGGTTTCATCTGACCCAATACTTCTTCTTGGGGTTCTCCTATTCTTTTTGCAAAGAAGGTGGATGATATCCTCATACTTTGTGTGGATTATTGGAAGCTGAACCAGTTAACAGTCAAGAACTAATATCTCTTTCCAAGGATTGATGATATCTTTGATCATCTTTGAGGAGCTCGAGTGTTCTTGAAGATTTACTTGATATTCGGTTATCATCAGTTTCAAGTTATACCATCAGATATACCTCTTATAACCTTTAGAAGTATGTGTGGATGATCTAGAGGAGTTCAGATTTGGATCCTTTATGCTATGATCACGGATAAATTATTATAGACGAACATTCCACTGAATCAAACATGGTACACGTTTTAATTTATTTTTTGTGCTCTGTTTAATTTATGTGGGATCCTTGGACCGTACTAGGGCATAGATAATCAGATACGACAAGTCTTGTCATCTCGGTGATAAAAAATTGTAAATCCCCAGCCTACTGGTTTTTTCTGCTACCCCAATACCTTCAATTGGTATTAAAGGGATCACATAAATTATCTGAGTCAAGGAAAAATTAAGCTGCATCAAAATTAAGTAGAGGGTATTCAATCAGTCCCAATAGATTCAATTGTGATTCGATCCAAGGTTGGATGTCCATGTTATGGTCATCCAAAAAATGAATCGACTGTTATTTTTTGGTATTAAAATTGAAGAAGTTACTATTTTTGTGATGAACTCTCACCAAGTATAGGCTAGAATCCAGCCATTAATTGGTACCCAGTCGGCAACCCAATTTTTACACATGGTTGTGGAATTACAATGAAAATAAAAATAAAATTATTATTTTATTTCAATTAATTTATGAGCAGTTGGGTTTTATGGAAAACTCCAAGTGGTATGTTTTTTCAATTTTCAAAAGTGGTTTAAAAAAATGTGTTTTTTAGATGGGGTGTTGAGACTTACTATGGGAGTCACCAAAAAAACAAAATAAAGGGAGGTCGGTGGGAGCTTAACAAAAGAAAAGTTTTTAATTTAAAATTATAAAAATTTTGAGGCTTATCGGGAAATACTCCTAACCTCCTTATCCATGTTGTCGGCCACCCTTCTCCCCTAGTGAAACCCCACTGCCTCCTTCACCCTGTCAATCCTATATGGATAACCCATCCCTGGATCCTCCCTATTCCCCATAGAGCCACACTAGTAGGACCTCACAACACCACCCACACCCCCGTATGTGGCCCACTCCCATCAAGCAAGACCCAGGCCGCCACCTCACCAAGGGGCCTCCACACCGAGAGACCAGCACTTCCCAATTTCACAACTTCTTCACCAGATCGCCACAGCACATCCTCCATGACACCTCACCACCTAGCTAGTAGACCTAATTGATCATCACCCCAGTTCCGGTGGACTAAATTTGTTGACCGGTCACCGCGCCGCACACCCACCTAAGCCCAAATATAGTGAGTCGCAACCGATCGTGCCAAGTTGAGCACCTTCTACTATCATTAAACTAGACCTCAACGGCACCTTGTCCAGTTGGATCCCACCTTACCATCGAGCCACAAGCCTCCCACAGGAATGATCTCCATGTACCATCCAGTGAACACCACCACCCAACGTATGCTCCCTGGAGACTCGATCCACCAATGACCAACCAAATCCAGTGAAGCTAACACCCTCCTAGATCTGGTAGGCTACCCACTTCCAGTGTCACCCCTACCATCTTCCCCCAGCACCCGAATCGGGTTTCACCATGACCCCTACTGACAGAGTCACTTCCCATTAACTTCGAGCGTGAGGTAACTTCTTGTTTGGTTCTAGTTGGACCTGATCCATCCTAAAATAGTCCCTAATGGGTATACCCAACCCAGTACGGGTCTAGACAAAGCCATATAAGCCAGAACAACTCTGCACGAGCTTTGCATAGCCCAAAACAGGTTTGTGGGGGTTCAACGCGATCTGCATTGGGTTTGTGTGTTTTTTCAGGGTTCGGGTTAATCAAAATTAATTGATTTAATTGATTTAATTTTAGAATTAAATAAAATTAATTAAAATATTAATTTTTATTATAAAATAATAATTTTAAAACCCAGAATAAATTAATTTAATTTTGATATTAAATTAAATTAATTAATTAATTTAATTTTTTGTATTAAAATTAAATTAATTAGGATACTAAATATAATTAAATTATTTGAATTTATTTAATTCATTTAATTTAATTAAAATACTCTCACGCTTTAATTTATTTCAATTTAATTTTTATCACACATTTATTTTACCTGTTGACTAGTCTTGAGCACATGACTGACCTATATATGTCTAGTTTATTTAATTAATTATTTATTTAACTATGTGTGATGATTTTAAATAATTAAATATTTTTATGATCTATAAATCATCTTATTTTTTATCAAAATATATAAGGGCCTACATGACCATCATTATGTGTATGTACATTCTACTCTTAAGTTCCCCTCACCTGCGTGAAAGTACACTTGTACCTTTAATGAAGATGATGTATGGTGTAGACTCCACTAAGATGAGGTTGTGCTCTATGATGATTATGGTGTAAGATGTAGAAAATTCCAAGTCAAGGTGAAATCTAGATGATCAATGGACATACTCGATAGGGGGATGATCTACGTTATGAGTCAAGCTATGACTTAGGTATGTTACCCCTAGGTCGTGGTTGGTCTATTGAGTTAAAATGGATCAACCAATTTTAGATGCTCAAGACCAGTCGGATAGTTGATTTCCTTTATGCATTTATTTATTATTTTATGCATTTTATGATAGTGGAAAAAACATAAAATAATAAATAGTAAAATGCATAAAGAACGGTGAATGTTTTTATATTAATGTTCAATTGTGAGTGAAACAACATAGAATGAATAATATTAACAGAAATGGATTACATTCATCGAGAAAAATAATAAAACCCTCAAAGAAATATTAAGTCGTAAATTCCTTCGGTCATTTGAATTTGAACACAACTAGGTGTTCGGGGTGCTCAGTCAACCATAGTTGAGGGTTCTTCTTACTACTGAAGAGTTCTTATGAGAATGATGGGTTGACTTAACTGAAGTTGGTAGTAAGGATTAGCCATAGCTAATCTGCTATCACTTTATAGGCAAAGTGTTGAGGGAATCAAGGTAACAATTATGAGAAGTTGGGACTTCACTCAACAGATCAAGTGACCATTATTTAATATGGTTGTCCAGTCAAAATCCTACCTTGAACTCTTCGAGTAGTGGTATAGCCATAGCTTATAGACTATGAGTGGAGGTTCAAGGATCATTTCCGCTAGAATAATCAGGCGATAAAGTATTATGATTCTAGTACAGAGGGTTCCTAGAATTCGATAAAATAGAGAGAGACATTTGATTTAATTAATCAATAATGTTTAATTAAATAATCAAAAAGTACAATCTTATAGAATTTTTTTTGTATAAAATGTTAAGTAATACCACAAAATACACTTCGATAATCATGGATAAAGAAATTTTTTAAACTAACATGAATTTATAAGTGTAGTGCAGGCACTTGAGCATAATACTACAATATAGAAAATTTAAGGAGCTGGTGTCCCCAATACCTATTAATCCATCTCAGGAAGCGAGGGTGACAAAAATTCTTACAGGGGACTCATGCATGATGCATATGATGATTATTTCATAATTATTTCATCAATATTCAATGTTAGTTGTGGATATAGCATCGAGACATGGATGATGTTACATGTTGTATCATATCTTAATAGCTTGCGGGGATAAAGTGAAGTGAGATATGAATAGATGATATTACACTGGATATATTTAAGTATGAAAGATGGACCACAATCTTTAATGACATCCCATTCTTATATCTTTTTCACCCAATTATTTCAGTTTCGTTTAAGATTAAAAAAATGAACAGGATAGAGTAAACGCTTCATTACCTGTTGGTTAAAATTCTACAAGCAATAAGAATATTAAAGATACATTAATATTTATTTATTATGGTGAATAAGTTTAAAGACAAGGTGATAAGGCCAATGAAAAGACCGACATCAAAGGCGCCTTCATAACATCCTTCAAATAAAGAGGTAATGAACATGAGGTTATTTTCTTCACATATCATGAAATAAATCTATGAATGTTTAATTTAAATGAACTAAACTAAAGAAGAAAGTAGTCTCTTCTTCTTCCTTGTATATTCATCAATTGAAACTAACATTTTTTGAATAATACTTGGGTTTTAAGTAGAATATTCTTATTACATATGTGTATCAAAATACAGTAACCAAGTAATTAATAGAAACATTACAAGAAGTAATGTGTATTCTCCAAGTGGCTAAGAAAGGGTGACTCTTATGCCAGCATTGAGAAACACATGACTTCTAATTGCCAAGTTAATGATTTAAGTCAAAATATTATGGAGTATAACCAAAACATTTATCTCATGTGTCCATTGGAAATAAGGATACATTATTCTATGTTTAATAATGAATGTTGTTTGTGGTGTCTCATACTAAACCAATAGTTCAATGATACTTGAATCATCAGAAATATGTGATGAATATAAAATGTAAGACTTACTTACCCAGTAGTGGAAAGATAATTCTTTGTCGAGTAAAACTAAAAGTGGAAATCCAAGATATACCCAGTTTGGTATTTAGAATCAGTAGATATAAACACCTTAGGTATTATTGACGTATATACTTATTTAGTTTGGATAAAGAAACCTTTAAAAATAAAGGTATGCCACAAATATTTTATAATTAGTTTAGCAAGAGAATGTGAACTATTCCAAGGGTAAGCTAGTGGTAAATATACTTCATAATATCCCTTTAAGTAATTAAGGAATGTAATAGTGAAGTATATGCATGGTCAAAAGATATAAAATGCTTCATGCCAGCATGCCGAAGAATATCTTGACCAATCATTCATTGATTAATATAACATAGCATGGAGTAATTATTAAATGAACATTACATTATTCACATCAGGGCTATGATGTCAATAAGAAGGATTGATGATGAGTCGTATAGGGTAACATTGATTAACAAAAATGTAGCATGGATAAATTCATAAACCCACATTTCCTTATACACATTAGAGTCATGATGAATGTATAAGGAGTATAAATTTTGATATATATATATATATATATTGCCGAAAATTTCAGTATGTTTCAAGATGTGCTTCATAAATAATTGTGATATCCCATAACCACATGCCAACTATCATTACAAATGGATATAATAACATTTATATTATGATGGAAATCCAATCTCATAAGAACATGTGTTAAGATTTAAATAGTTTGTTAGGATATAAAAAAATTGCATCAAGCAAAACACAAAGTGAATATAAATCAAGTGTCCTAAAAGTTTATTAGGATATTACAGACATCCCTAAGATAGAAAAGAGATAGTCAAAGTTAATAACTATATTTTTATATAAGGGTGCACAACTCTACTTGAGATAGTGGGAGAAATATTGACTTTGGTTTATTCAATTATAGATATGCACAAATAGTTTCATAGGAACAAGTTCCACAAAAGACCTTGGAATAGAAATGTTCCATAGGCACATATTGTGTAGGAATATTGAAACCATATTAATGGTTTTATATTCATTGTGGTCAGTGATAAATTATTCATTATGAATAATAATTCCTACAAGTAGGTAATATATGTAAATAAGCTAAGATTAAAAAGTTTGATTAAAATTCAATAATGGATTCCATTTATCAAAGTGTAAAGGTGTTTATTATTTTTAATACTACGGTGGGTATTCAAGTGAGATGATACATGGATGGTACAAGTGTGGTACCAATAAGAATTGATTAGTAACAACAAGTCATTATGCCTAAATATATTAGTATTTTACATGTCATAGATACTTTTTATGATCATTTAATTGGAAGTTGAATGAAAAGACCAACTTTCATGGAAGGTGTTGATATAACGCAACTAGAAAAGGATGGTGACATCACAGAATGCCAATAAGGGTGAAAGTTACTAAAATCTAGTTTATGATTAAAGTAAGCATATATATTATAGAATATTCATTTGGAATGAATGTTTTCCATGTTTCTACCAAAGGTTAGTGGGAGCGCCATTGTTTTCTAAGTGAAATATGTTTGATAACATATGGAAAACAAATATTAGTCTTATAGTTAGTTAAGATCAGGATAAAATAAATACTCTAATAATTGACTTAAAGTGGAAACATAAGTTCTTGGGAAGAGGATCTTTTGTGGTAGATATAATGGTTTCTTAGACCAAAACGATCATATATATAGTGACATGGTATTGAAAAATACAAGCTGAAACAATTCAAGAGAGAATTGCTACCAGTGTCACATGGAATAAATCCCTCCAAGCATACGTACATGGGCATTAGAGGATATTAAATTAGTGAGTCAAACTCTGTTCACTTCTGTAATTAATCAATCACATATGTGATATCCTAATATTTGAAAAATCACACACCTACTGTGAATGATGTTGTGTGCAATAATTTCCAACTAGATTTTGAAAAGTTCACTTCATTTGAGTCAAATGAAGATTCTGAAAGGTACATTTTATGCCCAGAAATGGATGACCTCAAGTGGGAGCCTATTACTTGATTCTCAAACTACCTTGGTGTTATTTTCTATAAATTGTGAGCATGTTATAGTAGATCTTTCACCTGAATTTGACTGTTTTGAAGCCATAAAGGTAGTGGAATGTTGTGAGGTTTATTATACTCCATTAGGAGATTTTTATGAACTATTTTCACCTATTCTAAGTTTTTTTTATTGTGTTTGAGGTATATAAATAGAATTTAATATTGGTTTATGTGACAACTGGGTCCTGGTGATTGCATAGACACCCCGCCATAACACGGACATCAGGTCCTGGCCCACCAGGTACCACCAATTTTCCCACAAACATGAGGCCCCCACCCTCGGGCCGACCCAAGTGCCTGAATGGGTCATCTGACTAATGACTTTCCCAACATGCCAAAACATATCCTTTCTAGTGTGATTTTTCCTCACTCACACACACCCTGGGAAAATTTCTAGAAGGTCACTCATCCTAATCACTACTCCAAGCCAAGAACTCTTAATTGTGGAGTTCTAATCAGGTAGGATCCCGAAAAAGAAGGTGTACCTTGTGGACATGAGTAATATCATTTAGTAGATTCTCAAACTACCTTGGTGTTATTTTCTATAAATTGTGAGCATGTTATAGTAGATCTTTCACCTAAACTTGACTGTTTTGAAGCCACAAAGGTAGTGGAATGTTGTGAGGTTTATTCTACTCTATTGGGAGATTTTTATGATCTATTTTCACCTATTCTAAGTGTTTTTGTGGTGTTTTAGGTATATAAATAGAATTGGATAGTGTTTTATGTGACAATCGGGTCCTGGTGACAGCATAAACACCCCACCTTAACACGACATCAGGTCCTAGCCCGCCAGGTACCACCAATTGCCCCACAGACATGAGGCTCCCACCCTGGGGCCCACCCAAGTGCCTGAATGGGTCATCTGACTAATGACTTTCCCCACATTCCAACACATATCTTTTCTAGTGTAATTTTTCCTCACTCACACACACCCTGGGAAACTTTCCAGAAGGTCACCCATCCTGATCACTACTCCAAGCCAAGCACTCTTAACTGTGGAGTTCTAATCAGGTAGGATCCCGAAAAGGAAGGTGCACCTTGTTGAAATTATTAATATCATTTAGTAATTTAACCCTTTATCATTATTGGGTGTTACATTCACCCCCCCCCCCCTATAGCACAACTTCCTCGTTGTGAGCCTTATATCTCAACTCAGGTAGTGCACCACACTTAAGGCTGGGTTCCTCCTCTGATACCAAATGTGACAACTGGGTCTTAGTGATAGTACAGACACCCTGCCTTAATATGGATATCGGGTCCTGGCCCTCCATGTACCACCAGTTTCCCCATAGACACGTGGTCCCCACCCTGAGGCCCACCCACGTGCCCGAACGGGTCATCTGACTAATGAATTTCCCCATAGGCCAATACATGTCCTTTCTAGTGTGCTTTGTCCCCACCCACACACACCCTGGGAAACTTCTCAGAAGGTCACCCATCATTATCACTACTCCAATCCAAGCACGCTTAACTGTGAAGTTATAATCAGGTAGGTTCCTGAAAAGGAAGGTGCACCTTGTTGACATGAGTTATATCATTTAGTCACTTAACCCTTTATCATTTTTTGGTGTTACAGTTTAATTCCTACTATTATAGAGGATTTCTGAAAGTTTTTACTTGATGTTGGAGTTAGGGAATTTTTAGAAACTTGTAGTGATGCTTTCTTACAATATGATAATAGAACATCCAATAAGGAATTACCACTTCTTATTTAGACCTTTTAGGGAGAAATTTTTGTTGGGGATTTTAAAACTAGAGTTGCATGAGAGGGAACTTTGGTTTTCCTACTTTAAATGAAGTTTTTTCTTTCTTTCTTTGATTTTAGTTATTAAAAATAAAGACCCACACCCTATATTTTTCAAGTGTATCCACCTTTTTCACTAATTTTATAGGTCCCATTTGATGGTTTGGATGAAGACATCACATGTTGGCTGCAGAATACTTGTAAATCATTTATCATTCATTTCTTGGATCTCACTGTCATACCCATGTAACTTTAAACTTGGTTGCATTATGTTGGAATTTGATGTGGATTTTTTTATCCTGTTGATTTGAATTGAAATCTACCAGGTTGTTCATAAGTGACAAAAAATGATGTTTTACACTAGCTACCACATGATAGATCTACTGCCACTTCATCTTAGAAGAGTAATTTAGTGTTTTATTGAATATTTTTAGCCTTAGAAATTTCCTTAGATATCTAGGGGCCTCTCTCCACTTCACTACATAATATGGTTATTTTTTAAAAAAAATTAGTGTTTCTTTTTAATGAATAATTAATTTTGATTATTAGGTGTTTGAGTGGAGAAAATCGGATGATTATTCATGGTGTTAAGGAAGGATTCCAATAGTTGTATACCCTACTTTAAGCTTCATCATATTCACTTCCTTTACAATTTTTAATTCTGGTTTCATATAAATTTAACTTTAACTATAACATTTTAATGTTGTGATCAATTTCACCTTGTAGGTTCATTATGGGAGAAAGCATGCTAGTTTTCGTGATTAGAAGAGTGGATTACTTGGTTTTCATTTCTATGGATAAAAAGGGTATTATTAGGGGAGTAATTATTTCATCTTGTCAAGTCTTCTTTGATAGTTAAAATTGTTGAAACCGATACATTCTTCCCTTATTGATTGCTGGTTAATAAATGTTTAAGGCTTCGTGTGAATTGTTTCATGCTAAAATGATTTTATTACATGCTAAGTTTTATATATAACTAAATATTTGTTTGTACCTTCACTATTAACATGTATATACATACTAAAATCTATTTTGTGAAGTTACTGGAATTTTTGGAAAAATGTAAAATTTGAAATTTTTTGTGACCCTTTACTTCCTTTGAGCTGCTAAAATGAAAAATATTTTTGAATTTCTAGTGCTCATTATCTCTTCCACCACAGAGATCAATGTTGAGGACAATTTTGAGTTTTAGGTGTGGGGAATTGTTTCTTAGTGTGATGAATTGTTTCTAATGGAATAAATATCAATATCTCACTAATTTATTTTTTAAATTTTTATTTTATTAAGCAGTAGTTTTCATGCTCAGTGAGATAATTTTTTTTTTCAAAATCAAATATTGTTTTGCTTATTTTGAGGTAGTTGATAATTTCTATTTTACCATGGAGTTAATCTGGTAACATATTTTTAATTTATCTCTTGAAAAACTTTTCTTCATAAATTTTTTAGAGTATATTTTACATTTTCAATTAATTTTGAATGTTTGGTTAGATTTAAACTTATAAGTTTTGTATTCAAATGGTTTGGATAAGGAACTCCCAATCCATGGCTAAGTTGCATGCATTTAGAGTTGGTTTTGAGTATTTTTTATTTATTCTATTCTATTATTTATTGATTCTACCCACTCATCCATCATGATTTTTTTGGTATTATTTAAGCTTATTTATATTGAATTATTATTTATGTTAATTATTGAGTTGTGTGTGTGTGTTTTAGCATGTAAAATGCACACATGTAGCAGAATAAAATTATTTCCTTCTCTAACAACTTGAAAAGTTAATTATATGCATAATAGAACAAGTTAAAATCTAGGATGAAGCAGGAGTTTGAGTGTCAACATTGTGGTAAGAAAGAGAATATCAAGAAAATTTTTTATTGGATGAAAAGGGAAAACATAATGGAAGAAAATAAATAGAAGAAAAATAGTGATAGATATGATTTTATTATCGTTACTACATAGTGATCTTATTATTATTTATGATTCCATTAATATTTATTCTCCTCCAAATCCATTTTTTTATATTTTTTAAAATCTACTTTAAGGTTTAGTGGTAATCACACATTTCAAAAATTCAAATACAACAACTCAGCATTTCAAAATTCAAATTTAGAATTCAAAACGGTAATTAACCAAAACCTCAAATTCAAAATTTGAAAACACACATCGATACCAACACCACCTAATCACCTTGGGATGTGAAATCCTGAACTGCAAGCCACCTTGATCCATGATCCCTATCACTGAAGCTCAGTAAACATGTCCACTTCACCAGTGAGAACCCACCAGAAATCATACATAGAAAGAAACCTGCCAAACCTTCACCTCGAGACCCGATCCAAGAAAAATGTCCCTCATGCTATCACCAGCACGCAACTATTGGCATGAATACCATCCATCTATGTCACCTTCTTAATAAAGAAAAACCACCAAACCACTGAATAATTGATGCTAGAATAATATCCCTCGACCCAGCCATCACACAACTATCACCATCACCACATCTCCCAAAAAAACAAAAGCTCCACTGTCTCCTAAAATGGAACCAGTAAATCTATCACCAATGCATGTCATGAAACCTAGAACACCTCACCACTCACACAAACACATCCAAAAACCTCCTTAAAAACCATTAAACCCAACTGAACTAGGAGGTAGAAGTAGACATGGGAGCCAGAGTAGAGTAATACACTACAAGAAAAGCACGGAGTAATAGAATTTTTTTTATTTGAACCATTTCCACATGGTTCTGTGAGGGTTTTAAAAAACTTCTGCTAAATATGGTGTCAAAATTCAATACGTAGTGATTTCATCCATTTAGCGATGGTTTCTAGTAAGCATCATAGAAAGTATATTCAGTGGCGGTTAAAACAACCACTAAATCCTAAAAATTTTCCCCCACAAAACCACTGTTAAAACAAAGAAAACCACCACTAAATAATAGTGTGTAATATTTAGCAGTGGTTTTAACCACCGAAAAAACATTAATCATCATATAGCTATGTTTTTAACCACCATGAATAAAAATATTCCATATTTAGTGGCATTTTAAATCAGCTCTAAATGTTCAATTACAAAAAAACAGGTGCAGATTCTACAGCCCCAGAACTACCCTGAAAAAAAACAAATACAAACCAGGTGTATCACCTATAAAAAGCACACAAAATCCCTATCATAAGCACAAAAAATCACACATAAATAAAAAAAATATGGCATGAACAAACAAGTATATTAATTTACATCCAACCATAAATGGTTTCAAATATGTGTCACAAATGATACATCACTAAAACCTCGCATTCCATATTAATCCAAGACATCAAAAAGACCACTAATCACTACCCGATGAACTCTACTCATCACCCTCTCCATCTCCATCTCTACTTCCTACTACTGGTGCCTATAAAATAATTATATTGAAAATTAAATAGTGTTGTATATTTATATTTAAACTTAAAACCAATAAAATTTTATGAACTAAATGATTTTGAAGTTTTGTGATTTACCTGCTCACCACCATTCATCTATGAAATATCACTGGGGATAGATTCGATCATCTTATTATATAAATCAACCAACGCTTTCTACAAAGCAAATATCTAATCCCCCTATTCCTGAATTGTGTTTTGCATAGAAACAAACTCTCTCTGAGTATCTCAGGGTAGGGAGTGACTAAAACTGGGAGTAGATATAGCTTCAAACCTCAATGGTCTGCCAAAGACCTCTGATGTTAATGGTCCAAAACTCATCTTGTGCACTCAACCAAGATGCTCCTTCCCAATGAATTTACCAAATGGGTTATCCTGGGATACTAAGTAGGACTGCACGAGATTGGCATCCAATAGTTCTTTAATTTTTACCTATAAATCAAATATCAGTAATATTTGAAGTAATATATATTAACATAGTGAAAAATTATAATAATTTATTATAATGAAAAATGAATTCATACCCCAACTTCTCTGGCATGATCATTAACAAAACTCCCATCAGATTTTTTATGAACATCCAACCACAGTTCTGTTCAGGATTCTTGGTGCCCTAAATTTTGTGACTGCATTAAACAAATATAAATCAATAATTTAATATATTTAAAAAATAATATTTCCTTATAAATATTTAAACTAATGAAAATATTACCAGAGTCGATCAACTTATAGAAAAACTCTTTGACCCCATAGTGTGAGGGATGATTTGATTATCCCAACTCGATGCATTATTCCTTGAAACATCCTAAAATAAATAAAATGTAATTTAATTGTAATTTATGAAATTTCATCTCCTTATCATATTAATGTATAAATGTAAAATGAGATTATTATAATAATATATATTTAAATACCATGTTCTTCTCATCATGACGGCTATCAATAAAAACTTTTCATTACTCTCTAAGTACCCCATTGGGTACCTTATCATATAGTTGTTGGGTGATCAATGAAGTATCATTGAATTCATTCCATAATCTCCATTTAAAATCTTTCCATTTCTTGCCCAAATTTTTAAATATCCACTTTTGTGTTATAACATCAGTAATGGGAAAGTGGGGAAATATCTATACAACGAGATTCATTCTAAAAATATTATAATTTAATAACATAATGACATTCAATTACACTATAATGTATTAAAATTACCTTTATCTGTTAATCAAAAACTTCATTTTTCCATGATAAAGTTATATGCCTCCAATCATCATACATTATCAGAAAGGTAACCAACTCTGCTTCCAGCTGGCCTAGAACTTGGACAAATAAACCCACAACATCATCCATAAGGACCCCATGTAGTCAAATGGGACAACTATATTTAGTCCATTCAGATTCCAGACATCTGAACTTTACATATTTTTCTCCATAGTGGTATTATTTTTATCTTTTAAAAAAATATTTGGTAGTATAAAAAAGTTCAATAACTTTATTCATATTAAAATTTGTACCTATAAGAGACACCCTCCAATATCCCCATGAAGAACCAGGAGTGACAACCTGCTGCCTCATTGTTAAAGCTGCATAATGGAGAGGCGTCAACTGAGCTACTGATGGGACGCTAACAGAGAGTGTGAGAGATGGTGTAGGAGGAAAACAGATGGTGTCTTAGATATTGTAGGGAGGGAGACAGATGGATCATCGTCTATAGGTATGGTTGAGGGAATGTCAACTGAGGGTCGACTAGTATCAGTATAATGCTTCCTCCTTTCAATTCCTGTCATTTAATCAAATAAAATTAACTTTAGAATATATATTTCAAAAAATTCATGCAGAAAAAAAAATAGAAATGATAACATATGCACAATACTGATAGAAAAATATACATAAATATGATAATTAATGATTGTATAAATGACATAAGTGGTTGATAAATGAATGAATGACTACACATATAATCTATTTCTCCTTCAATCATGTAATTTTTCTAATCCATAATTACTTCATCCACCATTGGAAGACTAATATTTTCAATATCATGATGGAAAAAAAAGTTCGCTTATTATTGTTGATGGGATTCAATTTCATAGGTCAAATCTTCCACTTCATCACCTATATCATACAAGTCACTTTGTTTTACATGAGAAAAGAAACTCCACCCTTCATACACAACATATTACACATAATATACCCTTTTCTCTTGTGATGATAAGATATACAGATCATGTAATTCATGATCACCAACATCCATCAAGTGAGAGAAGTTTACATAAGTAAATTTTAAGGAATCTCTTTTAACACCCCTAATAATATCGAACAAATTTCATTTTAATAAAACAACTAAAAAATTATCATGGTAGTTTAATTCGATAATATCAGTCAACTTTCCATGGTATCCCACTTCGAAAAATGTAAATATACCACTATTCTGTGTTTTCAAACCCTCTTCCCGGTCGACTGTATGAAATTTAAATCTATTCACATTGTAAGCATCAAACTTTCTAGCCTATTTTAAAGGACCTCAAGTAAGAAACTTCAAATCTTATGACAACTCACCTCGAGTATCAGTATTCAGGATCTACAAAAAATAATATACATTATTAGATTTAGAAAATATATGTGCCAACCTAATATCCATATTGATTATAATATTTATGAACTTACACATCATGTAAACCATTCTACAAGATTTTTATTAACAGATTTTGTTATATATTAATTATTTCATGGTAGGCCTCTCATTAATCTCTTTATTTGTATCGTTAACTCTTTAATAAATTGATCTAAAATTTCACTATTCAGAATCACATATCTATGTACCTGTAATAATTTCATTTCTGTTAGTGTAACATTTGAGATCCTCCCAACTAATCGGCCAATAGTAGGAAAGATTTTTGATTTACCATGTAGTTGATATTGATATTATGTGTTATAAATACATCCAACTCAATTGAATCTTGTCTCAATATCATCCAAGTATCTAGAACAAAAGTTAAGACACTCCTCTGCCAAATAGCCTTCTGAAATAAAGCCTTCATGTTGAGATTTATTTTTCACTTATGAATTCAAATGCCTAAGATATCTGTAAAATAAAATAAAAAAACATAATTGGGTATTTAATGAAGTGTCAATAATTGTTTTCTTAAATGAAAAACATATAAATAAAGTACCAATCAATTGGAAACATCCATCAATAATGCATGGGGCCTCCTAATTTAGCTTACTCAACCAAATACATAGTTAAATGCATCATGACAGTAAAAAATGATAGAGGAAATATCATTTACATTACACAATGTATCAATAAAAATTTCTCCATACGGTTTTCAAGCTCAAATGGTAGTAGATATTTCTCACATAGTTTTCTAAAGAATGTGAAAAATTGGAGTACAATAGTAGTAACCTTTTCAAGAAATAATGTATACAATGCCAATGGTTGTAACTACTGTAACAAAATATGTGAATCGTGAATTTTCAATCCATATAACCTATGATTATTTAAGTAAACACATATTGATATAGTACTTGAATACCCATCATATACCTTCACATGTTTTAAAATTCAAAGGAATGTATCTTTATCCCTATTTTTCATTGAAAAGATTTTAGGAGCATACTTTCCATTCTCATCTGGCCAAAGATCACGCTTTATGTTCATTTCTTGTAAGTCTTTCTGAGCATTGAGATGATCCTTTGATTTTCCATCCTCATTAAGCAATGCGAATATCAAATTATCACAAACATTCTTCTCAATATTCATCACATCAAGATTATGCCATAACAAATTAAATTCCCAATATGTAAGTTTAAATAATATACTTTTTTCTTCTATTGTTGCATTCTGATTTCACTTGATGATGCACTTAGAACTCATTTTGCACTATAATTAAAATAATTCACCTTTCCAAATTTTGTTTCAACATTTTAAAGTTGTGCCAATATTTCAGAACATGTTAACAACTTTGGAGGTGGTCTACGATCAATAAAACCATTAAATTTTTACTTGTTCAATTGAAATCTATGAGATGCATCGGGAAATTTTCAATGACATAAGAAGCACCATTTTCTACTATGGGGTAGTCATTCATGATCAAAATCAAAGTTACAAACACGACAAGCCAAACCCATGTAAGTGTTCCAACCATATAAATTCCCAAGTCCATGGAAGTCACTAATGGTCCATATTAGATAGATTTCATTTTGAATATTTCTCTAGAAGATACATTATATGTCTCAACACTTTTTCTCCATAACTCCTGCAATTCTTTAATTAGAGGCTAAAAGTATACATCAATATCTTTTCCAGACATTTTTTTTAGGAATAATCATCGAAATGATAAAAGACGTTTATTGCATACACATCCATGGAGGAAGATTGTAAGGGGTCAAAACAACCATCCAAATGCTATAACTGGTGGTCAAAGTCCCAAATGGGTTGAATCTATCAGCATCCAATCCCAATAGAACATTCTTAGGATCAGATGATAAATTTGGATGTAATGAATCAAATGTATTCCATGATTATGAATCTCTTGGATGTTGCATTAACCCAACATTTTTATTATCTATAGAATGTTATTTCATGTGTTCAGTGGTTTTTTATGACATGAATAATATTTGCAATCAAGACTTTAAAGGGAAGTAACATAAAACTTTTATAGGTGTATTACTTTTCTTCTTCTTCATAGTAGTATGTTGATTCAAAATTCCAATATCACCCATTGATTTTCATCTAGAAGAATATTATTTTTTACAATCTTATCTACTTGAATCTTCTCCCTAATAAAACATACAATTATTGGGACATGCATGTATTTTTGTAAAATTCAGACCAAGATTTTTAACAACGTTTTTCATATCATAAAAATATTCAGGGATCTTTTCTTTGGGAAATACATCACACATCAATTCCAATATCATGGACATCGCCTTATTTGTAATTCTACATAGGCATTTGATATGGTAAAACTTTAGTAGAAAATAAAGTTTTTAATATTTAAAACATTCACTATACAACTCTTGATTTACATCTTCAACTAAACCATGAAACATTTTTTTCTACTCAGTGTAGTTTTCTCTTACATTAGTCTCTATATAATCGAGAGGCAGATCCAATGATATGTTACAATCTCGATCTGGTTGTCCTATAGTCTCAAATACATCACTTGTCAAGATGTTATTTATAGCACTCTCAATTGGTTGTTTTGATATGTTTTGATATTGATGTCAGTGTCTTGCAATGTCGAATGCATCATTTATAAGGTTTTTCATTTCATTGTCCACTGTCGACGAAGTTGGGATCTTATTCTGTTAACTGACATTAGTGCTCAAACTTTATATAATGTTTGATTCTCTGTGCCAAATACAACACAAATATTAAGTAGGTAATTACTTCAATATCAAGTGTTCATAAATTTCATCTCTCTTCAACCATATTATAAATTTACATTTAGGACATGGGCATCTTATTCTCCCATCAATGGATTAATTGGAAATTGAAAAACATAAAAACTCTTCCAAACCCTTAGCATACTGAGGTGTGTTCCTCAATAATGTGATCCAACTTTTATCCATATCACAATGTGCCTACACTTTATTAAAAAAATTAAAACACATAAGTATTACTAAGTAGGAAAAGAGATAAATAGAAATAAAAAGAACTCAACCTAAGTAGTTGTAATAAGATTTATATAATTACTAAAAAAGTAAAATTAAAAAAAGGAAATCAATCATGGATATTATTATGTAAAATATAAGTAAAATAAAAATCATGCATTCGTTAATTTAAAATAGGCATCATGGGAGAAACACCCTAGGGTCACTAATTCTAGGTTAACCTAGTAATTCTCTATCACTATAGTATTGGATTTAGAGTTCTAACACATATATAGCTATAGGGGTGTCACATAATGCTTCACTAGCATTTCTAGTGGTTATCTAAGAGATTATATTTATGTATGTCACATTATATTTTTCCTTATTTATATATGTCACATCTCAAACCAACTAGAGTGGTTTTAAAATTACCTAACAGGTCCACTACATTCTAAGTGAGAGTATTTGAAGATATTTTATTTGGAGTTAATAATTTGATCTTCCTTGCTGATTTTTATGTTTTAATCATAGAGGAGGATATGACCTGTGATTAGTCACCTATCATATTGGATAAACCTTTCCAAGAAATATAAAATGCAATAATAAATGTCCATGAAGGTACTATAATAATGGAATTTGGTTAAAATGTTTTCCACTTTAATATTTTTGATTCCATCATGTACCCATAATAAGAGAACTCAAATTTTTACATTTTCACATTCTGGTTATTATAATCCATGTGAAGAAAGTTTTTTGATATTGTAGAATGATATAAAGGAGGAAGGGGTCATTGTGGGGATGGGATATCGGTGTATGACACTTCAGGATCTATCATACAGGAACGGATAATAATGAGAATAGAGGTGGTGCATGAGAAGTCTCACTAGAGGGGAGTCGTTGTGCTGGGAGTAGCGATGAATGGGGAGCACGGATATAAAAGGTCATCATAGGGGGAAGAAGCCTATCAGAATTCAGTGCCACAGGAGGGAAATGAGGTCATCATCGAGCATACTGAGGAGGGAAGCGGGGATGGAAAACCACATAGGGAGACCAGCGATGGATGCGTAGGGGAACCCGGAAGATGGCAGGGGGAACCCAGAAGATGAAAGGGGGTAGCGCTCATTTTCATGCATAAAATTATGGACAATTCATACATAACATAACCCACACATAGATAACTCATGATACATTAAAAATTACCCTATTGATAGGGGGTATATAATCATAGGGTCGCTCTGTTCATCATAATACATAATATATATGTGTGTGTTTCACATGAATTTAAAAATAATCATAAATCCATCAAAAATAAAAAAAATGATAACCTGTGGAGATAAAACAATCATCAAATGAAATAAAGTAAAACATTATGTAAATACACATCAATCATGATAATGAATCATATAGTATTTACAACATATTTAAAAAAAGTGTATATATTTCATTCAATAATTTTCCTAGTCAATCAAATGCATGGTTATCTAGGTGACCACACTTCAATTATAAAAATTAAGTAAATAAATTCAAAATATAAATGCATTAGAATAAAGTTTATTCTTATTCTTATTTTATGATAAGGAAATACAAAATAATGTACGGATCATTTATTTTATAGATATTTCATTTCTACCACACTGCATGAGAATTTGATATTGGATAAAGAAATTATGGATTATTTTGACATTATAACCATTTATAAGAAATATATTAATCAATGGAATACATAAGGAATTTTTAAGTTGGAGAAATATAAAATATTATTAGCATAGATACCAAATCTTTAATATGAATCTAGGAAATCAAAGAAATATTAAGAAATCGATTCCTTGGTTTTTAATTAATGTTGAAGTAAATAAAATTCCATTTTCAATGAAGGACCTAAATATAAAATTTTCATTAAAATAATTATATTTCATAATATACAATGGTTATATCAAATAATATAAAAAATACATTAAAAATTAATCTTGATAAGAACATAGAGGAAACAAAAGATAGATTGTGAAAATAGAATTCATAACTTTTTTTTAATTGTTTATAAAAATAGAAAATAAGTCACATTCTATAGTTATATTCAAAAAGGGATTAAAGTATTTTAAAGGAACATTTTAAAAATACAACTTCACTGCAATGTAATCTTATAAATAAATAGATTTTATATAGAATAATCTTGGGGGATAAGGTAGGAAAAATATAAATGTTTCTTTTATAAACTCCATATGGTTTGAATTAATGGATGAGTAGGAAAGAAATAATAAATACAATCATATCCCCTGAAAATTAAGGATAATGAATCCAAAATAATATAAAGGAATTATATTATAAATATTTTAAGAGTATGAAAGAGATATAAAGAATATATCATCAAGAACTAGAAAAATTTGGAAGACCTCCTACAAACCATATAGGGTATGAACATTGAATATTTATAAGAGGAAAAGAGATAAGTTAAACCTTAAAATTAAATGGAAACAATTAAGTTATTGTTATAATATTTTGAGTATATTACATATAAGAGAATATGAACCTTAGATAAAAAATATATGAAATAAAAAATATTCCTCTTTCTAATATCATGGAAAACATCATCTGAATATGCATCAATGTTCATATGGATGGGGTTAGTGATCATACCTAGTAGGAAATACAACCAAAATATTACCACACACACCACTAGGAATAGAATAGCTTAGATTGCAGTTCAAAATATAAATAAAAATGTAAGGAGAAAACCCAAAAAAACATACTAATTTATTTCAATTAAATATAAACATCAGAAATAATTTATCCATTTCATCAACTTGGAATATTGATTCCACATTCAAAAACACAAACAAAAAATGCATTCATCCAACTAGGATAATTCCTAACTCATGATAAGAATCTCATCCTACTAGTTAAGTCATCACATGTACATGAATCCAAGGTTCCCTTATCTAGAAAGACCCATGATTGAACCCAAACATTATATAAAATCAAAAATATATAATAAAAGGGTGAATTACCTCAAACTGGGGAGTGATAGTTCGGCTGAGTAGGGTGTGAAGGTGGAAATAGTGAAGAGGGCTAATGGAGAGGGGGAGAAGGGGGCAGTAGTGAGGGTCTAGGGTTCGATGGGGTCAGGGGTTGGCGGTGAGGGGTTCGATAGGGTCAAGGGAAGAGGGTTTGGGGGTGTCGATATCAGGGGGTAAGGAGGGGAGGGGGAAGGAGGGGAAGAAGTTTCATTTATAAAAAAAATGTTTTATCAATGGTTTTTTTAAAACCACCACTATATTTTAAATTTTGTTTAGCAATGGTTTAATAAACTGCCACTAATTACTGAATTTGGTGTAGTGACATGTATTGGAAATTAAAATGATTAGTGTTGTGAAAACAAAAATTTAAAGGAGTAAAAGTATAAAAATGGATAAAGATGAGCAGAAATGAAGAAAATGAATATTATTAATGTTTCTAGTATTTCCGTTCAATCAATAGTACTCTATCTGGGTCGGGTTGCACTGTCTTTTATAGGAAATGTGGTATGGTGGGTGAAAGGGGGTTAGTGGGGGTTGGAAGATCACCCCCATTAAATACTACACCCACCATCAGTGGATACCTAACACTCTCCCTTGGGATGTACACCCCTACTAATTTCATACATGTTTTGATACTGCCTCATTAAAAAAATCCCAAAAAAACCCAATGGGATAAAAACTGTAATAAGGAAATGAGTACTTTCATGTAGACTCCCCCTAAAAGTTATATTACATTAAAAAAATCAATCTATACATCCCTATATTATGTAAAATGTTTCTAAATATAATAGTTAGTAGTGACTTTGTAAATAAATTTTCAATGTTGTCACTAGATCGAACATATTACATGTTAATATCTCTGGTTTTCATTCACTCTTGTGTGAAGGAGAAAAAATTCAATGATATGTGTTTGGTATGTTCATTCTTGATAAATCCTTAATATAATTTTGTGATACACATAATATTATATTCAAATAAAATTTTTGGGCTACAATCCATAGGAAATCCACTTGCTGCTCGAATGTGTTGTTTCATAGACCACAACCAAAAACATTCTCAACATGATTCATGTAATGTTATCATTTATGCATGATTTGAAGATGTTTCTATGAGTGTATGTTTTTCTGATCTCTAATATATGATAGTACCTCCAACTATGAACACATAACGATTTTGTGATCATGCATTATGCGGATCAGATAAATAACCAACATTTGAAAAACCAGCCATCTTCTTTTCTAATTTGTTAGAATAGAACAAACCCAAATAAATAGTGTCGCAAAGACAATGAAAAATATTTTTAATTCCATTACAGTGTCTTCAAGTAGGTACTAAACTAAATATTTCTAATAAATTAGTAGAAAAAGATATATTAGGATGAATACAATTAGTAAGATACATCAAAGCTCTGATATCAATGACGTATGGTACTTTTGGATTAACCAACTCCTCATTTTATTCAAAAGTTCAAAATTGATTTTCTTGGTATTTAAAGACTAAAAACCCATTGTAGTACTTAAAGGGTTCACTTTATTCATATTAAATCTTTTTAATACATTTTCAGTTTAATTTAACTGATGAAAAAATATACCACTTGTTATATGCTCAATTTGTAATCTAATACAATACTTGGTTTCTCTCAGGTCTTTCATTTAAAATTCATCTTTTAAGTTTCTCATTGCTTCATTAATTTCTTCTGAAGTTATGATGATATTTAAATCATTAATATTAACATAAATAGTAATGATTTATATTCAGATGTTGTTTGATTAATAAAAACACATGGGTATATGGGGTTATTTATATACCCTTTATTTAACAAATATTGGCTCAAACGATTATACCACATACACCCAGATTGTTTTAATCCATACAGGGATTTTTTCAATTTAATTGAATATAGGTAATTAGGTTTTGATTTCAATATTTTGAGTATTTTAAATCCTTCTGGGATTCTCATATATATACTAATATCAAGTGACTCATATAAATAAGTTGTAACAATATCTATAAGATGCATATTAGCCTTCCGAACTACTACAAGGATAATTAGATATTGAAAAGTAATATCATCCATAATGTGAGAATATTTATCCTCATAATCATTATGGGTCTGAGAAAAACCTTGTGCAACAAGATGAGTTTTGTATCTTAAAATATCATTTTTCTCATTACTCTTATGCACAAAAACCCATTTATATCCAATAGTATTCATAGCTTCTAGTGTGAGCATGATATGTCCAAAAACCCTTCACCTATTAAGTGAATTTGATTCAACTTTCGTTGTTTCTTTCCATTTATTCCAATCAAGTTATTTTTGGCATTCTATAACAGACCTTAGGTATGGGTCTTCATTTTCTATATCATGTGACATAGAATATGAAAATATTTCATCAATATTTTCCAAATTACTCTGATTCCATATAACTTATGGGGTTTTAAATTATACTCATTCCTTTTATTTTCTGAGGATTTATATCCTTAGAACCAATTGGTCTTCAGCACTTCATGCATGTTTTTTAGATTTCCATAACATCATTATATAATTGTGTCTTTGGGATATCAATTTTAGATGGTTCATTTATATCTGGTACGTGTGATTTAGTCAGGACCTTTGAATCAATAAATGCATCATTCAATTGATTTTATAGTTCTTGGAAATGTAAAATCTTTTTCACTTCCATCTCACACTTCTGGATGGGAGGATTGAGAAAATATAACTTTTGCACATTCTCATAAATCTCCTCCCTTTGTTTCTTTTTCCCCCCTAATACTGGGAATGCTTATTTATTGAAGTTACAATTAGTAAAATGTGTTGTAAATACATCACTGGTTTGTAGTTAAATATTTATGATGATGGATGATGATTTTTATCCTAAATATATTCTCAACCTCCTTTTATTTCCCATTTTTGTACGTTGTGGGGGAGTAATTGATACATATACTGCACAACCAAATATTCTTAAGTGGAAGATGTCAGGATCTTGGAAAAATACTAATTGAAGTGGAGAATTATTATGATATGCACTTGGTTTGATGCTAATTAATGTTAAGACATGAAATATTGCATGACCCTATATGGATCTTGAAGATTTGTTCTCATTATTAATGGTCTAGCAATAAGTTGGAAGTGTTTTATCAGTGATTCAGCTAATACATTTTGCATATACACATGGGAGATTGGATGATCCACAATAATCTCAATTTCCATACAATAATCATTGAAATATTGAGAGGTAAATTCTTTAGAATTATCAAGCCTTGATTTCTTGATGACATAATCAGGGAATTTTTCTCTCAATTTAATTATTTGAGCACAAAATCATGAATACACAACATTACGTGTTGAGAGAAAACATATGTGTGACCATATTATAGATGCATCAATTAATACTATAAAATATTTAAATGGCCCATATGATGGATGAATTGGTCCACATATATCCCCTTGAATTCATTTAATAAAGGATATCATTTCGATGTTAATTTTAGCTGGAGATGGTCTCACAATCATCTTTCCAAGAGAACAAGGCTCGAATGGAATTTTTCTTAGTGGAGAGATCTTATGGACCTTTATTGAATGTCCATGAGAAATTTCAATTATTTTTTGCATCATTATCGAACCAAGATGACCTAATTGGTCATGCCATAAATTAATGATTTGTGGTCCATTATTTACTACCATATGTTTTTTTATTACACTTATATACATATAATTCAATCCATGTGATAATTTTGGTAGTTTTTCTAGTACATTAATCTTACCAGATTTATTAACAGTAATGTACATGTACTTTTCATTTCTCTAAGATATAGTTTGGGTATAATACCCATACTAGTATATATCAGTGAAACTTAACAAGTTTTTTTTGGACTTCGTGGAAAAATGCATCCCTTATAAAAAATTGTCCCATTAGGTAAAGAAAAACTCACTTTACTAGTCCATTCTATTATATTTGAAAGACCTAATATAGTATTCACAATTGGTATTATTGGATTAAGATCAGAAAAAAAATATTCTTAATAATTGTGTGAGTTTTTTCACTATTCAGTATGCAAATATCGACCCCATTTACACAATCCATTTAAATGCTTCAAAGTAAAGAAAATGATATTATAATAAACACCTTATGAAATTAAAATAATACAACATTAAAAATATAAATAAAAAAAAACAAAACAACTTATCACATATCATAATTATTGTAATTTTTTTGAATTATTTCCAGCTATCATCTCATCAAATTCACAAGTAAAATCATCTACTTTGAGGTATGTGAAATCATCATTTGATGGCTTGTGATTATCAGTAAAATTCACCTCCTTTTCTTTCCCTTTATAGGATGTCTCAACAAAGTGTGGTTCATTCTTATTAGATTTAATAGATGCTTTATAGAGGTTACAAATATTCTATGGGGTTCAACAAACTCGAGACCAATGTCCCTTAAAACTGCACATGTAGTAGGAATCTTTAGGATCCCTCAGAGTGTTGGAGGTTATATTTCTTTGATTTTGATATTCATTTGGAGTAGACCCATGGTTATGACCATGTCCCTGACCATGACTACCGCAAAAACCACGTCCACCATGAGAATCACATCCCCAAATTCTTCTATGATTATTTTCATGAAATATAACATTTTCTTCAGGAAATTCTACTGTCAAACCAGTAAGATGAGACTGGTGATTTTTAATCAAAATCTCGTTATTCTTCTCTACTAAGAGTAATGATGATATGAGATCTAAATATTTGATATATCCTCGTAAGTGATATTGTTGTTGTAGGGTAATGCGAGATGCATGAAATGTTGTATATGACTTTTCAAGCATATTATCATCTGTAATCCCAATACCACAGTACTTTTGTTGTGATGCAATTCTATACATGGAAGAATTGTAATCATTTACCCTTTTATAATCTTGGAAATGTAAAGTATTACATTCATCATGGGTTGTTGTAAGAACAACCTCATTTTGATGATCATACCTCTCTTTCAAACCATTCTAGTGCTTACATGGATCTCTTTCTGTGAGGTATTCACGTTTCAAACCCTCATCGAGATGTCTTCTGGGGAAGATCATCACCTTTTATTTATTTTAGAGGGTTTTTGAATTATTTTCTTTAATTATTTATGTGAGATCCATCAATTTGAGATGTATTTCAACATCCATTATCCATGGCATGTAATTACTTCCAGTAATATCAAGAGCGATGAATTTGAGTTTCACAAGATTTTACATGATGATAACTAGGAGAGGGAGAAAACTTTATTATTATTCGAAATAAGAATACAACAATAATTTACATTTGGGTTAAAGAAAATAAAATAGTCTCAAAAACGTTAAAATCATGTTAATATTTTTATTTAATATTATATATATATATATATCACCTTAATAGGTTAATAAATCTTTCACGTGGGGGTTTTAAATAAATAAATCAATACATATCATTACTCATTTAAAATTTTATTACATGTACTAATTTATTAATTAGACTATCCAATCAGGCGGTGAAAAATAAATAAATTTAAATCATCCGAACTGGCGGAAACCTAACATTTGTAGTGATAATTAAATAAACCACATAAATCATCCAATCTAGAGGTAAATAAATATTATTCTATAAATAATTAGAAATATCAAACCAGGTGGTGAAAAATAAGGTTTAAGATGAAAAGAATAAATAATTATAACCATTTAACAAGGAAGTGATAATAAAAATAAAAACATAACTTTCTCCCATTTTGAGTATTTGTGCTGATAACGTGTTGTGAAAATAAAAATTGAAAGGAGTAAAAGTAGAATAGTGGAGAAAGATGAACAGAAAAGAAGAACATGAATATTATTAATGTATCAGGTATTTCCCTTCAATTAGTAGTTCTCTATCTAGGGGGGATGCACTGCCTTTTATAGGTAGTGCAGTAAGGTAGGTGAAGGAGGATTGGTGGGGTTGGGCAGCCCACCCCTGTTAAAGACTACAATCACCATCAGTGGATACCTAACACTTAGTATAATTATAGATTATAGATCTTGATTTTCCATTTAGCATTAAATTTTACATTTTCACCACTCGGTGGTGGGAATCCACATGCCCCCGATAACTCAATTTATAAACCTCTATTATTCAATGTTGACCCCACATTGATAATTACTTTTTAATAATTCTTGTATTCTTTTTTATCCTTATTCTCAATTTCATCCTCATGGGCTCTAGTACCTCCCTCTGTCTCATCCTACTTCAACCAACCAAAGAAGCTCTCACTAATTTTCCACTACCCAAATTCAATTTAGTTTATCAGTCATCTTGATAAAGAACCTTTGTCATCAAATCAGTATTAGAACCCCTTCCAATATACTCTACTTAAACACTAACAATTACCAACATTCCAAGCTCTTATTTAGGTTAAACATGCTCAACTTTGACTTGATCAAGGCTTCCTTCAAATCAAGCTTGCATATGCATATATTTAGAATAGCTTAAACATGTAATTCCCTCGGTGCTCGATTGGAATCATCAGTACATCCTCTAGTTAAAAACTTCATTAAAGTACTTGGCCAAAAAATTGCAGTGTGCTCTTAAAACTCTTAGATATTAATCTTAATATTGGAAAATGAACCTCCCAAAAATTAAAATTTAGATAAAATAACAACCCAACGAACAAGAATCTTCACTTAGATCAATCGACAAATGGTTTTTGGAATCAGAACCAATTAATATTTTGTTGGTTATTGTCAAATGAGGGGGACACATAAACGAACAAAAAATAAAAATGTACAGTGGAATACAATTCTTTCCCTACCAAATGATCCTAAAAATTATCAAATGAACAATAAACTAAATATATGTATAGACTATTAAATGTTGACATTAGATATATTTTAACATGGAAAATCCTAAAAAGGAAAAAACCATAATACCTAGTCTGGAAAGATGAATCCACTAAAATTGAAGAGTATATGATAGGTACTCTCAAAAAATAAAAATATCTCAAATATATCTCTCTCTAATATAGCATAAAATACTAGCAGGCAAATGTGGTAGAAAGTAGATGTCATCCAGAAAAAGTGAGAAAATAATAAATCTGGTTGTACAGATCTAAAAAACACCGTCTAAAAATAATGTCTAAGAAGAATCACCAAAATCATATAAAATCATCATTAATAAAAACCAATCATAATTTTGAAAATTATCTCATTTTTAGACATAGCACCCACCAAAAGACTATAATCACAATTTATTTCATCCAACCCCCACTTGTACGTGAAAACTCCCTTCAAAAATCGATTATCCTCTAATTCAAAAATGATATCAAATTATTTTTTTTAAATGATATCATAGCAGAAGAAAAATACAGTAAAAAAGATAGCATGGAACCAAAAAAATGTGGGCCTAGTTAGGTGGACCCACAACAATCTACCCTCCGACTCAAGTAGGGATAATCACCAACCCTACAATTATTCAAAAAATTTAAATTTACCTTTTGGTAGAATCTTATTCAATATATATGAACCATTATCATCTGTGTAAATATTCTTGAACTCCAACTATATAGAATTGAGGAATTTGTATCTCCAATGATAGTTCACATCAATATGTTTTGATCTTCCATTAAAAGTGGCATTATTTCCCAAAAAAATCCACTCTAACTGTCACACAATAAAATATACATGTCCTGATTAAAATTGAGCTCATGAATTATGTATCTATAACAATTGTTTTCATGACTTTTTAGCTATAATAAAATCAGAATCAGTGGTATAAAATTCAACGAATCTCGGCAATCTAGACTACTAAGATACAACTCCCCCTAAAAAGTGATCAAACAACGTAAATTTATCTTACTTGAATCCATATCTCCTATCATATCTAAATTTGAAAAGCCACAAAGCATTGGTTTCCCACTTCCATAAAAAATATTGTATCAGAAGTACCACAAATATATCAAAAGATATACACTACTGGAAAATCCATCTATCCCAACAAAGTTATACCCACGGTTTAGGAAAAATGTGGGTATAGAGTTTTTGTTCAAGACTATACCAACAATTTTTAAAAAACCGTTGGTATAGGTTGGTCTATAAAAATGTTTTTTTAAAACTGTTGGTTTATAGTTTTTGATATTGAAGTTCCACTCGAGCTCCTCCTTCCCTCCTCATTCGAACCCTAAGCCTCTTGTGTGTCTGTGCTCCCCCCCCCCTAGTCGAATTTGGCCTCCTCCCTCCCCTGCTCAAACAGATTTGGCATCCCCCCTCCCCTCCTCGGGTGATTTCAGCCTCCCCCTACCCTTCCCGAGCAAATTTGGCATCCCCCCAGGTGACATTACACCCATCAAATGGTGTTCTTGCTCTATTTTTGGAAATTCTTTTGTTGGGATCTTTGAGAGGTAAGATTTCATTCTATTCTATTATTTATTCTCTGGTGTTCCTCCATTTTCATGGGCATGAGTCACTTTTATAAAAATTAATTTGTTTTATCCATAGTTTTTTTATATTTTTCAACTATTTTAGATTATATATGCATGATTTTCCATTTTAGTTTATGTATTTTTTGGGAAAAAGGTTTCACAATGGTTTATTTGATCACTCAATCCTAGTTTTCAACCACTGGGGATTAGAAATCTAATTGAAATATTGAGATAGAATTAAATTAAAATGATTAATGATTTTATAAATATATGTAAGGATGTATATCAAAATTAAATACGACCATTGTATATTTGGTCACTTGATATATGTGCTTAGAAATATGGTCATTGGGACTAAGGTCATTCAATATATGGTCATTGGCCAAACACATATCCAATAGGTATATTTATGATGTTTATTTTTTATTAATAAGTCAAAAATAATATAATTCACAAATGATAAGAAATGCAAAAAAATATAGTATTTAACAAAATTATTTTATTATATAAATGTTTCATCAAAGATTCATATTATTATTCTAATTAAAGAGCCATTTTATGTATTAAAAAAATAAATGTCATTCCATTTTATGTATTAAACAAGTGGATGAGATAATTAATGACTTTTCCTTATCTCTATGGCACTATTGGTCCACTTTTATTGAAAATGTCATTCCATTCACATTAATGAATTTTTATATAGAAAACACCACCCAAACACACCTAAAGAATTTCATATCCACTACCCCTCTCAATTCACCCCATTCAATTAAAATTATCATGAATAGAATCAAATTTTCAATAATAATATATTTAAATTAAATGGTTATGTAAGGATGACACAAAAATGGATGACAGTTATAGTATATTCTCTTGTTATTATTAAATTACCTCAAATATGATTGTTTTAGATTTCGTTCTCATAAACCATAATCATACCATAAATAAAAAGAGTAGTGAAATGAATAAATAATTTAAACATGATTTTTCCAATAACATTACTAATTTGAAAATTATGAATATGGTATGTTGGAATGAGGAATGATATCACAATTATTATACACATATTTTCATTGAGTAAATATGCTTTATATGTGATTTTATTTTATTAATTTGATTTCATATAATTAAATGGTTGTTTTGCTTATATGTTTTTCAAAATAGAATATCATATTTTTTTCCTAAAGGTTTTTTGTATGTTTTATATGATAGTTGGATATATTTAAAAGATAGTGATTATGTTTATATTTTATGTATTTATGTTTTATAATACATTTAATATTTCATTGTGTTATTATTCTATGTTTGAATGTTATTTATTTCAAAAACCTTTATTTCACATGTATTAATGAAAAATATATGAAGTTTTCATCCTAGGTTCCCTGATGGAATTATTTTTTTAGTTTTATTTTTATTAAGGTGAAATAATTTCCATTGTGTAAGTTGATATCTTTGGAACTTTTTGTTAGCCCTTGTTGATCAAGACTGAAACTTGTGGTAGACAAGATCGAGTATAGGGATAGATAGATAGGGCTGGTTTATTAAAACATAAATGAGTATAAGGGAATTATGTGGATTGTAGTTTCAAAGTTATTCAATTTATCCACCATGATAGTGAATTCTTAATATTTCATTTGATGACTCAAATTATCCCATTGTGAGAGTTGATGTTAAACCTGAAGTAGTGGTGGGTAATATATAGAAGTAGCCATATATATTCATTATTCATTAAATTTACATCTACATGAGTTTCTCATGTTATTATTACTGTAATTAGTTTCAATTTGAAATGATATGTCTATTTTAATATTGTCTGGCTTTGTTTCATTTAATTAGATTTATTTCAATTTAGAAAACTAGGTTTAAAAGAGTTTTTAAAAAAATTATAACTTGGTTTTACTAAAAGATGTTATGAAATTTCTTATTCCTTCTTTGACTTCTAAGTTGTATGCATGAATTTTAACAAATTTTTCTAAAAAAATGTACATTCAATTATTATGCAGTTTATGACAAATACTTTAGAAATTCGAAGGAAGTGACAATTTGATCATGATCGACAGGTGTGAGACAGTGTGTTTCAGCCTTCACTTCCCTCAATTATTATTATAATTGTAATATTTTTCTTCTTTATTACATATAATTTCATGTTAATATTCTTTATCAAAAAAATTAGGGACATTCAGTTCCACCAGAGTTGAATCCTCATCCTACTAGCATGGGTCTGAGTAGGGATTCTCTTAGTCCTAGACAGAACACCCATCATACTCATTCTCACGCTGACCCACCAGCAGACACCCCATCTACCACACCTTTTCACCCTCCTCTTGGGCCTCCAGAGATGTTCCCACTCATTCCTCCATCATCTCATTTAGCCTATTCTTCCCATACCACATCTACACCACCTCCACAGATGTTCCCACATTTACCATATCCATATCCATTGATGTATCACCCAACATACCACCCATATTATACCATGTATACGCTTCCTCCATTTTCTATAATCCATTCGGCATCTGATGAGTCTATTTCTTTAGCTTTGACTTTAGTGCATGAATATCACCCAAAGCATGCATTGGAACAGACACTTCCTTTAGAGGTTGTTGATCTAGTAAAACCCACGGATCCATCATAACCTATTGATCATCCTATATTGGTTTTTTTATTATAACTGTGTAAAATTATATCACTTCATTTTTATCCTATTGTATAGTGACTTAATTCTTTTTTTACCTCTTGTCTTATTTGGTGGGATATTTTAGTAGTCGATGTGGGGAAACTTGAATGAAGGAAGCCTAGAATCACCAGACACAGATAATGGTGGATTACAATGAAGAATAGAAGATGATAGGTAAAAATGATAGATAGTGTAGAATTTTCATGGACACTTTATCCGATATCATTCTGTTGGAAACAGTCTCATAGAGACATCTCAGTAATGAAATCAAGGACAAATCATGGGTGCAGATATGGGTAAGAAAATTTTATAAGTTTATATCTATATTATTGTTGTATTTATATAAATTAACATATTCATTGTAGAGTTGGTTTAAATTTCCCATCGGTGGAGCTTCTAAGATTGTAAGGTTGATGGATCTTGGGAAGTTATAGTGATCATACAAGCATGAGTTTTATGGTGGTTGGAAGAGTAGAGTTGGTTCTGATTTAGAGGGTGTACCCATATTCCTCGACTATTCAAAAACTCAATATCAAAAAATGATTGCATATTGAAAGAATCATAAGTTTAAGTTATTACCAACCTTTAATGGTTTGCATATAAAATTTAATTCTTATTACTTGTATTGAATTTTTTTAGGAAGAATCAGGGAAAAACAAAAGGAACAAATATTCAATGACATATCTACAAACATTGGGGCACACTATAATGCTTGATCATAAGAATCGCCAGGTACTTTAATCTGAATTGAAATAATGTCCTTATTTATATTGTTACTTAGTTAGCTTTGCATGCTAAATTATAAGTTTTATTATCATTAATATCTTTAATATAAGGCTGAAAATACCCCTTTAAAATGTTCATTAGGCCTAGAGGACAATTTTTTATTAGGCCTACAGGATAATTAGGGCCAATCAGCTATTATGCCTATAGGCCAATCAGCCAATTAGGCCTAGAGCCCAATCAGGCAATTAGGCCTATAGCCCAATCGGCCATTAAGCCTATAACCCAATCAGCCATTAGGCCTATAGCCCAATCATCCATTAGGACTATATCCCAATCAACCATTAATATAATAGTCCAATCATCCATTAGGCTAATAGTTCAATCGACCATTAGGACAACAGGCCAATCATCCATTAGGCCTATAGGATAATTGGTTATTAGACCTAATATTCCATTGGCCATATAATCAATAATATGTAGTTCATATTATGAAATGAATATAAAGCATTCATATTCAATATTATTGAATTTTCATAATGAGTACCTAAAATTATAAAGTGTTTATGATTAGCTTTTATATGTGAATTTTTCATCAATGTTTATCACATTTTTAAATTTATTAATTTTTCATTCATTTGATAGTTATTACCTTTTATTATTATTCAATATTATAAAATGTTTACATTTTTAATATGTGTATACTAATCAATTTGATTTGTAGAAAGCTGCATTGGGTATTGGAGGTCATGCACCTTGAGCTAAATTATTTTACTCAAGTAGAAAGAAGAAGTATGGAAGTGCGTAAATACACAAATACAAGAAAATATTGTAAGTTTTTTATTTATATTTAAATTATTTATATGAAATTCACAATTAAATATATTGTTTATATTTTAAAAAAACTGCTCTAGAGGCCCTGGATGATAAAGAAGATGAAAACTTCGGGTTGAACGGTCATTTGAGTTAGGTATTAGGTGACGAGTAGTAGGGAAGAGTCTGATGTTGACCAGGGAAAAGCATCATCCCCTATAGGTATTGGTCCTCATCAGGATCCTCTCAAGACTCTTAGACCCTTGACCTACAAAGTGATCATGCAAAAGTACCTGAGGAAAAAATATCTTTAGAGGAGAATGAAATAAGTAAACAGGATCGTGAAATAAGTAAGATAGTCACCAAAAAATTCCTAAAAGCTATATCTGTTATAAGTCAATCACTTCCATCATAGGTTTCTACTATTATTGATTCATATGTGTAATTTATGAATTCTTTAAATGATTCACCGAGTGATGACAATGACGGTCTTAGTGGTGATTAATCTGAAGATGGTGGCGATGATGTTGTTGATGATGTTGCTGCTCCCGATGATGTTATTGGTGAGGATGTTGTTGGTGAGGATGTTGTTGTTGAAGATGTTATTGTTGATGAAGATGATAATGATGATGTCGTTATTGTTGTTAAGGATGAGTATATTGGTGATATGGGATATATTGATCCCCTCTATTTTTGACTCAGTGTGAATGAGACTTGTGCAGTTCTATAATGACTTGAATTAATTTGTTTTATGGATGTATATGTATGTTTTAGTATTTTATATGGTTTGAAAACTATTAAAAGTTATTTGTTAGATTCTAAATATAGAAAATTTTTATTTCATTGAATGTATATTGTACGTTTTATTTGATTTTCATGAGTTGGAGGAAGAATTGGTGGTGGTGTTTCCAAATGTAGGTAGCTACCTATACCCACAGTTCTAAAAATTATGGGTATAGGGTCTCTGATTGGAAAAGATATACCCACGATTCTATTAAAACCATGGGTATAGTAGAATCTATGGTACGTATACTAATGCCTCAACAGGCCACAGTTTTGAAAACTGTGGGTATAGTCTATACCCATGGTTTTAGGGGATATACCCATAGTTCAAAACTATGGGTATAGGTGGATTTTCTAGTAGTGATACATTTCATTACTCTCCAATGTTCTTTATCAGGATTTGATAGAAAAAAACTAACCACACCAACTACATGAGCTATATCAGGTCTAGTACATACGGTCACATAAATCAAATAGCCGATAATAGATGAATAAGGTATGTGTTTTATCTCCTCTCTCTCCTCATTAGTAGAAGTTAACTGACTAAAACTAAGATGAAAATGTGAGTATTAACCACTTTGGCTTTCTTCATAGAATTTCTCTGAAGCACCTTCTCAATGTATCTCTCCTGAGATAGCCATAATTTCTTATCCCTTATATCATGGGATATTTTCATGACTATAATATATCTCACTAGCCTGAATTATTTCATCACAAAAGATTAAAAAAACTTCTTCAATGTGTCAATTCTAGAAGCATAATGACCAAAAATAAGCATATCATCAACATAAAATAGCAATATAATAAAACCATCATCAATGAATCTCTAAACAAAAACACAATGATTAGAATAGGTATTCCAAAATCCATGATAAAAAATGAATACTCAAACTTTTTAAACCACTTTATGGTGGCTTGCTTCAGACCATATAAACTCTTTTTTAACCTTCAAACATAATACTATTTACCTGCTTTAATAAAATCTTTTAGATTCTCCATATTGTTGTACCTCTCGTACCCCTCGTGGTTTAATTTTCATGATCACAATCACTCTCTTTTTTATCTAATCGTGTTTTAAGTGTTTTTGTTGATAGGAAAAAGGTTTCCAAGGAATTGGGCCAAGAAGGACCAAAAGTGGACTGAAAATCAGTCCACCGGCCAACCGGTGTCCCACCACTGGCCAGCCGGTGGAACCCAGACAGAACAGTATCAGCCACTGCCTCAGCACCGGCCAACCGGTGGCCTCCTCACCGTCCAGCCGGTGGTGCCTGAGCCCGAAGGTCTCTCCTTTTTCAAAGCACCGGCCAACCGGTGGCCAAGCACCGGTCAGCCGGTGGAGCCAGTCAAACTAGCCGTTGGGCCTTTGACCAGACTTGTCCACTTGCCTCCCAACGGCTCCGAAGGCCTCTCCAACGGCTCCGAAGACCCCCAAAGGCCATTTGAGGGTTCCCCCTCTATAAATAAAGGACTAGGAAGCCCCGGAAACACAAGGAAGCCCACGGACACATTTTTGATCATTAGGCAAACCTCCGGCGCATTCCTTTCAAGGAACCCTCAATTGCTCCAACTCACTTCCACATCCAAGGAGCACCATCAAAGAAGCTTGGGAGAGCTCTTCATCAACTTCATCAATCCTTTGGCGCCCAAGGCTTCTCCCATTACAGTTTTTCATTGTTTTATCATTTTGAGCTTTAATTTGGGTTTGTGCCTACAAACCCCCATCTCTTTCTCTCATCCTCTCTTTTGGGTTCTCACACCACCTTCAAGGTGTGAAGAGGTTAGTCAAGCCTTCCCTTTAAAAGGATTGAGTCATAGGTGAGCTAGCCTTCACTTGTAAGAAGGCTAGTGGGTTCTTGCTCAACCATTGAAAGCAAGTGGGTTCTTGCATAACCATTAAAAGCAAGCTGTAATAGGTTCTAGACTAACCTTAAAGTCTAGTGGGTTTCTTTCTAAAACCATTAAAAAGCAAGCGGTATTAAATCTCTCAACGGTTGAGTTGGGAGCGGAGACGTAGGCTTGGGTTTAAGCCGAACTTCGTTATCAAGTTGTGTGTCTTTCCTCTTTTATTTCCGCTGCACCTTTAACTTTGATTTTAAATTGTTATTTATTTTTAAAAGGCAATTCACCCCCCCTCTTGCCATCACTTCTCCGCCCAACATTTGGTATCAGAGGCAAAATTTGAGTAATACCTTCACCGGTTTCAAATTCAAGATCCTTTGTGATGGCTTCAACTTCTTTCGCCCCCGAAGGCTATTCTTTGGGTCGTGCTCCATTTTTTGATGGAACTGACTATACTTATTGGAAAACCCGCATGACCACTTTTCTTAGAAGCATAGGTTATCCTATTTATAAAATTGTCATGCATGGTTATTCTCTCTCCTCTCCCGATAAATCCAAATGGACTCAAGCCGATATTAAAAATTTCGAGCTTGATGGCAAAGCCATGAACGCTCTACATTGCGGCCTTGATCGTAATGAATTCAATCGAGTTTCCACATGCACCTCATCACATGAAATCTGGAAACTTTTGGAGGTTACCCATGAGGGGACCAACAAAGTTAAGGATACTCGATTGGACATGTATCGCCAAGATTTTGAAAGTTTCACCATGCACCCACATGAATCAATTTATGAAATGTTTACTCGTTTTACTGACGTTTGCAATGGGAGAAAGTCCCTTGGTGATGATGTTTCTGCAGAAACGATGGTCAAGAAGATCCTTTGGATCCTACCAAGCTCATGGGCACCAAAAGTCATGGCAATTCAAGAAGTGAAAGACATCAAGAACATGTCGGTCGAAGAGCTCATCGGATCCCTCATGACCTACGAGATCACCATGAGGAGGCAAGCTGAAAAGGAAGGCAAACCGATCAAAGTTCCAAAGAACATCACCTTCAAAGTTCAACAAGAAGAAAGCTCCTCCTCCTCATCATCTTCCTCTTCAAGCGGCGATTCCGAAATGGAGAATCTTGCCCGCAAGATGCACAAATTCATGAAGAAGCACAAGAAGAAGAAATCCCACAAGGCTCAACCCAACGAAAAATCCGAGCCCGAGGTAACATGTTACGGGTGTGGCAAGAAAGGCCATTACAAGCCCGATTGTCCACTCAACAAGAAAAAGGCCAAGCAAAAGGAAAAGAAGAAGGCATTCAAGGCCACATGGAGTGATAGCTCCACATCCTCCTCCTCCTCCTCCTCAAGTGACAACGGTAAAAAATGCCTAATGGCATTTCATGAGGTAACCTCTTCCGACTCCTCATCCTCTAGTTCTTCCAATTCTTTTAATCATTTATCTTATGAGGATCTCCAACATGCTAGAGATCAATTGGAGGAAGGTTTTCACGAACTTTCTTCCAAATTTGTTGCTTTAAAAAAGAATTTCAAAAAACTTTCTTCCGAAAAGGAACAACTTCTCAAAGAAAAGGAGGAGTTGTCCCTCAAGGTCCAAAACCTTCCCGATGTTGATTCTTTGAACTCAACTATTAAAGATTTAAGGGAATCTCTTGCTAAGTTCACCCAAGGTGAACAAAATTTGACCAAATTGATAGGTTCTCAATGCATTTCTAGAACCACCCAAGGGCTTGGCTATTCCAAGCAAGCTTCCTCTTCCCATGCTCCAACTATTTTTGTAAGGGGGAGCTCTCAAAATAAATTTTGTAACTATTGCAAAAAACCCGGGCACTTAATTTATGAGTGCGATTGCAAAAATTCCCGGTATGGAAGGCCCAAAACTTTTTTCTTTAATGATGAATTTCAAAGGATAAGACCCGCCATAAGACAAGTGTGGATTGAAAAATCCCTTTTAGCAAGTCTCTCCGGGCCAAAATTTGTCTCGGTTTCAAAATCCTCTCCCCGGTGATTTGTTGTTTTTATTTAGGGGGAGTTAGGATCATTTTAACCTTTTTGACTTTTTCAATTCAAAATTTTCAATTCAAATTTTCAATTCAAAATTTCAATTCAAAATTTTCAATTCAAAATTTTCAATTCAAATTTTCAATTCAAAATTTTCAATTCAAAATTTTCAATTCAAAATTTTCAATTCAAAATTTTCAATTCAAAATTTTCAATTCAAAATTTTCAATTCAAATTTTCAATTCAAATTTTCAATTCAAAACCTTGAATTCAAACTTCAAATTTCAAAACTTTCAATTCAAAACTTTCATTTCAAAAATTTCAATTTGTTTAAAATCTCTATCTTGTTTTTCATATTTTCCCTCAATCAAGTTTTATGCCCCGTGCTATTTTGATAATCACAAAGGGGGAGAAATTCTTGGTTGATTGGGGGAGAAATCTTTCTCCCATACTTTGCTTTACTTTTCATTTTATCATTTAAAGCATGCCTTTCGTTTAAGTCTTTTACATTGCTTGTTTTGGTGATTGTGATCATCAAAATAGGGGGAGATTGTTGTACCTCTCGTACCCCTCGTGGTTTAATTTTCATGATCACAATCACTCTCTTTTTTATCTAATCGTGTTTTAAGTGTTTTTGTTGATAGGCAAAAGGTTGCCAAGGAATTGGGCCAAGAAGGACCAAAAGTGGACTGAAAATCAGTCCACCGGCCAACCGGTGGAAGACCACCGGCCAGCCGATGGAGCCTGGACAGAAGGCATCCCTCTGTCCAGACCACCGGCCAACCGGTGTCCCACCACCGGCCAGCCGGTGGAACCCAGACAGAACAGTATCAGCCACTGCCTCAGCACCGGCCAACCGGTGGCCTCCTCACCGGCCAGCCGGTGGTGCATGAGCCCGAAGGCCTCTCCTTTTTCAAAGCACCGGCCAACCGGTGGCCAAGCACCGGTCAGCCGGTGGAGCCAGTCAAACTAGCCATTGGGCCTTTGACCAGACTTGTCCACTTGCCTCCCAACGGCTCCGAAGGCCTCTCCAACGGCTCCAAAGACCCCCAAAGGCCATTTGAGGGTTCCCCCTCTATAAATAAAGGACTAGGAAGCCCCAGAAACACAAGGAAGCCCACGGACACATTTTTGATCATTAGGCGAACCTCTGGCGCATTCCTTCCAAGGAACCCTCAATTGCTCCAAATCACTTCCACATCCAAGGAGCACCATCAAAGAAGCTTGGGAGATCTCTTCATCAACTTCATCAATCCTTTGGCGCCCAAGGCTTCTCCCATTACGGTTTTTCATTGTTTTATCATTTTGAGCTTTAATTTGGGTTTGTGCCTACAAACCCCCATCTCTTTCTCTCATCCTCTCTTTTGGGTTCTCACACCACCTTCAAGGTGTGAAGAGGTTAGTCAAGCCTTCCCTTTAAAAGGCTTGAGTCATAGGTGATCTAGCCTTCACCTGTAAGAAGTCTAGTGGGTTCTTGCTCAACCATTGAAAGCAAGTGGGTTCTTGCATAACCATTAAAAGCAAGCTGTAATAGGTTCTAGACTAACCTTAAAGTCTAGTGGGTTTCTTGCTAAAACCATTAAAAATCAAGCGGTAGTAAATCTCTCAACGGTTGAGTTGGGAGTGGAGACGTAGGCTTGGGTTTAAGCCGAACTCCGTTATCAAGTTGTGTGTCTTGCCTCTTTTATTTCCGCTGCACCTTTAACTTTGATTTTAAATTGTTATTTATTTTTAAAAGGCAATTCACCCCCCTCTTGCCATCACTTTTCCGCCCAACACATATAAATATTCTCCTTTAAATCATCATGGAGGAAAGGTGTCTTCATATCCATTTTTTCAATATTTAGATCTAAACTAGCATCCAAACCAATAAAAACTTGAATAAAATATTTTTTGAAAATATGTGATAAATTTTTTTCAAAATTAATACATTTCTTCTGATGGAAACCTTTGATAACAAACCTTACCTTATATCATGGAATTGAACTAGATTCTTCATTTTTAATCAGATAAATCCACCAATTTTACAAAGTGATTTTACCCTTATGAAACTTCACCAACTCAAAATTATGGTTGTCATGTAATGATTTCATCTCACCATCCAACACTGTAACCCGTTTTTCAATCTGGTCACTTTTCATCACCTCATCAAAAGATTATGGTCCCCCCCCCATTCAACAAGGAGCCCATACTCATTGGGTGAATACCAAGTAGAAGTGATATGATGTCAAGATGATCTCCTAAGTGGAACGGTGGGTTCCTTAATAAATCCTAGAACTAAATCATCAAAAATAGTAGGTGAATCATAAACATTAACTCCAACCTATTCACCTTAAGCATCATTATGCTCATCAGCATGATTATCAGAACCAACAACATGAGGTAAACGCGAATCAGAAGATAACTCAAGACTAATAAAAACCACTAGAATTTAGATAAGTGTATTTTTCTCCCATAATAATGTTTTCAATAGTCTGATCCTCCATAAAAATGGCATCATGACTTTTGACAAGTTTCTTCAAAATAAAATCATAAAACATGTACCCAAACTCATCATGTCCATAATAACCAATAAAAATTCATTATCATGCCTTGTAATCCAATTTGTATCTCTCGCCTCTTGAAACATGAGCAAAGGCCTTACAACCAAAAAACATGCACATGATCATATTTTATCTCTTTTAGATATAAAAACTTGTCAAAAAAAATTTATTGCAAAACAAAGAAAGACAATAAATTGATAATGTATTCAGAAGTAAAGCCTCACTTGAAAATTTACAAGCAACATTGATTCAGAAACAAAACAATGAAATTTTTCCACCAATGTTCTATTCATTCACTCAACCACACCATTTAGATGAGGTGTATTAGGAGGCATCTTTTGATACTGAATACCTTCCTGACTACAATACTCGTCAAAAGGGACACAATACTCACCCTCATTGTCAATGCACAAACATTTTAACTTCTTATCAATTTCCCTCTCAATTGAAACCTAAAACTACTTAAAATCAATGATCACCTAACGTTTTTTCATTCAAAACATAAACTCAGATCTTTAATGAATAGTAATCAATAAAATTCAAAAAATAAATTCCTCCACTAAAAATCTTAGACTTCAAAGTACCACAAACATCATAATGCACCAATTCAAATACTTGTGCCTTTCTATGAGAATGATGAATTTTAAAACCAACCCTATCTCATTTTTTGAAAATATATTGATCACATGTGTCAAATTTAACACCCTATAGACCTAGAAGAAAATTTATCATGGCCAGAAAACCAAGTCACCTCTCACTGATGTGGTTCAGCCACTTATCCCATGATTTGGAACAAACCTTACACTCATCAATGTAAGTGATATCAAAATAAATAGAATCTATGGTTGAGTACAAAACTAATTATTTCTTCACTCAAGAAATTATCAAGAAACCCTTCAAAAGATTCCAATTTCTATCACCAAAATTGCGAAAAAAAACCATCATCATAAAACACACTAGTATAAATGAGATTCAGATAAACCTCAGGACCATGTTGAACATTCTTCAAAATCAGCTTACTTTTTTGCTCTCTAAATAAACAATTCTCATACCTAAAATGTCAGCATAACCATTATTTACTATATTTAAAATCTCAAAATTACTTGGGTTGTAATATGTAAAGAAGTTTTTCCTTGATGTCGCATGAATTTAAGCTCCACTGTTAACAACCCAACAAGAATCATCAAAAGCAATATTAATGGTGTTTTCTTAATCATGGAATGTTGTGTAGGTCGTGTCTGCTCTCACTATTTCAAATTAAGTAATTAGTGGCAATTTTTTAGCATTGGTTTCTTAATCCACCACTAAAAAAATATATAGAGGTGGTTTTTAAAAAACTTCCGCTAAAACTTTTTTTTATGAATGACACTTCTCCCCCCTCTTCCCCCGACCCCGTCGAACCCCTTGTCTTCACCCCACGACCTCATCGAACCCTATCCTCTCACCACAAGCCCCCTTCCCCCCTCACCACAAGCCCCCTTCTCTGTTGCCACCTTCACGCCCTACTCAGCCGAACTATCACTCCCTAGTTTGAGGTAATTTGCCCTTTTATTATATATTTTTGATTTTATATAATGTTTAGGTTTGAGAATGGGTATGTTCTAGATAATGGAACCTTGTATTCATGTACATGTGATGATTTGACTTGTAGTATGGGATTATTATAACGAGTTAGGAATGATCCTCATTGGATGCATGCATTTTTTGTTTGTTTTTGTGAATGTGTAATCGATATTCTAAGTTGATGAAATGGATAAATTATTTCTGATGTTTATATTTAATTGAAATAAATTAGTATGTTGTTTTGGATTTTCACCCTATAGTTTTATTTATATTTTGAACTGTGATCTAATTTGTTTTATTCCTAGTGGCATGTGTGGTAATATTTTGGTTGGATTTCCTACTGGGTATGATTACTAACCCCATCTATATAAACATTGGTGCGTATTTATATGATGTTTTCCATAATATTGGAAAGAGGGATATTTTTTATTTCATATATTTTTTATCTAAGGTTCATATTCTCTTATATGTAATATGCTCAAAATATTATAATAATAACTTAATTGTTTCTATTTACTTTTAAGTTGTTAATTATCTCTTTTACTCTTATAAATATTCAATGTTCATACCCTATATGGTATGTATGAGGTCTTCCAAATCTTTCTAGTTCTTGAAGAAATATTCTTTATCTCTCTTTCATACTCTTACAATATTTATAATATAATTTCTTTATATTATTTTGGATTCATTATCCTTACTTTTCAGGGGATACTAATGTATTTATGATTTCCTTCCTACTCATCCATTAATTCAAACCATATAAAGTTTATAAAGGAAACATTTACATTTTTTCCTACCTTATCCCCCAAGATTATTCTATATAAAATATATTTATTTTTAAGATTCCATTGTGGAAAAGTTTTATTGTTAAAATGTCCATTTAAAATCCTTTAATGCCTTTTTAAAAATAACTACTGAATGAGACTCATTTTATATTTTTATAAACAATTCAAAAAAAAAGTTATGAATTCTCTTTTTACAATCTCTCTTTTGTTTTCTCTATGTTCTTATCAAGATTACTTTTTAATTTATTTTTTATATTATTTGATATAACCATTGTATATTATTAAATATAATTATTTTAATGAAAAGTTTATATTTAGGTCATTCCTTGAAAATGTAAATTTATCTACTTCAACATTACTTAAAAACTAAGGAATCGATTTCTTAATATTTCTTTGATTTCCTAGATTCCTATTAGAGATTTTGTATATATGCTAATAATGTTTTATATTTCTCCAAATTAAAAATTCTTTATGTTGTATTCCATTGAATAGTATATTTCTGATAAATGGTTATAATGTCAAAATAATCCATAATTTCTTTATCCAAGATAAAATGTACATGCAGTGTAGTATAAATGAAATATCTATAAAATAAATGATTCATCAATGCTTTTTTCTTTCCTTATCATCAAATAATAATAAGAATAACCTTTATTCCAATGCTTTTCTCTTTTGAATTTATTTACTTCATTTTTATAATTTAAGCGTGGTCACTTAGATACCCATGCATTTGATTGACTAGGGAAATTATTGAATGAAATATATAACATGTTTTAAATATGTTTAAATATTATATGATTCATTGTCATGATTGATGTGTATTTACCTAATGTTTTACTTTATTTCATTTTATGCTCGTTTTATCTCCACGGGTTATCATTTTGTTATTTTTTATGAATTTATGATTATTTTTATATTCATGTGAAACACACACACACACATGTATATATATATTATGTATTATGATGAATGGAGTGGCCCTAAGATTATATAGCCCCCTATAAATAGGGTAATGCTTAATGTATCGTGAGTTATCTATGTGTGGGTTATGTTATGTATGAATTGTCCATAATTTTATGCATGGAATTGAGCACTGCCCCCTGTCATCTTTTGGGTGTCCCTTTCCATCTTTTAGCTACCCCTTTTCATCCCTCATTGGCCTCCCCGTGTAGTTTCACATCCCCACCTCCCCCCCTAGAGCACTCGACGACGAACTTGTTTCCCTTCTACAGCGTCGAATGTCAGTGGGCTTATTCCCCTCGTGACGACTTTCTATAGCCATGATCCCCAGTCATTGTCACTCCCATTGTGATGGCTCCCCTTTGGTGTGACCTCTCCTACACTGCCTCCATTCCCATTGTCGTCTGTTCCTACACGACAGATCATGTAGCGTCATGCACTGAGATCCCATCCCCACGACGACCCCCTTCCTCCTCTATATCATTCTACAATATCAAACAACTTTCTTCACATAGATTATACTCATCAGAATGTGACAATGTAAAAAATTTGAGTTCTCTTATTATGGGTACATAATGGAATCATAAATATTAAATTGAAAAACATTTTTAACCAAACTTCATTATTATAGTACCTTCATGGACATTTATGATTGCATTTTATATTTCTAAGAAAGGTTTATCCAAGATGATAGATGACTAATCAGATTTCCTATCCTCCAATAAAAAATAACAGGGAAGATCAAATTATTCACTCTAAATAAAACATCTTCAAATACTCTCACTTGAAATATAGTGGATCTGTTAGGTAATTTTAAAACCACTCTAGTTGGTTTAAGATGTACCATATGAAAATAAGGAAAAATAGAATGTGACATAAATAAATAGAATCTCTTAGATCGCCACTAGCAATGCTAGTGAAGCATTATGTGACACCACCTCTAGCTAGATATGTGTTATAACTCTAAATCCATTGTTATTGTGATAGATAATTACTAGGTTCACCTAGATTTAGTGACCCTAGGGTGTTTCTCCCATGATACTTGTTTTAAATTAATGAATGTATGATTTTTCTTTTGCTTCTATTTTATATAATAATATCCATGATTGATTTCCTTTTTTTACTTTGACTTTTTTAATACTTATATTACTCTTCTTATAGTTACTTGGGTTGAGTTTTTTTCATTTACATTTATCTCTTTTCCTACTTAGTAATACTTGTGTGTTTTAATTTTTTTAATAACGTGTAGGCACATTATGATATGGATAAAAGTTGGATCACATTACTGAGGAACATGCCTCAGTATGCTAAGGGTTTGGATGAGTTTTTATGTAAAGACCTGGAAATTTCAAGGAAATTTTTTTCTTAATTTCTTTGGAATTTTACGAGACTGCGGCTTCTAACGGAACCTGATTCCGAGGTCTGGTGTGCCCGGAATCAAGTTCCGAAGTTTAGCTCAGGTACGTTCAGTGAACGAACGAGCGGGTTTTTCTAACTTTTGAACCGGTGCTCGGAATCGAAATCTGAGGGCACCGATGGAACCGCAATGCCGGTAATTGTTTAAGAAGACCTTTTCTGGAGGTGTGTTTGCTCGGGAGGAGTTGTTTTAATTTTGAGGTGTAAGTGATGAATAAAATAAAATTTGTAATCCAATTTTATTTTTCTTCTAAGTAGATTTATCCTTTGTGTGGAAGTTGGGTTGGTAACTTTCCTTGGGAGAATAAAGGATAGGTGGGTCCCACACGAGCCCCCACCTTTTCACATTCCCCATAACCCCTTGAAACTCCTCCTTAATGTTGTGACTTTACCTCTTCTCTTTTAATGAATGCCAACACACTCTCTACTCAATTAATTGAACACATTAATTAATTGAATTAGTTTTGAATTTTAAAAGTGATGGCATGTGTGAATAAATTAAGACAAAGTCTTAATTTATTTTGGTTGATGGGTTGTGTGTGGAAATGGAGGAGATAGAACTCGTCTTCTTCATTGGAGAACGCGAAGAATGTCAAGAACCCGACGAAGAACACTGTCACTGCAAGGAGTGAATGATGTGTCGTTCTTCTTCCCTCTCTGCAGCCAGTGAGAGATGCCTTCGTTGAAGAACGACGACGCGCCGCATCCTTCATCAGGCGAACGCCGAAGACGCTTACGGAACCTCGATCTGCGACGCCGTCTTCCGTGACGTCGTCTTCCGCGACGCCGTCTTCCGCGACGTCCTTTCCCCGCGACGACCCTCGTTTGATGACCTCATCGAAGTAGGGGTTTAATCTTCATTCAAGTTTATTTAACGAACTTCGTTGATAATTGTTAGCCGCTTGCTATCATTATAACGGGAGGAGGTCGGACCGCACAAAAACGGCCGACCCACCTCCCCCTTTTTGCTGTCGCTCCCGTTGTGGCTCGAACGAAGGCGGCACGGTTAAACAGCACCGCGCGGAAACATGGAGAAATGCGGCAAGGATGCGCGGCACCGTCGCACCATGCCGTTGAGGCTGAACGAAACCACGGCTGGAGTCGGGGCTGCGGAGGCAATTCAAAGACTCTGCTGGTTGATCTTTGTACGCGGATTGATGGGCGAAGACAAACGGGGCCGCAAAGTCAATTTTAAGCCTCTGCAATGAAGGTCTGGTCCCGGGAGGACCGTTGGCGAAGGCGGCGAGCAAAACGGACCACCGGAGCGCGTCCGGTGGTCCGCAGAAAGCGGCGATGGCGCGCCCCACCAGCGCGGCGGCGCCGGCGACCGGCACCGGCGGAACGAAATCGCCCTGGCTGAGCCGCGGCGGCGGGCCAAACCGGAACGGCTTAGCCATTCCGGAGGCAGAGCGGCACGGCTTAAAGTCGCGCGGGTTCGTTCAACCGTGGGGTTGTAACCCCCCGCTCCGCGCTGGCCACGCGTGCCGGCCGGGCCGCGCCCTATGGGGCCGGACCTGGACCCGGGTCGGGCCGACCCGGGGGGGGTATCGGGCCGGGTCGGACCGGGCCCGAACCCCCTAATTTTGGACAGATCCGTTCAAACATCCATAACATGGGATACAGACCTATGATCGACGCACTGTTAGTTTCAATGCGATCCTTGGATCGAGACGGTCATTTCGGTATACTGCACTCAAGGTTTCTGAGAACTTGGGGTACGGCCGGGTTGGTTCGAACACAAAACCAATCGGGCCCTCGGAGTGGAAACGATTATAACTTGAGTTTCGGACATCTGATTGACGTGTCGTTGACTTTGTTGGATTCCTCTTAGTGAGACGGACCTTTTGGTTTACTCCGCTCGAGGTTTGGACGCAGTTGGAGTGCGGTCGGGTTGGTTTGACTTAAAAACCAACCGGGCCCCTGAAATGAAAAAGACAATAACTCTCAGACCGGGCGCCCGATTGATGCGTCGTCTGTCGCGTTGTGTTCCTTTTGACGAGACAGAACTTTTGGATACATCAAATCCGGACTACGTGTCAGTTGATGTATTGAACTCTTGGATCGTGGAGTGGACCCTCCCGGAACGAGCGTGCTGTGTGCGGAAACCCTAGTGCTGGTTGCGTCTGTGACGACGATGAATTTCGTACTAGAATGCTCTGTGGGTTCGACGACGGCTACAACCGTACGTGAATCCTCCGTGGGTTCGACAGTGACGACTAAGGTACTTTCAATCTTTATAAAACCCTAGAGCTGGCTGAGACTTGACGAATGCTGATCGATCGACTCGGTGTGTTTCAGATAGCCCAGTGGGGAGCGCTTGGTTGTAGCGGCAGACCCACGGCGGAGGAGCGCTTGGTTGTAGCGGCAGACCCGCGGTACTCAACAGAAGGAGTACCTCTGGAGGCTATGAGGGGGAGCGCTTGGTTGTAGCGGCAGACCCATGGTGGGAAGCGCTTGGTTGTAGTAGCAGGCCCACAGTACTCGACAGGTGGAGTACTACAACAGTCCAAGGTTAATGGGAAGCGCTTGGTTGTAGCGGCAGGCCCACTGTACTCGATAGAGGAGGAGTTTCCCCAGCAGCTATGGTTTCGACATCATGATTAAATCCTGGTTTGAGTTGAGTTTTGATTTTCAATCATTATCTTCGATATGATTGATTTGCTTTTCTATGTGGATTGGGTTGTGTTATCCTGTGTGGATTGGTTGTGCTATCCTGTGTGGACGTGATCGAACTTGGGCTCGGATGTTGGAGCCGAACTAGGATTGATGACTTGGGTATATGTATGGGCATATACCTAAGTAGTGTTGGATGTTACTTCGTGATTGTATCTTTTCTTTGTGGTTTATCCTTTGTGGATTCAGGGAGACCTTCGGGGGTCTCGGGGTCCCTACTGAGTATCGTATACTCACCCCTGCACGGGCTTTGCCCGCACTACATTGTGTTGGTTGCAGATGATGGACATCACTGATCGAGGTTGAGGCTTGTAGAGATGGACAGTTCCTGGAGGAGGAACCAACGACGAGTCGGTGCCCAGAGGTGGATATCACGACGAGTCGGTACGTGGAGGTGGACCACTGGACGGGATGCATACAGGGCGGACGGCAGGACCCGAGGAGCTGAGGAGGCTATCTGTACCCACCCTTCAGGTGGGATTTCCAGTGGACGGCTCGGCATTGCTGCTTTACTTTTCAGTTGTCGTACTTCCTTTCCAGTTGTACTTTACTTTCAGTTTGGGTTTGTATTCTGGCCCACTTACTTTTCCGCACTTACTTGTACTCGGTTTACTTAGTGTTTACTTCTGCTGGCTTACTCTGTGGTGTTGTTTACTTTCTAAAGGCAATTCCTTCCCCTTTTTGTCGGGATTTACGCCTTTGGTGCTGGTCACCAGCCTCTGGCCTATCGAAGGCGGGCTTGGGGTAGTCACGGAACGGGCCCCGAGGACGGGTCGTGACAAATTGGTATCAGAGGAGTTCGGTTCTACCACAGGACTCTGGACTCTGATCTTTCTTCTATGTGAAGCAATAGTGTTAAGGGTATTGAGTGTGGTTATCAGTCCAGGGAGTCCAGTGTTGGTGCGGCGGCTGACGTATCCATACACCAGGACCCTGACTTCTGATTTCCGACTCAATGCACGAAAACATTGATTTCATGTGTGTTTTGAAAGTTTTCTTTGTGATTACTTTGTGTCAGCTCACCAGGTATAAAACGTTGATCATGTCACATCTGTTCAGGATGTCTCCACGCAGACAGTTAGTTGGAGTTCTGAGATTGTACTCGATGGCGGCCCACCGAGCGACGAGGCTCCGGTGCAGGGGCCTCTTTCTATGTTGTCTCCTTCGGGTGGTGTACCAGCAGTACCACTACTCGTTAGCCAGAAGATGCCACAAGCCATACTAGTGGACGGTGCACGCTGGCAGAGCGCATTGCACGAATTCCAGCAGTAGAGGCCTATGTGGTTACGAGGCGAGGCAGATTCCCAGACAGCAGAGGACTGTCTGGAGGCGATTGCTAGAGTTTTCCGCCTAGCTGAGACATCAGTAGAGTGGATGGTGGAATTAGATACTAGTGTTTTCCAGTGAGTGACCATGAGGATGGTCCGCATAGTGATGAGGCTTTGGTATGTGGACCGATACCTCAGATAGTGCCTTCGGATAGTGTGATAGCTATTCATCACTACCTGTTGGTCAGCAGTTACAACCGGCAATACCGGTATGTGACACATGTAGACTTACTGCCTTACACGTGTTCCAACATCAGATACCCTCAAGTTCTGAGGTGAGCCCGACTCACAGGCAGTTGAGGACTGGCTTGAGGAGGTGGCTGAGAGTTTTCTAGAGCTTATACAGCTTCGGTAGGACGACATGTTGGTAGCTGAGAATTCATCAGGGTGTACCAAAACATTCTTAGTACTCTATGAATGCGATGCGATCAGTGCTTCAGGGCTCAGACATCCGAGCCAGCACCTTTTATCTATGCATTCCTACTTATGATAGGGTGCTAGAAAGAACCTTTGTGGTTGAGAATTCTTTTGCTGAATGGATGCAGTTAGTGAAGGTTAGCAGTGGACAAGCTGGAAACTGGTGCCAGTCTCAGAGACTTGGGCATGTAAAATGTTTCAAGAAGAAGAAATGTTAAGGACAGATAAATCTGCAGAGCAGCAGACGTGGAAGCAGAGCTAGGAGAGCAGCATGGGGTGGTGTACTTTTCGACATGTTACAATCACCTGCCTTTGTAGACCCCGCCAGGCTCAGGGAGCTGGAGGGCAGGGGAAGAGAGTAGCTGCATGCGGTCAATGAGTGTGACCCAATGGATCTAATAATGATTCAATGGACGGTCTGTGTCCATTACTAGCTGCCGTAACAGCATACTTTGATACGGATCATTCCTTCCACGAATCTTGTCCTAGACCTAGAGTTTCTGGTAAGCTGTAGACTTGACCCTCACGTCTGGAGATACCATTGGGATGAGACTTGATAATCACACTTACGCCGACAGTGTGGTCTGATCCTCGAGGCGAGAGTTTCAGTTGGAATCTCTTGGTGGAAGCGTCAAGGCCTTACAACGTTGGTCTCGGTATGGATTGGATTCACATTTCATGCTCAGATTAACTGTTTTAGGCAAAAAGGTTGTGGTTTATCTACAACGTTGGGATGGGGTTTTCCTTGGTCGGTGAAAAAGGAAAACCCAGGAAGCACAAGATGGAATCATGCATAGGAAGGTGTATCTGATCACTCTTGAGTCGGCCAACTTCACCCATGTGACAGAAGGAGTTTTGAGTTTCAGTTCTAATCAGGAAAGGGAGACCTCTAGAGTTTGAGGATGACGATCATGTCCTTATACGGGTCTCACCTCGACGAGGTTTACAGAGATGTGGTCGAGGCGACAGGTTATCTCCGAGGTTCAATGGACCTTTCTAGGTCCTCAGCAGGGTAGGCGAGGTGGTTTACCGCTTGACCTTTTCACCTCAGTTGCACCGGGTGCATAATATCATCCACGTACCTCAGCTGAAGAGATACGTGCATGATCCTTCACACATCATCGCTCTTAGGGATTTGGACATCGATGACTGGACGACTTACACAGGGATCCAGTGGGGGTTGAGGATCGACAGGAGTTGGCCCTATGGGGACGGTCGATTCCTCTAGTGCGCTTTCACTGGTAGCATGGGAACCCCTAGGTGAGCACATGGGAGCGGGAGGCTCAGTTGCGTGCTCAGTACCACTTTTGTTTCCCTAGTTTGTGTTATAGCTTTACGGGAACGTAAAGCCCTGAGGTGTGAGTAAGGTAAAGACTTGGAAATTTTAAGGAAATTTTTTTCTTAATTTCTTTGGAATTTTACGAGACTGCAGCTTCTGAAGGCACCTGATTCTGAGGCCTGGTGTACCCGGAATCAAGTTCTGAAGTTTAGCTCAGGTACGTTCAGTGAACAAATGAGTGGGTTTTTCTAAATTTTGAACCGGTGCTCGGAATCGAAATTTGAGGTCACCGATGGAACCGCAGTGCCGGTAATTGCTTAAGAAGACCTTTTCTGAAGGTGCGTTTGCTCGGGAGGAGTTGTTTTAATTTTGAGGTGTAAGTGAAGAATAAAATAAAATTTGTAATCCAATTTTATTTTTCTTCTAAGTAGATTTTTCCTTTGTGTGGAAGTTGGGTTGGTAACTTCCCTTGGGAGAATAAAGGATAGGTGGGGCCCACACAAGCCCCCACCTTTTCACATTCCCCATAACCCCTTGAAACTCCTCCTTAATGTTGTGACTTTACCTCTTCTCTTTTAATGAATGCCAACACACTCTCTACTCAATTAATTGAACACATTAATTAATTGAATTAGTTTTGAATTTTAAAAGTGATGGCATGTGTGAATAAATTAAGACAAAGTCTTAATTTATTTTGGTTGATGGGTTGTGTGGGGAAATGGAGGAGATAGAACTCATCTTCTTCGTTGGAGAACGCAAAGAACGTCAAGAACCCGACGAAGAACGCCGTCACTGCAAGGAGTGAATGACGTGGCATTCTTCTTCCCTCTCCGCAGCCGGTGAGAGACGCCTTCATCGAAGAATGAAGACGCGCTGCATCCTTCATCGGGCGAACGCCGATGACGCTTACAGAACCTTGATCCATGACGCCGTCTTCCGTGACGTCGTCTTCCGCGACACCGTCTTCTGCGACGTCATTTCCCCGCGATGACCCTCGTTTGACGACCTCATCGAAGTAGGGGTTTAATCTTCGTTCAAGTTTATTTAACGAACTTCGTTGATAATTGTTGGCCGCTTGCTATCATTATAACGGGAGGAGGTCGGACCGCACAAACACGGCTGACCCACCTCCCCCTTTTGATGTCGTTCCCGTACTGGCTCAAACGAAGGTGGCGCGGTGCAACGACACCGCGCCGAAACATGGAGAAATGTGGCAAGGATACGCAGCGCCGTCGCACCGCGCTGTTGAGGCCAAATGAAACCACAGCCAGAGTCGGGGCCATGGAGGCAATTCGAAGACTCCGCTGGTTGATCGTTATGCGCGGATTGACGGGCGATGACAAACGGGGCCGCAAAGTCAATTTGAAGCCTCCGTAGTGAAGGTCGGGTCCCGGGAGGACCGATGGCAAAGGAGGCGAGCAAAACGGACCACCGGAGTGCGTCCGATGGTCCGCGGAAAGCGGCGGCGGTGCGCCGCCGAAACGGAACCGTCGCGGCTAAGCTGCGGTGGCGAGCCAAACCGGAACGGCTTAGCCATTCCGGAGGCAGAGCGGCGCAGCTTAAAGCCGCGTCGGGTTGTTCAACCGGGGGGTTGTAACCCCCCGCTCCGCGCTGGCCACGTGGACCGGCTGCACCGACCGGGCCTCCCAGGTTGGGTCGGGCCGTGCCCTATTGGTCCGGACCCGGACCCGGTTCAGGTCGACCCGGGTGGGGTATCGGGCCGGGTCGGACCGGGCCCGAACCCCCTAATTTCAGATAGATCCGTTCAAATGTCTATCACTTGGGATACGAACCTCCGATCAATGCATTGTCAGTTGAAATGCGATCCTTGGATCGAGACGGTCGTTTCGGTATACTGCACTCAAGGTTTCGGAGAACTTGGGGTATGGCCGGGTTGGTTCGAACACAAAACCAATCGGGCCCTCGAAGCGGAAACGCTTATAACTTGAGTTTCGGACGTCTGATTGACGTGCCGTCGACTTTGTTGGATTCCTCTTAGTGAGACGGACCTTTTGGCTTACTCTGCTCGAGGTTTGGACATAGTTGGAGTGCGGTCGGGTTGGTTTGACTTAAAAACCAACCAGGCCCCTGAAACGAAAAAGCCAATAACTCTCAGACCGGGCACCCGATTGACGCGTCGTCTGTCGCGTTGTGTTCCTTTTGACGAGACGGAACTTTTGGATACATCAAATTCGGACTATGTGTCAGTTGATGTATCAACCTCTTGGCTCGTGGAGTGGACCATCCCGGAATGAGCGTGTTGTGTGCGGAAACCCTAGAGTTGGCTGCGTCTGCGACGACGATGACTTCCATACTGGAATCCTCCGTGGGTTCGACGACAGCGACAACCATATGGGAATCCTCCGTGGGTTCGACGGTGACAACTACGGTACTTTCAATCTTTATGAAACCCTAGATCTAGATGATACTTGATGACTGTTGATCGATCGACTCGGTGTGTTTCGGATAGCCCAATGGGGGGCGCTTGGTTGTAGCGGCAGACCCACGGCGAAGGAGCGCTTGGTTGTAGCAGAAGACCCGCGGTACTCAACAGAAGGAGTACCTTTGGAGTCTATGAGGGGGAGCGCTTGGTTATAACGGTAGACCCATGGTGGGAAGTTCTTGGTTGTAGCAGCAGGCCCACAGTACTCAACAGGTGGAGTACTACAGCAGTCCAAGGTTAATGGGAAGCGCTTGGTTGTAGCGGCAGGCCCACTGTACTCGATAGAGGAGGAGTTTCCCCAGCAGCTATGGTTTCGACATCATGATTAAATCCTGGTTTGAGATGAGTCTTGATTTTCAATCATTATCTTCGATATGATTGACTTGCTTTCCTATGTGGATTGGGTTGTGTTATCCTATGTGGATTGGTTATGCTATCCTGTGTGGACGTGATCGAACTTGGGCTCATATGTTGGAGTCGAACTGGGATTGATGACTTGGGTATATGTATGGACATATACCTAAGTAGTGTTGGATGTTACTTCGTGATTGTATCTTTTCTTTATGGTTTATCCTTTGTGGATTCAAGGAGACCTTCGGGGGTCTCGGGGTCCCTACTGAGTATTGTATACTCACCCCTGCACGGGCTTCGCCCGCACTACGTTGTGTTGGTTGCAGACGACGGACATCACTGATCGAGGTTGAGGCTTGTAGAGCTGGACGGTTCCCGGAGGAGGAACCCACGACGAGTCGGTGCCCGGAGGTGGATATCACGACGAGTCGGTACCTGGAGGTGGACCACTGGACGGGACGTATACAGGGCAGACGGCAGGACCCGAGGAGCTGAGGAGGCTATCTGTTCCCACCCTTCAGGTGGGATTTCCAGTGGACGGTTCAGTGTTGCTACTTTACTTTTCAGTTGTTGTACTTCCTTTCCAGTTGTACTTTACTTTCAGTTTGGGTTTGTATTCTGGCCCACTTACTTTTCTGTACTTACTTGTACTCAATTTACTTAGTTTTTACTTCTGCTGGCTTACTCTGTGGTGTTGTTTACTTTCTAAAGGCAATGTATTCCCCTTTTTGTCGGGATTTACGCCTTTGGTGCTGGTCTCCAGCCCCTAGCCTATGGAAGGCGGGCTTGGGGTAGTCACGGCACGGGCCCCGAGGACAAGTCGTGACATTTTAGATTTTTCAATTTCTAATTGATCTGTTGTTGGGAGAATAAGATTTTCATGTCCTAAATGTAAATTTAGAAGATGGTTGAATAGAGATGGAGTTTATGAACACTTGATATTGAAGTAATTTCCTACTCAATATTTGTGTTGGATTTGGCACGTAGAATCAAACGTTACAAAAATTTTGAGCACTGATGTCAATTGACAGAATGAGCTCCTAACTTCATCAACAATGGACAATGAAATGAAAAACCTTATAAACGATGCATTTGGCATTTCAAGACACCAACATCAAAATCAAAACATATCAGAATAACCAGTTGTGGGTGCTACAAATAATAGCTTGACAAGTGATGTTTTTGAGACTATAGGATAACCATATCAAGATTATAACATATTGGATCCTCCTCTCGATTCTATGGAGACTAATGTAAGAGAAAACTTCACTAAGGAGACAAATGTGTTTCATGGTTTAGTTGATGATGGAAATCAAGAGTTTTATAGTGGGTGTTTTAAATATTTAAAACTTTCTTTTCTGCTGAAGTTGTACCATATCAAACGCCTATGGGAAATTACAAATAAGGCGATGTCCATGATATTGGAATTGTTTCATGATGTATTTCCCAAAGAAAAGATCCCTGAATATTTTTATGATATGAAAAAAGTTGTTAACAAGTTTGGTCTGAATTTAAAAAAAATGCATGTGTCTAAATGATTGTATTCTTTATTGGGGAGAGGATTCAAGAAAACAAGATTGAAAAAAATGTTCTTCTTCTAGATGGAAGTCAATGGGTGATGTTGGAAGTTAGAATCAATATACTACTTTTAAGAGGAAGAAAGGGAACACGCCTACAAAGGATTTGTGTTACTTTCCTTTAAAGCCTCAATTAGAAATATTATTCATGTCATCGAAAACCGTTGAACACATGAAATGACATTCTATAGATAATAACAATGATGGGTTAATGTGACATCCAAGAGATTCACAATCATGGAATACATTTGATTCATTACATCCATATTTTTCATTTTATCCTAGTAATGTTCGACTGGGATTGGTTGTCGATGGATTCAACTCATTTGGGACTTTAAGCACCAGTTATAGCATTTGTCTAGTTGTTTTGATCCCTTACATTCTACCTTCGTGGATGTGTATGCAACAAATGTCTTTTATCATTTCAATGATTATTCCTAGAAAAAAAATATTTGGAAATGATATTGATGTATACTTTCAGCCTCTAATTGAAGAATTATAGGAGTTATGGATCAACAGTATTGAGACATATGATGCATCTTCCAAAACAATATTCAAAATGCAAGTTTCTCTAATGTGGACCATTATTGAATTCCCTAGAATTAGGAATTTAGCTGTTTGTAACACTTAAACGGGTTTATCTTGTCCTATTTGTAACTTTGATTTTGATCCTAAATGACTACCTCACAGTAGAAAATGGTGCTTCTTGTGTCATTGAATATTTCTCGATGCATCTCATAGATTTCAGTTTTCAAGTCAAAATTCAATGGTTTTATTGATTATAGACCACATCCAAAGTTGTTAACAGGTTCTGAAATATTAGCACAACTTGAAAATGTTGAAACAAAATTTGGGAAGGTGCACCATTTTAATGATAGTGGTAAATGAGTTTGAAGTGCATCATCAAGTGAAATCAGAACGCAACAATGGAAGAAAAAAAGTATATTCTTCAAAATTTCTTATTGGGAATTTAATTTGTTACGGCATAATCTTGATATGATGCATATTGAGAAGAATTTTTGTGATAATTTGATCTTCACGTTGCTTAATTATCAAGGAAAATCGAAGGATCATCTCAATTCTTGAAAAGACTTACAAGCAATGAACCTAAAGCGTGATCTCTTTCTAGATGAGAATGGAAAGTATGATCTGATAATTTTTACAATGAAAAATAGGGATAAAGATACATTCCTTTGAATTTTAAAACATGTGAAGGTTTCTAATGGGTATTCAAGTAACATCTCAAGGTGTTTTGACTTGAATCATCATAGGTTACATGGATTTAAAAGTTGTGATTCACATATTTTTTTATAAGAGTCACTACCATTGGCATTGAGTGCATTATTACCTAAAAAGGTTACTACTATTTTACTCTAATTTTTCACATTATTTCGATAATTATGTGAGAAAACTCTACAATCATTTGAGATTGAAAACATTCTGGAGAGATTTTTATTGACACTTTATGCAATGGATATGATCTTTCCTCCATCGTTTTTTACTATCATGATGCATTTAACTATGTATTTGGTTGAGAAAGCTAAATTAGGAGACCTCGTACATCATCTATGGATGTATCCAATTGAGAGGTACTTTATTTATATGTTTTTCATTTAAGTAAACAATTCTCGGCACTTCATTAAATACACAATTGTGTTTTTTTATTTTATTTCACGGAATATCTTGGGCATTTGAAATCATACGTGAAAAATAAAGCTCAACCTGAAGGCTCTATTTCTGAAGCCTATTTGGAAGAAGAGTGTATTAACTCTTTTTCTAGATACTTGGATGATATTGAGATAAGATTCAATCAAGTTGGACATGTTGACAACACATCGGCTCAATCTCAACTACATGGGAAATCAAAAAAAATTCCTGTTATTGGTCGATCAGTTGGGAGGAGCTCAATTATTACACTAACAAAAATAGAATTATTACAGGCATATAGATATGTGTTTCTAAATAGTGAAATTGTAGATCCAATTATTGAAGATTTTAAGATACAAATAAAGAGATGAATGAGAGGCCAAATATGAAATGACAAAGATATAACAAAAGCTGTTAATAAAGAGATTATAGAATGGTTTGCACGATGTGTAAGTTCATAAACATTTAAATAAATATGAATATTAGGTTGACACATATATTTTATAAATCTAATAATGTATATTATTTTTTATAGATCATGGATACCGATACTCAAGCTGAATTTTCATAAGATTTGAAGTTTCTGGCTCAAGTTCCTCTAAAACATTCTAGAAAGTTTGACGCTTACAATGTGAATGACTTTAAATTTCGTACAGTTGATTGGGAAGAGGGTTTGAAAACATAGAATAATGGTATATTTATGTTTTTCGAAGTGATACACTATGGAAATTTGACTAATATTATCTAATTAAACTACCACGGGCAATTTTCAGTTGTTTTATTCAAATGCAAATAGGTCAGTATTATGAGGGGTGTTAAAAGAGATCCCTTGCAATTTACTTATGTGAACTTCTCTCACTTGATGGATATTGGTGACTGTGAATTACATGATCTATATATCTTATCACCATAAGTGAAAATGGTATATTATGTGGAAGATGTTGTGGATGAAGGGTGGAGTATAGTTGCTCATGTAAAACAAAGTGACTTGTATGATATGGGTGATGAAGTGGAAGATTCGACCTCTAACATTGAATCTCATCAACAACAATAAGTGAACTTATTTTTCCATCATGATATTGAAAATATTAATCATGCAAGGGTGGATGAAGTAAATGAAGTAATGATGGAGGAGGAAAATGACATGATTGAAGGAGAAAATGATTGCATGTGTAATCATCCATTCATTTATTAACCACTTATATCATTTGTGTAGCCATTCATTATCCTAGTTATGTATATTTTGTTTGTCAGTATTGTGCATCTGTTATCATTTCTATTTTTTCTGTATGGATTTTTTGAAATATATGTTCTGAAGTTAATTTTATTAGATTAAATGATAGGAATGCTAAGGAGGAAGCGTTATACTGATACCAGTCCACCCTCATTCGACATTCCCTCGACCATACCTATAGATGATGATTCATCTATCTCCCTCCCTAAAACATTTGAGAAACTATATGTTTGCCCCCCTATATCGTCTCTCACTCCCTCCATCAGCATCCCATTAGCAGCTCAGCTGACACCTCCACATTCAGTAGCCTCAACAGCAAGGCAATAGGTTGCCACTCCTGGTTCTTCATGGGGATATTAGAGGGTGGTTGTTATAGGTACACATTTTAATATGAATAAAGTTATTTTGCTTTTTTATACTACTAACTTCTTTTTCATAAAAGACAGGAACAATGCTACTACGAAGAAAAATATGAACAATTTAGATGTTTGGTATCTGAACAAACTAAAGATAGTTGTCTCATTTGACTGTTATGGGGTCCCTACAGATGACGCTACAAGATTATTTAGCTAGATTCTAAACCAGTTGGTGGCGGAGTCGGTTACCCTTTTGATTATGTATGATGATTGGAGGCATATGTCTTCATCTTAGAAAAATAAAGTTTTTGATTCACAGATAAAGGTAATTTTAATACATTATGGTGTAATTGAATGCCATTATGTTATTAAATTATAATATTTTCAAAATGAATCTCTTTGTATAGATGTTTTTCTACTTTCCCGTTGCTGATGTTATAGCACGAAAGTGGACATTGAAAAAATTTGGCAAGACATGGAAAGATTTTAAATAAATATTATGGAACAACTTCAATGATACTTCGTTGAGCACCCAAAAATTGTATGATAAGATACCCAATGTGGTACCTAGAGAGCAATGAAAAGTTTTTATTCATAGTCATCATGATGAGAAGCACATGGTATTTAAATATATATCATTATATTAATATCATTTTACATTTATACATGAATATGACAAGAATATGGCATTGTATACATTACTATTAAATTACATTTTATTTATTTTAGGATGTTTCAAGGAATAATGTATCGAGTCGGGCTAAGAAAATCATCCCTCACACTGCGGGTTCAAAGAGTTTTTCTAGAAGCCGACTGAATCTGGTAATCTTTTCATTAGTTTAAATATTTATAATATAATATTATTTGTTCCATATATTAAATTGTTGATTTATTTGTATTTAATGTAGTCACATAATTTAGGGTACCAAACCTCCTGAACAGAACTGTGGTTGGATGTTCGTAAAAAATCTGATAGGAGTTATGTTAATGAGCATGTCAGATAAGTTGGGGTATGAATTCATTTTTCATTATAATAACTTATTATCGGTTGTCACTATGTTAATATATATTACATCAAATATGACTAATATTTGATTCATGGGTAAAAATTAAAGAACTATGAGATGTCAATAAGGACCTTAGACCACCCTGAGAGGGGGGTGAATCAGGGTGTCAACTTTTTCTTTTCTTTACTAGATCTTGTTCCCATGTTGGTAGGAACTTTTTTAAACTTGTATGATGAATATATGAAGTAATTAAAACATTCACATGCAGAAGGACAACACAACACTTTTACTTGGTTCACCACTAAGGGCTACGTCCAAGGAGCATACGCCAACAGGTTTCCAGTCGTAACTAATTTCACTAATCTTCACTAGCTGTGGATTACAAAGGTTTAGGCACAGACACTCTGTCCCAGGAATACTGCCTAAAGGTTCAAGGATAGCTCACTGCTTCCCTCAGATCGCTTTTGTAGACTCCCCCCGACTCACTACCTTGGTAGAGGTCTTACTCAGTTTATTGACTTGAATGTCTCTTCAACAGATAGGCATAAAAGTCTTTGTCTCCTGTTCAGCATGAAACTTTGCTTGCATCAAGGTCCAGAGTTGATGCTCTTTTATGTTCAATATACTTCTTTAGTGCAACAACTGAATGCACTAAATCTTCTTCTTTTTTTGCTAGAATCAAAAACTCCCTTTATAATGTTTCTTCTTTCTCAAATTGTCCCTGATTCTGCAGACCATCTCTAATCTGCGTACTGTGCATGCTCTGTGTGTCGTGCCTACTCCACGTGCTACGCCTGCTCCACGTGTCGAGCTTGCTCTACATGCCACATGCTCCACGTACCTTTTTCACATATAGGTTCATCCCTATAGCCATGCCAATAGAGGCCACGGTTCATAGATTCGTGGCTAAAGCCTATAGCCAAGGTTTGAACTATGGCTATAAACCTATAGCCACGGTTTAAAACCGTGGCTATAGGGCTTTCCACTGCATAAAAGAAACCAGCACGGTTCACCGTGCTGGCTATTGGGAGGACACTACCAACTCCCCCCTCCCCCAACCCACATCTCCCCCACCCTGCACCAGCACCCCCCACCCCCTGCTCTGCACACCTCCCCTGCCCCACCCCCCTGCACCTTGCACCCCACCCCCCTGCCCCCTCCTCACTGCACACCCCCCTCTCCCTAGACAGCCCCCCACCCTGCACCAGCACCCCCCACCCCCTGCTCCTGCACACCATCCCTGCCCCACCCCCCTACCCCCTCCTCATTGCACCCCCCCCCCCCCCCCTCCCCCCCTCCCCACCCTACACCAGCACGCCCCACCCCCTGCTCCTGCACACCTCCCACAATATTCAATTTGAAAACCAATAACCTGAAGCAACATGTAAACAGAACATGTAACCTAAAATTAATAAAACAATCTGTAAACCAATCATGCATACCTTAAAAACAAACATAGAAGCCTTTGAAAACTTTGAAAACAATCTGTAAAACCCACAAACCTGTAATCTTATAACCTAAAAACAAACTATAAACATAGAAACCTATAAAACAATCATGCATACCTTAAAAACAATAATACCTATAAAACAATCTGTAAAACATGAAAAACATTTAAAAACAATAACACCTTCATCCTAAAAACAATAATACCTTCATGGAAAACCTGTAATCTTATAACCTGTAAACTTACAACTTGTAAAACAATCTGTAAACCTATAAAACAATCCAAACCTAGCAACTAAAACCCACAAACCTAAAAACATCGAAAATTAGTAAACCTGTAAAACAATCTGTAAACCTGTAAACCAATAAAACAATCTATAAACCTGTAAACCAATCACTAATGAAAATTTTACATATCCCAAACCGTTGGGATAAGTTATCCCAACGGTTTGAGAAACCGTTTCCATGTGCGGCGTTGCAATAGCCTTTTACCAACAGTTTTATAGGAACTGTTGGCATATGTATATCTACACATACCCTATTCCAACGGTTCCAATAAAACCGTTGGAATATGTTTTAAGCAATGATTTAGTAAAACAGTTGCAGTAGAGTCACTTTTACATGCCTTTACCAACAGTTTTTCAAACCGTTGGTATATCACATCCTTCCCTCTACCGATCACAGCTGCATTCCAGAACCATTATACCGATCACAGCTGCCCTCACTGATTCCAGAACCAGTACTGCCTGATTCCAGCACCAGTACTGCCCTGTAAAATAACAAATCACCCAATAAAAAAAGCAACAAACATGTATACTGGTATCTTATTCCTAATACATGGAGAATATGGAGTAAAAGATCTTAGCTTTTCCCATTTTAGTATCAATCTTCAGAATTGTAAGAGACGCATTGTCAATGTCAAGAATTCAATACATTACCTCAACCTTATAAAAATAGGAGTCATTCCTGCTCCTTGAACTGTACTGATCACAGTTTGGATCAAAAACTACATCCCCCATGACCGAACAAGCTGGACCCTCTACAATTACCTGCAATGGAGCCTTCCCTCTGCAATGCAGCCTCCAACAACCTCCAATGCAGCCTTCAACAGCCTCCAATAGCCTCCAACAGCCTGCAATGCAGCCTCCAATAGCCTCCAACAGCCTCCAATGCAGCCTCCAACAGCCTCCAACAGCCTGCAATGCAGCCTCCAACAGCCTCCAACAGCCTCCAATAGCCTGCAATGCAGCCTCCAACAGCCTCCAATAGCCTACCCTCTATACAATACAACGTACAGAATTCAAACCTAAAATTGAAATTGTTGGATCTGAATCTACATATTATACACAAGAGGGGGGTGAATTGTGTCTTTTGCAATTTTTCGGTAACTCTTTGATTGAACGAGTTTTGTCCTTTATACTTTATCATATTTGATCGTGCAGCGGAAATAAGTAAGAACAAGAACATAAAGATGTATAGTGGTTTGGGAAAGAGAAGGCCCCTAGTCCACTCCACCAACGCTCAACTCCACGAGCTTGGTGATTTTCACTATCTAGTCCTATTTTCCACAGACCGGTTCACAACTGAGTACAGGCAGTTGACACCTTTAAAATCTTTAGGCTAAAAAAGCCTTCTGGTTCAAACACGAACCAACACATCTTAGAATGAGAAGTTGGTTACTCAAGAATAAAAAGAATTTTAGAAAGAAGTTTTCTAGTTGATCTTCACAATTGCAACAGAATGCAATTGACAGCAGATGGATCGTAGTCTCTAGAAATATTAATTTTCAAAATAAAGCAATTCTGAGTTGGTCCGGTTGTAGTAGATATAGAGATATAGTTCACAACTTCAGCAGTAGTAGATCCACAGTAGATATTCGATGCAGAAAAGGTGAATCTTCTATCGAGTTCCTTCTTCTTAAACAAATAGAGCTTTGAAGCTCCTTTTTGAATCAGCAGATCAACGTGAATTTCTGCAGTTTCTCTGTTTTCCACCTTTTTAATAATAGATTGATCACCATCCTCTCGTATATGGTTTTTGATCAGAGAGAACATATATAATAAATCAGAGCAAATCTCCTGCACATTTAGATCCATAAAAGTCGTCTTCTGACTCGCGATATTCAAAAATTTTAATTTATAGAGAAGTTGCAACTTCCCTTAAGACTCGGCATAAAAATATACTTTTAATTCGATCTTAAATCCATTGATAAAATGGATTTGAATTGGTCAAATTCATATTTTAAAAACGACTTTAAATCCGGCTTGAAATCCACCCAATAATTAGCTTGCTGATCGCTGCATCAAAATATCGTCTGTCAAAATTTTCCGACGCCAAACGTAAGGTTGATGATGTGGCCTCCAAATGTAGAGTTGACAACGTAAGGTTGAACACAAACGTAGGGTTGATCATCCATACTTTTTCTTCAACTTTCAAACGTACGGCAAAAGATCCATACTTTTACTTGATCTATACTCTTCCAAGAACATATGGTTGTTTACAAAATTAAGGTTGATGAACCATACTTTTGAGAAACAAACGTAACGTTTAGTATTTATGTATGGTTCTCCTTCCATACTTTGCTGATAACCAAAACGTAAGTCTCCTTCCTAACATAAGGTTCTTCTTCCATACTTTTCTGAAAACGTATGGTTGTCTAACCATACTTTTCTCTTATCTCAAAAAGTATACACGCTTTTCATCCTTACGCTACGTTTATCCACGTAGGGTATGAACAGTGATTCCAGAACGCGCTTAAAGTAGATTCCGAATAAGTAATAAATTCTAGTTATTTCAAGAGTAAATTAAATTAATAAATTCCTGCAAAATAATAAATAGAATCATTAGAAAATAACTAAGGGTATTTGTGAGCATCAAAATTATCATAAAGAGACAGAGTATTATTTTCAATAATCTATCCCTTTAAATAACATTTTTATGTATTGTTGAAAACAATACTTTGCTCAACAATATCCCCTTTTTTTATGATCACAAAACCCATAAAATAATTAAAATTATTTAAATGAAATTAACTTGCAAAATTAGTTACATAAAGTTTTAGAATTTTGAGAGGATGAAACAATATTTAATTTTAGCAAAATTTCTCCTTCTGAATAACCTTTATAATAAACAATAAATATACAGAAAACTATTGAAATAAAGTTTTGTAAAATAAAAAATTGTGGTTATCCAAATTTCTCCTTTAATTCTCCCCCTAAATAAAATGTTGATGTTTATCCAAATTCTCCCCCTTTTGTGATATCAAAAAGAATGAAAAATCATGGATTTTAACACATTTAATGTTGCACTGAACTGTAGGTAAATGCTTATTATTATCTGTTTATCAATAATTAAATCTGGATTACTGGCATATCAAAAATAAATTCAGTAAAACAAATAGAGAAAGAAAAAAATAAACAATGAAGGAAATTTTCATTCAAAAACAGCAGTATATACATGACAATGATATACATAGGAATCAAGGTTTGAGTAAGATAGGCAACAGGTTCTACTCCTCTGGATTGCAGACTTGATTTCTGTGAACTGTTCTTGGAGTCTCTTCATCATCCCATCTCCAAGTTTGATAATAAGCTCTCTGTTCTCTTGAGTCATATGAATATCCTCGATTAAATTGACTCTGAAAAACTCATGCATCCTTTCCTCTTTTTCGACAAACACTGACAGCTTCTTTGATAACTAATTTAACAGGATTCTGATCGATGACTCACTAGATGTCAGTTGATCCACTAAAAACTTCTGATTGTCCAACAACACTGATAAAGGAGCACTGTTACATTGAAGATCTTGTAACCTGTCATTCATGTTGCTCATCGTAGCTGTGATAGCTTGAAACCTTCTGATTAAATCAGGTGAAGTACCTGATCCACTAATAGCATTATTTTCAACTGATGCAAATTGGTTCTCCATAAACGACTTCAGATCTGATAAATCTGACTTCATAACCATTTCAGATTTCAATTGTGCAACTGCATTCATCATATCCTCTTTAAACATTTCAACTTATTTCCTTGAGACTATACACTCCTTCAGCTTTTGAAATTTCAAATGTTCTAAGTCTAAGGCATTTCTCAGAGTAACATTCTCAGATTCCAACTGAGATACTTTTCTGTATGGTTCTTCAAATTTTTCTTTCCTTGAATCAGATGCACCCTGTGCTTGATTTATATTCACATGCTCTGGTGGATGAAGAAGTACCAAAGGTAATGATTCAGCATCAGATTTTTCTTTTTCTCTGTCCTGAGAAGGTTGGTCCACATATTTTTCCTTAGAGTTTTCAAAATCCTCCACATAAAAATCCTTTTGAATCACTTCGGTGTAAACTTCAGAAGCATGATCACCACAAACATCAGCATCTTGGCCTTCCACTAGATTTTCAAGAACAATATCTTTAGTAGTTTCCTAAGGTCTGACCACTTCTTCACCAGGCACTGCCTCCGTCTCTTGTTCCTATTGAAGTGAAACTTCAACATCAGCTACAATCTGTTCCTGATTCTCCCTTTGAGCTTCTTCTTGAGCTCCTGATCCCTCTACTGGTGTTTTCCTTTCACTAACATCTTCCATGATCTTATCAACAACAACCTCTCTTACAAAAGTATAAGAAAATAAAGCTTCTGTTGTTGTTTCCAAAGCATAGGAAGTAACTTCCTCATTAACAGGTCTCTTTCTTTTTGATTGAAGTCCCTCCTAACTTCTGTCTTCCTAAACATCTTCCACTTAAAAGCAAATCCTTCTTTCTACATTGCTGACTCTTGATTCATCTTGTCCTTCCTTGGACTTAGCAGGTTGAGCCTGAGCACTTTTTGAGTCTTCCTCAGCCCATACTGGCAAAAGTTTTCCTTTAATGGTGCTCCAGAAATATCCAACCTTCCTTAAAGTTCCAGCATTAAACGTATTACTGTGATGACAGTTAACTTGGGCATCCATTAATCTCACCATGTCTTTCTTAAGCAGCAGTTTAGAAATAAATCGACCGAAAGGATAGAAGTTCATCCAAGCATCGCTTTGACAACAGTAATTGAGATAAATTATCATGTACCTTGGGAAGTTTAACTTAATATCACTTAACAAAAGATATATTATGTACATATCAGGGTACAAAATCTTTTCCATTTCTGCCATTCTTGGAGCTATTTCAGTCTGAATAAATTTGACCAAAATTTTCTAATCAGGCTCCAAATCCTTGATAAAAATTTTCTTTATAGTCTTAGTACCAAAAAGAAAAGACATGATGTCCTTGGATTTATGCACTGAATCTCCAATATTTTTCAAATCGAAATGAAAAACTCATTCATAAGGGCAGTTGAGAATCTGACCAATCTCTACTGATGAGATTGATAAATACCTATCCTCTATCTTAGCCATCATACTGTCCTCAGTATCCCCCAGGCTAAACTGTACAGATTTAAAGAAGTATCTAAGTTCTACTTCATATAGAAATTCCGTATTTTCACAGTTGAACATCTGTTCAAGATTCTAAAACGACAGCACTTGCTTCAACAACAGATTTGTCTGAAATAACCAGTCGAGATCGATTACTTTTCCCTGTAAGATTTTTCTTCCCTCGGAGCATTGTCTCTTGGCATTTCTTGGCTCGGCTTCACTGGATCTTTTAGTTCTTACCATCTCTGCAAGAATCTCTGAAGGTTTGAAGGTTAGGGTTTCAGAGGTTCAAAGATTAGGGTTTAGGAGCAGAAGAGTGATTTTCAGATTTCAAAAGGGTTTCGATAGAAGTGAAACAGTTTAAAAGTTGAAAAGGCTCTGACAGCCTTGATTCCCGTGTAATCACTAATCATTACATATATTTAAAACAAATAAAATTTGCATATGGTGAGAAAAAAAATCTTAAATAGTATTAAAAAAACAAAATAAAATTTACTAAAATAAATAAAAATAAAAATTATTTAAAATTAAATAAACCTAGCTCCCCCTTAATAAAATCAAACCTTGCAATGTGAAGTGGTTTAGTAAAAATATCTGTTAATTGAATTTTAGTATTTATAAATTCTAAAAATATATCTTTTTTAATAACATGATCTCTTAAAAAGTGATGCCTTATATCAATGTGCTTAGTTTTAGAATGACTAATAGGATTTTTTGAAATATTAATTGCACTTGTATTATCACATAAAATAGGTGTATTATTAAAATTCAATTCAAAGTTTATAAGAGTGTTTTTCATCCACAACACTTGTGTACAACAACTGCCAGCAGAAACATATTCTGCCTTAGCTGTTAACAGGGCAACTGAATGTTGTTTCTTACTAGACCATGATACCAACGACTTTCCCAAAAAGTGACATGTTCCTGATGTACTTTTTCTATCTAATCTACAACTTCCAAAGTCAGCATCTAAATATTAAATCAAATTAAAATCAGAAGTTTTAGGATAAATAAGAGATTGAAAAATAGTTCCTTTTAAATATCAAAAAATTATTTTAATAGCAGTTAGATGAGATTCTTTAGGATTTGATTGAAATCTAGCACAAAGACATACTGAATACATTATATCTGGTCTGCTAGTAGTAAGATATAATAAACTAACAATCATACCTCTATATAACTTGTTGTCAACTGATTTCCCAGTTTCATCCAAATCAAGTTTTATATTAGTACACATAGGAGTTGTAAATGGATTGTTGTTTTTAAGTCCAAATTTCTTAAGTAAATCAGTAATGTATTTTCTTTGATTTAAAACATTTCCAAAATCTTTTTGAAATATTTGAAGACCCAAAAAGAAATTTAATTCTCCCATCATACTCATTTCAAATTCTTCTTGCATTAATTTTGAAAACTCATGACAAAGGGTTTTATTAGTTGATCCAAAAATTACATCATCAACATAAATTTGAACCAATAAAACATTATTTTTTACAGTTTTCTTAAAGAGTGTTGGGTCTGCCATTCCAACAGTAAAATCATTTTTCAAAAGAAAAGAACTTAATCTTTCATACCAAGCTCTAGGTGCTTGTTTAAGGCCATAAAGAGCTTTAGTAAGTTTAAAAACAGAATAAGGTTTTTGAGAGTTTTCAAAACCAGGAGGTTGCTCAACATAAACTTCCTCCATTAAATAACCATTTAAAAAGGAAGATTTAACATCTATCTAAAATAATTTAAAATTCATATAAGATTCATAGGATAAAAGGATTCTAATGGCTTCTAACCTAGATAAAGGTGAAAAATTATCATCATAATCTATTCCTTCTTCTTGATTGTATCCTTTAGCTACTAATCTTGCTTTATTTCTAGTTATTGTGCCTTAGTCATCTTGTTTATTTCTAAAGACTCATTTGGTTCATATTACAGGATAATTATTAGGTCTTTCCACTAATTCCCAAACTTCATTTATTTTAATGTCACATACATGACTTATTTTAAAGTTAAATTCCATTTAATTTCCATTCATGCTTTGTTTTGAGGGTTTCCCAAGCATTTATGGAGGAATGGGTGAGTTTTTATGAATTGGGCCAAACCGTGAGCCCAATTCCATATTTAAAAATAAATTTTGATTCCTTTATAACTTATTCATTTTTCAACATTTTTCATCCATTCAAATTCATAATTGTCATAAACTGACATATTAACACCACCATATTTATTTGGACCATTTATAAATCCATAATCATGGTGGATATGGGTTTTTATTTAAGGAATTGGGCCTGCCCGAAAGCCCATTTTCTGCATTAAAAATAAATTTCAATTCTTTAATATCTCCTTCACTATTTGCGTTTTTTCGGTGATTCCAACTCTCACCCGAGACCCTTACCTAAGGCGCATCCCCATTCCCTCCTCCCACAATTTGGAGCTCGATAGAATTGCGAAAATGGTCGAAACTTCTCTGGATTTCAGAAATCGTACAGATTTGGGGAGGTAAATTGATCATTTCATAACTCCTTATATTCTTACTCTTTTTCCCCATTACAATTCCTACATGACCTTATCATTCTTGTTAGAATATCCATTAAATATTTATCTGTTTTAAAATTCATATTCTGGTCGATTTTGGGTCGTTTTATTCAGGATTTTTTTGGGTAAGTGATTTCTTCTTGGTTTCTTCCTTTTCCCTTAGGGTTTCCTCTCTCTTTCATTATGTTCTAAAATTTCCAGAAGTTAGGGTTTGATCTTGGGGTTTCATTTGATGTATTTGTGGTCAAATATTGTGATCTAGGTCTGAATTTATCTTCCTTGTGGTGCGGCGGTTGTGCGTTTGACGTTTCGAACCAAGTTTTGAGGGATTTGACACTTCCGGTAGGTGATTCCATGTGTAATAATTTCTAGATGAGTTAGTTTGATTGAATTAATTATTATGCATTTTCATAATATGCTGTGTGTGGTGAAAAAAAAATTTATGTTGGATTTGGTTAAGCATTTATTTTTACAGTTTCATTTTAGCTTAAAATTTGGTGTTTTTCATGTGTAACCCTTTGGGTATTGTTTGGGATTGTTTTATAACATATGAATTTGGTTTAATAAATCTTTTTTGGTATGAAAATTCTGATTTGGTGGGGTATTGGTGTGCCACTAGGTCTTAAAGAGTTTTTTTTAGGGTTTAAGGTGTAAAACTTTATTGTACTTCTTGAAAGTGATTTTGAAAACGTGTGCGTTTCATGTGGATCTTTTGTGCTATTGTTTGAGGTGTTTGTATAACACATGGGGTTTGTTTAATAAATGTTTTTGGGGCTTCAAATTCTATTTTGAATTTGTATTGGTGTGATTTTTTCCTTGAAATATGGTTTTGAAATGAGTTTTATTTGAAAAGCTTTGGTACACTATTTAGAATTGTTTTATGAAAGTTTTGAGTGGTTTAATGATTTATGTAAGAGGTGAAACCATATTGGAAAACTGTTTTGGGTTGTTTATACTTTCAAATGAGCCATTTTAAATGTAAATAGTTCTGTTATGTGATTTTTATCATATTTTTAGTGACTTCATAAAATTGTTAAAGGATGTGTTGGATTGTGAAAGTTATGAAAAAATTGTTGTGGGCTATTTTGGTGTGAGTTTGATTTCAAAATGCATTTGAATGAAAAGTGGAATTTGTGACTTATGTGATGTACATGGGGATGTTTGGTTAATGTGTGATGTGGAAGTGATATCTACATGTGAAAACTATATTTCTTGGCTTGTTGAACATGTTTGATCACAAAGGGAAAACCCGGGTATCTAGGTGGGTGGGTGTACTAGTATGCTAGTGAATCCGTGGGGTTTGGCCTCAGTTTCACTTAGCAAGATTGACGCTTACAACTCTAACTAAATTATGATGATAATGATTGGGGACCACTAGGTTATGGGTATGTTCCCTACTAGTGGATCGTGCACGAGAACTGATATTGTGATGGTTACTCTCACCGAGATACGAGGTACTAGGGACCCAGAACAAGCTAGTGCCTAGGGGTTATTTCCTATTTCTTGTGCTCATTATTTACTTTTTACTTACTGTCGGCATACGGTATAGTTGGCTGGAAAATTCAGTAGTGTTGACATTATTCTTAAAAGTGTTGATTCTTAATGATAGCCCACTTGAAAACTATTTTTTTTGTTTCATCTTTTAGAAATTGTAACTAGCATTTTCTGTTTATGAAAACTTGTAAGCTTTTTGTATTTGAATGTTTATCACATGGAATCTCTTAGTGGTGGTATCCTACTAGGCATTGTCTCACAACCTACTTACACCCTTGGGTGTAAGTAGATTTGGTTATTTTGTTGTTTCATGTTTGGATACAGTTTTTAGTTCTAGTGGTTCGGGTTTCTAGCATGTCCTTGGTGGTGAAGTTTTGTAGAGATGGATTGAGGGCGGTGCCCCTTGCCATGAGGGTTCTTGGGCTGTTTAATTTTGATTTCATACCTTTTTTATAGTCTTGTTGAGTTGTTTTAAAAGATGTAATTCAGTTCTAAATTTTGTAAAAGATGGTTTTAGTTGAAAAATCCAGATTCGTTTTATTGAGTTTGTTTGTTGTTTAATGTTTATAAACTTGGGTAAATCATTCTCAAACATCATTTTATGATACCCAGGCACTTGTGCCATCCCATGGGGATCGGGAACGCCCTTCGGGCCTTGGAACGGGCTGGGTTTGGTGCCAGTTTGATGGTGACCAGATCCGCTTCGTGACATTTAAACTGGTTTAATTCATCTTGCATTACTATTACCCAGCTTTCATCATCTAAAGCTTCTTCTATAGTCTTGGGTTCTTGTTGAGATAGGAAGGTAGAGAATTCCACTAGGTTTCCTAAGCTTCTTCTAGTTTGAACACCAATTTCTAGATCACCTATTATAGTTTCTAAAGGGTGATTCTTTAGGGTTCTAGACTGTCTAGGTAATATATTTAAAGGTTCTTCAGTATCATGTTCCTCTGAAATGGACTGAATTTCTTTTATATCATTTTCAAAATCATTATTTAAGTTATCAAGTCTCATGTTATCATTAGAGTCAAGTTCATCCATTTGATCTGTCCTTTTCTCAAAGGGATCAGATTCATCAAGTTTCACATGAACTGATTCTTCAACAATCCTTGACTTCTTATTATAAACTCTATAAGCTTTGGAGGAAGCAGAATATCCTAAGAAAATACCTTCATCGGATTTTGGATCGAATTTACCAAGATTATCCTTGGTGTTTAAGATGTAAACCTTACATCCAAAAACTTTAAAGTAGTTAACTTTAGGTTTTTTGTTATTCCATAGTTCAAAGGGTTTCTTTTTCAAAATAGGTCTAATTAAAACTCTATTAATTATATAGCAAGCTATATTCACAGTTTCTGCCCAGAAATATATAGGTAGGCTATATTCATTTAACATAGTTCTAGCCATTTCTTAAATTGTTCTATTTCTCCTTTCTACAATCTCATTCTGTTGAGGTGTTCTGAGTGCAGAAAAAGTATGTTGAAAACCCATGTTTGAGCAAAAGGAATTAAATTCCAGATTCTCAAATTCTCCACCATGATCACTTCTCAATGAGATTATATTGAAACCTTTTTCATTTTGAACAGATTTGTAGAAACTTTCAAATAAAGTAAAAGCTTCATTTTTAAATTTCAAAAAGAAAATCCATGTAAATCTAGAATAGTCATCAACTAAAACATATACATATAATTTACCAGCTAATCTTGCTACTCTTGAGGGTCCAAAAAAATCCATATGAATAAGTTCTAGAGGTTTAGATGTAGCAACCTTATTAACAGATTTGAAGGATGATTTGTGTTGCTTTCCAAGTTGACATGCATCACAAAATCCGTCACTTTCAAATTTGAGACAAGGTAAATCAGAAACTAAATGTTTCTTAGATAACTTATATAAAACATATATGTTGCAATGTCCAAGTCTCCTATGTCAGATCCAGGATTCACTTACTTTAGCAATCAAGCAGTTTACTTGTTGTTTACACAAGGAATTTAAATCCAAAGTATAGACATTTTCAGTTCTTGGTGCTTTAAATTTAAACAGTTTATCTTTAGAAACAATACAACAATTGTTAGTAAAATCAACAGTATATCCATCATTACAGAGTTGAGAGATACTTATCAGGTTGTGTTTTAATCCTTGTACATAAAGTACTTTGTTGATTGAGACTGTTTTTGGATCTCCAACAGTTCCAATGCCAATAATTTTTCCTTTGTCATTGTCACCAAATGTGACAAGTACTCCTTCCTTTTGAGTGAGTGAAGAAAAATTCAATGAGTTTACACTCATATGTCTTGAGAAGCCATTGTCCATGTACCATATATCTTTTCTTCTTTGGTGGCCTACTACCTGCAAATACATTCAAACAAATTGCTTTGGTACCCATATTTTGTTGGGTTGCAGGGGTGTTAGCTAGCAATGATCTGGGTATCCAGACTTGCTTTGTTCTTTTAAAATCAGATGAATCATATAAGTCTTTTGAAACGTAGTCTTTCTTAATACCACAAATTTGAGGTTGTCTTAAGAAACAGTTTTTAGCTATATGTCCCTTTGTCCCACAAAAGTTACAATTAACCTTTTTAGAGCTAGGAACAAAATAATTTTTATATAGATTAGGTTTTTCTCCTTTACTGCCAATTCTAAATCTCTCCTTTTTAATGACAGTTTTTTCAAGAATTTCATTTAATGAATTTTCTCCTTTTGTAAAAACCAATGCAGCCTGTTTGTAAGATTCTACTTCATTCTGTAGTATTTTTATTCTTGATTCAAAATTAATATGGTTAGTGTTAATAGAATTGTATTTATCAGTTAATTCCTTATGTTGTTTCAGCATTGTATATCTTTCATATGAAATGGATTTATGTTTATTTTTTAGTGACTTATGTTTCTTAAATAGTGAGTCATATCTTTCTTAAAGCATATTGCAATAGGCTGCAAGTTTTTCATTTGTGTAGCTTGATTCAGAATTTGATTCAGAGGAGTAATATGAGTGTACCTCATCAGTTTCTGCCATGAAACACATGTTTGCCTTTATATTGACTTTTTCTTTTTCTGGGCTTGATTTAGGAGAGCTACTGGAGTCTTCAGATACACTTCAAGTGGATTTCATAGATTTCTTGTCTTTCTGCTCAAAGTCATTTCTTTTGAAGAATTTCTTCTTCTTTGCATCTTTCAATTGTGGACAATCTAGTTTGATATGCCGCATATTCTTGTATTCATAACATCTTACTTATTTATCATCTCTCTTAAAATATTTTTTGAAGCCTCTTTTCTTGCTGTAGAATTTTCTAAATTTTCTGGCTAGCTGAGCCAGTTCTTCATCTAAGTTTGATGAGTCAGAGCTCTCTGATTTAGCTTTGACTTCTTTATTCTTCAGCTTTCTATTCTTTTGTTGTGAAGTTACCTTCAAGGCAGTATCTTCTCTTTTGATGTAGACCTTATTTTCATTTGCCTCATCTTGCATTTCAGTTTCATACATCATCAGTGTACCAATCAGCTCTCTCATGGTTAAATCTTTGACAGGTTTTTATTGTCTGATTGCAGCAGAGATACCATTCCATCGAGTAGGAATTACCCTCAGTACTTTTAATGCTTGATCATCCTGCTTGATAGGTTCTCTTATAGCTATTATACTATTGAAAATTTCTGTCAATTTCCCATTCATTTGGGTAATGCTTTCTCCTTCAAACATTCTGAAAGTATCAAATTTCAGTTTGGCAGTTGCATATCTCATTTGTCTCACATTATCTGTCCCTTCATATGCCACAGCTATTGTTTGCCACATCTCATATGCTGTGGGGCACTGAGATACTCTATTAAATTCATCTGGTCCTAGACCGCAGATAATTTCATTCATAGCCTTCAAGTTCATATCGTACTCTGCCTCTGTAGCAGCACTCCATGTCTCAGGATTTTCAGGAATTTCATAAGGAATCAGAATCTTTGAATAGACTTTATAACCGAGGTTTTTCAGATATATTATCATGCGCGATTTCCAGCAACCATAGTTGTCTCCATTAAAATATGGTGCTCTGACCATTGACATTTCTTCTCTTGTATTAGTCATGATGCTCTATTGTATAATCTTTAAATGCTTCTAGCTTGCTAAGACTCTATTAGAAGCTCCACCTCTGATACCAATTATTGGATCTGAATCTACAGATTATACACAAGAGGGGGTGAATTGTGTCTTTTGCAATTTTTCGGTAACTCTTTGATTGAACAAGTTCTGTCCTTTATACTTTATCAGATTTGATCGTGCAGTGGAAATAAGTAAGAACAAGAACACAAAGATGTATAGTGGTTCGGGAAACAGAAGGCCCCTAGTCCACTCCACCAACGCTTAACTCCACGAGCTTGGTGATTTTCACTATCTGGTCCTCTTTTCCACAGACTGATTCATAACTGAGTACAGGCAGTTGACACCTTTATAATCTTCAGGATAACAAAGCCTTTTGGTTCAAACATGAAGCAACACAGCTTAGAACGAGAAGCTGGTTACTCAAGAATAAAAAGTATTTCAGAAAGAAGTTTTCCAGTTGATATTCACAATTACAACAGATTGCAATTGACAGCAGATGGATCGTAATCTTTAGAAATATTGATTTTCAAAACAAAGCAATTCTGAGTCGATTCGGTTGTAGTAGATATAGAGATATAGTTCACTACTTCAGCAGTAGTAGATCCACAGTAGATATTCGATGCAGAACAGGTGAATCTTCTATCGAGTTCCTTCTTCTTAAACAAACAGAGCTTTAACGCTCTTTTTGAATCAGCAGATCAACGTGAATTTCTGCAGTCTCTCTGTTTTCCACCTTTTTAATAATAGATTAATCGCCACCCTCTCATATATGGTTTTTGATCAGAGAGAACATATATAATAAAGCTGAGCATATCTCCTGCACATTTAGATCCATAAAAGTCGCCTTCTGACTCGCGATATTCAAAAATCTGAATTTATAGAGAAGTCACAACTTCCCTTAGGACTCAGCATAAAAATATCCTTTTAATTTGATCTTAAATCCATTGATAAAACGGCTTTGAATCAGTCAAAGTCGTATTTTAAAAATGACTTTAAATCCGGCTTGAAATCCGCCCAATAATCAGCTTGCTGATCGCTGCATAAAAATATCGTCTGTCAAAATTTTCCGATGCCAAATGTAAGGTTGATGATGTGGCCTCCAAACGTAGAGTTGACAACGTAAGGTTGAACAAAAACGTAGGGTTGATCATCCATACTTTTTCTTCAACTTTCAAACGTACGGCAAAAGATCCATACTTTTACTTGATCCATACTCTTCCAAGAACGTAGTGTTGTTTACAAAAGTAAGGTTGATGAACCATACTTTTGAAAAACAAATATAATGTTTAGTATTTACGTACGGTTCTTCTTCCATACTTTACTGATAACCAAAATGTAAGGTTCCTTCCTAACATAAGGTTCTTCTTCCATACTTTGCTAAAAACGTATGGTTGTTTAACCATACTTTTCTCTTATCTCAAAAAGTATACACGCTTTTCATCCTTACGCTACGTTTATCCACATAGGGTATGAATAGTGATTCCATAACGTGCTAAAACAGATTTCACGCTACATTTATCCACGTAAGGTATGAACAGTGATTCCAGAATGCGCTTAAAGAAGATTCCAAATAAGTAATAAATTCTCGTTATTTCAAGAGTAAAATAAATTAATAAATTCCTGAAAAATACTAAATAAAATCATTAGAAAATAACTAAGGGTATTTGTGAGCATCAAAATTATCAAAAAGAGACAGAGTATTATTTTCAATAATCTCCCCCTTTAAATAAAATTTTTATGTATTGTTGAAAACAGTACTTTTCTCAACAGAAATTGCATTGCAGACAATAAAATGTACAGGATTCAAAGCTACAATTTCAATGTGACCCCTTTACATTTCAATTAGGTTCAATTTCTATTTATTAGTTTCATAAGAATATTTTAATTCACATAACAATTGTGACAATTTAGATTCACATACCTAATAAGCCTAATTACCATTTCACATTTCATTATATCATTTTATTCCATCATGCCATTATGTCAACTGCATGATAGAGAACATCCTAAAGAAAATCTCACCATGGTCAAAAACACAACCCAAGACCAGGATCGTATCCCTAGTCTAATAAATGTTAATGTTATCAAGAAAATTCAATAGCTCTTGATAGTGGCCAAGAATATATCAACTCATCATTAGAAAGTGAAATAAGTTTTAGTTATAGAGTTCCTCCCCATGCCAATATAAATATCAATCATGGGAGATCTTCTCATGCTACATGCTATGAAAAATCCTTATACCATTAGATCAAATTTAACTTGAGTATATCATTTGAAGAATGTATAATTCAAAATTATTCCCCTTTTAGACACTACTTAATAAACCATAAATACAATTAATTTCCTACTTAATGAAATGAAAACATACCTAATTCTCCAAAGTATCCCTCACATATCTCATACACATGCAGAATTCAGCAATTGCTTACAAGTATAACACATAATTCAGAAGTTAATTAAATACATGCAGAATTGAATTCAGAATTCAATTCAGAATTCAGAATTCAATTACCCTGCACAAAAATGTCTCATAGAAAATGGTAGAAAACAATTTGACGAGCGAACTCCTTACATTGTATAATAACCTCTAACCACACCCCTAATGATGTATCAATTTTCATAACCGCATCTAAGGTTTACATAGCCTAACCAATGGAGTTGGATAATTTTTAAAAAGAAAATGAATAAAACCAACAGTATTAATCAAATTACAGAAATGACAGATGACACAAGAATTGTACATATGAAAGTAGACAGTTCAACATATTGATTGGTATGAGTATACTCCACAATATGGATATTACATTACCCTCTTCCCTGGTCTCTATATTGACTCCTTTATAGTTCTCCATTATAGTGATACCATTACTCCTATGTTGGGGTTCCATGTCCCTTGCCCCAACTCGAGTGACTGATATAACTCCATCAACCTATTTACTTAGGGGTAGGATAGAATCTCCCAGGTTCCTACCATGATCCACTTCCAATGATCAGCTGCTAAGTGCTCCTATATAACTTCTATATATCACCCATCTTATCAAACAATTGGTACTCCACTATGGGAAAATGACACTGAAATAGCTTATGTTCAACCCTGAAATTCTTAATAAAATTAATCAGAATGATGTCCAAATATTGTGTTCTACATCACAAGTTGATCTGACCACTGCATCCTTGGTGGAAATCCTAATATCAACTTATTGACACCTAATGTGGAACTCCTGGATCATCCTACTGAAACATATTTCCCTTGACTCGGTTTATGTTTAATAATGATTCATCACCCATTCTCATTCTAAAGAAGTTGTAATGCTCTAATCATATGTGCAAATTTTAAATTTTCGTCAAAACAAATAACATATAAATGAACAGACTATTCAAATAATAACTAATATTTGTAGAAGTTTATAAGACATCATCACAATATTAGTAAACATTAATTTTATATGAAAAGGAATAAAGATTTATTTGTACCATTGAGAAATCAAATATATGATGTAACGTACTGTTCAAATAATAACTAATCACTACTGGAAATCCATCCTTTCCCAACGGTTCTGCCAACCGTTGGGAAGTAAGCCGTTGGGAAAGGCTTTTCCCAACGGTTTACAAGGAACCGTTGGGATAGGTTAGAAAAAATCAACCTACCCCAACGGTTGTGCCAAACCGTTGGGAAAAGCCTTTCCCAACGGTTTGGCCCGTTGGGAATCCCATGAATATTTTCTTTCCCAACGGTTCTACCAACCGTTGGTAAAAACACCAATTCCAAAAGCTATCCCAACGGTTTGAACCGTTGGGATAGTCTGTTTTTACCAACGGTTTAATGAACCGTTGGTAAAAACAGCTCCATATGGGCTATGCCAACGGTTTGAAACCGTTGGCATAGGCTTTGCTGTGCAAATTGCACAGCAGCCTGCAATTTGCACAGCAGGTCTGTTTTGGGCTCATTTTGGCACAGCAGGTCTGTTTTGGGCTCATTTTCAATTCAATTTTCATTTTCAATTCAATTTTCAATCCAATTATTGTAACTGTAACACATATACAATGCATACATATAGAGAACAAACCAACACATTTAAATAATGCAAACCAACCAACCAACACATATAATGCATCCTAGAAATATACTCATCCATAATTAAATTAGAATTCATAACATAATTATAAACATACATAATTCATTTAGAATTCAATTTAAAATTTAGATGACAATCATATGTGGAATTCGGAATTCAATTCATAATTTGATTGGTTTTTTGTACACCATATATTTTTACTCAAAATCATATACATTTTAAACAAAATACATACACTTGGAATGATACTGGTCACACCGTGCCTCAGATTGAGGCGAGGTTAACTCGTACACGTCACAAATGACTCATTGATCGTTGTCCTAAAGTATCAACATATTCTGAAATCGTTTGGTCAGTTTTCCGTATGCCAGTTGTTGTTTTCACTTAAAATGAAGTGTTTTTTAAATAAAAGAGAGACACTTTGAATCGTGCCGGCCACACCGCACCTCGGATTGACGCGGGGTTGACTCGTACACATCACACATGACCCATGCATTGTTGTGCTAAAATATAAACACAATCAGAATGTGTTTGGTTGGTTTTCCGTATGTATTTAAAATATAGTCCATTTTAAAGAAAATAGATACACTTAGAGTGGTCTCGGCCAAACCGCGACTCGGATTGAGGCGCGGTTGACTCTTACATGTAACATATGACCCATGGATCGTTTTCCTAAAATTTCAACATATTCCGAATGCGTTTGGTCGGTTTTTCATATGTCAGTTGTTTATTTCACTTATAATCTTGTCCCTTTTAAACAATAGAGACGCAGTTAGAGTGGGACCGGCCACATCACGTTTCGGATTTAGACGGGGTTGACTCTTACACATCTCAAATGACCCATGAATCTTTTTCCTAAAGTATCAACACAATTCGAATGCGTTTGGTCAGTTTTCCGTATGTTAGTTGATGTTTTTCACTTAAAATGACGTCCTTTTGAAACAAAAGACATACACTTTGAGTTGTGTCGGCCACACCGCGCCTCGAATTGAGGCGGGGTTGACTTTTACACATCACATATGACCCATGGATAATTTTTCTAAAGTATCAACACAATCAGAATCCGTTCGGTCAGTTTTCCGTATGTCATTTGTTGTTTTCACTAAAAATGAAGTCCATTTTAAACAAAATAAGGACACTTTGAGTGGTTTCAGCCACACCGCACCTCGGATTGAGGTGGCGTTGACTCGTACACGTCACATATGACCCATGAATCGTTCTCCTAAAGTTTCAACAGAAACCGAATGCGTTTGGTTGGTTTTCCGTATGTACTTAAAATACTGTCCATTTTAAACAAAAGAAAGTCACTTAGAGTGGTCCTGACCACACTGTGACTCGGATTGAGCCCGGGTTGGCTCGTACACATCACATATGACTCATGGATCATTGTCCTAAAATTTCAATAGATTCTGAATGCGTTTGGTCGGTTTTTCGTCTGTCAGTTGTTTATTTCACTTATAATCTTTTCCGTTTTAAACAAAAGAGACACATTTAGAGTGGTATCGGCCACACCGCGTCTCGGATTTAGGCGGGGTTGACTCGTACATGTCTTAAATGAACCATGGATCATTTTCCTAAAGTATCAACACAATCCGAATGCGTTTGGCCGGTTTTCCTTATGCCAGTTGATGTTTTTCACTTAAAATGGCGTCCTTTTGAAACAAAAGACATACACTTTGAGTTGTGCCGGCCACACCGCGCCTAGGATTGAGGCGGTGTTGACTCGTACACTTCACATATGACCCATAGATCATTGTGATAAAGTATCAACACAATTAGAATCCGTTCGGTCGGTTTTCCATATGTCATTTTTTGTTTTCACTAAAAATGAAGTCCATTTTAAACAAAATAGAGACACTTTGAGTGGTGTCGGCCACACCATGCCTCAGATTGAGGTGGCGTTAACTCGTACACGTCACATATGACCCATGGATCGTTCTCCTAAAGTTTCAACAGAAACCGAATGCGTTTGGTCGGTTTTCCGTATGTACTTAAAATATTGTCCATTTTAAACAAAAGAAAGTCACTTAGAGTGGTCCCGACCACACCGTGACTCTGATTGAGCCCGGGTTGGCTCATACACGTCACATATGACCCATGGATCGTTGTCCTAAAATTTCAATAGATTCCGAATGCGTTTGGTCGGTTTTTCGTCTGCCAGTTGTTTATTTCACTTATAATCTTGTCCGTTTGAAACAAAAGAGACACAATTAGAGTGGTACCGGCCACACCGCGTCTCGGATTTAGGCGGTGTTGACTCGTACACATCTCAAATGAACCATGTATCGTTGTCCTAAAGTATCAACACAATCCGAATGCGTTTGGCTGGTTTTCCGTATGCCAGTTGATGTTTTTCACTTAAAATGACCTCCTTTTGAAACAAAAGACATACACTTTGAGTTGTGCCGGCCACACCGCGCCTCAGATTGAGGCGGGGTTGACTCTTACACGTCACATATGACCCATGGATAATTGTGCTAAAGTATCAACACAATCAGAATCCGTTCGGTCGGTTTTCCGTATGTCATTTGTTGTTTTCACTAAAAATGAAGTCCATTTTAAACAAAATAAAGACACTTTGAGTGGTGTCAGCCACACCGTGCCTCGGATTGAGGTGGCGTTGAATCGTACACGTCACATATGACCCATGTATCGTTCTCCTAAAGTTTCAATAGAAACCGAATGCGTTTGGTCAATTTTCCGTATGCCAGTTGATGTTTTTCACTTAAAATGATGTCCTTTTGAAACAAAAGACATACACTTTGAGTTGTGTCGGCCACACTGCACCTCGGATTGAGGCGGGGTTGACTAGTATATGTCACATATGACCCATGGATCATTGTTCTAAAGTATCAACACAATCAGAATCCGTTTGGTCGGTTTTCCGTATGTCATTTGTTGTTTTCACTAAAAATGAAGTCCATTTTAAACAAAATAGAGACACTTTGACTGGTGTCGGTCACACCGCGCCTCGTATTGAGGTGGCGTTGACTCGTACACATCACATATGACCCATGGATCGTTATCCTAAAGTTTCAACAGAAACCGAATGCGTTTGGTTGGTTTTCCGTATGTACTTAAAATACTGTCCATTTTAAACAAAAGAAAGTCACTTAGAGTGGTCCCGACCACACCGCATCTCGGATTTAGGAGGGGTTGACTCGTACACGTCTCAAATGACCCATGGATAATTGTCTTAAAGTATAAACAGAATCCGAATGTGTTTGGCCAGTTTTCCGTATGCCAGTTGATGTTTTTCACTTAAAATGATGTCCTTTTGAAACAAAAGACATACACTTTGAGTTGTTACAGCCACACCGCACCTCGGATTGAGGTGGGGTTGATTCGTACACATCACATATGACCCATGGATCGTTGTCCTAAAGCATCAACACATTTCGAATGCGTTTGGTCAGTTTTTCGTATGTCACTTTTTGTTTTCACTTAAAATCTTATGGAAATTCATATAGAATATTTTTATATCATATTTAGTATGGATTAGATTTTAGTTGATCGTGCTATGAAACATTTCAGAGCTAATGAAATTAAGGAAGGTGGAGGGGCTGTCCGGGGGTCTGTCTGGGGGGTTGTCCGGTGGGTGTCTGGGGGGTTGTCCGGGGACCAAGGAGGAGGGTGGGGGGGCTGTCTGGGGACCAAGGAGGAGGGTGGGGGGGCTGTGCGGGGTCTGTCCGGGGGGTGTTTGGGGGTTGTTCAAGGGGATGTCTGGGGTTGTTTAGGGGGCTGTCCGGGGGTTGTTCAGGGGGTTGTTCAGGGGTTGTTCAGGGGTTGTTCAGGGGGTTGTCCGGGGTTGTTCAGGGGGCTGTCCGAGGGGCTGTCCAGGGGGTGTTTGGGGGGTTGTCTGGGGTCCAAGGGGGAGGGTGGGGGCTGTCTGGGGGGCTGGGGGGGCTATTCGGGGTCCAGGGTGGAGGGTGGGGGGCTGTACGGGGGGCTGTCCAGGGGCTGTCCGCGGGGCTGTCTGGGGGGTGTTTGGGGGGTGTTCGGGGTCCAAGGGGGAGGGGGGTTGTCCAGGGTCCAAGAATGAGGGGGGTTGTCCAAGGAGTTCTCAAACACACAACCACTAAAAGACAAAAACATCCATAAAAACAGACAATATATAAAAATAACTCAACTCCAATACTATACTACGAGTCTAGATAAAACCAACAACTAGAATAGATTAAACATCAAATCTCAGTAATATAAGTCAAAAATGTAACGGATCAATATGTCCCACATCAGCATCACCATCACCATCATCATCATCATCATCACCCTCGTCATCATCCTCCTCATCGTCCTCACCCTCCACAGCGCCCTCCTCCTCACCTTCACCCTCCTCCTCACCCTCCTCATCTCCCTCCTCTTCCGCATCAGACTCCTCGCCATCATCATCTTTAAGCTGGACATCGGCCTGACCACCACTGGAACTGCCACCTAGTGCACCATATATAGAATGTATCGACGACATGTATTCATCAATCGCTGGGCTAGCCTCTGCTGGAAGTGTTGGACGTAGAACTTCAATAAATTTCATAAATGCATTGTTTGCCCTAGCAGACTGTTCTGCCGTCTCTGTGGCCCTTTTCTCAGCCTGTTCTGCATGTGCCCTAACTTGCTGCATCTCGGTGGCACTACAACTCGTACCTGAGGTAGGCCAATACCTCGTCGGGGCTATCCTAGGTCGGCAGCGTACTCTGCCAGAATGATCCTCTCCCAACACCTGATGTAAGTGATCAGATGACCCAAAATTGTCTGCTTCTTGGGCATCGAGGGCCTCTAAAGCATCATGTTACAAATATAAATATATTATTAAGTTACAAAATATATATTAAAATATAAAATCAACATATTAAAACTTACAATCTGCTGTTGAGTCGCTTCGTTGACAGCACTTCCATCCTTTTTTCATCTACTCGAGCAAAACAGTTTTTCTCGAGGCACACGTCCTTCAATATTTTGTACTTGCCTCTACAATGACATTGAAAACAAAAGTTATATAAAAACTTTAGCAAATGATTAAATAATTGAGGAAACAAAAGAAAATGTAAGTCGTAAAGAAAACTTATAAACAATTGTCATACCTGCTGCCTCTCATGATCCGGCATCGTTGTGCGTCCTAGTGTATGGAGGTATTTTTTTGCATCAATGTTTTTTTTATTTTTTCCAGATGATTCCTAAATAAAATTCGATAATGCAAAGGATAATAATAATGCAAAACTTGAAAGTTATTATTTAAATACCTCAAATGTAATTCATACCTTAAACTGGGTACTCGTCCAATGAGTAATCATCTGACGATACTGCTCTATAGGACAATCATCCACAACTGGTATTGCCTCTAACTCAGTGCCAACTCTAGCACGCCAGCCAATATACAGCTCATGCTTGTAGGCTCTCCAAAGCTCGCCTAAATCCTTTAGACGTTCCAGTCGTGCACCCTCACCATCAGGAAAATTAAATCGAAGCTGAAATCAAAATATTAATTCATATAAATACAAAAATAATTCATGGCATTAAATACAACAGATTTTTTTACCCATATCTCTGCCCAAGCTCTATCTTTGACCTCATGTGGCAAATGTCTCCACGATAGCGGGCTGACGGGAATGATGTCGGAGTATTTGGCAAGCGTCGCCAGAAAACTCCGACATTGCTGCCCTGTTTTCTCAACCATCTGATTATCTTCATTATATTCCACCATAACCTATGTGCGATGGTTCCACACCGAACGCATGCGTGTACGGCCCCGCCCCCGCCTCCTATCAGTAGATGTATCTGTCATGAAAGAAAAACAAATATTTTATCAAAACATGTTATAATGAAAATAAATATTGCTATAAAAATTTGTTAGGGTTTTATAAATATACCTGCGCTAGTCTGATCAATGAGTAGCGCCGGATCCACAGAACCTGATGGAACACCCTCTGGTGGAATAGGAGTCGAAGATGATGGAATATAAAAGCTCGGAGAGACATAATTAGAAGGAAAAGAAGATGGAACAGCTGTATGACCTGATGCTGACTGGGGAGTGGGAATCATCATGGGATGTGAAAATGATGGGGCAGAAGATGCAGAAGGTAGTGAAAACATGGGAGGCCTAAATACCCCGTGTGTCCCTAACGACACACCGGGATCAGAATGTGGGAAGGCTGAAATGTCAGTGGGAGGGGCAGGGTCTAGTCGGGCATGCGCAGCTCTACGTCCACCTCTGGTACGAACCCTCCTCGTACCACCGGCCTAAGTACTAGGACCAGTACTAGGCTCCTCGTCGAATAACTGTCGACGTAACGGTGGATCCTACAAAAAAGTTTACAAAAAAATTAATCACATGACATTATATATTCTGTAAATATATATATATATATATATATATATATATATTTGAAATAAAGTACTCACTGTAGACACTAATGGTGGAACGCCCAGCTCCTCCATCCGATGATTGTTCTCCGCCATTTTTTTTCTTCGTCTCTCTTCAATTGGCTGCATTTCCTGCATTTGAAAACAAATATGTAATTAATTAGAAAAAGGAAATTAATGTGTAAACCAAAAAAACTAAATATATGAGGGAATGAGGGGATTCATTGGTAATTTAACTATCAATTGTTTTAGAAGAGCTTGAATGAATTTAATAAAACATACAAGTTGTAATGTTCACCAAGTTAGAAATATTGTTTGATTTGGTTTGAATACAGTTCAATTCCAAATTAGAAAATGCAATTCAAATAAAACAGCAACCAATAAACATTGAAAATTCACATAACGGTCAAGTCAGCTAAAACATATTTGTGATCAATACTAAATAAATATGAATATTACCAACCTTAACAACCCAACTCGAGGTAAACCAAAAGAATTGAGAACATGGATGAATGATTCTATATATTTCCAACCACAACTTCAGGTTCACAATCAACTCTGACAATTGAGCTATTGGAGTCATCAAAAGAAATAAATGGATTGGTTCCAATGGCAATAGGGACAGTGTCAATTCCATCATCAGCATCATCAAAAATATGTCTTGGAATTACTTCAACTATGACACCAAATTCAAGTTGAAGTTGATCTTTGACATAAAAAACTTGTTTAGCCATTGATGTCAACACATATGGTTCTTCGGTAGCAAGAGTGCAGGTTATATTAATTACTCGAAATCCACAATCATCAATAAATGTGTCATGTCTCGTCATCGAATCAAACCAATGGCATTTCATCATTGTGACTCGTCCATGAGAGTAATAATCCAATATTATTATTTTCTCAACGACTCCATAATAACCCACATTTTCAAGTCGCGGTCTACTATCTGATGCACTGGCATAAAAATCTGTTGTGGCAGTAACCATAATACCATCATGTTGTGTTCTCATGTTTTTGGCTCGTTCAATGACAATAAATATGTACCCATTGATAACAATTGATTTACAGTCACGAACCACGGTATTAGGACCAAAAGTCAAAGCTCTTATTTCCTCAAAGATAGAGTCAGCAGACAAACTCAATATCTGCAATATAAATGACAGTTAAACTTAAGTAAATATTGAAATAATTAATTTAAACAGTAATATTTTTACCTTCAATTTTAACCAAGCAGAAAACTCTTTGCTATGCAAAGTCTCTCTCCTTCTCAAAGATAAAGAACGATTCTTCCTATTTATCATTGTTTTATGTTCCCTGTAGATAAAAAAATATGAATAGTTTAACAGATATATATGTAAGATATACATATTCAATTTTGTTACCTGATATAGTCATCGAACAAATCACAGTTGAATAAAACTGTGCGATGTGCCATCTCCCGCTCTTCATGGCTTAATGTCTTCAATGTATATCATCCAGGAATTCCTCCTGTTTGAGGAAGTGATGGAAAACTGGGTTCAATTTGCTCATATTGTTCTTCTTCATTTCTCATTGGTCTGTTCATTCTTGTAGTAAGATCAGACAAATACATCGAACAGAAATCCATACATTCTTGAGCTAAGTAACCATTCACGATAGAACCTTCGGGGTGATTCTTGTTTCGAACATAAGACTTTAATGTGAACATATTTCTTTCAGTTGGATACATCCAACGAAAAGAAACAGGTCCTCCGAGAAGTATTTCAGTTGGAATATGGACAGTCAGATGCAGCATGCATGTGAAAAATGATGGGGGAAATATTTTCTCCAACTCACACAAAATTAATGGGGCATCTGTCAACATTTTTTGCAAGAAAGACTTGGAAAACTTCTTAGCACAAAGATCTCTAAACAAATGGCACAACCGAATAACACCCACCCTTACATTATTGGACAAAAGATGACAGATTGCTATTGGAAGCAACTCATGCAGTAGAACGTGATAATCATGAGTCTTCAAAGATTTTAGCTTCAACTCTCTTCTGTTGACCCGTTTAGATATGTTGCTTGAATAGCCATCAGAAACTCTAATAGTCTCTAATACTTCCAGAAATTGTTTTTTTTTCAGTAGGTGTCATCACATAAGAAGCACATGGAAGTTGCCATTTATTTTCACTGATACGCACAGGATGCAATTCTGGTCTGATGCCCCAATCCACCAAGTCACGTCGAGATCGTAAATCATCTTTTGTCTTCCCCTTGACATTTAGAAGAACTGAAAGCAACATTTCACATATATTCTTTTCAATATGAATTACGTCTAAGCAATGACGTAGCAAATTGGTTGACCAATAAGGCAAATTAAAAAAGATACTTCTCTTCCTCCAATTGTAACAGGTTTCTGTGGAAACATTCTTTCTCTTTCCAGATTTCATTTGACCCTTCCTGAACGAAAAACTGAAATCTTTCAATTCATTAAGCACATCAGTTCCAGACATACGCTGAGGTGGATCATCGGTCTCTATAGTATTATCAAATCTTCGACGATTCATTCTATATGGATGATCCTTTGGCAAAAATCGTCGATGTCCCATAAAACTGAAACTACAACGATGTTTTAGTCTTCTGGATCGTGTATTCTTCATAAAAATTGGACATGACAGTTTTCCCTTCGTGCTCCATCTAGACATCATTGCATAAGCCGGAAAATCATTGATCGTCTACATAAGCGTAGCACGCATCTGAAATATGTCTTTCGAACATGCATCGTATGTGCGCACACCCACATCCCAAAGAAGTTTCAAATCTTTTATTAAAGGTTGCATGTATACATCAATATCAATGTCGGGGTCAGAAGGACCAGATATGAGTATACTCATGAAAGTGAAAGATTTTTCCATACACAACCATGGGGGAAGATTATAAATGTGTATAAAAATTGGCCATGTGCTGTGCGAAGTAAGCATCTGCCCAAACGGATTAAAACCATCACATGAAAGACCTAGCCTCACATTACGCACGTCAGCTGCAAAATCAGGATGTCGAGCATCAAATCTCTGCCATGTAAATCCATCTGCAGGATGAACCAACTCATCATTAGTCTTCTTTATCTCGGTATCATGTCATCTCATTTTTATTGATATGTCATCAGACATAAAAAGATTCTAGAGTCTGGGGATCAATGGAAAGTGCCACATTACTTTCTGTGGAACACGGGATGGTGTTCTATCAGATTTTGACTTTCAGCGGGATGTGCCACATTTTATACATTCATTTCGTTCAGCGGTTTCTTCCCAGAATAAACTGCAATCTTTCGGGCAAGCATGAATTTTGTTTCTGGAAAATCCAAGTTCTTCAACTAACTTCCATGCCATATAGTGGTTTGAGGGAATATCTGCATCATCTGGAAGTAAATCCTTCAAGAGGGTAAGAATGTAATTGATTGTTGTATTAGAAATCTCATACATAGTTTTTCCATGAAACAATTAGATTAAAAATTCCAGCTTTTTCATTTTATCGCATTGTCGATATACTGGAGTCGTGGCAGCATCATTCAATTTTTTCACCCTATCAATATCATCATTTTCACTAGATGCATCAGTTGTCCTCATATAGACGTCTTCTTGAGTCAAAATCCTTTCTTTTTCATGATGACGAATAAACGGAAACCGATCATCTAACAAATTCTCCATTCAAGTCCTTTCATTTCGATCATCACCAATTTGAGATTTCATTTTCTCCCCATTGTGATACCACACAAAGTAGTTTGCTTGAAAACCATTTTTGGTTATGTGGTAGCTAACTTCTTCATGACTCAACCAAGGTCTACCAACGCAATTGGAACATGGGAAGTGTATGCGACCACTATCTGAAGCAATGTGAAATGCAAAATCTATAAATCTCTCCAAATTGTTTTGAAAATCGCTTGAGATACGATCGGTTTCATACATCCAACTTCTGTCCATTCTGTAAAAAGAATTCATATAAGTCATTTTGTCATAAACAATTCAATAGGATTGAACTTTAATAGAAAATACATTTAAGTAAACAATAAATGAAGAAAATAATCATGGTATCAACTACACATGTGAAAAAAACATACTAATATGTTATTGAAAAAATGTAAAACCAACAAGAACTTAATGTGTTATCACATCAAAGCATGCCTCATCCCATAACCATATTAGTAGGGTATCCTCATATGTGATTTACCTTTTTGAATTAATATGCACTTCCTCACCAGGTACCTGAGTAGATTTCATAGATATAATCATCTCACATCCTGTAAGGCTTCCATTATGTATGATCTGCTGAATAATTTGAGTGATCATGAATCATGCATGGGATCTTCCCATGATCACTATAGATTATGAGAAGGAATTATGATAGGTCACGTGAAGAACATCAAACACATATTTTAGATAATTTGAGACATAATATAATAAAATAATGTATAAATCTATGGAATTTGGGATAAAAGGATGGATGAAATACTAAAATATGGGAGACTAAGGTGAAGGAAATATATGTTGACCCTAATGTTCATAACATGCATCACCTATGAAATTTTATTGCACTAGGAAATTTCATCCTGTTCACAATACATTCCATTGGAAACCTATTTTGATCATTTGATGTCCCCTTGACATGTCAAATAAAATCAGATGGCACCCATGAATATGCCACCCTTGTAATGAAAATCCTTTAATTCTCACCATACAGACTACATGTTTTCCAATAGATATGTATCTCCTTCTATATAGGGGAATCAATAAATATTATCTCAGTCTCATATTAAATGTCAGGAATGTTAGATGGCTCCCTTAACACCCTCCAGGCACACCAACTAGGTCATGTGATGTCCTCAAATCATGTCACTATGGACATAAATCACCCTTCAAGACATGTCACACTGACTCTAGAGTTTCCCTCCTAGTGTGTCAAACACGTCTTTTGATGAAAATGGAGAAGATCACCAAAATCAAGAGATTCCCTATAGGCATTACATCCATTATCATGAAATTGCTTCTAGGATCAACCAGTCAGGACTTGTGATGTCCTCCAAACATTTCGTCCTTGATCATTAGAGAAACATCAGACAATCCATCTAGGTTAGGAAAATTCATCAAAATGTTTATAGGATCATGTAATTTCCATTGGAAATTTCCAAAAGAAACCCTCTATCATGATAAGTAGATAGTCAAGGCATTCCATGTGGAAAACCAACACATATCCATAAGAGAAGAAATCTAAAAATAATAGAATCTATATACATTATAAAATTGTCCACCATTGGCATGTAAGCTTCTATAAAAATGGAACCATAGTGTTTATGTTTTAATTAATGGAAAAATCAATTCATTAAAACAACTACAACAACTTGATTGAGATCAATTTTTACCTGTTCGGATGGGGGGTGTACCTATTCGGACGGGGGTCGATGATGTTCGGACGGGGGGTTCATGAGAGAACGGGAGCGGAGGATAATTAGGGCTCTGTCTCGAATGAGGGAGAGCAGATCGGGGTTGCTATTTGGGCAAAACCTTTGCCAACGGTTTGTAAAAACTGTTGGCAAAGGCAACCTTTCCCAACGGTTTCAATAAACTGTTGGAAAGGGATAAGTTTAGCACCCCTTTCCCTACGGTTCTATAGAACCATTGGGAAATGGGTCACTGGAATGCCCTTTGTCAACGGTTTCAGTAAACCGTTGGCAAAGGCTGAGTATACCAACGGTTTAATTGAACCGTTGGTATAATGTTGTTGGGAAAAACCCAAATTCCAGTAGTGAATAGTAATGAACATTGAAACCGGAACACTGTAATTGTGAATGTCAACATAATGGAGATAGTTTGGAAACCAATCAAATATAACAAAATCTATACAGAAAAAAAATTAATTATGAAAATAAGGGTGTGTGAGGTTACAAAAGTTGCAGTTTATTAAATGATAATCACATTGTACCTTCCACGGTGGTCTATTTCTCCAAAATCTAGTGTTACTCCACCATGTCCCCTTGTATGCTAGATCGAAACATTGCATTAATATTGATTATATTGAATATATTGAATGCATAAATTAGTGGTACAAAATATTGCAATAAAAGTGGATTAAATATGGAGACAGTTAAAATAGTAGAAAACATAAATGATAATCACATTGTACCTTTGTATTGATGTTCATCCAACACATTGAACAATATCTATACATAATAATTGAAAAATTAGAAATATAATGTATAAAATTAGAATAAATAACAAATCAAATAAACGGTATCATATTCAATAAGTCAAAACAACTAAACCATAACCAAGGAAAATCTGACAATAAAGAAGACAATAAATTGAAACCAATAAATCATACCAAATTCAAATGAGAGGAGGATAACGGTCTATAATAAAAAAACCACCTGCACACCCCCCTGCCCCCCCCTACCCCCCCCCCCACTTGCACATCCCTCCCCCTAGCAACCCCCTCTCCCTGCCCCCTGCCCCCACCTGCACACCCCCTTGCCCCCTCCCCTGCCCCCCAACCTGCACACCCCCCTCCCCCTGCCCCCCCACCTGCCCCCCCCCCACCTGCACACACCCCTCCCCCTGCCCCCAACACACCCCCTACCCCCCCACCTGCACACCCCCTCTCCCTGCCCCCCTGCCCCTGCCCCCCCCCCCCACCTGCACACACCCCTCCCCCTACCCCCAGCACACCGCCTTGCCCCCTGCCCCCCCACCTGCACACCCCTCCCCCTAGCAACCCCCCCCCCCCCACCCCCCGCCCCCTGCCCCCCACCTGCACACCCCCCTCCCCCTGCCCCCAGCACACCCCCTGCCCCCCCACCTGCACACCCCCCTGCCCCCCCACCTGCACACCCCCCTGCCCCCCCACCTGCACACCCCCCTGCCCACCCCACACCCACCCTCCCCACCCCATGCACCCCCTACCCACCCTCCACATTTCATTCCACTTCAACCACTTAATGAAATATGTGTATAAAGGATCATTCGTGATGTTTTTTCAGAAAAAACCTTTTTTCCCCTAGATCAGGATGATAGATGATTTCCAGGAATCCAATCTTGAATTTGGAATGAGTAGTTGTTTCCATTATTATTAATAAATCTTGATTTTTTGGATAATCCAGAATAATTTCCAAGGATGTGTATCCATTTAGTGGGGAGTTTATAATTACCTATATCATTATGAGTCAGAGAATTCAAATGAAATTGAATTTTTAGTCTCCAAGTAGTGATAGTTTCAAGAAGTGGTATTTAGAAAAACAATCTGAGTGTTGGGATGTCTCTTGAGGAGTTTTTATGCCTATTTAGGTGTTCAGGTGGTTCATGGGGTAATCAAGTAGCAGTTAGAGGGTTTCTAGTCCATTCCACTTAATTTTAAGACCCATCAATTACCATGTCTAGGTACACTGGGTACCAAGTCTAATAAAGGCAAAAATAGTTGATTATGAGTTTTATAGTGGGGTATCCTCTAGTGGGGAACTAGGTATGGCTTACTGGATAGCCATGTGCTAGGTTTATGGTTGTGTTCTCTATGTATTTCATACTCCCTTATTGTATTCATGTAGGCCATGTCTTGAATGAGATAGTGGTGGTACATGATATGATAAGAGACCTGACCTAAAGAATATATTAGTGATATGAGATGAGATATGGGACCTCAACCTATGTGAGTGGGTGATATAATGAGATGATCATTAATAAAGCTCTTTATTTTTCAAACATCACTCATTCATCTCAAATCACAATGATTTAAGCTGTGATGAATAACCCAAGAATCGAATCAACATCATCTATATTATTCTTAAAAACTCATGATGTTTTTTTATCAAGAAGCTCTTTCACCCCTGCAACAGCACCCCCCTGCCCCACCCCCTGCCCCCCTTTCACCCCCCCCCCCCCGCCCGCCCCTAACACACCCCCTCCCTCTACCCCTTGCACCCCCACTGCCCCCCCCCCCACTACACACCCCCTCCCCCTGAGAATTTCACGATATCATGCCAACCATATAAATATCAGATCTTGGTGTAACCCAGACATACCAAATTCTCAGGTCCAAACAGCCAACTACTCATCATGAATGGCTCCATGAATATATTCCAAGAATCCTGAGAATGTATATAAACTCCAATAAAATGAATGGATTGATGTTGATTCCTAGGCACCTCGGGTAATCACTGAATAAAAAACATCCCCCAAGTCACCATGTCAAATGGTCGGATCCCATGCATCCTAATCAAGAATAAGTAAAATCATCAGGATTGACTGGATAATCCTAGGGATATGATTAGTCACTGAAAGTGGATAATATTCATTGTTAAGATCTTAATATTAATGTGTTTAAAAGTTCATAAACATCAATTTTAGCCCAATTCAGAAATTGAACTTCAATTCCCATCATTGTGCAATTCATGCTTAAAATGTCAATTTGGGCCCACTCAATAATTTGCTTGTGGAAATTATAATATTCATCATTTTAATTTGAAATTTTGGGATATTATTGATCACTTTGTTTGTAACATTTTATCTTTTAGGTCCGATGGATTAATCCCAAAGGAAGATGGAGAATTTTGCGCCTGAATGCAGAAACTTGCTGGAAAAAGCATAATGGGCCTAAGGCCCATCAAACAAATGTGGGGCCCAGAAACCAAGCCCAATGAATCTCAAATTTATACAGTAGAAAGATAAAAATATGAGGATCATTTTATTCAACTGTGGTCGGAGCTAATTCTGATGTTATCATGATGATAAAGGGATCCGAAGTTGAGATTTAAATGGTGGACATGACATTAATGCTCAGAAATCCGTCCCACCATTTCGACTATAAATTCAAAACGGCTGAGAGAAATTTCCTGAAATTTTTACATCTCATAGAGGATAGATGGATGAAGATATTTCTCTTCTACAGCCCCTCCGGATTCGGCCTTCTTCAATTTATAATTCACATGTCAATGTGGTGGACGAATCTGGACAGTTTTCCGGGTCAAATTCGAAACATCAATTTCCTTTTGATTATTCACCCTCCATTTGACTCTATTAATTTTTGGGGGATGTACCTAAGGCTCCTAATATGCCTATATAATGAGCTATTGGTGAAGGTAATAGGTGTGTAAAATTTTTCTTCTCATCTTGGATGCTTTGTTTCATTGTAATGTTTTGTTGTCCATTTGATGTTGTAATCGTTCTTCATTCTCATGTAAGTTATTTGAATCACATTAGTTCTCAATAAAAGTTCTTCATTTCATCTTTTTCTTTTTTTTCTTCTTATCACTTTGATACCGTTGATTTAAGGTGTGAATTTATTCACACCAGCACTTGTGAATTTATTCACACAACGGTGGAGTGATCGTTTCATTGTTTTATTTTTCTTCTCCAATTCTGCTTCTTTAAGTCGACTTCCCGCTTCCATTTATTTAATAGCATAAATGGAGGGCTAAACCCTTATGGGTTGGTCCTAGGGAGTTTCATGGGGAAGATTGGATGTTATTTTATGATCTAAAATTCTTTAATCATTTCATTAATTTAAGATTTCCATTTGATGATTAATTTCTTCTTCATCTTCGCCAACTTTAACAATAACACATTTCGAGTGCTAGTACGATCCAATTCCTTGGAGTGATCATTAAATCGATCCTCTAAGTGCATTGGTTATTAGCCTTGGAATTGTGAGGGATTAAATTGGTGAATGATGTTGAGGAATTATATCATTTTGTGGACACGTCTTGAGTTAGTGAAACGAACATTATAAGATAATAAATACATCCAATCTAACCCTAGTAACAACTTAGGATCAACTCATCTCCATTAATTGTTTTAGACTAAGTAAGTGTATGTTTTAATTTATTTTCTTTAAATTAATTCAGTAGTTATTCAAATAAAATCAATCCAAATAGTTGGCCACTCCATAGCCAAATCCTTCCAAAATCAGAGTGTCTCTCGGTTTCTTCTTCGGTCCCTGTGGACTCGACCCCTACTTGTACTACAACGACCTCATACCTGTAAGGTAAATTTGGGCACAGCCAAATTTTGGCGTCGTTTCCGGGGACCCAAGTAAGTTTTCTTAGACATTCATCTTCTTTTCTCACCCCAAATTCTCTATTCTCACCCTAATTTCTCTTCTCTTTTCCCCTTTCTATTTCTGTGTGTCCAATGAATCCCAAAAATAACTTTCAATAAACTAAAATGGATTGTCTTCAACAATACCCATTAATATACCAAGGCTATAATGAACTGGAAAATCAATATTTTGATTCACCTCAGATAGAAAATTTCATTGACCAAACCAGGATTGAATACACCACACCAGATAACTTGTACAATCAATGGGATGCTGATTGTTTAAAGGATCAATTTCCATACCTCTCGAGGATGATTGAAGAGATAAAACTTAATGAAGTTCATGAGGTCCAAACATCTATCAATCCTAATTCTGAAAAAATTATTGAACATTTTTGTGAAAAAATGGATAAAATGAATTCAGAAGTTGCATCACTGAGAGTAGAACTACAAAGCATTGAATCATTTTTGGAACCCACTCCAACTCAGGTTATCCCTTCCACATCACTTATAGAAGAATCTTGTTACCCACATAACTTATTTGAATTTAGTGATGAACCCACTTTAGAATCTTGGAAAACAGAGTTGGATAATGAAGTGAATTGGTCAGGTAATTTTGAAAGTCAAGCTAATGAACATGAGGGAATTGTTAAAAAGTATTTAAATCAGGATGAAATTGATTTCATGAATTCACAAGAGGGAAATTATTTTTCAAGGATTGAATGTCCAGAATATTGCACCAAAAATGATTTTTTAGAATCACCAATCATTGAACCATTGGGAGAGTTAACAAATATTGAGTCTATACCCACTCCCGACATTCAAAAGGAAAATTTTTGGGAGGAATCAAAATTTCAAAAGGAACCAATTATTTCTAAATTTCATGGAGAAGAAACTGTTTTTGATTCAAATTTCCATTCTTATTTTGTAAATTTTTATCAACCTGAACTCAAAAATTTTCTCCCTTCTTCCCCACTCTTAAATGTGGATAACCAATACCATGAAATTTCAATTTATTATCCTCTTGAAACTAAAAAATTGGGAATGTTTATTGATGTCTTAGGCAATACTAGATATTCAATTCAATCAACCATTTCTGATATTACATGGATTTTACTGCTCATTATAGAACAAAGGATTTCACATGAAACATATTTCAAACAAATAATCAATCTCAATATTATTGAAGTAGAGAAAGATGGTTTAATTAAAATTTTGAAAGTTGGAATTGGATAAGTTGGGGGGTTCAAGTCGAGCTAACGACGTTAAACAAAAGGGCTGCATGGGAGGCAACCCATGGTTTTTATGTTTCTAATCATTTTGAATCATTTTTTTCATATAATAAATTACCATATACTGTTGACCTGTTCTTCTTTTATGAGTAAGGATGGGTATGAAAAGGGAGCACCGTATTCATCCGTGTCACGCGGTGTGATCCCTGAGTAATACCTTAACCAGAAATTTAAAGAAGACAATGTATCATCAGTTTATTTTATTTATGTTTTTTTAGGTTTAAAAAAAATTATTAGACTCTTGACCTGTTCTTCTTTTATGAGTATGGATGGGTATGAAAGGGGAGCACCGTATTCATCTGTGTCACGCAGTGTGATCCTTGAGTAATACCTTACCCAGAAATTTAAAAGAAGACAATGTATCATTAGTTTGATTTAAAAAAAACATGAAAATGATGGTACTTGGAATTAAATAAATCAGTGTGTTGTTTGTTTTGTCTGCTTTGTCCTTCTTTTTATGGTTCGTGAACTATTTTGGGTGATACATGTTCAATCAAGGAGGTGCCTACATCCCCAAAGAGATCAAAGGAGTAATTTGGAGCATCATGAACCTCAACTTTAAAAACCAGGTGAATTTGTTCCATGTTTTTCATTCTCAATTTTATCTTTGAACTCCTCTCCTACCCCCTTCTAACTTTTTTTTTCTTTAAACACTGGGGACAGTGTTATTCTAAGTTGGGGGGGGATAAAAAATGATTTTTATTTTGAATAAGAACATGCATAAAAAAAATTCCATTAACCATAAACATGATAAAGACACATTGCAAACTCTAAAATTGGATATCAAATAAATTTTGCATGCCTTGATTCTGATTTTAATGCAAGTTTAAGTTCATGAGCATAGTTTTTGGAAAGTGCGGTTGTCCGATGTGATTTTTCAATGTTTACATTTTCATCCTCTTAATAAAAATGCCACAATGCACGTCTACTGGATCGTGGGTGTAAATTTGAGTTCTTGGGTCCCTTTCATTATAGCATAGGGTTCTGGGGTCACTTTTAGTTTAATTTGAGTATCCAAAAAAAAACAAAAAAAAACAAAAAAAACAAAAAAACAAAAAAATTGACCACATAGAGCAATGTTTTGTCCAAATTCGTGGAGTCCGGCACTTGGGGATCGTGACTCCATAGTTGTCTTGCCCAGAGTTAGGCTTTATATCTCTATTTTAGAGCATGAAATTGACAAAATGCGTGGCGTCCGGCACTTGGGGATCGTGACTCCATAGTTGTCTTGCACAGAGTTAGTCTTTTCATATCTATTGTGGTTAAAAAAAAATTAAAAAAAATGGATAATCATCTTAAGGTTTAATGTGATTCTCACCTAGCGCTTCCATTTTTTCCCCTTGAACAATAAAATGGGCCCCATATCTTTTATGATGCACAACACTTTATCATGCTTAATTGGAATTGGATGAAATGTGGCGATGAATTTGAACAAAGGAATGGGCTTGGGCTTGGGATATGCTTATGGACCTAGCTTGTTTTAAATGATTTTGATGGGTTTTCATAATTTTTTTTGGTATTAGATATTTGGGTGAGTAATGTGTATTTAAATGTTTTTGGAAAAGGGGATTTGGATTTCATATTTGTAATTTATTTTGCTCGGGACTAGAAAAACTCAAGTTGGGGGGTGTGATTAGTCACTGAAAGTGGATAATATTCATTGTTAAGATCTTAATATTAATGTGTTTAAAATTTCATAAACATCAATTTTAGTCCAATTCAGAAATTGAACTTCAATTCCCATCATTGTGCAATTCATGCTTAAAATGTCAATTTGTGCTCACTCAATAATTTGCTTGTGGAAATTATAATATTCATCATTTTAATTTGAAATTTTGGGATATTATTTATCACTTTGTTTGTAAAATTTTATCTTTTAGGTCCGATGGATGAATCCCAAAGGAAGATGGAGAATTTTGCGCCTGAATGCAGAAACTTGCTGGAAAAAGCATAATGGGCCTAAGGCCCATCAAACAAATGTGGGGCCCAAAAACCAAGCCCAATGAATCTCAAATTTATACAGTAGAAAGATAAAAATATGAGTATCATTTTATTCAACTGTGGCCGGAGCTAATTCTGATGTTATCATGATGATAAAGGGATCCTAAGTTGAGATTTAAATGGTGGACATGACATTAATGCTCAGAAATCCGTCCCACCATTTCGACTATAACTTCCAAACGGCTGAGCGAAATTTCCTGAAATTTTTACAGCTCATAGAGGACAGATGGATGAAGATATTTCTCTTCTACAGCCCCTCCGGATTCGGTCTTCTTCAATTTCGAATTCACACGTCAATGTGGTGGACGAATCTGGACAGTTTTCCGGGTCAAATTTGAAACATCAATTTCCTTTTGATTATTCACCCTCCATTTGACTCTATTAATTTTTGGGGGATGTACCTAAGGCTCCTAATATGCATATATAAGGAGCTATTGGTGAAGGGAATAGGTGTGTAAAAATTTTCTTCTCATCTTGGATGTTTTGTTTCATTGTAATGTTTTGCTGTCCATTTGATGTTGTAATCGTTCTTCATTCTCATGTAAGTTATTTGAATCACATTAGTTCTCAATAAAAGTTCTTCATTTCATCTTTTTCTTTTTTTTTCTTATTATCACTTTGATACCGTTGATTTAAGGTGTGAATTTATTCACACCAGCACTTGTGAATTTATTCACACAACGGTGGAGTGATCGTTTCATTGTTTTATTTTTCTTCTCCAATTCTGCTTCTTTAAGTCGACTTCCCGCTTCCATTTATTTAATAGCATAAATTGAGGGCTAAACCCTTATGGGTTGGTCCTAGGGAGTTGCATGTAGAAGATTGGATTTTATTTTATGATCTAAAATTCTTTAATCATTTCATTAATTTAAGATTTCCATTTGATGATTAATTTCTTCTTCATCTTCGCCAACTTAAACAATAACACATTTCGAGTGCTAGTACGATCCAATTCCTTGGAGTGATCATTAAATTGATCCTCTAAGTGCATTGGTGATTAGCCTTGGAATTGTGAGGGATTAAATTGGTGAATGATGTTGAGGAATTATATCATTTTGTGGACACGTCTTGAGTTAGTGAAACGAACATTATAAGATAATAAATACATCCAATCTAACCCTAGTAACAACTTAGGATCAACTCATCTCCATTAATTGTTTTAGACTAAGTAAGTGTATGTTTTAATTTATTTTCTTTAAATTAATTCAGTAGTTATTCAAATAAAATCAATCCAAATAGTTGGCCACTCCATAGCCAAATCCTTCCAAAATCAGAGTGTCTCTCGGTTTCTTCTTCGGTCCCTGTGGACTCGACCCCTACTTGTACTACAACGACCGCATACCTGTAGGGTAAATTTGGGCGCAGCCAGGATAACATAGTCATCTCATAATAATAATAATCTTGAATAAAAAAAAGTAATCCCCTAATCCAACTCAGTTGAATCCTAGTTAGGTTGGGCATCCTGGGGACTTGTGGCATCCAAAGCATCCCATATTGGCTTGAGGTCGAATCCCAACATCACAAGAATTCTTCACATGGTTCAACAGCTGAATCCCAGAATACATGTCAGGAATCCATGATGACATCATCATGTATAATTTGTCTCACAACCATACCACATAAGGCCCAAGGTCGGATCCTAGGAAACACTCTTAGGCAACCACCATACCATCGTCACATCAGGCCCATAGGTCAGGTCTCAATAAGTACATCTGGGAACCATGGTTGCATCCAAAATAAACATATGAAGGTATAAACAAAAGTTAAGGGTTTTACAAATTTTCAAACCCATCACTTCCAATTCATAACCCCATGGGATTATACATTTGATGTAGGTTTTAAGGTGACACTCACTACCATCTCTACCAAGGCCATATGCATCCGCTTAGGGTTGGTTAGTCAACAGGGCACCCATTGGGGTCCCCTGGTAATAGAGGCACCCTCACACAGGTCCTCAGTCTCAATCCAGGTCTTGGTTTAAGAACTGATGCTCAAAGTAATACTATTTTTCTTGGCATCATAATCAATAAAGCACAATCTTTTTTACTACACAAGATATGTCATGTTGACAAGACTCAAGAGATGGCACATGACCCATTTTGGTCTTCAAGGTCTCACAAGGTCTATCTGCTCACCCAACCCAAGTACATAACCCAGGCTAAGTGTGTCTCGAGTTAAGGCCTAGACTATTAGTGTCCAAGGTAAACCAGCTAGTACCAAGGTCCATCAAGGCCTTAGCACTTTATAAATCATAATCGATGAATTTCAATTTAATTAATTAAAAAAGTTAATTAATTAAAACCAAATTATTTATATATTGGTTATGGGGTTAATTTAATTTAAATAAATTGATCACTTCATTAGCAAGACTGCAAGCCATGAGAATAAATCAAAAGCATAAATACCACATGGTAAAGTATGCATACCGCCTATCTTTATTCGACGCTTTTCTAATTATTTCCCAAAGGTAGGAAGAAGTTTTCAAGGCACACCAAGGCCTTTCCATGCTCAGTCCCATCCCACATCACTAAGCAAGATCCCAACTCTCTCTAAGAAGCTTAAAACAATTATCTAAAACATTTGAAATTAATTTATCAGTTTAATTATAAAAGGGAATAATCATCAAAAATCTAACTGGATACCTTATTACACTGGAACCAAGTCCAACGGCATCCCAAGGGTCTGTCTCATATCCCTGGACCTACATCAAGAAAAACCCCCAAAAAACAATGCCAATAAAATTGTAAATTTAATTTAAAATTTAGTGAAAAACTAAGAAAATCCACAATGATAACATTACTTTCCAAATCGGTGAGAAACCGGGTGTAGATGGCATCTTGGGATATCCTCATCCTAGGTTGTATGAAAGACCCTTGAGAAATGCAATCTGGTTTCATCTTAAGACATTTTCACATGCTTGTCAAGACTCACACATCATAAAGCACATACAACTCATATAAATTGAAGAAGAAACTTAGGGACCACCTACCACATAGTTATATGAGCCTCTCCGTCCGATATTGATGGATGGACCAATCTAAATCAATATGATTCCTCAAAATAGATAAAATCCCCCATGTTATAGATTTATAATGAAATGCCAAGAAAGGGTGAGAGAGGTCGCGATGGGTACCGTCGGGGTTGGAGGGTCGCGCGCAGAGGGTATTTGGGAAGAGGGCGCCGTCGTGAGATAGGTCGAGGGCGGAGGGTCGCGGATCGGGGGAGGATGGAGTAGGATGGCGCCACCGTGAGACAGGTCGATGGTGGAGGGTCGCGGATCGGGGGAGGATGGAGGAGGAGGGTGCCGCCGTGAGAGAGAGGTCGAGGGCGGAGGGTCGCTGATCGGGGGAAGATGGAGGAGGATGGCGCGAAGAGTCACGTGTCGGGGGAGAACGGAGGAGGAGCCCAACGGATTTTGGGGGAAAAAGGGGGGGACGACAAACGGATCGGGGGAGAACGGAGGATCCCGACGGATTTTGGGGGAAAAAAGGGGGACGACAAATTTTAGGCACGGTTTTTTAATTAAATTGTGGCTATAAATTTGCTATAGCCACGGACCTATAAAACTGTGGCTATAGGTCTGTGGCTATAGCCTAAATTTCTAGTAGTGCTTCCTTCTGTGGACTTCTTCAAAATATGTGAATCATTTCATCTCTCACATACCACTTTATCCTACGCAGATCTCTTCCACTGACCGCTCCTTCCAATTCAGCGAACCGTTTCATCTTCCACGTACCACTTTGTCCTACGCGGAATCTCTCCCGCGCACCACTTCCCTTCGCAGAATTCTTCCTACGATAACACTTTCAGACCTAACTGAGTTCTTCCACAACGATGATTTTTTTATCAAATTCGCTCTCCCTTAATGATGAGATTAACACTCCTTGTATAGGAAAACAACTCTGCAAATTTCGTTAATCCGATTTACCCAAATTTTCAATGCGGGGTAATCTTCATCGCATATTGTAAGCCTCCACCGCGTACTACGAACCTTTACCGCGTATCATTAACCTTCCACGTACCGTAAGTTTGCTGGTCCGCGTACTGCATCTCTTCCGCCAACGACAAGTCATCCCGCATACCACAATTCCTTCCGCTGCAAACCATTTTCGGTACCGCGACTCGTTTCACGAACCGTCCCGCGTACCGTTCCCGCTACATGGTACGCGGCCGCGAACCGTTTCCAAACATGGTGTGCGGTCCGTGTTTTGAGGTATGCAATTTGCTTCTTTTGCTGATTTCCTTCACCATTCTGCATCTCGTTTACTCCTATGCATAAATTCTTCCATTGCCAAAAATAAAATCCCGATTTGGAGGTCCAAAAAATTGGCAAATACTGGGAAACGACACCGCCTTAAATATATGCTTCAACAAGAATACTCATGCTTATTCACTGTCGTCTTTCTTCTTCAACAATCAGCTGCTTTCATCACGAACCTTATATGTCGTGATATATAGTCTTTGATCGATCACATTTAGCATCGTCAGATTTGCAAAGAAAAATATTACAACTTCATTGTCTTCCAACAACATCATTCTTTCCAATCAGAACAGAATATGATTGACATCACATTTTCTCCCTCTTTCCTTCGTAAGGTTTGCATCAAAAGTTTTCCAAACTTATGATATTCAGGAAATATAGATCACCAAAGCATCGTCTGATTTGCCATTCTCAATAACTTTGGAGTTATTCTTCATCTCCTTCTTCATTTTGATTTTCAATGACAGTTGTTGACAACAAACACAGCCTTATACAAAAAGTGGTCCCAACAGTCAATCTCGTGCAGTCCTACTCAGTATCCTATGATGACCCAGTTGGTAAAGTCTTTGGGAAGGAGAATCATGGTCAAATGCGCGAGATGAGTTTGGGACCATTACTATTTGAGGTTTTTGACAGGCCATCGGGGACTGCAGCTGGATCTACTTCTGGTTGTAGTCACTTCCTACCCCTATATGCTCAGAGAGAGTTTGTTTCTATACAAAGCACAATTTAGGAATATGGGGTTCAAATATCCGCTTTGCAAAAAGCGTTGGCTTATTTATATCAGAAGACGACCAGATCCGTCCTCGGTGATATTGCATCGATGACTGGTGGTGAGAAGGTAAATAACAAAACTTCAAAATCATTTAGTTCAAAAACTTTTATTGGCTTTAAGTTTAAATATAAACACACAATACTATTTAATTTTCAATATAATTGTCTTACAGATGTCGGTAGCAAGTAGAGATGAAGATGTAGATAGTGCCAAACAAAATTCATCGGGCAGTGATTAGTGACATTTTTGATGTCTTGAACTAATACGAAATGAGGGGGTTTGTTGGTGTATCATTTGTGACACAGAGCTTAAATCATTTATGGCTGGATGTAAATTAATATAATTGTTTGTTCATGCCATATTTGTTATTTATGTGTGATTTTGTGTGCTTCTGATAAGTGATACACCTCGTATGCATTTGTTTTTTTTTTCAGGGTAGTTATGGGGCTACATAATCTGCACCTGTTTTTTTTACAATTCAACATTCAGCGGGGGTTTAAACCGGTGCTAAATATGACATATTTTTATTCGCGACGTTTTTAACCGCTGCTATATGATGATGATTTTTTTTTTCAATGGTTAAAACCGCCGCTAAATTATCGTTATTTTTTGCCGAAAAACAGCAGCTAAAACAAAAAAAAAACGCCGCTAAATACGTTTTCTACGACGCTTATTAGAAATCGCCGCTAAATGGAAGAAACCACTGCGTATTGGATGCCGACATCAGCTTTAGCGGCGGTTTTTTGAAACCGTCGCAGAACCATGTGGCGGCGGTTTAAACCGCCGCCAAATAAAAAAAAAAATTGCCGCTACTCAGCGTTTTTCTTATAGTGTGTGTCGACTGGATAATTTTTTTAAACGGGTTTTAGGGTTTTACAAAATTGAAAACAAGGATAGACTCAGGGATATTAAAAAAGAGGGGTCTAGAGAAGCGTGTGACGCTTCTACCCTCGGTAGTAAGCGGGGTTCACACTTTCTGTGTAAAATTTCTGAAGGAAGAGTGAACCCCGTTCACTCTTCCTACATGTTTTTTTAATAAGTAAATATTACTATATATATATAATTAAATTTAAAAAAAACATTAATAAAAAAATTAAATATTAATAAATACTAATTAAATATAAATAAATTGCAATTAAAAATTCATCAATATTAATAAAATATCAATAAAATATCAATTAAACGTTTATTAATAATTTTACTATTTTTTTAATATTTATAAAATATTTAATTAAGATTTTATTGATATTTTATTAATATTGATGCATTTTTAATTAATATTTATTTATATTTAATTAGTATTTATTAATATTATTTTTTTATTAATATTTATATATATATATATATATATATATATATAGTAATATTTATTTATTATTTTTTTTATAGAAATAGTGAATGAGGTTCAATGTTCCTTCATAAATTTTACCCGCGCAGGGTAGAAGCCTCTCAATGGGTGATGATTCCCTAGATCCCTTTTTTAAAATATACCCAATCTTAACCCCTTTTTCAATTTTTTAAAATCCAAAAACCAGTTTAAAAAAATTATCCCGCGTCGCCACCTTCGTTATTCATTTCTCGCTTCACCCTAGTTTCCCACCCACCGCGCCGCGAACCCACTCTGCGCAGTGTCCAAACCCTACATTCCCCTTCCGCTTCAATTCTACCTTTCACGATTGCATGATCAAATTTTCCTTCCATTCACTCCGCACACACAACCTACCTGATGATTCCGCCGACATCCATCACGCTCCGCTTACCGATGACTGCATCTCCCCCTGTTGACCCCACCAACAATTGCATCCCCTCCCTATACTACTTGAATCTCCTGACTTCAATCGCGTCCCGCTTCCAAATCACTCTCCCTTCCAACGATTACTTCTTCTCGCTACCGTCATCTTTTTTGTAGTCAAATTCCACGAAGCCATGTGTCAGTCGTCTCCAAATACCATCTCTTCCTCACCCTAAAAGCTTCGATGTCTATAAACCTTAACCTTCTTGGGTCTCATCTCTTCCTAACCGTCACATCTATTCCAGGCCCTTTCTCATTCTTTTGTAGCATCTTTGAAGTTGCTGTCATAATTCTAAAGTTCAGATTTTATAGTCTCTTCATTCTCTCCTCTTCAATGCATTCAATATCCATTGACTCCATTACACACGGAAATCTATACTTTGTGCTCGGCTTGTTCATGTAAGTTCCCTTCAACTTCTATTTTCACTTTCAATGTAGTTCACTACCAATGTAATTCACTTTCAGTTTAAAGCACTTTCAGCTTTTATACAAGTATAATGAACTTTTAGTTTTAAGCACTTTCAGTTTTATGCACTTTTAGTTTCACGCAGTTTCAGTTGCAAGCTTACAAGTATTTCTTTTATCAATTCTACCAAACCCTCGCATCTAATTATTTCTTTAACCATGTTATTTTGATCACCCAAAATATTTTCTTTCAGTTGTAATTTCCCTAGGCCTACTGTATACTTATACAATCAGGTACCAGTGAAAATCAGGCTTATGGGTATAATTAATGCATTCATTGATTTTTTTTTGAAATGCTTACTCATTTATACAGTGATGTAGTATATAATTCTATAGTTTGTGGAAATTTTCCATTCTAGACCACCAAGGGTATGCATTTTCATGATATCTTTTAATGCTTCTATGATTTTATAGCTCCATTTGAAGCCTCAAATGTGACTATGCATTTAAATTTTTTAAACTATGGATTTCTATATAATTTTATAATTTGTGGAAGTTTTCCATTCTAGATCACTAAGGGTATGCATTTTCATAATATCTTTTAATGTTTCTATGATTTTATAGCTTCATTTGAAGCCTCAAATGTGAACTATGCATTTAAATTTTTTAAACTATGGATTTCTATAAAAAAATACTATTTTACTTATCTTAAAGCTTCGACAATAATCCATATTCCATTTTACATATTTAATCTTTCATACAATTATTAGCTAATTTTTATCATGCATTTTTAATGAAGGATAAACTAGAACTCAGCATGCATATGGATTGGTTTGTTTGTGAAGTGACTAAATGGTATGCTTGATAAGCAGTTTTCAATGTTTTGTTAAACGAGCAGGTAAACCAAAATTTCTCCAATTACCTTACATCATCAACTGTATTTTTATATTCTTACTTATATTACCTAAATCAGTACGCACGTGTCTCCTCCATGATTTTTGCAAGGATGGATGTTCCAAGCCATGTTTTCATTTCAATTAAGAATGCTTTGATGGTTTAAAGAAGGATCTAATACCATACTAGGTACCTTTCCAGCTTCAGAACTTTTATTAAGCAGCGTCTATTTTACAATCACTGTATTTCACACATGCTTGTGTTTGGGCCAAATGGTTTGATTTTTGGGTTGATACAAATGCGACATTAAAGGGGTATTTTGCATGGTGACTGTTGGATAACTGTGATTGAGCAGTTACATACACCTCCAGGTTTGGTCTTTATTTCGTGGGTTGATACAAATTCTTAAGAGTTAGTATGCTAACAAATTTTACGTGGCTATATTGTTTTCCATAATTTTTATTATCGGATAGAAAATCCAAGATGTATTGATTCTATATTTAGGTAATCAGCCACACTTGAAAATCCTTCACTCATTATTTCATTGAAATTTCATATTTCAACATAGTTGAATGTTTTTTAAAAACCCCTTGCGAGCAGTGACTCTTAATGACATGATCACCTGTACTGTTTTCAAACACCACCATTATATCACCACGAGGTGTTTCGATATATGTTTCATGTGGAGATAATCATTCATTCTCTCTTCTAAATGTGTCATTACTACCACTATAGTATTTCTACTACTATTTTCTTGATGTTTAGTCACCGAAAAAAGCATTGAAAACACCCACCTCTCAAAAACAACATGTAGACACCTCTGTTATTCATTTTCCACTTTTTTCGATCTTCCCACCCACCGCGCCCACGAACTCACTCTCGCCCTGCTTCCCTCTTCTCCTCACAGCATCCAAACCCAATGTTCCCTTCCTGCTTCCCCTCCACTTTTCATGATTTCATGATCAAATTTGTCTTCCATTCTATGCGCACATGAAGCCTACCCGATGATTCCACTTTCATCCATCGTGCTCTGCTTACCGGCAACTGCATCTCCCTCTGTTGAACCTCTTGGCGATTTCATCCCCTCCCTATAATAATTGCATCTCCTCCCATCATGCTTCACTTCTAAATCGCTCTCCCTTTTGATGATTGCTTCTTCCTGCTAACGTCATCTTTTGGTGGTTGAAATTCATGAAGCCATACATTAGTCGTCTCCAAATATCATCTCCTCCTAACCCTCGCATCCGTCCTGGGCCTTTGTTCATTTTTTGTCGCATCTCTAAAGTTTTTGTCATAATTCTACTGTTCAGATGTTATGGTCTCTTCATTCACTTCTTAATGTATTCAATATTCACCAACTCCATTACACATAGAAATCTATACTTTGTGTGGCTTGCTCTTGTAAGTTACCTTCAAATTCTATTTTCACTTTCAGTGTAATTCATTTCTAATGTAATGCACTTTCATCGCATATACTTTTACAATGCACTTTCAGTTTTATGAACTTTCAGTTTTATGCGGTTTCAGTTTCAAGCTTACTGGTATTTTTTTCACCAATTCCACCAGGACCTTGTATCTAATTATTGCTTAAACTGTGGTTTTTTGACTTCCCAATTTTTTTTTTCCAGTTTTAGTTTCCTTAGTTCTACTGTATACTTCTACAATTATGTACCAGTGAAAATCAAGTTTACAGGTATAATTAATGCATTCATTGAATTGTTTTGAAACGTTTACTCATTTATACCGTGATATAATCTATAATTTTATAATTTGTGAAAATTTTCCATTCTAGACCACTAAAGGTATGCATTTTCATATCTTTTAATATTTCTTTGATTTTATAGCTTAATTTGAATTCTCAAATTTAAAATATGCATTTTAATTTTTTAAACTATGGATTACCAAAAAAAATACAGTTTTACTTCTTTAAGTTTTGAAAATACTATGTATTCCATTTTACATATTCAATATTTCAGATAATTATTGCCTAATTTTTTTCATGCATATTTAATGAATGATAAACTATAACTCATCATGCATGCGGATTGGTTCATTTGTGAAGTGCCTAAATGGTATGATTCAAGTGCCTAAATGGTATGATTCATTAGCAGTTTTCAATGTTTTGTTAGACGAGCAAGAAAACCAAAATTTCCCCAATCACCTTACATCATCAAGTGTATTTTTATATTCTTACTTATATTACCTAAAATTTTGTATGTGCCTGTTCCATGATTTTTATAGGGATGATTGGCCTAAACCATGTATTCATTTCAATTAACAATTCTTTAAAGGATGAAAAATGGATCTTGTACCATATCAGGTACCTTTCTAGCTTCATGGATTTTATAAAGTGCGCAACGTCCATTTTACAATTATTGTATTTTAAACATGCTTGTGTTTAGGCTAAAGGTTTTATTTTTAGGTTGATACAAATGCAATATAAAAGGGGTATTTTTCATGTTGGACTGTTGGGTAACTATGAGTGGGCTGCTATATACACTTCTGGGTTTGGTCTTTATTTTGTGGGTTGATACAGATTCAGGAGAGTTTGTATATTAACTTTTTTTGTGGCTATATTATTTCCTATAATCATTATTGTCAGACAGAAAAATACAAGGTGCTTTGATTCTCTATTCAGGTTATCACCCACACTTGAAATACCTTTACTCATTATTTCATTGAAATTTCAGATTTCAACATAATTGAAAGTTTTTTAACTACCCCTTTCAAACATTGCCTTTTCCAATAACACATTGAAGTTTCTAAAACACTCTTAACAACATGTTCACCTGTACTATTTTGAAACACCGCCATCATATCACCATGAGGTTTTTCAATATTTGTTTCATGTGAATATGATCATTCATTATCTCTTCCAAATGTGTCATTACGACCACCACAATATTTCTGCCACTATTTTCTTAATGTTAGGTCACCGCCAATGCTTGGATTAAGCATTTAAAACACCCACCTTTCAAAAAACAACATGTCGACACCTTCATCATTCATTTTCTGCTTTTCCCTATTTTCCCACCCACCGTGCCTACGAACCCACTCTCTCCCTATTTCTCTCTTATTCGTGCAGCGTCCAAGCCCCATGTTCACCTCCCGCTTCCACTCCACCTTTCACGATTTCACAATCAACTTTTCCTTCCATTCTCTCCATACGTGTAGCCTACTCAATGATTCCAGTGACATTCACGCTTTGCTTATCGATGACCACATATCTCCTTGTTGGACCTCTTGATGATTGTATCCCCTCTCGATACTGATTGCATCTCCTTCCTTCCGTTGTGCTCCGCTTAAGAATCACCCTCCCTTCCAAAGATTGCTTCTTACCACTACCATCATTTTTTGTTGATCGAAATTCATGAAGCCATATATCAGTAATCTCCAAATACCATCTCTTCCTCACCCTAAAAGGTTTTATTTTTTTCTTTCCCATTTTAGTTCGATGTCCATAAACCCTAACCTTCTTGGTTTTCGTCTCATCCTAACTATCACATTTGTCTTGAGAATTTGCTCATTTTTTTTACAACATCTATGATGTTTTTGTCATAATTGTAATATTCACTGAATCCATTACATAAGAAAATTTGTACTTTGTGCTTGGCCTGCTCATGTAAGTTCCCTTCAAATTTTGTTTTCACTTTCAATGTAATTTACCACCAATGTAATGCACTTTAAATTTAAAAAACTTTCAGCTTCTATACATTTATAATGAACTTTCAGTTTTATCCACTTTCAATTTTCTGCACTTTCAGTTTTATGCGGTTTTAGTTGCAAGCTTACAAGTATTTTTTTTCACCTATTCCACTAGACCCTTGCATCTAATTATTGCTTCAACTGTGTTCTTTTGATGACCCAAAATATTTTCTTTAATTTTAAGTTTCCATATACCTACTGTATACTTCTACAGTGAGGTATGGATAAAAACCAAGCTTACAGGTATAATTAATGCATTCATTAAATTGCTTTGAAATGCTTAATCATTTATACAACGACATAATCTATAATTCTATAATTTGTGGAACTTTTCCATTCCAGACCACTGAAAGTGATAGAGACCATGTATGCCACCTCGAGAGAGGTTAGTTAGGGGGAATATTCTAAGGAATATTATATGGAATATGCTGTGGGTCCCAAGAGAATAATTTGGGGAATATTCTTAGTTGGTTAGGGAGGAAGGTTATAAATAAGGATGGATGGTGAAAGTGAGGGCAGCCTAAAGTTTATGAGTTTAGTGGGGTGCTTAGTGCAGATCGGCCTTTGGCTTGGGCAGGATTGAGGGCGAGTCTCCTTCCTGAGGTTCTCTTCCTCCTTTCTTTGTTATTCCCCTGTTGCTGCTGTAATTTCCTCCTATCTACTGTATTTTTGCTCCCTTTTTATATAAATACAAGTGGTTGGTGCTTTGGTTTCTATCAATTGGTCCGACCTGCCGTTGTTCTTTGCTGCCGGAGCACTCCATTGTCGTCCAGTTTCACAGCGGTGTGCACAGATGAGACGTGCGCTGCTCGTTCCCGACCAGCGGCGACTTGCGCTCTTTGCTGGGCCTCCTTTCGTCAACCGCGCTCGCCTGGTAGTCTCCCACGATCAGCACAACTTCCACTCCCTCGGAGGTGCGACATGGTGCACCTGGTCTTCCACCTCCGACAGTCCTGTCGGTGCACACCGTCCGTTCGCATTGGGGCGCACACAAGATTGATGTTCCGCTTCTCATTCGTGCATTCTGTCTAGTTTTACATCAGTAGATACAACCGACCAGTGCGACAACCATCCAGTGCGACACGACGCCTTGCCTCGCTCAGACGCGCGCTTCCATTCCATCTCCCTGTTCAGCAGCGATGTGCCTCACCAGCTTCCGTTCAACGAAGGCCTCCTCCCCCTGCCGGATCGCATCGTTAGCCACTGTTCAACAAAGGCGTGCGTATCGGCCGATTACTGCTGGCTTCAGATTTACTCCCGCCGACTCCGTCGCGACTCTGTCTCGTTCTCATCTGAGGGGTGCGCAACGCAGGAGGCCACACTTGACTCCCATCAGCTCCCCTTTTCTCTCGAGCTGCCGCACAGACTGCCGTTGTGCTTCACTACTCGGTTCGCAGCGCACTAGTGTCTTCCTCGAGTGGCTCCAGTCCCATGTGACGATGTCTGGCCAGAACCGCACCACAGAGCACAACTGACTGACGGACGAACCGCGCTCGACGCCTGTACGAGCATAGCGCGACACACAGAAGGGGCACGCACCAGGTTGCCCAATTTGTTTTCGGAAAAAAAAGGGGGCAGACCACTTTTTCTGTTAGGGAAGAAAAACGCGGGTGGAAAAAAAACAGAGAGCCAACAACTAACCTACAGAGGGACTGCCCTACAGGGAAACAGTAGGGCGCACGCTGCCTGCTCCCTACGGGAGGATACTTGCATACTTGGGAGCGCCCCGCTGTTCGGGCGCCGCAACCTATGGCAACTCGAATGTCGGCAATCTGGGCTTCACTGCCCGAGTGACTAGAAATCAGGAAACATACTTACATAAAGATTTTTTACCGGAATTTTCTGCCGCACATTCAGCCCGAGCCGCAGCAAATTGAGCCGACTCTTACACAGGCTCTTGTTATTTTACCACCAGTTGTACAGGTCTCTCTTGCGGTGTCGGAATGAGATTTTTCCAATTTTTATACCCCAGAAGTCGGGTGGTCCCAACTGCACTTGCAGCCCGACTCACGACAAGACCTTCCCAATGGATGGAGGTCAGACATTACGCCGAGAGACACTCTCACCTTCGTCTCTCCAACCTTGATCCATGACGGCGGACGACGTGTTTGGGAGATTGCATGGCGTACACCTGCGGCACAAACCCTTTATACAGGACCACAACGGAGGATATAGAAGATTGCTTGGCATCACTGTTTGCCTAGCACCCATTGTCCTCCGTTCCCTGCAGCATGAATGATATGGAAGATCGCCTAGCATGCTTACACGATCTACCACCTTGAGGACAAGGTAGTTTTTTGGGATGATGACGGTGATAGAGACCATGTATGCCACCCAGAGAGAGGTTAGTTAGGGGGAATATTCTGAGGAATATTATATGGAATATGCTGTGGGGCCCAAGGGAATATTCTGGGGAATATTCTGGGGAATATTCTTGGTTAGGGAGGGAGGTTATAAATAAGGATGGATTGTGAAGGTGATGACAATCTGGAGTTTATGAGTTTAGTGGGCTGCTTAGTGAAGATCAACCTTTGGCTTGGGCAGGATTTTGGGCGAGTCCCCTTCCTGAGGTTCTCTTCCTCCTTTCTCTGTTATTCCCCTGTTGCTGCTGTAATTTCCTCCTATCTACTGCATTTTCCCTTTTTATATAAATACAAGTGGTCAGTGCTTTGGTTTTTATTAGATGGTATGCATTTTTATTATATCTTTTAATGTTTCTATCATTTTATAGCTTCATTTTAAGTTTCAAATGTGAACTATGCATTTAAAATTTTCAAACTATGGATTATTATAAAAATAGTCTTACTTCTCTTAAAGTTTTGACCATACCATGTATTCCATTTTATGTATTCACTATGTCAGACAATTATTACCTAATTTTTATCATGCAGGATAAACCAGAACCCATCATGCATATGGATTGGTTCGTTTGTGAAGTGCCTAAATGGTATGTTTAATAAGCAGTTTTCAATGTTTTGTCTGATGAGAAGGGAAATAAAAATTTCCCCAATTACCGTACATCATCAACTTTATTTTTCTATTCTTACTTATATTACCTAAATCAATATGCACGTGCTTGTTCCATGTTTTTTTAGGGATTAATGATTCAAACTGTGTATTCATTTAAATTAAGAATTCTTTAAAGGATGAAAAAAGGTTCTGGTACCATACTGGGTACCTTTCTAGCTTCATGACTTTTATCAAGTGGAAACATCCACTTTACTATTACTGTATTTTATACATGCATGCGTTTAGTCCAAATTGTTTGATATTTGGGTTGATACAAATGTAAAATGAAAGGGGTAATTTTCATGGTGACTGTTGGATAACTGTGAGTGGGAAGCTATATGTGCTTCCAAGTTTAGTCTTTATTTTCGGGTTGATACAAATTTATGATAGTCTGTATGTTAACTTTTATATGGCTATATCATTTCCCATAATTTTTATTGTTAGATTGAAAAATCCAAGGTTCTTTGATTCTCTATTTAGGTGACCACCCACACTTGAAATACCTCCACTCATTATTTCATTTATATTTCAGATTTCAACATAAACAAAAGTTTTTTACCTGCCCCTTTCAAGCAGTGCCATTTCCAATAACATAGTGAAGTTTCTAAAACACTCTTAACAAAATGTTCACCTATACTATTTTGAAACACCTCCATCATATCTGTCACGATCCGTCTCAAAGGGGCCCGTGCTATGACTACCCCAAGAACGCCTCCAATAGGTCAGAGGCTGGTGACTACCACCGAGTAGGCATATCACACAAATGTGAGACATTAGCCTAAAGTACCTGTACGCACACACACATCACCAAGCCACAAATGCTGAAATGTAAAAATACTAAGTAAACCATGCATGCAAACCACTATAACCCACAACCAGAGTACAATAGTGAAAGTGCTGGAAAGTAAACAAGGCCAGAATATCATCGAGTAGGCATATCACACAAATGTGAGGCATTAGCCTAAAGTACCTGTATGCACACACACATCTCCAAGCCACAAATGCTGAAATGTAAAAATACTAAGTAAACCATGCATGCAAACCACTATATAACCCACAACCAGAGTACAATAGTGAAAGTGCTGGAAAGTAAACAAGCCCAGAATACAAACCCACAAAAAAAGAAAGTTTGTAAACAAGTTCTTCAAACTCATTTGCAGAAAACCCTACCTGATCCAACCTGAAGGCAAGGTACCGAGGCTACCGTACGAAGCCATAGGAACACCACAGTTTGTCTGATCTCACAAGGTTCTGTCCGGTCCTGGTTTGCCCTGGACTTTGTCAAAAGGTCACTCGTTTGCACAAAACATGACATGTGCGGACAAAACCTTTGCAGAGGTGAGTATAATAATACTCAGTAGGACACCCCAAAACCACAAAGCAAAACACAAAGTAAAGGTATAGTCAACTCTACAGAAGTATATGTCTACAATATATTACAAGAATATCCAGATATACTCAAAGCATATCACACAGTCTAGGGTAAGTCTTAATCACTGCATACCAACACTAGGGATTCGGTTCGAAGATTCCACGAAGCACGCATTCGATAGCACTGATGACGTTCGTCCGAGAAGTATCGTTCGTTGGGAACCCTCATGAGAGAGAGGTACACTGAATGATCTGAAGAGAGATACGATACACAAAGGAGGATCAATGCCAGATCCATGAGGTGATACCAACAACTCCATTTGGATTAACCCGCTAAGTAGAGGATCGACGCCTGGTGAAGTTAGATTAACCCGCATCGGGCCTCGGGGGATTCCAACAACTCTATCTAGGAAGTTCTGCTGAAGAGATCATACTCTTGTGAGTAGGAAACGATACCGACCAACCTTCAGGGAAGCGATAAAGGGAACGTACCCTAACGAAAGCCGTCCAAAATACGGTGGACGAGAGAATCAACCCATGTAGAAAAGGAGGGTGCACGGTGAGTAGTAGTAGTCACACCTGCTGTGTCCCTTGACACCCTGGGTACTACCTGTGTAAACGACCCGTGTCACTGGAATTATGTCAAAGCTAAAACCCACCAAAGGTCTCAAAATGACCATCTCATCGTTAGGGTCCCAACGCCGCAGACGACTCGTCAATCGAATGTACGGTTTGAAAGATATGAGGGTTTCAAGATTTTGAGGGGGGTTTACTGAGACGTGGCCCGACCTGTGCCCGACCCGTTCGGTCATGCCTTGTTCGCTTGCTTCGGCTTGCTCCGACCCTCTCCAGCCCGATCCGGCCCCCTCCGGCCAGCTCTGATCTCCGCGTTGCCCGCGACTCCCACGCGGCTCCTCCGCTTCGTCCCTGCGGCTCCACCCGCCTTCGGCCGCTGCCTCCAGCCGCCGATCCACGCCGTCGCACGCCGCTGCCTCGCCTAGTCGGACCCACGCCGGTGGTCCCTTCCGCGGAACACTGGGCCAACTCCAGTGTCCGGAAACCAAAACGGTTGCAAATCTAGGTTCCTCGGGACCCAATCTACATAGATCCGACCTTCGTTCTCAGTTTGCCTCCAATCTGGGGGTCCGATCGCGTTCGAAACCACCCGACAAGTTGAACCGTGGCCACGAGGGTCTAACAACGAAAGCGTGAAGAACGAGGGAGAGATAATCACAAAGAACGCCCAAGGAACGGACCTTGGTCTTTGTTCATGTTGACCTCGATTCATTCTTGTTAGAAGATGAACAAAGAAAAAACAATTCCATCTAATTTAATTCTACCGACGACGCGCATATCATTTCTTGTTCGTTGAATTGATCTGTGTTCGTCCTAGATTAAGAATGGGATGGAAAACTCATAAAACAAACGTCCTACCTGGACTTTGGATCGATCGTTGACGAAGAACGGTTGCGTCGCCGTCGTTGACAAGATCCTCCAATTCCGTTGGGGCGACGATCCACGATCCGCTCGATCCGTCGTCGCCGTTTTTTCAAGAGAGTTCTTTTTCCATGATTCAGAGGAATTCTAGGGTTATGGCGATAACCCTGAATTCTTTGTCAAGGTTTAATAAAAAGAAAACGCGTTGTTGCGTAATGTTAAAATAAAATAAATCTTTAATTTATTTTATTCTTTAAAACGTTCAAAAACTATCTTTCACAGCCGACCTGCGCCGATTGATGTTACGCCTTGCCTTGGGTAAATTCACTGCTCTGAACGCAACGATGCTCTCGGATTTATGATCCGAATGTCCGTTTAGAAGTTATCCCACTTTTTCAGGGAAACCGCTCGTGCGTGCTATTTAAAGTTTAATATTTTTCAAACATTTATTTCGGACACACCGGGGCTCAAAATCGCACACCGTCTCAGTGTTTGGTCTCAAGATAATTTCATATAATATTTAAAATAATACATAGAAAAATCCAGGACATTACATTCTCCCCACCTTAGGATTTTACGTCCCTGAAAAGCCAAAACAAAAGACTACTAAAAAAGATGCGGGTACTGTGCACGAATCTGAGTCTTCCGCTCCCACGTGCTCTCTTGGAGATTCCCGTGTTGCCACCGGACACGCACGAAGGGAATCACTCGCCCACGAAGGATCTTCTCCTGTTGATCCTCGGTCTCCACCGGGTACTCCGCAAAAGTCGCTCCACCCTCAATGTCCAGCTCGCCCCAGTCGATGATGTGCTGCGGGTCATGCACATACCTCCTCAGTGGCAACATATGGAAGACATCATGGACTCAATGCAACTGCGGAGGTAGAGCTAAGCGGTACGCCGCTTTGTCAACTCTACGTAGTATCTAGAAAGGGCCGATGAACTTCAGAGATAACTTGTCACCCCGATCAAATCTCCGCAACCCCACATCGAGGTGAAACCCGAAGGAACACATGGTCTCCCTCCTCGAATTCCAAAGGTCTCCGTGTCCTGTCGGCATACGACTTCTGCCAGCTCTGCGCAATATTCATCTGCTTCTGGATGATCTGCACATTCTCAGTAGTAGCTCGCACCAACTTTGGACCCATGAGTGCTGACTCTTCTGGGTTAGTCAAACAAAGTAGTGACCTGCAGGGTTGCCCGTACAGAGCCTCGAATGGTGCCATAACAATGGCGGAGTGATAACTGTTGTTGTACACAAACTCCACCAGTGGTAGACGATCCTCCCAACTACGACCGAAGTCCAAGATGCAGGCCGACAACATGTCCTCCAAAACCTTAATGGTTCTCTCCGTCTGACCATTCGTTTGGGGATGAAATGTCGTGCTCAAGCGTAACAGAGTCCCAAACGCCTCCTGCATTCCCTTCCAAAACCGGGATGTGGAACGAGCATCACGATCTGGAACAATCGTTGACGGCACTCCGTGAAGCTGAACTATCTCCTGCACATAGAGGCACATCAAGCTTTCCACTGAACTCTGCTCCCGGATAGGTAGGAAGTGAGCCGACTTGGTGAGTCGGTCAACGATCACCTGGATGGTATCGTGTCCTCTGGACGTACGTGGTAAACCCGTCACGAAGTCCATCGATATCCCATCCCACTTCCATTCTGACACCTCAAGTGGTTGAGCCAAACCTGCTGGAACCTGGTGCTCACTCTTCACTTGTTGACAAGTGAGACATCAAGAAACGAACTCCGCAACTCCCTTCTTCATTCCGGGCCACCAAAACTGACGTCAGAGGTCCCATTACATCTTCGCCACACCTGGATGCACCGCTAAAAGGGATGTATGAAACTCCCTCAAAACCTCTTCCCGCAACACCATTGGTACAACTGTGTGTCCTCTGAAAAGAACGACGTCCTCTCCACATTTTGAATATCTATCAGGAGCATGTCCTGTGGATAATTGAGCACGTAGAGTCTCGCAATTGGTATCCCCAAGCCGCGCCTCCCTGACTCGCTGTAAGAGTGTAGGGGTAATAACCATCGACTGGAGATAAACTTCCCCATCTTCATCCACAAAGGATAACTGCAACGAGGCCAACTTCTTCGACGCATCGTCCAACAACTGTGAACTTGATCTCCTGCTGAGAGCATCTGCCGCCACCTTCCCCTTTCCAGGAGTATAGACAATTTCAAAGTTGTAATTTTGGAGGAACTCTAGCCACCACGTTTGTCTCAAGTTCAGATCCTTCTGAGAGAAGATATACTTGAGATTTTTGTGATCAGAGTAGATGATAAACCGCTCACCCATCCGCTAGTGTCGCCACATCTTCAATGCGAAGACTACTGCTGCCAACTCAAGATCATGGGTTGCGTAGTTCTGCTCATGTGGTCTCAACTGGCGCGAACCATAGACAATCACCGCTTGCCTTAGCATCAGGACGCAACCAAACCCGGTTCCTGATGCATCGCAAAACACCACGTACTCGACACCCTCTTTCGACAATCTCAAGATCGGGGCGCTCGTCAAACTTTGCCCCAACTGCTGGAAAACCCGCTGACACTTCTCTGTCCACACAAAGGACTGCCTCTTTCGAGTCAAGGCTGTCATAAGTGATGATATCCTGGAGAAATGAGGTATGAATCTTTGGTAGTAGCTAGCCAGCCCAAAGAAGCTCCGTACCTCCGTCACACGCCTATGTGGCTCTCATGCTAACACTCCCTCGACCTTGGTTGGGTCCACTACCACTCTATCCACTGAGATAACATGTCCTAGAAAGTGGACCGCCTGAATCCAAAACTGACACTTCGAGAGTTTCCCATAAAGTTGGTGCTCTCGGAGCACGTCCAGAACCATCCTTGAGTGTCTTGCGTGCTCCTCCTCGGACGCCGAGTACACAAGGATATTGTTGATGAAGACTACCAAGAACCGGTCTAAGTAGGGCTGGAAGATTCGGTTCTTGAGTCCCATGAACACTGCTGGGGCGTTTGTCACGTCAAAGGGCATCACTAAGTACTCATAATGACCGTAGCGACATCTGAAAGTCGTCTTCGGTATATCCTCGTCCCGCAGCTGGTGATAGCCTGATCGAAGGTCAACCTTCGAGAACCATCGTGCCTCTCTCAACTGGTCGAAGAAGTCTTCGATCCTTGGTAGTGGATACTTATTCTTCACGGTCACCTGGTTCAGGCGCCAGTAATCTACACACAACCTCAAGCTCCCGTCTACCTTTTTGGCAAACAATACCGGGGCCACCCAGGGTGGAATATAGTGACCCAGCTTTTTCTTACATTACTATTCTATCGTTTTAATGATAAACAACATAAAAGCATTACACAACCAGGATCCAAAGGTTTAGTGTCTTGGGCAAACTAGGACAATACATAACATTTACAAATTAAAACATAAACATTTATTTAATTTTTTTTTCTTTAGCTTTTTTTTAGCCTTTGAATTCTCCTTAGTACATGTAGTCACTTGAAGATATACACTAAAAAAGGATGAGCTAAAAGCCCACTAAGAGGATAGATAAGAACCTGAAACAATACAACATGGGGTGAGCATAATCAGTATCATCATAACATAGGCAAAAGATCATAATCATGAGAGGAAACATTAGATAAAAACATGAAATGTGGCAATGCATAAAAATGAAATATCACGTCTTAGTGGTTAACTACCACACATAGTTGTGAACAAAGCTAGCATCATGTTCACACATATTTCACTTCATGAGATTAATCACATTACCCAATGCATTGAAACGCTATATAATTCCAGCGCACCCGTCACATTATAAAATTTTCATTACGCTATATAATTCCGGGTGCACCCGTCACATCATAACATTTACATTATTATGCATGCCACATAGAACATATATCAATCTTGGTCATAAAATAACTCATCGAGAGGAATGAATTTCACTTCATAAATCGTACATTCATAAACTTTGTGTTCCTAAATGAAAGAGAGAATAATATTTGATATAAGTATCATCAACTTTGAGTGAGAAGTAAAATGTGTGTTTTTTTTGAAAGAGTTCTTTTGAAAAATATTTTGTTTGTCATAAACTCAAGTAGAAAACATGTATATCTCAGAAAAGGTAAGATAATGATGAATAAATGATTTTTAAGGAAAAACCATACTGAAAATGGGGTGAGAGGGAAACCCCAAATAAAGAGAGTTGGGTTCGAGAATTTCCCCTTACCTTGTGTCCGAACGCTTTCTTCACTTTAATGTTCTCTTGAATCCTTCTCTTGAGATCCTCTTCAAGGCTTCCCTAGGCTTGGTCTTTTGATGAGACCAAAAGCTCCTGGACGTGGGAGATGCTAGAGAAGAGCATTGGACATAATTTAGACAAGACTCAAAGCTTGGGAGATGTGATGAGAAGAGGGTGTGAGGGGTGATATTTTTAGTGGAGGCGATGAGTGTTTTCTCAATATTATATTCATTAGTTTATTATTTTGGCTCAAGAGTATGAGTAGTTTGAGCATTATCTCTAAATATATTAAAATAATGAAGGATAGTTCGAGATTAAGGTGCTTGCATCAGCCTTATATCAACAATGATTAAAAAATTCATGTATTTATCATTTATCGAAAATTATCCTATTTTATTATTCATAAAAGTATTTCAAAAAAATTCCAAAAATTCACCCTGACCATTTTCAACGTGTAGAATTCAAAAATGAATTTCATTTTATAAAAATAATTTTCTAAATACGAGTAATTTAATTTTTAATTAAAATCATCATTTACTTGGAAAATATAAATTTTAAAATTATATCTGATTTTATAACACTTTGAAAAATTACTTAAGGTCTCATAAAATTATCTTAAAATCTTAAGACATCAAAATATTTGTTTATGAACACATTTTATGAAAATACATTTTCTTTTAAATTATTAAATTAATCATAAATTGTAATTAATTATTTATAACTTATAAAAATTTCAACTTTAATAATTTTTAAAATATTTATTTATATTATGATATGATTATATCATATTTTCACTTATAAGATGCCTCAATTTTATTTATACTTTAATGGGTGAGTTCACTATTCATCTGACCGGTTTACTATTCATAAGGGTCATATTACAATTCCTAAGATCAAGTTATTATTTCATCGGTATTAGTTCCTTAACTTTTAGAAATACTTATTTCATTAATTCTTCATTTATAAAGCTTTTACTATGATCTCTAAGTAATTTTATATAGGATATATGAAATTACTATAAGAATAGAGAAATTCCATTGATGAAAGTTTGTGTCATTACATGAAACACCGTTTCTCACGAAACCTTTCTTTTGCAAATCCTCCAACTGCACCCTCAGCTCGCGAAGCTCTGCGGGAGCCATCTGATATGCTGGTGAGGATATCAGTGTCGTCCTGGGGTGTAAGTTGATGCAGAAGTTGATCTTTCAGCTGAGAGGTAATCCTGAAATATCTTCTGGGAAGACGTCCTCGTACTCCGCCACTATTGCTGGGAACTGGAAACTCATAACATCTGTTGTACCGAGGGTCAGACTAGCCAACTGATGAGTGATCGGTTGCGCTCTCCTATGCATGAGTCCATCATGCGCTGCCTGAGTTTTCTTTTCACCAACAAAGGAAAACCTTGTTCCATCGCTGCAGACAGACCACACCCTTCGCCTAAAACAGATCCTCTATCCTGGGACCTCCTCCTAAAACGTCTCCCATGTTCGGATCCCTGAGGCTGATGTCGGCTCTCTGCTGCTGAGGTCTCTGCACCTGCCTGTCCTCCGTTGACTGTCACCGACTGTCTCTGCTCATCCAGGAACCTCTCGACCACCAAAGCCCGCTCAAGCATCCCAGCATAAGTCGGGATGCTTAGAGGGATAATGCTGGCTCGGATGTCTCTGCGCAGACCTTGCTCGAAGTTCGAGCCTGGAAGTACTGATCTTTGACCATATCCATTGAGTACCTGGAAAGGTTGGTGAATCTCGATGAATAATCAGCTATTGTCATATTGCCCTACTGGAGCTGAAGAAGCTCTTGTATACGCACAACTCTCAGCGTAACTGACGGAAACTCCTCTTTGAAAAGACGCTTGAACTCTGTCCATGAGAGTGTCGCCTTGTTGCCAGTCTGGGTAGCCAAACTCCACCATCGCCCTGCTGAGCCCTGTAGAAGGCTCGCTGCCAGAACCACCATCTGATCCGCTGGTGTCCTGGCTAGACAGAAAACTCGGGTCACCACCTCAAGTCAGCCCTCAGCCGCCTGAGGGTCGGGCTTGCCTCGGAACCTGAGGGGTCTCTGTCTCTGAAACTCATGGAGCGCACTCAGCCTGCACTCCTCGTCTGCTGGTACTGCAGGTACCACTGGTAGCTCCACAGGTGGCGGTATAGTTGGTGCACCACCTGGAGGTAACATCTAGGAAATTGATCTCTATACTGGAGCCTCGTCACTGAGGGGGTCATCCTCGTGATCGAGCTGTTGAATCCTAGCTGGTATGCGTCGCAGAGACATCTTGTAAGGAAACAAGATGTACCACAGTCAATGAATATATCTGGATTGCTGACTCAAGAAGGACATTGAAACCACAACCCATTCCTATATGATGAATGTACCATTATTTTTCCTGCAACTAGTGTTATCATGTACCGAGACGAAAAACAGGTTATCAAAGTCCTAGTGTATGGATACGTTGGCCGCCACACTAACCCTTGAGTCCCTGGCCTGAAAGTCGAACTCAAAACACTTAACACCGTTGCCCCAAACCAATCTCACAGACTCTCGGTCCTGAAGTAGAACTGACTAGCTTTGATACCACTCTGTCACGACCTGTCCCAGAGGGCTAGTGACTAGCACCGAGTAAACATATCACACAAATGGGAGACATTAGCCTAAAGTGTTTGTACGCACTCACACATCTCCAAGCCACAAATGCTGAAATGTAAAATCACTAAGTAAATCATGCATGCAAACCACTTTAACCCACAAACAGTGAAAGTGCTGGAAAGTAAACACGATAAGAATACAAGACCAAAGTCCGTAAACAAGTTCCTGAAACTCATCCGTAGAAAACCCTACCTGATCCAACCTGAAGGCAAGGTACTGGGGCTACTGTTTGAAGCCATAGGAACACCATGGTATGTCTGATCTCACAAGGCTCTGTCCGGTCCTCGTTCGCTCTGGACTCTGTCAAAAGGTTGCTCGTTTGCACAAGACACGGCACATGATGGCAAAGCCCGTGCAGGGCTGAGTATAACAATACTCAGGACACCCCGAAATCACAAATCAAAACACAAAGGAAAGGTAAAGTCAACTCTACAAAAGTATGTCTACAACATATAACAAGAATATCCAGATATACTAAAACCATACCCCACAGTCTAGGGCAAGTCATAACCACTTCATATCAACACTAGGGATTCAGTTTGAAGATTCCACGAAGCACACATTCGAGAGAACACACTCCTAAGTCCGATAGCACTGATGACGTCCATCCTAGAAGTATCGTTCGTCGGAAACCGTCACGAGAGAGAGATCCTCTGAATGATCTGAAGAGAGATACGATACAAAGAGGATCACTGTCAGGGCCATGGGGTGATGCCAACAACTATATCTGGATTAACCCGCTAAGTAGAGGATCGATGCCCGGTGAAGTTGGTCACGTCAATACTGAAGACTCTACCTAGGGCACGAAGATGAATAAAGGATCCCGCACCAGATCTCTTGGGAGATTTTGGACAACTCTATCTAGGAAGTTCTGCTGAAGAAATCATACTCCTGTGAGTAGGAAACGATATTGACTAACCTTCAGGGAAGCGATAAAGGGAATGTACCCTAACGAAACTCGTCCAAGATACGGTGGACGAGAGAATCAACCCATGCAGAGAAGGAGGGTCTACGATGAGTAGTAGTAGTCACACCTGTCGTTTCCCTTGACCCTGGGTACTGCCTGTGTAAACGGCCTGTGTCACTGGAATTATGTCCAAGCTAAAACCCACCATAGGTCTCGAAAGGACCGTGTCTCATCGTTAGGGTCCCAACGCCGCAAACGGCTCGTCAATCAGACGTACAGTTTGAAAGATCTATGAGTTTGAAGATTCAGAAGGGGGGTTTATTGGGCTGAGGTCTGACTTGGGTCCGACCTGTTCGGCCCGACCCAGTCCGCCCGGCCCGCCCCGCTTCGGCCTGCCTGGCCCGTTGGCCCGCCTGGCCCATTGGCCCGCCTGGTCGCACCCTGTTGGCTCGCTTCGGCCCTCCGCTTTCGGCTTGCTTCGCTGGCCCGCATCCCACGCGGTCGCCCTGCTGCGTCCTGCAACCTCGTCGTGCCCCCCGACCACCTCACCACGCAACTCTGCCCGCCGCGTCCGTTTCGGCCTCAGCAGCTTCCATGCGGCTCCGCTGCTCCGACCTCGCGGCTCCAGTCGATCCACGCTGTCACCTCGCCTCGCCGGACCGTCGTGCCGGACTTATGTCGCTGGTCACTTCCGCAGACCACCGGGCCACCTCCGGTGTCCGAAAACCAAAACGATTGCAGATCTATGTTCCTCGGGACCCGATCTACATAGATCCTTCCTCCGTTCTCGGTTTGCCTCCAATTCGGGGGTCCAATCGTGTTCGGAACCACCCGACAAGTTGAACCGTGGTCACGAGGGTCCAACGACGAAAGCGCGAAGAACGGGGAAAAGAAAATCACAAAGAACGCCCAAAGAATGAACCTCAGCCTTTGTTTGTGTCGGTCTCGATTCGTTCTCGTTAGAAGGATGAACGAAGAGAAAACAATTCCATTTAATTTAATCCTACTGACGACGTGTGTATCAATTCTTGTCCGTTGAATTGATCCACGTTCGTCCTAGATTAAGAATGGGATGGAAAAATCATAAAACAAACGTCCTGTCTGGAGTTTGGATCGATCTTTGACGAAGAACTGTTGCGTCGCAGTTGCGACGAGATCCTTCAATTTCGTTGGCGCGACGATCTACGATCCGCTCGATCCGTTGTCGTTGTTTTTCAAGAGGGTTTTTTCTCCACGATTCAGAGGAATTTCAGGGTTATGGCGACAACCCTAAATTCTATGACAAGGTTTAATGAAAAGAAAACGCGTTGCTGCGTCGCTATGTAACATTAAAATAAAATAAATCGTTAATTTATTTTATTCTTTAAAACGCCCACTATCTTTCACAACTGATGTTAGGCCTTGCTGCTCTGAACGCAACGGTGCTCTTGAATTTCTGATCCGGGCTCCCGTTTAGAACTTATTCCACTTTTTTAGTGAAACCGCTCGTGCGTGCTATTTAAAGTTTAATATTTTTCAAACATTTATTTTGGGCACACCGGGTCTTAGAATCGCACGCCGTCTCAGCGCCTGCTCTCGAAATATTTCCATATAATATTTAAAATAATACATGGAAAAATCTGGTACATCACAATATCACCATGAGCCGTTTCAATATATGTTTCATGCAGATATAATCATTCATTTTATCTTCCAAATGTGTCATTACTACCACTACAATATTTCTGCTACTATTTTCTCGATGTTTGGTCACTGTACACTTTTAATTTCAATTCCGTATCTGTTTTTTTTTTAAAATTCAGGTGGAAATGAACTTGTAGGTATCCTTGAGAGATATTTCTCTCAGTTATGAGAATGTTGATATCCTAACATTCCGTTCCATTTATTTCATTCATTATGTTTCAATGTCTTAGAGTGTAGTTGTACAATTACTTGGATTTATAAATCATTTTACATTAACATTATTCTATTTTATGTTTATATTTTTCAAAACCATTGAAATAATATTTACAAAAAAATCTGCATTATGCTGTTCAAATCTGCATTTCTTCTTTTATATTTATACCTGTAATTTCAATACATTGTTCTGTAGTTTAATACTTACAAGAATATTACATTTTTTTTTGGTTTGTATAAATGAATTCGCATATCTACATTACAATAATTACAACTGTTATTACATTTATCCCTGAATACATTACACTATGAATGAGCATGTGTTCATAAGGTGTGTATGTTGTATAGATGAACAGAATATTAGATGCATTTTGCTTTTCAAAACTCCATTTTATCTTCGTATTCATTCTAGCAATTTCAATATATTTATTTACTGATTACACACATAAAAAATTCTAATATGAAATATGTAGATACTGATATATGGAATATGTATATGATAAATATGCGATATCCATATACCAACTATGCATATAGTTAATTTCTAATATTCAATATATGTATACTTCTATATGCAACATTCATGTGCTGAATATGCATTATACATATACTGAATATTCAATATGTAGTTTTTAAATATTTTAAATACATATACTTCTGTATGCAATACACTGTATGCAATACACATATCCTGAATATGCAATTTTCATACAACTTGCATTTCATTTGAAAGACATTACTCCCAATATATTAAAATTGTTTCTTTTATTATTTTCAAACATCCTTGTTTAGTTTGAGGTTCAACCATGTCAATTCATCTTCAACAGTATTGAATATCTTGATTGATCTCACAAGTAATAGGAGAACTGACATAGATCTCTATTGCTCTATTTTGATGTGATGTGTGCAATTTATTTGACATAGATCTCTATTGCTCTATTTTGATGTGATGTGTGCAATTTATTTGACTTTTTTTACATATATGTTTTGTGATTAATGTTTATGGTGGTTTACACCTGTTTATCTATTTCTACTTTTATGTTTAGTGCTTAATTTTTATGTTGTTACATATATGCTTGGTGCTTAATGTTTATGAAGGTCTGGTATCAGCAACAAAAATGGTGTCACAAAGATGCAAACCTCTCCAACATCATCGACCTGTCCTTTCAGACCAGAAGGCCATCCCACAGTTCATACTTTTCTTAGTATGTTCTTCCTCTTCAATACCACCAATGTTCACCCTCCTATTCTAATCTGAAAATAGTTCCAGCACTACCACGATAAAGCCATCTCATGTAATGGTGCATATGATGAAACATGAACCGTGGTTGTGCATAATCTTATTGATCATTTGGGCATACAATTGTGTCTTCACTCTATATATAAATATATAAATATGATGAAACATGAACCGCGGTTGTGCATAATCTTATTGATCATTTGGGCATACAACTCAACATCATGCAATTTTTGTCTTGCACCATATATGTGATTGCATATGAGGTATTGCATTGACGTAATTGTGGTCATATAAGGTTTGAATTTACAACTGTGTCTTCCATTTTTTTTTTTTTGCATCTCATTTCTCATTACAATACCGTGTCTTCCATCTTTTTATTTCCATCTCATTTCTCATTATATTGTTCCTGTCTAGAAATCAAGATAATAAAGAATTTTAATTTTTGTTCCTGTCTAGAAATCACGGTAATAAAGAATTTTAATTTTAATTTCCAAGAGATCCTTGTCAGTCTTTCATTTTTAATTTCTCATAAAGTTGTTTTCTGTTTGTCTTTCATTTTTCATTTTTCAATCTAAATGTTCTTATTTTTTAAACTGCATTTCTTTGATTACATTGAAATGCGAGTTCAGTGCTTCTTTTTTGAGATTTACTTAAAGATTTTGAATGGAAGGGCGCTTTCTTGTCCTGATATCAACGATTTCAATTAATTATTCAATCATAGTGATTATGGGATTGATTCATTGACTAGAATATTTATAACCCGCACTTCATATTTTTATGTAAAAACCTCCTGTAATCAATAATTGGTTCTATTCCAGTATGATGACATCTTATTTCATATAAAAACATTCTATAATATTGTTGTATAGATTTATTTTTTCACTACCTTCCCTTGTTCAATTTTCTATTTTCTTTAGTACTTCTTTAACATAGTTGTACCATAAGAACTGTTTGGTATTTTAAATTTCATAATTTTACTTCTCCGAAGTATGCTGTAACATATTTTGATTGAATATTCTCATTTCTAAAGTACTATTTTGACCGTTTTTTTTCATTTAGACATAACATGTTTGTTTCACGTCCACTTTCATTTTTATAGAATGTTTACTCATAATGTCTATACTTAAAAAACTGTCAAACAGAAAACAATGCAACTACTCTAAACATGTTTCCCTTTATAGAAGCACTAACATCAAATTTCATTAGAATTCCTCTAAATAATCCCCGACAAGCTTATAGTAAGTTTTTATTTCTCACTTTTTCCTTTTATTCACATCCCGTTTTCATGCAAATTCCCATATAAGTAACTTGGGCAATAGATCATTGTTTTCAGTTTACCCAATGGAAGATGAATGCTTGAAGAAATGGAATACACTGGTTAAAGGGTTGAATTTTCCTTTTCTACATATATCAAATTCCCATATATATATATATATATATATATATATATATATATATATATTGCTATAAATAGGTGGAGTAATATAAATGCTTGAAGAAATGGAATATACTAGTTAAAGGCTTGAATTTTCAAAGAATTTAGTTACAATTACAAGGTACCCATATTTCCATTTCACTCCCCTTGTTAAATTTATTTTAAAAGTTCATGTATTGAATATATATATGTTTGTGTTCTATACATATATGTTCTCTCTATACATATTCTAATACACACGCATATGATCTAAATTTTGATATATATATATATATATATATATATATATTTAGATACATGGATGCATGAGCGTGTGTCCACACTCACACCCTGAATACATATATTCTCTTATATATTTTGATATATTTTGAATATATATATATATGTATGTATGTATGTATGTATGTATATTCCGAGTTATGATATTTCAAATATATGGTTATTTTGTTTCAGTACCTACTGCGTCCTGTGAAAATGCATGGGGATACTAGTTTAAAATAAAAAGGTATCTTTCGGTGGAGAAAATGTATGTCATGGACTTTGTTAGGGGCATTCGTAGATGGGGGAGTTCCTTAGAGCAGAAGAAAGTGTCCAAGACAGAGACTGTGGTGTGGGGAATCCTCTCAGCAGAGAAGACTTCTCTCTTCTTTTCCTAATCTTGAGCATGTCTAGATAAATTTCGTAAGGGGGAATAAAATTGAATTGGATTGATAATCTTACACTATTCTTGCTTCATTTTTTATGTGATTGCCTATTACTTTCCCTGGCCTCTCTTGCTGAAACATTTTTTTTTTCAGTTTAATGATAATCATTTTATTAGTTGTGAAATAAATTTATTCATCAATGATAGAATGATGGATTGAGTTGTACCACTAGAAGAGCAGCAATGTGAATTCTTCCTACTCTTTTCAGTTCATTCTTTCTTGAGAATTTCTTTTACACTGTTTCAAGAACCAATTGGGGATGAGAAGTGATTTCTTAACCTTAGAAGTGTTGACTAAAGTACTTGATTTAGAAATGTATGATACTTCATGTTCTCTATGAAAGAATATTTCTAACATTGAACTATGGTTGACAAATCATTTTTCGGTGAAAGATAAATGTAAATGTTGGTTAGGTGAGAAACAATGAGGTGATACTAACTACATTTTGTGATAATTTTTGCAGTCACAATAGACTTTGATTCAAGAGCAGAAATACTTCAATTGATTCAGATCAATTCAGACCCTCCTAATTCTTTATTCTCTCACTGCTTATTTATCTGCTTTCTTTTTCTGGTTGTTTCAATCAGCTTCCTTCTGCCTCTACCACTGTTGCACTTACTTTCACCACCCTGACCACTTGCTCATGCCACTGTTTTAGTAGTTTTATTTTGTCAAATTTTAAAAAATCTAAACACACCTCCTTCCTCGTGGGATTCTACTCTGCTGCTGCACTCATTTAAAGTAGGTTATAAATAATTTTAATCGTCTAAAAACCGATCATGAATCTAAATCAACATCCCAAGAAAAAGGTGAAAGTGAAAAAAAAAGACTTTGAAACTTGAGGATACTTATAGGTGTAAAAAACAAGGGTATTTTACCAATTATTGCCTCAAAATTTTACCAGAACTGCAAAAGAATCACTCAAATCTATGACAATAAAATGACATCTAATAATGTTGTTGATGGGTGGAGGCATAACTTATTTAGTGTATCTCAATTGTGTGACAATGGATAAAAAATAATTTTTAGAAAATATGTGTTAGAAAACCGTAAGATGAAAATATCTTTTTGAGGGGGTAAATAATAAGTGAAAATTGTTTTCAAATCATTGATGAGAAAAATACTTTCTACTTGAATATGAAATAAAACTTATCTATCATGATTATATGAGAAATATTCGAAATCTCATCTAGGAAAGGAAAAAACTTTTCTAAAACTTTTCATAAGGAAATGATGGTGAATAAAAGTCCTTAGTTGATGGAGATCAATACAAGAAGCAAATAAGTCTACTTGAACTCATACATTCATACATCTGTGTCCCTGAGTCTGAAATCAACCAACAAAGATAAATATTCATTAATTTTGTTGATTATTTTTCTTGTATAACTTCTATTTTATTTATGTTGTGGCTTTATCAAAGTTTAAAAACTATTGGAGAGACGTTGAAGTGAAAACATGATATATTATCAAGAAGTTTTGATCCAAAATGGATTAGAATACACAAATTAGGATTTTGAAGAATATTTTGGGAAGCATGATTAAGGCATGAATATTTCTCTCTATACACAGACTCAAAAAAATGGAGTTGTAGAACAAAAAAAATCAAAGTTTGGTTGAAACGGGAAGACAATGTCACTTGATCATGGATTTTTTATGTATTTTTTGATACAATCCTAATAATGACCATCTTTATTCAAAATGGATGCTTGATTTGATCAAATTCAAACAATATGGAAGGGATTTGGGCAAGTTTAATGAAACAATTGATGAGTGGTTCTTCTTAGTTATAAACAAGGTGGAAGAAGCTATAGGTAATATAATAAGAATCTCAAGAAAATAGTGGATGATTATGATGCTATTGTGTTGAAGTAAAATGGTACTCAACGAATATCATTTCCATTTGATGATGATATTGAAGAAACTCATAGAGAAAACATAAATCACAGGGTGATACATTAATTGGTTCCATAAATTTTATGTAGCATGAGAAGATTTTGAGATCGCAAGTGATAAATCATGTTTGCATTATAAAGAATGTTCTCAAATTGAGGGTATTGATTTTAATGAGGCTTTTTTTTTTCTAGTTATAATGCTTGAAATGATATGTATTTTTCTTATAACTTTTTCTTGAATGAATCATAAGGTTTTTCTAATAGATGTAAAGACTGTATTTTTGAATGAACAACTTGATGAGCAGGTATACATTGAACAATCTGAGGGTTTTATACTTTATAGTGATGGAGGCCAACTGCGAAAGATGGATAAAGCACTTTATGTGCTTAAACAAGTGCCTCAAGCATGATATTTGAAGGTGGATTATTGTTTCAAGTGCATGAGTTTTAATAGAGGGAAAGTAAATAATAATTTTTATGTCAAAGAAGCCAACACAAATTCACTCATTGTGATGGCCTATTTTGATGACATTAGTATTTTTAGAAATGAGGTGAAATTTTGTGAATTCTTTGCTACTAAAATGAAGAAACACTTTAAGATATCTATGATAACATAGATGATATTTTTTATGCGTTTGAAAGTGACATCCATGACAAATTGTAAGTTTTATCACATGAAATATATGATTGTGAGTTGTTGAAGTTGTTCAAAATGGAAGAATCAAAGGAGATATCTACTCCTATTTCAATTGGAACTAAATTGTCTAAGGATTATGATGGAAGGGTTATGTTGTAATAGTGGGTGCCCTAGATCCAATTAAAAAATATTTTTCGATTACTATATCATGTATACAGTGAGTTATGCATGATATATTTTTACCATAATATTGTTGATATTTCTAAATCCACTATTTATATGGTAATTTCAATAGATTAATTATCGTATTAAGATGTTATAACAATTTTCAAGTTATAATGAGAATCCCGAGATACTGTAACATTAATTTTAAACATATGTCTTATGGTCTATATACATCATACTGACTGAACACCGTTGATGTCTAACTATTAGGTTCTAGGGGCTCATAAATATTGAGACTTCTTTTCATGAACTTCTTACTTTGTGGTTTCTAGTAGGTGAGATTATGAGGACATACCTGCTAATAGGAACATCACACGTTTCAAGTGTCATTGATTGTTTATATCTACAGACATGTGTATTCGTCTCCTAACTTGAGATCATTATCAATATGTGTCATTTGATCGTATACTTTAATGTAAGTAAAAAAACATGACATTGAAGTCGTGATGATGTGACTTGTGTTGACTGCGTCTTTGGTGGTATGATATTGGTTGAATGATTAAGATAAAATTTTTCTTTTTCCAATTGAGGAAGTGATATCTCGGGTCTAGTTGATCAGGATGACAACAACTTCACTAAATTCATGACCATGATAAAAGAAGACAAGTTCATCCAATAATGTCAACAAATAATAAAACAAGAATGGATGATGACATAAGTTGTTCATCCTGCTTTATGAGATATTGTGAAACAAAAAGACTATATTACATGGTGTATGTCCGTAGGATGGTTATCATTGCTATGACTATTCCTTATCTATTTAGGGGTTTTGATGTGTTGCTAGACTCCGCTCTTAGTTTGTGAATAATATTCACTGTTATCGAAATAAGGGCCTAGAGGGTCACACAGAATTGCGTATTTAAGAATTTGCCTTATTCTGGTGAATAAGTGTATATGACACAGTGCGCCCCACAACAGGGCCCGAGAGTTGGTATTAACGATAACCAATAAATATATAAATTTATTATTATTCGAGTACAAAATACTTGGGTTATTTTTTTTTATTAAAAGCGTTCACAAGGTATTAAGTGAATATATAGAAAAATATTATATGAATGAATATTATTTTAATATTCAAGCTTCGTTTATTTTTTTTTGTAGAGGGGCAATCCCCTAAAAATGAAATATAAAGAACTCCTTTTGAGTGATGGGAAAAGGAGGAACACATTACAATTGTTGGATTGGTGTTGCCCGATCTGGTTGGGCCGAATGCTTGTGGCCCGCAACTGTAGCAGAACTGACTGACCGACACCGACATGCACTGTAGCGGTGCAGACTTCGGGGTCAACTTCACTGTAGTGCTTTTGGCTTTCAGCCGGCAAACACTGTAGCACTTTTGACAAAGTTGGCCGTTGCGGACTTCGGGGTCAACTTCACTGTAGCGCTTTTGACTTCCAGCCGGCAGACACTGTAGCACTTTTGACAAAGTTGGCCGTCGTTCACTGTAGTGACGCAGACCACTTTTTCGAACAGTGATCGTCTTCTCCATTGTTTTATAGCCCATTTTCGGGCTAGAGTTTCTACTGAAAAAAACCCTCTGTAATTTGTGCTCCCGAATAGTGAAATATTCTGCCTCTCCCGTGGACATATGGATTATTCCCGAACCACGTAAATCGCTGTGTCCTTTGCTTTCTTTCTTTCGTTTTTCTCGTTTCTGTCGTTGTGTCTCCCGACGATTCCGCAACAACAATGACAGATAAAAACATCTTAGACAACAAGTCAAATGTAAAAACAGTGATCCAAATGCCAGAAAAGAAACAAACATCATAACAAGAACAAGCCATAAATCCCCCCCCCCCCGTCTGAAAATGCAACAGTGAAATCAAACAAAGATGATGCGTCACCCCCTCTGCGAAGAAATGTGTCGTGCTGGCAACACAATCCAGGCAAAGCACTCCTCCATCTCACACTGAAATATGAGAGGAGGACCAGACGATAGTTACCAGCACACCTATCTCTCTTTCGAGACGCCCACCCGACAGTGCAAGCGAGAAACTCACTGCACAGTCAACCTGATGTGTCGCAACATCCGCCAGAAAACACCATGCAGAAATCAAACAGGGTGCCCATCCATCCAAAATGAGAAAAGACAGCTGAATGATGGGTGTCAGCACACCCATCCCTCTTCCGAGGTCGCCCACCCGACGCAATCTGCAAGAAACAGAAACACGCCAACCAAATGCAGAGAGACAAAAGGCCAATTCCTACCACAACATTTGCATCTCATCGACAGTCCGATCCAGAAAATCCAGATTATCTGAAACACTATCATCCCAATCTGCCTCAAACGCTGAACAATTCTCAAAAGCCACGAGACACAGGAGCAACAAACGAAGCAACAAAGCACATCATGGAGAAAGCCAGAGCAACCAAAGACGCATCACGGAGAATCGGAGCAGTCAAACAGTGCATCACTGTTGACAAGAATGATTACCGTGAAACAGACAATCAAAACACGGCAGCCACAAGGCACATGAGCAACAACGAAGCAACGAAGTGCATCATGAAGAAAAAACCAGAGCACCCAGAGGCGCATCACGGAGCACCGGAGCAGCCAAACGGTGCATCACTGCGTCAAAAGGCCGAGAGATACAATTCAACCACCAAGCATCCACCACCACTGATGAAGTAAACACGAATGACTCGGCGAGGAGATCAAGTCGATGGACCATATTTGTAGGGCGAGAGATCGAAGATCCACCACCAGCGGGCATCAAGCAAGGCACAAAGCACGCATCACCAAAGCCACCGACGTCGCCAAACCAGAGATGGAAAGATCCAAAACGGTGCATCACTTAGTTTAATATTTTGGGAATTATGAGTTGAGTTAATAAATCAGTTTTATCATGTAATATATTACAAATATGTGATAAAATATAAATGATATTTATGACATAATTAGTTTGTCATAACGAGTCATTTATAACTTATTTACTGGGCGTTGGATATACGGGGGTTGGGGAACCCTTTTCGGGTATTTTAGCTCATTATATAAGCAGAGGATAAACACTTTTCCAACGACTATTCATCCAGTCAGAATTAAGAGCTTCTCTCTCCTCCTGCATCCTAGAGAGAGAAAGACTCTATCTGAGTGATTGATCCAAGAGCGCCTCTACGGATCGAAGGGATGAGATCGAGGTGATCGTCACGATATTAAAGGAATCATCTGAGTTCCACGCTAGCACTTAGAATTTGACGATTGATGTCTGCGTGGATTCTTGAAGCGCGTGTGAATGATCTATAGGGGTTCAAGCTCAGATCCTTTGAGTAATGGTCGCGGGTGACGAGCTGCTATCGAGCACGATTCGATTCGAATGAGGTAACCGTTCGATTTAAATTTTTATGCTTTGATAATTCACGTGAGATCCTCAGACCTTACCAGGGATCAGATCGTCGGAGAAGATGAAGTTTCGTTGTTTCGGTGATGAAAAAATTTAAATTCCCGGTCCACCGCCTTTCGTTGCGCGCCCTGATACCAGCGATTGGTATAAGAGAGATCACATGAACTTTCTGAGGCTAGAAAAAAAAAATGAAATGTTACAAGAAGTAAGGTGTGTTCTCCAAACAGTTGAGAGAATGCGATTCGTAAGTGTACACAACTTCCAATTTCCAAAATTAATGATTTTCATTGAACTTTTATTGAGTATTACCAGAACATTTATCTCACATGTCCATTGGACATAAGGTGACATTATTCCAGTTTTGGAATGAATGTTATTTTGTGGTGTTCAATACTCAACCAATAGTTCGTTAATACTTGAGTCATTGACAATACCTGATGAATATAAAATGTAAGACTCAGTTATACCTAGTTGTGGAAAGATAATTTGTTGTCAAGAAAAAACTAAAAGTTGACATCAAGGATATACCCATTATGGTATTTAAACTCTATGGAGCTAAAGACCTTAAGTATTATCAACGTATATACTAATTTAGTTAGGACAAATAAACCTTTATAAATAAAGGTAAGCTACAAAGATTTCGAAATTAGTCCAAACACATCAGAGTCATGATTTAAGTAAAAGGAGCGTTGATGTTGATACACATAAGCATTGAAAAAAATTCCATTATTTTTTAGACACGCTTCACAAATAACAGCGTTATCCCATAACCGCATGCCAACTGTAATGAAAAATGGATATCATATAAGTTATAGTATGATATAAATCCATTATTTTATAAGAAATTGTGTTTAGATGCAAAAAGTTTTTTAGGAGATGAATAAACTTGCATCAAAAGAAACACAATGTGCATCTAAATTAGCTATTCTAAAGTTTTTTTAAGGATATTATAGAAATCCCTTAGATTGAAAAGTTAAAGTCAAGTGCTAGACTATATTTCTATAAAAGGGTGCACGTCTCTATTTGAGACATTGGAAGCACGATTGACTTGGATCTAGTTAATGCCGAAGATGCACAAGTAGTTGGCATAGGAACATTTTCCACAAGATAATGTGGAAAAAGAATGTTCTAGAGACATATACTGCGTAGGAAGGATAAAACCATGGTAATGTTTTTACATTCACCATGGCCAGTGATACATTTTTAATTGAGAATAGTTAATCCTAACAGTATATGGAAATTAGCTAATATTGGCAAGTTCAATTAAAATTTAATAATGGCTTCCATGTATCAAAGTACAAGGGCTTATTATTTTGAATATTGTGGTGGGTATTCAAGTGAGACTATATATGGGTGGTACAAGTGTGGTACTAATATGCCTTGATTGGTTATACCAATTCATCATGCCTAAATCCATTATAATTTTACTTGTCATAGCTGCTATCTATGATCATTATATTGAGCATTGGATGTCAGGACCACCAGTCGTGGAAGGTGTCTATATGACGCAACCATAAAAGATTGATGATGCTGTAGAATTCCAATAAGGGGAGAAAGTTACTAAAATCCAGTTTTAGATTGAAGTAAGCATTAAGATCAAATAATATTCATTTGGAATTAATTTTTTCCATGTGTCTACAAGAGGTTAGTGGGAGTATCATTATTTTCCAAGTAAAATATGTTTGAGAACACATGGAAAATAACTATTGGTCTTAATGTTAACTAAGACAAGAATGAAAGTAAATATCTAGAGATTGACTTAAAGTAACAACCTACATTTTAGGGTACGTGATCTACTGAAGTAGATCTAACGATTGCTTATACCTATTCAATAGAACATATACTGAAAAGGTATTGAAAAATACAAGTCAGAACAATTTGAGATAGAATTGTTTCTAATGTCACATGACATAAATCTCTCTAAGAAGACATGCATAGGGCACAAGAGGAGATTAATGTGGCAAGTATAATTTCATACGCTTCTACGATGGATCAATCACATATTTCATGCTATGTACAAGAAAGATATTGCCAACATAAACTTTATGGTAGGAAAATATCGACTATGTCTAGGAGAACTACACGGGAAGCAGTCAGAACTATCCAATTGTACTTGAGGAAGTGTAAAGGATATACACTTGGTATGTGGAGAGGAAATGATACTAGTTATAAGGGGACACCTACTAGTCTTCTTTTAGATCAATATGATCTAATATCATAGTTAGGATAAGGTAATGGGCATGAAAAGCTCATTTAAGCTAGTGGTAGCCATGTCTAAAAATATCGAGTACATCGCAGCTTTTGAGGTAGTTAAATAAGCAGTACTAAATAAACAATGATTTGTTATAGTTCTTGGAATTACACCTAGTAAGAAAAGTTTTATCATAATATAAATTATGATAATTCTACTACTATTACTATCCAAGATGTTAAGATTTTAAAGTCTATAAAAAGGGTATATACTCAGGATTTACATCTCTTGAGAGTCTTACTCAAGGAGGTGAGTTCACAGATAGAAGAATATCCACACAATGGAGACATGGCAGGCCCGTGACTAAATCCATAGATTAGAAAAAACATCATCTTATCATGTGAGAGCGAACAAGGATAGTCAACAAGTTGGATCTAGTGCTAGTGGAAGTGTTGGGATAGTGGGTGCCCTAGACCCAACTGAACAATATTTTTTGATTATCATATCATGTATACAATGAGTTATTCACGATGTATTCTTACCATAATAGTTTTGATATTCATGCATCCACTATTTATATGGTAATTTACATAGATTAATTGCCATATTAAAAGGTTATATCCATCCCCAGGCTATAATGAGAACCTCAAGATACTATGATATTAATCTTAAACATATTTCCTATGGTCTAGATACATCATACTATCTGGACATAATTGATATATGACTATTAGGTGTTGGGGGATCATAATCATTGAGACTTCTTTTCATGAAGTTTGCACTTAGTGATCTCTAGTAGGTGTGATGATGATGACAAAAATGTCAATAGGAACACTGCATGTTTCAGGTGTCATTGGTTGTTCCTATCTATGACATGTATTGGTATACTGACTTGAGATCATTATCAACATGTTCCATTTTATCGTGTACTTTGATGCAAGAAAAAACCATGACATTGAAGTCGTGGAGAGGTAGCTTGTGGTGGGTGCATCATTGATGGTATAATATTGGTTAAATGATCAAGATAGAATTTGTCACTTTTGAGTTAAGGAAGTGATATCTCAGGCCCAATTGATTAGAACAGTGATAACTTCACTAAATCCATGGCTATGGTAGAAGAAGGTATGTTTGTCCAGTAAGGTCAATGAATAATAAATTAAGAATGGATGATGACACAAGCTGTTCATCCTTCTTTATGAGATATCTCAAGATAAAAAGATTATATTACATGGTGTATGTTCATAGGATGATTGCCATTGCTATGAATATTTCTTATCTCTTTAGGGGACATGATGGGTTGCTAGAATCCATTCTTAGTCTGTGAATAGTATTCACTGCTATCGAGATAAGGTCCCAGAGGGAAACACACAATAGCGTATTCAAGAGTTTGCCTTCATCCTCTCGAAAATCACCTAAACCATCTCTGTCACGCTATGTATTAGTTCTAGTTTGAGAATTTCTAACTCTCCAACCTCAGTTCAACACAATAAAGAATGGAAAACTTGGCTATACAAAGCTTCAAATGGTTCCATACTAATGGTGGAGTGAAAAATATTGTTGTAAGAAAACTTGACCAAAGGTATGTGCCTCATTCACGAACCTCCAAAATCCAGGACACAAGCACACAACATGTCTTTAAGAGTTTGGATTGTCTGCTCTGTTTGACTATCCATCTGCGGATGAAAAGTAGTGCTAAGGTATAATTGAGAGCCAAAATCATGCTGGAGATATTTTCACATCCTAGTGGTAAAATGAGGATCATGATTAGAGATGATTTTTCTCAGGAATCCATGGAGTCTCACTACCTCCTCCAGGTACTACCTCAACAAACCCTCCATTGAGATTGAATCTTTGATTTATATAAAGTGGGATGATTTTTTCAAATGGTACACTATCACCCATATAGCATCAAAGCCTCCCTAAGATCAAGGTAAAATAGTGATGAAGTCCATCGAGATTTTCTCCCACTTCCACTGAGGAACATCCAATGGTTGGAGTAAAGCACCGAGAACATGGTGCTCAACCTTCACCTTATGGAAGACCAAACATCGAGACATAAAATTTGCAACTAAACGCTTCAACCTAGGCCACCAAAAATGACCTCTCAGAGCTTGGAAAAGCTTTGTCACACCAGGATATACCCCTAAGGGTGATCTATGAAACTCCCAAAGAACCACCTCATGCATCACCAAAGGAATAAAAATCCTCTGTTGTAACAACACATGATGTTTTTCATCCTCAGAACAACCATCAAGGGCATCACCAAAGACAACCCAGTCTCTCCAAACCTCCACCTTAGAATTCCCCAGCTGGGATTGCTCCACCTACTACACCAAAGATGATTGCACTATCATATGAAAAAGGAAACCTCTGCTACTAAACTCTCATGTCAAGATGCATCATTGAGAGCTCTTCCATTATTCTCTAGGAATATCTAGATTCACACACAACATCAATGTGTGAATTATGGCTCAATACATTAGGCACAAAATTACTCTTTCCTGGCGTATATGAAATCTCGAAGTCATAGTCCTTTAAGAATTATATCCATCATTACTATCGTAAGTTTAGGTCACATTAGGATAAGACATACCTCAGGATTTTGTGATCGGTAAAAACCACAAAAACTTGACAATGAGGTAATATCACCACAACTTCAAGGAAAATATTACTGTTGGCAACTCGAGATCATGGGTGTAATTATTACATTCATGAGGAAATAACTGCTGAGACCCATATGAAACAATTGATCTCTGCTACATCAGAACACAACCCAAACCAAGACACAAAATGAAACATAAAACCTCGAAATAAACTCCCTCTTCTAGAAAATGAAGAATTGGATCCCTAAACAACTTCTTCTTCAAGTACTCAAAAGATGCTTGACACTGATCAGTCTACAAGAACACCCGATCCTTTCTAGATAAAGCTGTAATAGGAGTCACAACCCAAGATAAATTGAATTCAAACCTCCTTTACTAGCCTTTAAGACCAAGGAAACTCCGGACCTCTACAACTATCTTGAGCATTGCCTAAGAAACAACTACCTCAATCTTCGAAGGTTCCACAGCTACACCATATTGGGACATGAAATTCCCTAAGAAATGAACTTCATGAGCCCAAAACTCACACTTTGACAGCTTCCTGAATAACTGTTGACAATGACTAACTCCCAAAATTCCATATAGATGCTATGTGTGATCCTCCTTAGATGTGAAGTATACAAGGATTTCATTGATAAAAATCACCATGAACCGATCCAAGAACTCTCTGAACACTACGGTCATCAAACCCATGAACATGGATAGAGCGTTTATCACACTGAACGACATCACAACAAAATCATAATGCTCATAATGAAATCCAAAAGCGATCTTCAGTATATCCTCATCTTTTACCTGTATTTGATGATATCCCAACTACTGATCGATCTTTGAAAACTAATTATATCCTTTTAGCTGATAAAATAATTCATTAATACATGGAATATGATAACAATTCTTTACTATCACTCGATTTAAGTGATGATAACCGATATAGAGATGGAAATTGTCATAAAACTTCTTCAGAAATAGAATTAGAGCACCCCAAGGTGAATCACTCGGTCGAACAAAACCTCACTACAAAATATCATCAATCTATACCCACAACTCTCTCAACTCAGAAGGTGTCATCCTATATAGAGGCATCAAGACCAGAGAAGTGTCTGGCTATAGCTCTATCCCAAACTCAATCTCCCATCAAGGGGGTAACGCCATAACCTCCTTAGTAAATACATTAGATTACTCTTCTAAAACCTTGGGAAACACCACTTGTCGAGACTCTGAAAAACTCATCATCAGATTGACCATTAAGAAAGATAAAGATAGAACATGCCTCTGACCCATTTGAGGGCCTCTCTCTCTAATGAACAAAACAAACTCTCCATCAACATCATATAACATAATCTACCTCTTAAAGCATTCTGTAACATCCTATACCGAATACAACCATTCCATACCAATGATGATGTCATATGGCTGTATTTGCAAACACAGAAAGTCTCCCCAAGAGCAGTGCTGCCATAGTACTAGCACATAGTCTCTAAAAACTTTATACAGATAAGGTTATCCTCTAACTAGTGTAGTCAATGCTAATGGAATTGGAAGTCTCTCCACCTCAAGTCCTAAAGAATGAACTAGGGAAGATGATACAAAGGAGTGCATAACTCCTGAATCAAAAAAATCATGCACCCAAGTAGAAAACAAGCAAAGGGTACCTCAAATGATGTTTGGATCACCCGGATTTTTTAACTCCAAAGAATACAGTTGAGAAAGACCTGCTCCATGAAATCTCTAACCTTGATGATTACCACCACCATGGCCACACTTTTCTCTTTGAGGATGAGGATAATCTTAGGGGTATCCTTGACCAACCTCATCTCCTCCCTTCTAAAACTACCTCAACACAGGAAATCCTACTGCACGCTGCCTACTCAGATTGGTCGGTCACTGTTTTCATGGATAACCTCGACCTCCACATGAAAAACTTGTGTATGATACCTTGGTAGGGGATTGAGAGCCACCACCCCTAGAGAAACAAGATGATGGGGGCTGAGACCTACCCTTGGATGTCCAAAAGCTCTTTTTTCTAGGAAACTAGGAACCTTGGACCACAACTCTGCTATGTGAGGAATCTTGAATACTTCCTTCTTGTGACAATCCAGTTCTAGCCAACGTCCTCTCAATATCCTTTGCTCTTTCCAACACCTTGAGATATGTTGATAACATAAATGGGATGACCTAGTGCTAGATCTCTTGATGAAAATATTCCTTGAAATGCCTTGACTCGACCTCCTCATTTGGAAACAATTCCAAATCATAACAGAGAAGGGCCCTGAAATGGATCTCGAACTCCCATACACTGGAACTCCCTTATTGAAGGGTAATAATCTCCTGGCGACTAACCATATTTGCAGTCGAAGGAAGAAGATCATCTCTAAGATGGTCTCATACATTCTCCCATGAGACAATCAATTCCTCATGATACCCAAGGAATAAGAACCATTACTCTCTCACTACCCCATACAACATCACCACCACCAACAAAACCCAACACTCCTTCCAAGCACTGATCGAACTGAAGGCTATCTCCACATCCTCTAACTAGTTCTCTATCACTAAGTCCGAAATAGAGCCCTCAAACTTCTATAGACTCCGATGCTGAAACTCTCAAAGTTTCCTCCTCCAAGTGTCATTATCATAGACCTCTACTCTGTTGCGATCTTCTGGCACATCCTGTTGAACATCTTTTGCATGAATCTGATGACGACATTGACTTAGAGCCATATCTACAAAATAAATTTTTTTGGGGACTCCTAACCTAGAATGTGGAATATTTAAGATTTATTTATTTAATTATTTATTTATTCAAGGTTTAACCTAATCCCATGGTCTACCCATTTTAAACTTAGACACAAAGAAGGATGATGCATGATCCTTTCCTTGGTCTCTATCCCACAACTAATATCACTTTACTTAGTAGGACTAGTAAACTTAAAGGCCCATTCAACAGATTACAAGGGTCTTAAATACTTGTGTCTAGGTCAGTATCCTAAATTTACATTGCTTACTAAACTTATATGACATTGTTACCCTACTAGACTATGCAATCCTCACTTGTGCCTACCTCCGATCTCTATCTCGTCCATCAACCTAAACCTTTGATACTACTCTGTCATGACCCCTCTCTCCCAAAGTACCCCTCCTGGGCAGGAAATGAGATAAGAGAGATAATGATGTCCAAATCCCACCTCCAATAGGCCACAGGTTGAAAAAAATCACCAAGAGTATATCATACACATAGATGAGAGACATTACCCTATGAGATACAAGAAATGAGAGATAAGATAGAGACACCAAACAACTCCCGGTCAATAAAAAAGTAAAAGATCCCAAATACATGCATGCAATGTCATATAACTGAACAGCTACAAAGGAAACTGCAATTTCCAAAGGATAATCCTTGGAAGCGACCACAAAATCCCAAACAACTCCTGAACAACCTAAGATCTAGTAATGTCCATCCTGACCACCAACACACACCTGAAAACCTAAAAAATAGTTGATATATACATAGGGAGATAATAATAGGTATACCCTATAGGATCCTCCCAAGAGGCTATCATGAAAAAGTTAAAGAAAGTGTACTAAATCCCAGTGAATAATAAATAAATCTAACTTTTCACCTAAATAGGTATGCTATGTTCCTGAACTCACCATGAACATCTCTCACCATGTGTCACATATAAGAGATAATATAATATAATATCAAAATAAGGTACCCCGCTACCACTTCCCCACTAGTTTGCTGCTCTGCCCAACTTTGCAAGTCTTGAGCCATCTCTTCCCAAAAGAAGCCATCCTGAAGACACCTAGGCTAAAGTATCATACCATGCACCTTGTGTATCACATCATCTCATAATCCCATTCAACATACCCATATAGAAAATGAGTAATTTCCAGGAGTCACCACAGTTTTTATATTGTGTATTATACCTCATGTCATCACAACTCATACATTTCATACCTATAATAATCCATAGGATATTATATCCAGAGATACATGTGTGTGAAAAAACCACAAGACATTACATCCTTGTGCACACATATATGGGGAAATATAACCACCATGCATACCAGCACATAATACTATCGAGATAAGAGAGTGGGGCTAGAAGGGGTAGCCAACCATCTGTTCCTCACCTACCTATATGTTGGGGAAAACACTCTCCTAGAGTCCACTGAGTGTCAGTCACCCTACCATCATAAATGACAACCCATATCTTTAAAACACCTTAATTCACAATTTATTACATAAATATACACTTAATACAACACCATAAGATTATGAGTCCTAGTTTCTTTGGGAAATTAGGTACATAGCATAATAACTTGCAACAAACATACAACAAAATTATTGAAAACTTCCTTAACATGATCCAAAAATTCCATCGTTCTTCTAAAATTTCATGGGATAACCTGAGGACGCACATAAGAAAGAAGTGATCTATAAATCCTAGCAAGGGAACAAAAAAAGTACATCATAAGGTAAAACATTACATGTGATCCAAGATGCATATAAAAGTAACATAAAATGGATGTGAATCATAATCTTTAATAATGAGGCATAATATAACATGATAACATAAAGGAAATATATGAATGTGGAAATAACATAAATATTGACATCATAAACATAATTTAAGACTAAATGCCAAGACATCATAACATAATGTTCTTAGAATAACCTCCCATGCACCATACATGTAATGTCTCGGATTTTCTGTTTATTATTTTTAAATATTATATGGAATTATTTTGAGACCGGGCGCGAAGACGACACATCATTCTGAGGTCCAGTGAACCCGAAATGGTGGTTTGAACTTTTTTAGTTAAGTGAGTCGGCACTTGTGCGCGGTTGTGGCAGTTTCCAAACGGATGCCCGGATTAAAAATATGAGAGCACCGTTGTGTCCGGGACGACGACTTTACCTGAGAATAAGGCTAACCTCAACAAGCGCGGGTTGAGGGAAAAAGGTTAATTTTCGGACGTTTTAAGTAAAATAAAATAAAATAAATTAACCGGTTTATTTTATTTATTTTAAGGAAACATCCGCTGCAGCGTGGCGACGATGCAACTATTTCCTAAATTAATGATGCGTCATAATAACTTCAAAATGGAAAGTCAAAGTCATTAATGCTGCCGCGTAATTAAATGTCAACATGTTTCCCTTTTTAATGGGTTAACCAATTGTTGATCGTTGGCAATGCTTGAGAAGAACCTCTGTCGAATCCGCGAGGCGTTGGAACAATTCTCAACGACGAACGACAACGGATCGAAACCAAGGATCGTTGCGCCGACATTGAAGGATCACGACGACAATGACAACACGACGCCTTCATCAACGATCAATCCTTTCAAAAGGTAGGGGTTGTTGTTTTGATTTTTCTTTTCCCTGTATTTGAATTTAAACGACGAACGCAGATCAACCACGAACAAGTTGATCCTCGGATCCGTACGTTCTTACAGGAGGGTTTTATTTGGGATGATTTTGGGGAATTAATCCATGCTTTATATTCATGTTGATCTCTGCTCCATTTAAACCTATTAACGGGAGAGGATCAACGCCGTGATGAACGACGGCGGAGGTTCGTTCCTCAATTTGTTTATTTGGATCTCTTCCTCCTTTTTCCCATGCGTTCTTCACGTTCTTCACGGGGGACGAACAACGGATCGTTTCACATCCGTTCTGTGACGCAATGATCCCAAACCGAAGGTTCGACATAGCAACGTTCCCGTGGAGGTGCGGCGATGATAGCGGTCGACAAATCGAACCAGATCGGAAAGGGTGTTCTTCGAGTATTCTTCGCGCGGGAAGATCAATCATGTTTTCGGAGCCGATCGGAGGCCTGAAAATGACGGAAAGAGCTTCGTGGCATCGGGGCGACCAAGACCTGAAGGTTTCGTTGTGATCAGATGGTCAGATTAATGATCGAAGCACCTCGGGAGGCGTGACGGTGGAGGTCCGCATTTCTGGAAATTTCCAGAATACACGACGTGTACTTCCGAAGAACACGCCGTATAGTTCTGATGGTGGCGACTAGGGTTTCAGGGTCAGAGAAGGATAACACGGTGTGTGACCCCAGTCACACGGCGTGTTGGAACTTCCCCGAAGCTCGGCGTGTACTTCGGGTGGTACACGGACACATGATGCTCTACACGGCTTTAGGCGGCACAGCGTGTACAGCTCGGCAGAGGCGGCTAAGCGGAGCTCGGCGTGTATCCCTGGGATATACGGACATGGGATGGAGTACACGACCGTGTACTCCCTCACCCGGCTAGGTGAGGTCACCAGCGTAGGTCACCCCGTGTGCATATTGCACGGGTTGGAGTACATGGGTTGGTGACCGTGTACGGGCACATGGCCAGAGTACACGGAGCCAGCCCCAGTGACCCAGACACGGTGTGTACTCTGTACTACACGCCGTGTATAAAGTTTTCTACATGACCAGCCTCACGACACGGGCTGTTGTACACGGGCAGTACCCGGGGTCAGACAACACGGCGTGTATCATTTCTACACGCCGTGTACTTTTTGGAGAACGGCTTGGTCCTTTTGTTCACCGCGCCTTGAACGTCTTTCCTTTGGGTTAGTGCCCCTTCTTCTTTTCCCCTGAAGGCCAGGCATCATTCCCTCACGCCGAACTATGATCCCTTCAGTAAGACTTTTCTGTGATAGAGTCAGGCATCCATCCGAGAGGCCCGGATCGAGATCCTCTATCCATTCCAGACCCTAGGTAGAGTCAGGCATCGGTGTGACCAACTTTACCGGGCGTTGATCCTCTACCTAGCAGGTGAATTTCAGATGAGTCGCGGTATCCGCCATGGCCCTGGCAGTGATCCTCATCTGTGTATCGAGATCTTTCCCACTCAGGAGTGTGTCTCCCGTAATGAGTGCTTCTATCTATCATAACCCTTCCACTCAGGAGTGTGTCTCCCGTAATGAGTGTAACTATATCTCGTGATGGTTCCCGACGAACATCACTTCTCGGACGGACGTCATCAGAATTATAAGACTCGTGGAGTGTGTTCTCCCGGAACGAGTGCATCACAAAATCTTCGGACGGAATCCCTTGCGGGGGTATGCGGTTGCGTGACTTGTCTCTAGACCGCGGGTCTGGGTTTTGAGTATATCTGGTTTGTTTTATATGTTCTATAAACATATATTATGCATAGCTGACTGTACCTTTACTTTGTGTACTGCTTTGTGGTTTTCAGGGTCCTCTACTGAGTATTGTTATACTCACCCCTGCACGGGCTTTGCCTGCACGTCTGGTGTCTTGTGCAGATGAGCAGCCTTTTGATAGAGTCTAGGGCAGACCAGGACAGGACCGAGCTTTCTAAGTTTCCTACAGGCCGAGGCGTTCCTACGACTACGAGCAACAGTCCCAGTACCTTTGTGCTTATAGGTTGGACTTTGCAGTTTTTCAGACTCTTGCTTTTGGTGGGATTGTATTCTGGCCCAGTTTACTTTTACAGTACTCTCTACCTTTCATCGTACTCTGTTGGTTGGGTTTACTTTTATGCATGCATTTTTGTTCCTTAGTGTTTTACATTTCAGTATTTGTGGGCTTGGAGATGTGTGAGTGTGTACAGGTACTTAGGCAATGCCTCCAATGTTAGTGACATGCCTACTCGGTTCTATTCACCAGCCCCTGGCCTATTGGAGGCGGGCTTGGGGAGTCACGACGCGGGCCCCACCGGGACGGGTCATGACAGAGTGGTATCAGAGGTGGTCGGTTCTACCTTAGGACCAAGAGTCTGTGAGTTTGGTTGGGGCAACAAGTGTTGAGTGTTTCAGGTTCGGATTTCAGGCCAGAGACTCTAGTGTTGGTGCGGCGACGGACATATCCATACACCAGGACTCTGATAGCCTGTTTTTTGACCCGGTTCATGAAAACATTGGTTGCAGGGAAATAAAAGGTACATGCATCATATAGGAATGGGTTGTGTCTTCCATATCCTTGGTTTCATCTATCCAGATATACTCATTAACCGTGACACATCTTGTTTCTTTACAGGATGCCTCCGCGATGCGTACCCGCTAGGATTCAGCAGCACGATCACAAGGATGACCCCCTCAGTGATGAGGCTTCGATACAGGGACCAGTTCCCTAGGCGTTGCCACCAGGTGGTGCACCTGTTATACCACCATCGGTGGAGCATCCAGTGGTACCTGCAGTACTGACTGGCGAGGAGCGCAGGCTTAGAACGCTCCATGAGTTTCAGAGACAGAGGCCCCTCAGGTTCTGAGGCGAGCCTGACCCTCAGGCGGCTGAGGACTGGCTTGAGGTGGTGACCAGAGTTTTCCGTCAAGTGAGGACACCAGCAGACCAGATGGTGATCCTAGGAGCGAGCCTTATTCAGGGTTCGGCTGGACGATGGTGGAGTCTGACCACGCAGACTCATGACGAGGAGACTCTTTCGTGGACGGAGTTTGAGCGACTCTTCAGGGAGGAGTTCTCTCCGGTTACGCTGAGAGCTGTGCGCATCCAGGAGCTTCTTCAGCTCCAGCAGGGCAGTATGACGGTGGATGACTATTCATCGAGGTTCACCAACCTCGCCAGGTACTCGATGGATATGGTCAGGGATCAGTACTTCAGGGCTCGAACCTTTGAGCGAGGTCTACGGTGAGACATCCAAGATAGTGTCTTGCCTCTATGCATATCGACCTATGCTGGAGTGCTCGAGCGGGCCTTGGTGATCAAGAGCTTCTTGGCGGAGTAGAGACAGCCGCCGACAGTCAGCAGCAGGCAAAAAGGTGCGGAGACACCGGTAGTAGGGAGCCGACGTCAGAAACAGGGATCTGGACGTGGGAGACGTCATAGGAGGACCCAGGATAGGGGATCGACAGTCCATGGCTCTCAGGATGGATCCAGTCAGCCTAGGGAGAAGCGATGCTACGCATGCGACGCTCGGGGGCATCTCGCTAGAGATTGCCCGACACGTCGGGCTGCTGACAGAGAAGTGGTGGATGGGCCACCGAGATAAAGGCAGAGAATGGAGCAGGCAGATCCGCCAGGCGGCGGACATGGCAGAGGAGCAGGGAGAGCTGCAGGTGGTGGTAGACGCTTCGACTTACTTCCACCACCACCCCCAGGAGGTCCGCACTAGGCTCAGGGAGCTGGGGGAAAGGGACGGGGACAGCTGCATGCGGTCGAGGCATACGACCCAGGGGCTCCAGGGATGATTCGAGGTACGATCTGTGTCTTTTCTACCTTAGCTTCCGTACTCATAGACACATGTGCCAGTCATTCCCTTATAGCCACATGTCTTGTACAAAACCTCGAGATTCTGGTAGAACCGTTGACTCGATCCTTATGCTTGGAGACACCTACGGGAGGAGACTCGACGATCACGCACCTCTGCAGATAGTGTGATCTTACCCTTAGAGGCGAGAGTTTCGGTTGGAACCTCTTGGTGGTAGCGTCGAGGCCTTACGACGTCATTCTCAGTATGGATTGGTTATCTTCGGTCCATGCCCAGATTGACTGTTTTAGGCGAAGAGTGCGGTGTGTCCGCCGTGACAGAACAAGGTTTTCCTTTGTCAGAGAAAAGGAAACCCAGACAGCACAAAGTGGGCTGATGCATAGGAGGGTGCAGCCGATCACTCATGAGTTGGCTAGCCTTACCCTCGGAGCAGTAGATGTTATGAGCTCTCAGTTCCCAGCAGTGGTGGCGGAGTATGAGGACGTCTTTCCAGAAGATGTTCCAGGGTTACCTCCCCACCGGGAAATTGACTTCTGCATCGACTTACACCCCGAGACGACACCGATTTCCTCATCGGCTTATCGGATGGATCCCGTAGAGCTTCGCGAACTGAGGGTGCAGTTGGAGGATTTGCAGAGCAAGGGTTTCGTGAGACCCAGCGTTTCACCCTGGGCGGCCCCGGTCTTGTTTGCCAAGAAGGCAGACGGGAGTCTGAGGTTGTGCATGGATTACCAGTGCCTGAACCAGGTGACGGTGAAGAACAAGTATCTAATGATGAGAATTGATGACCTCTTCGATCAGCTAAGAGGGGCTCAATGGTTCTCGAAGATTGATCTTTGATCAGGCTATCACCAGCTACGAGTGCGGGATGAGGATATACCGAAGACGACTTTCAGATGCCTCTACGGTCACTATGAGTACTTGGTGATGCCCTTTGGCGTGACGAACGCCCCCACAGTGTTCATGGGGTTGATGAATCGGATCTTCCAGTCATACTTGGACCGGTTCGTAGTGGTCTTCATCGACGACTTCCTTGTGTACTCGGCGTCAGAGGAGGAGCACGCGAGACACTTGCGGATGGTTCTGGACGTACTCCGAGAGCACCAGCTTTATGGAAAGCTCTCGAAGTGTCAGTTCTGGATTCAGGAGGTCCACTTTTTGGGACATGTCATCTCAGCAAATGGAGTAGCTGTGGACCCAGCCAAGGTGGAGGCTGTGTTAGCATGGGAGCCACCTCGGAGCGTGACAGAGGTGCGAAGCTTCCTTGGGTTGGCAGGATATTACCGGAGATTCATCCCTGATTTCTCCCGGATATCAGCACCGATGACGGCCTTGACCAGGAAGGGGCAACCCTTCGTGTGGACCGAAAAGTCCCAGCAGGCTTTTGAGCAGCTAAGACAGAGTTTGACAAGCGCCCCAGTCTTGAGGTTGCCAGGGGAGGGTGTCGAGTACATAGTTTTCTGCGACGCATCAGGGACCGGGTTCGGCTGTGTCCTGATGCAGCGGCACGTGGTGATTGCTTATGGTTCGCGCTAGCTTAGGCCGCATGAGTAGAACTATGCGACCCATGATCTCGAGTTAGCAGCCGTAGTCTTCGCACTGAAGATATGGCGACACTACCTTATGGGCGAGCGGTTCATTGTCTACTCTGACCACAAGAGCCTCAAGTACATCTTCTCAAAGAAGGATCTGAATCTGAGGTAGAGGTGTTGGCTAGAGTTCCTCCAGGACTATGATTTTGAGATCATCTATGGTCCTGGGAAGGGGAACAAGGTGGTGGACGCTCTTAGCAGAAGGTCGAGCTCACAACTATCGAGTGATGCGATAAAAAAATTAGCCACGTTAAAGTTATCCTTCGTGGATGGTGAGGTCACAACCTACCTACAGTCGATGGTTGTCACCCCTCCACTCTTATAGCGAGTTAGGGAAGCACAACTTGGGGATGTCGACTGTGTGGATTTACGTGCTCAGTTAACCACAGGACATGTTCCTGATAGATTTTCGCAAGGTGGGGAGCATGTACTTCTTTTCAGAGGACGTACTGTTGTACCAATGGCGTTCTAGGAGGAGGTCCTGAGGGAGTTTCATACATCCCCTTTGGCGGTACATCCTGGAGTGGAAAAGATGTACCGGGATCTCTGATGATAGTTCTGGTGGTCAGGCATGAAGAAGGCAGTAGCAGAGTTCGTTTCTCGATGCCTCACATGCCAGCAGGTGAAGGCTGAGCACCAGGTTCCAGCAGGGTTAGCTCACCCCTTGGAAGTTCCAGAGTGGAAGTGGGATAGAATAGCGATGGACTTCGTGACAGGCTTACCACAGACATCCAAGGGGCACGATTCCATCTGGGTGGTCGTTGACCGACTTACCAAGTCGGCCCACTTCCTAGCTATCAGGGAGCAGAGTTCCGTAGAGATCTTGGGATGCCTCTATGTACAGGAGATAGCTCGGCTTCATGGCGTCCCCTCGACTATAGTCCCAGAACGAGACGCCCGCTTCACATCCCGGTTGTGGAAGGGATTGCAGGAGGCTTTTGGGACTCATCTACGATTGAGCACAACGTTTCATCCCCAGAAAGATGGTCAGACAGAGAGGACCATTCAGGTTCTGGAGGATATGTTACGGGCCTGTATCTTGGACTTTGGTCGCAGCTGGGAGGACCACCTACCACTGGTGGAGTTTGCGTACAACAACAGCTACCACTCCACCATTAGCATGGCACCGTTCGAGGCTTTGTATGGGAGACTCTGCCGGTCACCGCTTTGCTGGACCGACCCTAGAGAGTCAGCACTCATGGGTTCATAGTTAGTGCGAGCTACCACAGAGAAGGTGCAGATCATCCGAGAGCAGATGAAGACTGCACAGAGCCGACAGAAGTCTTATGCTGACAGACGACGGAGGCCTCTGGAGTTCGAGGAGGGAGACCACGTTTTTCTTTGGGTCTCACCTCGACGTGGGTTGCGAAGATTTGGCCGAGGCGGCAAGCTATCTCCGAGGTTCATCAGACCTTTCCAGATCCTGGACAGAGTTGGCGAGGTGGCGTACCAACTGGCTCTACCGCCACAGTTGCATTGGGTACATGATGTCTTCCACGTGTCGCAGCTGAGGAGGTACGTGCATGACCCATCGCACGTCATCGACTGGGGCGAGCTAGACATCGAGGATGGAGGGACCTTTGCTGAGTACCCGGTGGAGATCGAGGATCGGCAGGAGAGGATCCTTCGTGGGCGATCGATTCCCTTAGTGCGTGTCCGGTGGCAGCACAGGAATCTTCAGGAGAGCACGTGGGAGGGGGAAGCCCAGATCCATGCCCAGTACCCTCATCTTTTCGAGTAGCCTTTGTTTTAGCTTTTCGGGGACGTAAATCCCCAAGGTGGGGAGAATGTAATGTCTCGGATTTTCCGTTTATTATTTTTAAATATTATATAGAATTATTTTGAGACCGATCGCGAAGAAGACACATCATTCCGAGGTCCAGTGAACCTGGAATGGTGGTTTGAACTTTTTTAGTTAAGTGAGTCGGCACTTGTGCGCGGTTGTGGCAGTTTCCAAACGGATGCCCGGATAAAAAATATGAGAGCACCGTTGCGTCCGGGACGATGACTTTACTTGAGAATTAGGCTAACCTCAAACGGAGCGGGTCGAGGGAAAAAGGTTAATTTTCGGACGTTTTAAGTAAAATAAAATAAAATAAATTAACCAGTTTATTTTATTTCTTTTAAGGAAACATCCGCTGCAGCGTGGCGAGGATGCAGCTGTTTCCTAAATTAATGACGCGTCATAATAACTTCAAAATGGCAATTCAATGTCATCAATGCTTCCGCGTAATTAAATGTCAACTTATTTCCCTTTTTAATGGGTTAACCAATAGTTGATCGTTGGCAATGCTTGAGAAGAACCTATGCCGAATCCACGAGGCGTTGGAGCAATTCTCGACGACGAACGACAACGGATCGAAACCAAGGATCGTTGCACCGACATTGAAGGATCACGACGACAACGGCAACACGACGCCTTCATCAACGATCGATCCTTTCAAAAGGTAGGGGTTGTTGTTTTGATTTTTCTTTTCCCCGTATTTGAATTTAAATGACGAACGCAGATCAACCACGAACAAGTTGATCCGCGGATCCGTACATTCTTACGGAAGGGTTTTCTTTGGGATGATTTTGGGGAATTAATCCATGCTTTATATTCATGTTGATCTCTGCTCCGTTTAAACCTATTAACGGGAGCGGATCAATGCCGTGATGAACGACGGCGGAGGTTCGTTCCTCAATTTGTTTATTTGGATCTCTTCCTCCTTTTTCCCATGCGTTCTTCACGTTCTTCACGGGGTGACGAACAACGGATCGTTGCGCATCCGTTCTGCGAAGCAATGATCCCAAACCGAAGGTTCGACATCGCAACGTTCTCGTGGAGGTGCGGAGATGATAGCGGTCGACAAATCGGACCAGATCGGAAAGGGCGTTCTTCGAGTGTTCTTCGCGCGGGAAGATCAATCATGTTTTCGGAGCCGATCGGAGGCCCGAAAACGACGGAAACAGCTTCGTGGCATCGGGGCGACCAAGACCTGAAGGTTTCGTGGTGATCGGACGGTCAGATCAATGATCGGAGCACCTCGAGAGGCGCGATGGCGGAGGTCCGCATTTCTGGAAATTTCCAGAATACACGACGTGTACTTCCGAAGAACACGCCGTATAGTTCTGATAGTGGAGGCTAGGGTTTCGGGGTCAGAGAAGGATCACACGGCATGTGACCCTGGTCACACGGCGTGTTGGACCTTCCCCGAAGCTCGGAGTGTACTTCGGGTGGTACACGGACACATGATGCTCTACACGGCTTTAGGCGGCACAACGTGTACAGCTCGGCAGAGGCAGCTACGCGGAGCTCGGCGTGTATCCCTGGGATATACGGACATGGGATGGAGTACACGACCGTGTACTCCCTCACCCGACTAGGTGAGGTCACCAGCATAGGTCACCCCGTGTGCATATTGCATGGGTTGGAGTACACGGGTTGGTGACCGTGTACGGGCACATGGCCAGAGTACACGGAGCCAGCCCCAGTGACCCAGACACGGTGTGTACTCCGTACTACACACCGTGTATAAAGTTTTCTACATGACCAGCCTCACGACACGGGCCGTTGTACACAGGCAGTACCCGGGGTCAAACAACACGGCGTGTATCGATCCTTTCAAAAGGTAGGGGTTGTTGTTTTGATTTTTCTTTTCCCCGTATTTTAATTTAAACGACGAACACAGATCAACCATGAACAAGTTGATCCGCGGATCTGTACGTTCTTGCGGGAGGGTTTTCTTTGGGATGATTTTGGGGAATTAATCCATGCTTTATATTCATGTTGATCTTTGCTCCGTTTAAACCTATTAACGGGAGCAGATCAACGTCGTGACGAACGACGGCGGAGGTTCGTTCCTCAATTTGTTTATTTGGATCTCTTCCTCCTTTTCCCCACGCGTTCTTCACGTTCTTCGCGGGGCGACGAACAACGGATCGTTGCGCATCCGTTCTACGACGCAACGATCCCAAACCGAAGGTTCGACATCGCAACATTCTCGTGGAGGTGCGGCGATGATGGCGGTCGACAAATCGGACCAGATCAGAAAGGGCATTCTTAGAGCGTTCTTCGCGCGGGAAGATCAATCATGTTTTCGGAGCCGATCAGAGGCCTGAAAATGACGGAAACAGCTTCGTGGCGTCGGGGCGACCAAGACCTGAAGGTTTCGTGGCGATCAGACGGTCAGATCAATAATCAGAGCACCTCGGGAGGCGCGACAGCGGAGGTCCGTGTTTCTGGAAATTTCCAGAATACACGGCGTGTACTTCCAAAGAACACGCCGTGTAGTTCTGATGGTGGGGGATAGGGTTTCGGGGTCAGAGAAGGATCACACGGCGTGTGACCCCGGTCACACAGCATGTTGGACCTTCCTCGAAGCTCGATGTGTACTTCAGGTGGTGCACGGACACAATATGCTCTACACGGCTTCAGGCGGCACAACGTGTACAGCTCGGCAGAGGCGGCTACGCGGAGCTCGGCGTGTATCCCGGGGATACACGGACATGGGATGGAGTACACGACCGTGTACCCCCTCACCCGACCAGGCAAGGTCACTAGCGCAGGTCACCCCGTGTGCATATTGCACGGGTTGGAGTACACGGGTTGGTGACCATGTACGGGCACATGGACAGAGTACACGGAGCCAGCCCCAGTGACCCAGAAACGGCGTGTACTCCGTACTACACGCTGTGTATAAAGTTTTCTACATGACCAGCCTCACGACACAGGCCGTTGTACACGGGCAGTACTCGGGGTCAGACAACACGATGTGTATCATTTCTACACGCCATGTACTTTTTGGAGATCGGCTTGGTCCTTTTGTTCACCGTGCCTTGAACATCTTTCGTTTGTGTTAGTGCCCCTTATTCTTTTCCCCTGAAGGTCAGGCATCATTCCCTCACGCCGAACTATGATCCCTTCAGCAGGACTTTTCTGTGATAGAGTCAGGCATCCATCCGAGAGGCCCAGATCGAGATCCTCTATCCATTCCAGACCCTAGGTAGAGTCAGGCATCGGCATGACCAACTTTACTGGGCGTTGATCCTCTACCTAGCAGGTGAATTTCGGATGAGTCGCGGTATCCTCCATGGCCCTGGCAGTGATCCTCATCTGTGTATCGAGATCTTTCCTACTCAGGAGTGTGTCTCCCGTAATGAGTGCTTCTATCTATCTAAACCCTTCCACTCAGAAGTGTGTCTCCCATAATGAGTGTAGCTATATCTCGTGATGGTTCCCGACGAATATCACTTCTCGGACGGACGTCATCAGAACTATAAGACTCGTGGAGTGTGTTCTCCTGGAGCGAGTGCATCACAGAATCTTCGGACGGAATCCCTTGCAGGGGTATGCGGTTGTGTGACTTGTCTCTAGACCGCGGTTCTGGGTTTTGAGTATATCTGGTTTGTTTTATATGTTCTGTAAACATATATTATGCATAGATGACTGTACCTTTACTTTGTGTACTTCTTTGTGGTTTTCGGGGTCCTCTATTGAGTATTGTTATACTCACCCCTGCACGGGCTTTGCCCGCACGTCTGGTGTCTTGTGCAGACGAGCAGCCTTTTGACAGAGTCTAGGGTGGACTAGGACAAGACCGAGCTTTCTGAGTTTCCTACAGGCTGAGGCGTTCCTACGGCTACGAGCAGCAGTCCCAGTACCTTTGTGCTTACAGGTTGAACTTTGCAGTTTTTCAGACTCTTGCTTTTGGTGGGCTTGTATTCTGGCCCAGTTTACTTTTACAGTACTCTACCTTTCATCGTACTCTGTTGGTTGGGTTTACTTTTATGCATGCATTTTTGTTCCTTAGTGTTTTACATTTCAGTATTTGTGGGCTTGGAGATGTGTGCGTGTGTACAGGTACTTAGGCAATGCCTCCTATGTTAGTGACATGCCTACTCGGTGCTAGTCACCAGCCCCTGGCCTATTGGAGGCGGGCTTGGGGAGTCACGACGCGGGCCCCACTGGGACGGTTCGTGACAATACATGTCATTTCCTGAGATAAAAACAGTACCCAATGTATTGGAGTGCTATATAATTTTGGGCCCACCCGTCACTTTCATATCATGTACATGCATAAGTGTGACACATAGATCATAAAACATAAGGACAAATTTCATTAGTTTTGACCCCATAATTAAGGATTATGGGTTATATACATGTAAATACCCAATCAATGAATTATAGGTACACCTAGGTGAATACCCTTGAGTGGAAATGGTGATGGGTATTCACTACACAAATGTTTTGCATGGAAAATCACAGGATAATTTCAACAGCATCACGGGTGTACATAGAGGTTTATATACGGGGTTAATGAGAGTGAAAGGGGTCTTTAATTACTTGAGATTCATAAGCATAGTAAGAGGGATGTGTAAAAACATATCCAAACTTGAAAAATTGTAAATCAAAAGTCATTATATAAAGAAGGTGCTTGAATAAAGAGGAGAAGGAGATAATCCCTTACCTTGAGAGGTCACTTCTAAAAGATTATGGGGGGGGGGCTTCTTAAGAGTCTGGGGGAACCTTGGGAGGAATCTAGAGAGGGAAATTCAGACTAATTCCATGATTCAAGAGTTTTTAGTGAAGAAGAGTGGTAGGTTGGGTGGGTTTATATAACAAAAGAGAGAAGAATTCTTTATTAATTTCCAAACTTAGGTTTTGGATTCTATATGATAAAGTAGTCAAAAACACAAACCTTCCCATGATTCTTTCCCATGGTTTCTTCCAAATAGGAGTGAATTTCATTATTTTATAAGGTTAATAACTGAACACATTAAAATAATTCACTTGGTTATGTAGAAGTGAATCATGTTTATAAATAATTGATTTTCATACCTTAAAATGTAATATAGATTTTGGAGGATTCATTAAGGATTTATAAATTTAATCAAATTACTTTAAAAAAACATTATTTTAAAGGGATAATATATATTTGGTTGTGGATACCTTTTATGAAATAAATTATATCACTTTTGGGTCATTATGATGTCATAATACATATTGTATATTTATATCGTATTTAATCTTTACTAAAAAATTCAACTGTCTCAAAAAATTATGAAATAAAAATCGTTGGATAATTTAATAATTCTAATTTAAAAAATAAGATTTATTTTATCAAAAAAATTCTTTAAATATAAGAATTTACACTTTTAAATAAAAAATCCCCATTTATTGATAAATCCTAGTTTTTTTTTGACAATAACGGTTTTCTGACCGTTATAAAAATTACATTTGACTTTGTAAAATTATATTGTCATTTATATTTAATAAATACTATTTAATAATATTTTTTTATTAAAAAATCATTTATTTATAAAGTTATTGAATTCATAAAAAATAGTACCTTGATTCAAACTATATATTTCTCAAAAATACAATTTTTGGTTCATCGTATCACAATATAATTTTTATCAAACTCATTATTTAATCATTTAAAAAGTAATATTAAAAAGGGATAAATATAATAATTATTTTATGGAAAATAAAATATAAAAATTCATACCATCAGGGTCTAGATACATATCCCTTTATTACACAAATGAATTCCCTAAGGGTAAGGTGTGTGATGATGATATTTTCAAGGTGTGGTTTGACGAACATGGTTTGGGCTGTAATTTTGATGAGCATAAACTTCTATCATTAGTGTTTTTTCTCATGCTTTAGTTGTTGAATCTTGGCTTCAACTTGGTCAATGAAAAAACCCAGTGATGCTAATAGCTATATTATCAAAGATTATGATGCTTAACAGTTTTTTAAATCCGACAAGATATAACTTATAACAGTCTAAAATAACCAAATTAGTGCATGCATTTTCTATAACTACATTAATTAATAATGAATTTATTCATTTAAAAATGGAATTTCATTTATAAAAGTTCGGGTTGTTACATTCTCCCCCTTCAGATGATGGTACTTTTGTTTCATTTCCTCTACTAGTTCCCATGTCGCTTCCTCAAACTGGTGCTTCCACTATAACACTTTGACCAAATGAGTTGTCTTATTTCATAGAACCTTGTCTCTATGATCTAAAATCTTCATCGGATGCTCCTTGTATAAAAGATCATTCTCCAATGGTACCACCTATAGATTCAGTACATGTTATGGTTCTGGTATGTACTTCCCCAAGAGGGGTACATGGAACACATCATGTACTTGAGATAGGTTAGGTGGAAGTGCTAGTAAATAATCCACCGTTTCGATGCAATCAGGGATCTGAAAGGCCCCGATGTATCTAGGAAAAAGGTTTCCTTCCTTCCCAAACCTCATGACATTCTTCCATGATGATATATGAAGGAAAAATTTATCTCCAACCTCAAACTCTAGGTCTATTTGACGATAGTCTATATAGATTTTCTTCCGACTTAGTGCGGATTTCATATGATGTTGAATGGTTTGAACATTATTTGTAATTTATTGGATAAGATCAGGTCCCATCAGCTTCTACTCTCTAACTTTATCCCAGCATGTTAGAGTCTAAAACCTCTTCCCATACAGAGCCTCTTAAAGTGTCATTTGAATGCTAGAATGTAAATTGTTGTTATATGAGAACTCCACTAGGGGAAGGCGTTGATTCTATTATCCTTAGAAATCAATTGAACAAGATCTCAGCATATACTCTAGATTTTGAATGGTTATTTCAGACAAACCATCCATCTGAGGGTGATAAGCAGTATTGAATCTCAGCTTCGTATCTAATGCTTGTTAAAGGATTCTCTAGAACCTCGAGGTAAACCTTAGATATCGATCAAATACAATAGAGAGTGGAACTATATGCAGTCTTAACACTTTCCCTATGTATATCTTGGAGATTTGGACACAAGATAAATCCATGGTTATGTTTTCCCATTTTCATATTGGTATGGGAAATGGTTTCACTATACCCTTAGACTTGTTTCATTCTACCATGACTTATTGTCATACCAATCCCCGAGATACAAAATCTACAATATCTCTTTTCATATTATCCTAATAAAAGTTTTGCTTCAAATATCTATACATCTTAGTGATTTCTAAATGAATAGAGAAGGATGATCTATGCACATCATCCAAAACATCCCTCTTTAGTTTTGGGTTTAATGGTACATATATTCAGGTTCCAGACCTTATAACTCCATCTTCAACAAATTTGAACTCTAAAATATTCATGATCTTATTCTATAGCAACTCATCATCTTATGGTCATACTTGATCCTCTCCAGAATATATGGTTGATAAATTATTTGAGCAAGGTAATATTAAGATCCTTTTATTATTCCCATGTCCATCCTTTACATGCCCAAGAAGATTAGATCCCTTGCAATCCTTATTATGGATAGAGTTGTGGGATCCTTTCTACTCAGAGTATCTGCCACTTTATTTTCTTTCCCAGGATGGAAATGGATTGAATAATAATAATCCTTGATCAACTTTAAGCACTTTGTTTATGCATATTAAGTTCATTTTGTGTGAATATATACTTGAGGATTTTATGATTTGTATATATGTCACACATTCTATGTAGAGATAATTTCACCAAATATTTAATGAAAAGGTCATTGCTGCCAATTCTAGATCATGATTTGGGTAGTTCTACTCATGGATATTAAATTTGTGGGAGGTATAAGATATTAATTTATCATCTTTTCTGAGTACACAACCCAAACCCTTTTTGGATTCATCATTTTTGATCACAAATCCTTCCCCACTGATGGGTAATATGAGCACATGTGCAGTAATTTTCTTCTTCTTGAAATATTTAAATCCTTATTTTCATTCATTAGTATATAAAAATATGACACTCTTTCAAGTTATCTTGGTTATTGGGATTTAAAATTGTGAGAAGTTTCTAAAAAATCAATGATGGCACCCAACCAATCCAAAGAAACTTCAGATTTCTTTCACAGATGTTAGTTTTGGCGATCCTTAAATTGTCTCTGTTTTTGAAGGATCCATAGATATCCCTTTGATAGTGAAAACATGCCCCAAGAAGGTTTCTTTATTTATCTATAACTCACATTTACTGTACTTTAAAAATAACTTTTCATTTCGCAAAGTCTTCAATATAAAATTCAAATGCTCCTCCTTTATTTTGGAGTATATAAGAATACTGTCTATAAAGTTCACCACAAATTTATCAATAAAATACCTAAAGACTCTATTAATCAAGTCTATAAATATTACTAGAGCATTAGTGATTCTAAATAGAATCACTATGAATTCATAGTACCCGTACCGTGTACAAAAAGAAATATTGGGGATATCCTCCTTCTCCACCTTTACTTGGAAATATCATGACCAAAGATCCACTTTATAGAAGTATTGTGCTTCATGTAGATGATCGAAAAATTCATCAATACATGGTAGAGGATAATTGTTCTTTATCATGATATTATTGAGGTCATGATAATCAATTTAGAGGTGCATTGACCTATCCTTCTTATTGAAAAAGAGGACTGGTGTACCTCATGGTGAAGCACTTGGGTGTATGAACCCTTTATCCAAATTCTACCATAATTGTTTTTTCATATCCTCAAGTTCAACAATGAACATTCTATATGGAGTATTGGTTATTCTCATAGCTCTAGGTATGATCTTGATTGTGAACTCAACCTCACGATTAGGAGGAAGATCAGAAAATTCTTTGGGAAACACATCAGCAAATTCCCTTACAATGGTAATGTCATCAAGAATGATATCTTCTTTAGTCTCAATCATTTGATTTAGATACACTTTATCACAAGGAAATAATATCCATGATTGAGATTTTAGTTCTAAATAATATTCCTCCTTATCCTTGAACTTGTATAGAATATAAGGTATATTTTTAATACAAAGAGCGATTTCCTTATCTTGGAAATTTATGTTAGCTATATACAAGGAAAGCTAATCCATGCCCAAAAAAGTATCAAATTTATCTAAGGGGAGTATCATAGGGTTTGGTGGAAAATTAATCCCACAAATTTGGATATAGGATGATTCATATGATTGGAATGAAACACTAACCCATTCAATGTCCTTACTAGTAATTCGACTTCCATGTTTTGAGGTGGTGTTTGAACAGTTCTACTAAACTTGTGCGATATTAAAGAATACATAGAACCAGAATAAAAAAGTATATTTTCTATTCCTGAATGAATAAAGAGCTTACCTATAACCACTTCTTTGTTAGAAACCACCTCATTATTTGTGATTTTATAAGCTCACCCTTTATTTCTAGGTATTGGAGGTTGTTGTCATCAATTATCTTCAACAACCCTTGGCTTAAGGCATTGATTCACATAGTTTCCTTGTTCCTTGTAGTTGAAACATTTGACAATAGGTTGAGGGTTGACTTGAGCATTCCTTTCTTCCATCACATTAGTGGGTTTCTCCCATCAATAATTTCTAGCTAGGTTCCCTTCTTTACTACACCTAAAGAATTTCCTTATTATCCATAGGCAATTTCTAGGATGCTTCTTCACATACCTTTGACAAGTGGGGTGTTGGACTTCCTTTCCCCCATGAGATTTCTCCATCACACTGCCAGAATTAAATGCCATTCTTCACTTGATATCTCTAGAACCATGAGATCCTTGAGATTATTTGATATCCATATAAAATTTTACGACACATCAGACAATTTACTCATAGCTATAAAAGTACCAAAGGGATAAGGCTTTTCATAAACTCGGATTTAGCCCACCAAAGAAGCATCCAAATTTACTTCCAGGGGTAATGAAAAATCCAGTGGTGTATCATGCAAGTTTTGTGAAGTTTTCCTCATACACCCTAATGGATTCATTTTCCTTTTTCTTGAAGCTAAGGAGGTACCTCTCTATTTTTAATTTGGAGAGTGTGAGGAAAATATTTATCAATTTTTTTTTCAGAATTACTTCCACTCCATTGCTTTGATCTCCTCCTCAGGTTTTTTTATTTTTGACTAACTTCTACCATTGATCATCTTATCCTTACATATGATTAAAAACCAACACAAACTTCTCTTTATCAAAGCATTTAAGGATGGATAAGATATTGTAGGACCCCAGGACATCCTGAGAGGGGAGGAGTGAATCATGGTGTCAACTTTTTCTCTTAATGTGATGGATCTTGTCCCCACGTTGGCAGGAACTTGTAAATCCTGTATGATGGATATGATCAGCAATCGAACATTCACATGCAATGAGTTGACACAACACTTTTACTTGGTTCACCACTAAGGCTACGTCTAGGGAGCATACGCCGACAGGTTTCCGGTCGTACCTAATTCCACTATTCTTCACTAGTTGTGGATTACAATGGTTCGGGCATAGTCACACTGTCCCAGGCTCACTACCTTTACAAAAGTTCAGGGATAGCTTTCTGCATCCCTCAGGTCACTCCCATTGACTCCCCCTGGCTCACTGCCTTTGGTGAAATCCCACTCAGTTTATAGACATGAAGGTATCTTTCATAGATTTGCATTGAAGTATTTGCCTCTGCTTAGCACGAGACACTGCTTGCTTCAGAGTCCTGAGTTGATGCTCTTTTGTATTCAATCTTCTACTTTAGTGCAATAACTGAATGCACTAAATCTCCTTCTTCTCTTCCATTAATTCCCAATATCGACACCTGAGTGTATCGTTATATTTCCCTCTTTTTGTGAAGATCTGAGTTTAGTTGCATGAATCATTCTTCTTCTCTTCACAAATCACAACGAGGGTGTTAAACACCAGTCATGTGTGTGCGGTACAACTTCTCTTCATAAAACCAAATGGTTCACTGTTCTTCCATCTTCGAAAAGTAGATTTGAGAGTGGTAAGCACCTATCAAAGGCCTGCGGGACCCCCAAATTTTTCGCGCACCCTTCCAGGTGACTTGCGCGTAAAATTCAAACCTTGCGCGTAAAAATACCTTTTTGGCGCAAAAAAGTCTTTTTGCACAACTCTTCTTTTTTGCGCAGAACTTCCACTTTTTCGCGCAACCCTTCTTCTTTTAGCGCACCACTCTATACCTCAATTTTTCTACGTGTTAGATCTTGGTATTTGTCTAAGTGTCGAGCTCTCTTTAATGAGAGGGGTTCACCTTGTATTTATAGGCATTTTTGACCCTGCGTGTAAAACCCCTTCCAGCGCGTAAAACCCCTTCCTACGCGTAAAACTATCTCTCAGTTATTTATATTATGGGCACCTTCATTTTATTCTCATACACCACCTAGGTTTTTTGCACACCTCATGAATTTGTTATTTTTCATCATTCTAAACCTGAAGCCTCCTTTTCACATAAAACATCAAACCCACATTTTTCACACAACCAACTTTTCACACACAAGTTTGATTTTCCGTGTACATGGTGTGAACATCTTTGATTTTTTGCGCGCCTCTTTCCTTTACTGATTTTAATTATTTCTGATTCGAGATACCGCTTGCATGAAAAACTCACCTAGCTATTCCATGCACAACATTTTTCCACGCGCATTCCTATTTTTCTGCGCACTTCTTTGGATTTTTCACGCAGCCCATGACTTTTCCATTTTTTGATGTTCTGATTCTGAAACACCTCTTGCGCGAAAAACCTCTCCACTATTTTGCGCACGCCATTTTTTTTGCGCACACCCCTATTTTTTGCGCATGCTGCTGTTTTTCGCACATGCCGCTGTTTTTCGCACAACCCGCTGTTTTTCGCGCAACCCGTTGTTTTTCGCGCACAGCTCCCCTATTTTGCACCACCTTCAATATATGATTTGTCCATAACCTTCATGCTTATTTTCTAGGATTTGGATTCTTCAGAAACTCTTCTTCTTTCATTAAAAACTCTGCTATCGTGATATATGTCCTTTGATAGATCAGATTTAGCATCGTCAAATTTTGATATAATGTGAAATGCATGACCATCTCAGAATTCCAAGACCTTCCACACTCTCTGCTTCTTCAACCGTCATTCTCTACTTCATGCATATCATATGATTATATTCTTCATGTAGGCTCTTTCATGGTTCTCATGCAATCATGAAGAATTTCACGGTCTTTATCAAATCCCCATTCTTCTTCAATCATCCTTAGATGGATTATACCTCACCATTCTCCACTATTGTAAACAATGTGTCACCTTTGACACAATTTCTTTGAATTTATAATCAGTACAACAATCATCTGAATTTCCATCCCTCCATTTCATTGGAGTACTTCTTGATCTCCTTTATTTTGATCTTCATTGACAACTATTGACAACAAATACAACCTTATACACAAAGTGGTCCCAATTGATATTTCAAATGGAGTTGATCCACTATTTCATAATTAAAGGATATAAATATCCACTAAAAGTTGGAGACCTTTATTGCATAAAGGCCTTAATTGAAACTTTCTATCTCTTTAGGGAATTCAGGCATTCCTCCCAAATTAGGTTTCTATTCAAAACCCGATTCAATTGAGAAAGTATATTCACAAAGATCATGATTATTTCTCCCATTGGTTTGAGTATCTCATTTGGGTAGTCATCACATTTCCCCTCACATTGGTTTTCAACTCAGTTCCTCCTATTTCCACCCATTGACTAGAATAAAGGGAAAATAAGGGTTAATTATTTTTAAACTGTTAAAAATATAAATGGGAAACCATGAAAATTAAAGGGATAACTCATAAATAACATATATTCTTTAACCTATGAATTTTTAGGTTTTCAATAGTTATCCATGATCTATTTCCTAACATAAAATCTTATGAGAATTTTTATTCCCTTAATAATGGTTTGTAAGGAGATTGTGAATTTGAAAAAGTATATCCCCTAAAAGTGTCAAACTAGGTGTAAAACAAGGCACATTTTCATGCATTGAGTGGTAATTGAGTCCAGATCAATGCACCCTTTTTGGGGTTATTACCCCTAGGTACAACGGTGCCAGAGCCAAATCCTTCTTTAGTATCCAGTTAGGGATGTATTTTCTTGGAAACCACTTACTCAATACTTTACCAAAATTTAGGTACGTTTTCCTATGTTTAGTCTTATCCCTAGTTTTTTTACAATATTTTTATAATTCTAATCTCAAAAATAACTAGACTTGGATTTGATACCAACTATGACAACCCATATCTTCAATACACCTTAATTAATGATTTATTACACAAATATACAGTTAATATAACCCCAAAAGATTGTAAGGCCTAGTGTATTTGGGAAAATAACAACATATAATAACAAATTTCAATAAAAATACAATCACATTATTGAAAAATTCCTTAGCATGCTCCTAAAATTCCATCATTCTTTTAAAAATGCATGAGATAACTTGAGGACGTACATAAGAAAGGGGTGAGATATAAATCCTAGTAAGGGAATAAAAAAAGAATAGAATAAGGTAAAGTAGTAAATGTGATCCAAGATTCATATCAAGGTAACATCATAGGGGTGAGAATAAAAATCTTGAACAATGAGGCATGATATAACATGATAACATAAAGACAATACAGAAATGTGACAACAACATAAAACATGACATCATAAAAATAAGTCAAGGATAACCACTAAGACATCATAACATATAATTATTAGGATAAACTATCTTTAACTATACATGTCATATCATGAGATAAAAACATTACCCAAATTCATTGGAGGGTCATATAATTTCAGGCCCACCCATCCATTTCACATCATGTACATACATAAGTGTGCCACATAATCATAAAACATAAGGATGTATTTCATAAATTTTAACCCCATGATTAAGGAGTGTGGGTTACATACATGTAATTCCCCAATAAATTAAGGATAGACACAACTAGGTGAATACCATTGAGTATAAATGCATATGGATATTCACTGCACAAATGTTTGGCATGGAAAATTGCAGGATAATCTCAACAACATAACGGGTGTACATAAAGGTTTATAGAAGGGGTGAATAAGAGAGAAAGGAGCCTATAATTACTTGAGAATCATAAGGACAATAAGAAGGATGTGTAAAAACATATCCCAACTTTAACAATTGGAAATAAAAAGGCATGACATAAAGAAGGTGCTTGAATAAAGAGGAGAATGAGATGATTCCTTACCTTGAGAGGATGCTTTTAAAAGCTCAGGGGGAGATTATTAAGTGCTCAGGGGAACCTTGGAAGGAATATAAAGAATAAAATTCAGAGTAATTTTATGATACAAGAGTTTTTAGTGAAGAGGAATGATAAGTTGGGTGGGTTTATATAAAAAAAGAGAGGATAATTATTTATTAATATCCAAACTTAGGTTTTGGACTCTATATGATAAAGTAATAGAAACCACAAAACTTACCATGGTTTTTTTCCATGGAATCTGCTAAAGAGGAGTTATTTTAATTATTTTAAAATTATAATAACCAAACATATTAAAATAATTCTCTTAGTGATGTGGAAGTGAGTCATGCTTATAAAGAATTAATTTTAAAATCTTAAAATATAATATAGATTTTAGAGGATTCATTAAGGCTTAATAAAATTAATAAAATGACTTAAGAAACACTTTTTTTAAAGGGTAAATATATATTTGGTCATGGATACATTTTATGGAATATATTACATCACTTTTTTGTCATTATGACATCATGATATATATCATATATTTATACCGTATTTTATTTTTACCTGAAAAATTTGACTGTCTCATAAAATTATAAAAAAAATCACCACTGGATAATTTTGACGTGTTGATTTAAAAAATAATATTTATTTTATCAAGTCAATTTTATAAATATGATAATTAATACTTTTAAATAAAAAATACTCATTTATTGAAAAATACTAGTTTTGATAATAATAGTTTTCCAACCCTTATAAAAATTACATTTTACTTCATAAAATTATATTATAATTTATATTTAATAAATATTATTGAACAATAATATTTTATTAAAATATCATCTATTTCAAAAATTCTTGAATTCATCAAAAATCTTTTCTTGATCGAAACTATATATTTCTCAAAAATACAATTTGTGTTATATTGTATCAAAATCTAATTTTATAAAAATAATTATCTAATCATTTAAAAAGTAATATTAAAAAGATATAAATATAATAATTGTTTTATTAAAAAGAAAATATAAAAATTCACACTGTTAAGGTCTAGATACATAACCCTTTATTAGTCCAACAAATGCCCTAAGAGTTAGGTGTGTGATGGTGAGACTTTCATGGGGTGGTTCAATAAACCTGATTTGGGTCATGATCTCAATGATCATGAAATTATATTAGAAATAGTTTCAATCATGCTTTAGTTATTGAATCTCATCTTGGTCTTGGTCAAGGGGAAAACCTAATGATGCTATCTCCCTCAAAAGCTCTGATAAATGAGCTTTATAAGGTACCATCCTACTGGTCGAGCCCATTGCTCCTTCCTTCTGTATTAACTGGAATTTATCATAACCCTTAATATACTAATCTTAATGGTCAATATAAAACAACTATATTTTCAATGATTATGATTCTTAATGTTATTTTAAATCTAAAAATATATAACTTATAATGGTAAAAAAATAACCAAAGTAGTGCATGTGTTTTCTATAGCTACATTACTTAATAATGCACTTATTACTTCAAAAGGTAATTTTATTTATAAAACTTCAGATCATTACAAAATATGTTGGGTATCATATGAAATCAAAAAAAATATGGGATATAATATAACTCACAACCACACTATAAACATTAACTTACTCTCAGGCTCAACTGTATCTATCGTCACTCGGACATCTGACTGTCATTACTAAGAACTATATATCATATAAGCACACAAACAGTCAATGAGTTTCATTTAATTAATTATTCCCTTTTAAAATTTCACTTTACATTAATTGACTCATTATCCATTAATTAAAATTTTTATATTTACATCTCATTAACCGCCAAGTGAAGTCCATTCCCTCCAGGCATAATCCAACAGATTCTATGGTTCCTCAAGATTATCAATATTCTCAATACATTCAAGAACCAACCCCATGGGTTAAAACATTTATTAAGCATCATCATTCCATAATTTTGGGTACTCTAGAAAACATCTTAATCTACCACAAAAAGATGCATAAACCACGGTGGGGAAAGGAGTGTAGAAACAAGGAACCCGGCCAACCGACCTTTAAATAAATTTATTAACAAGAAAGAATATAATATTTTATAATAATTATAGGCAAGTATAGATTCAATCTATTCCATCAAATCCGGTGTTATCCTTGACACCACCATGCATATCACTATGCATCCCACCGTCATAAGCATCAACTGCTGCCACAAACCCATGCCTCCCCGCCTATATCTCATCAACCATTATCTATCCCAATATCACATCACATCGCATAGAAAGACTCACATACCAAGTAATATATAAGGAAAAAAACAACAAATAGAGTCAACTGGACATCTAGGCCCTATAAAGAATGCATCCATCCTTGTCATGCAAACAAGACCGCTTATCCCCAAACATTTGTCTTTAAAGAACAACTAGTTTTATTAATATCTTGGATTACTTGATTCATTTATCATAGGATACAACTATGGGAAACCTAAGGCATCAGTTATTATAAGAAATTAATTACTTAAACATAATTTCATGTATAACTTTCAATTTCAATAAACTTTAAGGGAAAATATGTAATAACCTGAAAAATGTACTTATTTTATTTATGGATCTCTTTCCTCCCAATAACTTTTTATTATGTTTTAAAATAGAAGCACATAGAATGAATTTTTGTTTTATGAGAACATCATACATAATGCATAAATTTGGACTAGTACAACTACGAACAATGATGGGATATAAACATTAAAGAGTAGTTTTCTTAATAAAATATATGTTTAATTGAGACAAATTTGATAAATTGATTTTTCAGACACAATTTGTGCTTTTTAGAAAAGATATAAATTATTATAATAAACTAATATTTTATTAATAATATTTATTTTAATGAAATAGTATGTTAAAAAAAATATTATTTAAATATAAATGATAAAATAATTTTATTATATCCTGGGAAAATTTTAAGTGTCATAAATTTAACTATGCCTTACAACTCACTAATTTTTAAATAAATAAGGATATCTATTTTTAAGAGTTAAAATTATCATATTTAGAGAATTATTATGATAAAATAAACATCATTTTTTAAATTATCATGTCAAAATTAGGTTTGGATGAATTTATGATAATTTTCTAAAATACTTTATTTTTTCATGAATAGTAAAAATATAGTTTTGGGTTTTCAATATGTTTAATGACTTCATAATTATCTCATAATTATGTAATAATTAATTAACCATGATACATGACCTAAAATATGTTATTTTATTAATATTTAGTCTTTTAATAGATTTTGATAAATTTAGAAACCTATAAATGACTTTTGGAATCGTAAAATGGAAACATTGATTTTAAAAACATTACATTATAGAAACTTTAATATTCCTTGACAAAATAGGTAATATAAAATTATTCTTAGTTATTATGAGTTTAGATAACTTAAAATATGATCCAAGTGTCCAAAAATATGGGCAGAAACCATGGGCAAGCCAATGGTTTTTCATATTTCACAACCTAGATTTCCAAGGCCCATATTTGAAAATTATTAAACAAATCCTCCACTTTTTATATAAATACCCACCTATTTATCCATTAAATTTCAATCCCAATATATCCTACTTGAATTTATGGTAGCTTTTTCTCCCAAGGAGTCCTCCTAAAGTTTCCTAAATCCTCTAAGGTTCCATTCCTCAATATTTAGGAGTTACTCTTCAAGGTAAGGGAATTATCCTTCCTTTCTCTTCAATTCAGGAACCAATTTTTGTAAATGTCTTCTAAATGTTATGTTTACTATCTTTTTATATCCTTTTGATCATAACCATACTTAAAAATTATGTTTTATCAATGGTATTTGATGTTATTAATATTTTCATGACTTATTATATTCCTCCTTTACTGATTTTATATGAAATGTGCATAATTTGTGTGAAATATTAATGTTTTAATATTAAGTATAATATTTGAGTATTTTTAGAAGTAGTCAAATTGAGTCAGTTTAATGTTTGAATTATAACTATCACTATAATGATCCAAATTGTGTTGTTATTGTTTTTTAGGATTCTCCTTTCAATATAAAACATTTCATTATAAGGAACCATGATCCAATTCTGCCATTTGAAGGGTCATATGGTCCTCACAAACAAGACCAAAGAATCTGTGAACAAACTGGACCAGCCTTGAAGATTGATTTACTGGGATCAATACAGATGTCCAAAAACATTAAATCTCCACCATAATTCTGGGGACACTACATTTCATCTTGGATAAAAATTTCAAGGCCCAAATACAAGTACAAGGGGCCCAAATAAATCTTTGAAGTCCAGACCACCATTCTGGCCGAGAATTAAAATCAGTATAGTATGCATGACATATCTCCTGATGTAAGAATCCAAGCGAGATGAGATTTTTCAGTGTGAAAGAGGAGATATAGGAGGCCGACTTTGTTGAAGAAACCATTCGAATTTGAAGGCATCTTAATATTCAAAAACCCTTTCACATTATGGACTTTAAAAAGACTGGATTGAAATGGACAGTTTAAGTTTGTTTATTCAACCGGCCATAACGTTTTATCCTTACGTCAAAATGACTCCAAAGTTTGAGAGTAGTCGGACAACATTATTTTCTACAACTTTGAAGAAGGAGATATTTGAAGATTCGGCTGTCTGAATTTAAAAATTGGCGATACAAGTGGAGGGACAGATTGGGAATGCAAACAGTCCACTCCTTGGGCTATAAATACTCTCTCCTTCTCTCCTTGAGAGGGGTTGACATTTCAGAAGAGAGAATATCATATTGGCACGACCAAAGCCTTGACAAAGGCTTGGGAGGACCTTCCATACTCAAGTTTTCACTTTAGAGACCTTTCCTCCTCTCTTTGTTTTCACTTACTTTTGTGTTCTTCATTTTTGTAATCTTGTAATTCTCTTTCTTTGTAATTCTGTTTTAATGAAAGTTACTTCTTCAATATCTTTTATTCTCATCCAACTTCTGTAGTTTAATATTTATGTTCCTAAAATAGTTTAAATTCAGTTGAATCCCCTTCCCTTCTTTTTCTTCCTCATTCAATCGAAAATCTGTTTTTAATTATCATCATCGTTCGTGTGTGTGTGTCAACGTACCACTCTTTTCTAATCCCTTTCTTTTTCTTATATTCTTAATTTATCATCATAATTATTTTAACCAGAATATTAAACATCTAAATGGATGAGTAAATCTCTCATTGGGGTGAGTTATAATTCGGGGATGTTAAGTGATTGAGAGTTTTGCTCGATGAGTATTCTTTAAATTAATATTGTGTATGTTAAACTTAATATGTCATGGATTAATGATATGTTTTGTTTAACGAGTGGTTTCCATGGGTTATTGGAACCATAAATACACTACCATAAATAAGTTTTGATTTAGATTAGAACCCTAAGTTAAGTTAAGGCTTGGATTAAAGCCTTCACACTTAGGAATTCCAATCAACGTCAACTTATGACATGAGTGTTAATTTAATGCAATACAAAGTAAGGCTCAAGGATATCACATGATTAACTACCCAATAATGAACTCACCCCAATCTTTATCAATTTGGTAAATCAAACATCATCCATAAATCATTTCAATTAAGCTCTGCAAACAAACCCCCCTAATCAAAATACAATCAACTAAAAACAATCGACTATTACGAAGTACCATCGCCGAGGATTCGACCCGAGTGCTGCTATACACATTAGCAGAGCACCAGAACTTTGACCGGTCGATAGGTGACAATCGGCCGTGCGTTTCAAATGGCGCCGTTTCCGGGGATGGTGCTTTAAGTAGTCATTCATTTCTGGTTATTGTCAAAAAAAAAACAAAAAAAAAACAAAAAAAAAAAAAACAAAATTTTAAAAAAAAAATTGAAAAAAAAACACAAAGAAAAACCCGTCTTCTCATAAAAATCATAAACTGAAAAAATACAAAGAAAAATCCGTCTTCCTCATCCTTTCTAAATCTCTCTGAATGCCCCACAGCCTCCCAAACAATCCCTCGGATTTGTTTGACCCTGAAATTGATAGAACTCTTCGTCGACTTAGTAGGACCATTAGGGATAACCAAATCACCCAAGAACCAATCATTGCCCTACCAATTGAATTCGATATGGCCAATCCTAGGGAACAAACATTGAAAGAACTCGCTGCCCCTGATATGAATTACCAACATCTTGGTATTCAATATCCAAACATAGAGGCTGACTTCGAACTCAAGTCGGGTTTGATTCACCTTCTTCCTCATTTCCATGGTCTAGCTGGTGAGGATCCTCATCTTCACCTCAAAGAGTTCCAAGTGGTCTGCTCAACCATGAAACCTTAAGGGGTTTCTGAAGAACAAATCAAGATTAGAGCTTTCCCCTTTTCCCTAGCGGATTCTGCCAAGTCCTGGCTCTACTACCTCCCACCTGGTTCCATAAACTCATGGGTTGACATGAAGAGAATTTTCCTTGAGAAGTTCTTTCCTGCTTCCCGAACAGCTTCTATCCGAAAGGAAATAAGCGGAATCCGTCAATTCCCTAATGAATCACTCCATGAGTATTGGGAGAGGTTCAAAAAGCTTGTGGAAACTTGTCCACACCATCAAATCACTGACCAACTCCTGATCCAATACTTCTATGAGGGGTTATTGGCTATGGAGCGAACTCTCATTGATGCCGCAAGTGGTGGTGCTCTTGTTGACAAAACTCCTGCAGCTGCACGAGAAATCATAAGAAACATGGCTGTAAACACGCAGCAATTCCATACTCGAGCACATGCTCAAGTGAAACAAGCCCAAGAGAATCAATCCATAGAGCCCAACAAGATGACTGAGTGGATGAGTGAACTTACAGGTCTTGTGCGTCAACTAGCGGTGGCTACCAAAGCCCCAACCTCATCTTCTCCACAGTCACTATTCCCTGGACCTATCAAGAATTGTGGAATCTGCAACTCTCCATCTCATCCGAATGACACATGTCCACAACTTCAAGATGATCCATCTGATTCATCTAGTCCAATGGAGCTCAATGCGGTATTTTCTCAGCGAAACTTCAACCCTCAACAATCAGGTTAGTTTCTTAGAAACTTCAACCAACCCCACTCTAAGCCCTTCTCTTCTACCTTTAACCCACCTCTGAGGTATGGTAATCCCATTTCTCATCCTCCTCAGTTCCCTCATCAAAATCCAAACCAATTCCAATATGGTCAAAGTGGTGGTAACATCCATCAAACTTATCCTTTTGTTCCTCAACCCCAAAGGAACAATCCTCCTACTGGATTCCACTATCCTAACGAGCCTTCCCAATTCCCCACCCAATACAATCGCTTTCCCAAGAACCAAAATCAAGGCCAACCCAATTTGGGACAAGCCTCTTCTTCTAAACAACCATGGGAAAGTGCTGTAGAGGATATTGCTTCCTTCACCCGTTCTAGCCTCAAGAACATTGAAACCCAAATAGGTCAACTTGCATCCCACCTGAGCCAACAACAACAATCAAATTCTTCCCAACTCCCAGCTCAACCATTACCCAACCCCAAGGGTAATGTAAGTGAAATTGCACTTAGATCAGGAAAGCAACTTGCTATGCCTCAAGATAAATCCTCAAACCCCCCTTTCGATGTTGATCTAGAAAATGAAAAGAACAAAAAGCTGGAAAAGGAACTTGAATCCACTCCTTCACCTCCTTCCATTCCTATAAGGAACCCAATTCCTTTTCCTCAAGCCATCTCCAAGCCTAAGAAGTCCTTTGAACCTGATCCTGAAATGCTCAACATGTTTAGATGTGTTGAAGTCAACATTCCCCTCTTAGATTCCATAAAACAAATTCCTAAGTATGCCAAGTTTCTCAAGGATTTGTGTACCCACAAGAGGCAACTTAGGACCTTTGAAAATGTTTCCACCCAGCAGTCTATTCCCATAAAGTGCAAAGATCCAGGGACCTTCACGGTTCTATGTCAAATAGGGAGTTCCAGCTTTGATGATGCACTCATAGACCTTGGAGCCTCAATAAATGTCATGACCAAATCCATTTTCTCCAACCTTGGTCTAGGCCCCTTGAACCCAACGGGTGTTGTCATTCAATTAGCCAATCGAAGCACTGCCAGTCCTGAGGGGATAATTGAGGATGTTCTTGTTCGGGTTAATGATCTTATCTTCCCAGCTGATTTCTATGTCCTTGACATGGAAGGTGAGATGAACTCTTCTCGATCTCCCATAATTCTAGGAAGACCATTACTCATGACTGCAAGAACCAAGATTGATGTCCATTCTGGCATCTTATCCATGGAATTCGGTGAGCAACTGGTCAAATTCAACATTTTTCAAGCCATGACATACCCATCTGAGGATCACTCTGTATTCTATATCCATGTTTCTGAAACTCCCTCTGAGAGTGTGTTGAATCCCAATCCATCATGTTCTTCCTGTTCTACTAATAGAGGAGTTTGTGAATATTTCATCCTCATTAACCAAGTGATTAATGGTGAAATTGATGTTGACATTACAAATGCAAACTCAATTGATCTAAAGGATCTTGAAAACTCTTTGGAATCTCATCTCACCTCTGACCTCCAATTCTCCAACATGGATGGTAATGAGGAAAATGAACTAGAATGCTCATTTGTTGATTTAGATCAGATTATCGCACATTCATCCTTTCCTATCCATGACTCTGAAAATTCTGTTATATGTGAAGTGAACCTTGAACCAATGTGTTTATATTGTCCTGATGGTAGTGATGTTTGTGATATTTGTACCCTAATTAATAAAGTGATCACTGGTGAGGTTGAAATTGACCATTCTTTGGCAAACAATATTGAAATAAAGGATATTGAAAATTTTATTCAGTCATATGACTCCACTGATCCTCATTACTCTACATCGGTAAGTGATGAAATAAATGAGTCAAAAACAATTGGGATCTCATACTCTACTTTTGTGTTATTTGATCCTTACATAAATGAACCATCAGAATTGAGCCATCTTCCTGAATTTCTAAGAATAGAAAACCATCACTTTGTGGATAAAATCATTCCTCAAGTTAAAGACCAAAGTGAGGATAGAAATATTCTCTTTCCAACCCCATTGAATTGCAAGCACACCAACAAGGATGGGAAGAAATTATCCAATGAATCATCAGGCCTCCTAAAGAAAAAGTTTTTCTGGAAGCACACTGAAGTTGAGAAAATCCGATGGCCACCGTCAGACTATGGGTAGTCCACTGCAATTGTCCAGCTGTAGACAAATAAACGCAGCACTTCTTGGGAGGCAACCCATGTTTTCTTTTACTTTTATGAAATTTCAATTTCTTTTTAGTTTTTCATTAGATGAATAATGAATTTTATTTTTCAGGTAACTTCCCACTGTTCTGGTACCACCTCGACTTCCACCGAATCCCCAAATTCTCTAGCCGACCCACCACTAGATGGAGAAGGCGACCCGCCAAATCCTAACCAGGGGGCACCTCTTTCCCTTTAACTCTCTCTCTCCTCAATCTCTCTTCCCTCTCTTCTTCTCTCTATTTCTTCTTCTTCCTCTCTCCCTCTCATTTTTTTTACAACATTCTTCCACAACCTTTTTTTTTTCTATTTTCTCTTTTGTGTGGATGTGTCATTAAAAATAAAAAAAATTTAAAAAAAATTAATTAAAAAAATGAAAATTAACAAAAAAAAGGGGTGTCATAATTACTCATCATCCAATATTGAAATTCTGTCCAACCATTTTGGAGAGTCAAAAGGCTTGTTTTAAACTCAAATATATTGAATTTTTATCTCAAACTTGGGTAAACAATTTTGTGTCAATAACAAACATTTTGAATGAACAATTTTTGGTGGAAAATGATTCTCCCCTACCATGAGGATTAACATTAGCCTTCATGCCAAGGTCATCTATGACCATATTTTTCATTGTGTGTCTTCACCACTGATTGTGAGTCTTGAGTTTGTGGACCTTCGAGCTGAATTTCCATCTTTTGTGTGCATTAATATGATAGAGGCATTTTCTAAGCCACATGAGAATCAGAATAGCCAAATAGCCTCTCGTTACCCTTAAATTGATCCTAATTTTGAAAGCCCCTTTGAGCCTATGAAAACCTTTCTTTTGATAGCCACATTACAAGCCTAATACCATGTCCCACCCAACATCTTCATGGATTTTCATTGTACAATTTATTGAAATTTAAGTGTGGGGGTAATGGACTTCATTTTTGGACGTACTTTCATTGATTTCCAATGTGTCATCATATGATTGAGGGCAAGCATCCATTCAAGTGTGGGGGAGAGTTTGTAATTCTGTGAGCTTTGGGGTGTATGTGTGTAATTGTTATTTGTACAAAAGTCATTGAAAAGTGTTCAAAAAATGAAAAAAATTATATTAAAAAAAATGAAAAAAAATAAAAAAAAATAAAAAAAAGGAATGGGTTGTGTCTTGGGTGGGTCAAAAATCATTCATCATCAACCTTTGATCTTGTTATAACTACTAAAATTAGTTCCATGAGGAGATCAAGCATGGTTTGGGAGATGACTGTGAGACTTATTTCAAGCACAACTTTCGAAAAAAAAAGAGCAAAAAGAGAAAAAAAAGAACACTTGAATCATCTTGTATTGTGTCATTATTGGAATTTTTCCATGTTGTACATATTCCATCATCTCACCCTAATCCATTTTCTATCTCCCTCACTTTTCATTCATCACACATTCATGCCCTTGTAAATATGTGTTTCTATTTCCTTTCAAATCAAATTTCCAAAAAAATGTGCATTGATTTTCCCATGTTGGTGTTTTTAACCCCTCTTTTCCTTTGGACATTATATACCTACCGTCCCATAGCCACTGAAAAACCCCTTTAAAGACCTCTTGATTCTTGTACACATTAGATTTGGGAATGGAAGCTGAGAGCTCTTACAAACTCTTGATTTTCACTTTTTGTTGGTGAATGAGTGAACCTCCTAAAATACATTTTTATCATCTTGAGAGGAGTAAGTTTTGAGTGCCTACATTTTCTAATTAAAACCTTGAACATGAAAAAATGAATTGTTTCTGATGCATTATTGTGAACCAAATTTGTGATGGAATTCAATATGGATGAGTGAAATAGTCTAAACCTCCCCTGATTGGAGAAAACAAAATTTTAATATTTGTTGGTGAGTGAAAATGATTTTGTCATGTTTTTATATTTGTTGCACATAAGGACACGCGCAAATCTAAGTGTGGGGGAGTTGATGTTATTAATATTTTCATGACTTATTATATTCCTCCTTTACTGATTTTATATGAAATGTGCATAATTTGTGTGAAATATTAATGTTTTAATATTAAGTATAATATTTGAGCATTTTTAGAAGTAGTCAAATTGAGTCAGTTTAATGTTTTAATTATAACTATCACTATACTGATCCAAATTGTGTGGTTATTGTTTTTTAGGATTCTCCTTTCAATATAAAACATTTCATTATAAGGAACCATGATCCAATTCTTCCATTTGAAGGGTCATATGGTCCTCACAAACAAGACCAAAGAATCTGTGAACAAACTGGACCAGCCTTGAAGATTGATTTACTGGGATCAATACAGAAGTCCAAAAATATTAAATCTCCACCATAATTCTGGGGACACTACATTTCATCTTGGATAAAAATTTCAAGGCCCAAATACAAGTACAAGGGGCCCAAATAAATCTTTGAAGTCCAGACCACCATTCTGGCCGAGAATTAAAATCAGTATAGTATCAATGACATATCTCCTGATGTAAGAATCCAAGCGAGATGAGATTTTTCAGTGTGAAATAGGAGATATAGGCGGCCGACTTTGTTGAAGAAACCATTCGGATTTGAAGGCATCTTAATATTCAAAAACCCTTTCACATTATGGACTTCAAAAAGACTGGATTGAAATGGACAGTTTAAGTTTGTTTATTAAACCGGCCATAAATTTTTATCCTTACGTCCAAATGACTCCAAAGTTTGAGAGTAGTCGGACAACATTATTGTATACAACTTTGAAGAAGGATATATTTGAAGATTCATCTGTCTGAATTTCCAAATTGGCGATGAAAGTGGAGGGACAGATTGGGAATGCAAACAGTCCACTCCTTGGGCTATAAATACTCTCTCCTTCTCTCCTTGAGAGGGGTTGGCATTTCAGAAGAGAGGATATCATATTGGCACGACCAAATCCTTTCCAAAGGCTTGGTAGGACCTTCCATACTCAAGTTTTCACTTGAGAGACCTTCCCTCCTTTCTTTGTTTTCACTTACTTTTGTGTTCTTCATTTTTGTAATCTTGTAATTCTCTTTCTTTGTAATTCTGTTTTAATGCAAGTTACTTCTTCAATATCTTTTATTCTCATCCACCTTCTTTAGTTTAATATTTATGTTCCTAAAATAGTTTAAATTCATTTGAATCCCCTTCCCTTATTTTGCTTCCTCATTCAATCAAAAATCTGTTTTTAATTATCATCATCGTTCGTGTGTGTGTGTCAACGTACCACTCTTTTATAATCCCTTTATTTTTCTTCTATTCTTAATTTATCATCATAATTATTTTAACCAGAATATTAAACATACAAATGGATGAGTAAATCTCTCATTGGGGTGAGTTATAATTCGGGGATGTTAAGTGATTGAGATTTTTGCTCGATGAGTATTCTTTAAATTAATATTGTGTATGTTAAACTTAATATGTCATGGATTAATGATATGTTTTGTTTAACGAGTGGTTTCCATGGGTTATTGGAACCATAAATACACTACCATAAATAATTTTTGATTTAGATTAGAACCCTAAGTTAAGTTAAGGCTTGGATTAAAGCCTTCACACTTAGGAATTCCAATCAACGTCAACTTATGACATGGGTGTTAATTTAATGCAATACAAAGTAAGGCTCAAGGATATCACATGCTTATCTCCCCAATAATGAACTCACCCCAATCTTTATCAATTTGGTAAATCAAACATCATCCATAAATCATTTCAATTAAGATCTGCAAACAAACCCCCCTAATCAAAATACAATCAACTAAAAACAATCGACTATTACGAAGTACCATCGCCGAGGATTCGACCCGAGTGCTTCTATACACATTAGAAGAGCACCGGAACTTTGACCAGTCGATAGGAGACAATCGGCCGTGTGTTTCAGTATTCCCTTGTTTCATCTCATTTTACCTTTTTTAAAACCACGTTTTATACCCATCATGCTGTTGAATTTACTTCTCAAATTTCTCTCTATACTTAAGAAATTCTCTTACATTTTCTTTTTGTGAATACCTAAACCTCTTTATTTTCTAAGGTTATTCACTTATATGTAAAAATTATTTATTTTATTTAGGTATTTATACATAAGAAACCCACATTCCCTTTTTGTGGGCTAAAAATGACGCAATGATCATGTTTTTAATCTCTTTTGTATGCCAAGATTTTTGATAAGAAACCCATTATTTATTCTCTACAGGTTATTTATAAAATTATTTATTATGATCAATGTGTCTGACATGAAATTAATACATATGAAAGGTACACCCTTATAGAACTACAATGCATTGGGTAAAGAATTTAATCTCTAGAGATGACATGTTTTATGATGCCTTGACAAATAACTTCAGTAATTATGATTTATGACACCTTGAGGATGAACCTTGGTGATATTCTTATGAATGTCCTATTTTTTATGTTGTATACATATTTACATGATATGATCCATGTCCTTTATTTTATGATATACCTCATATTCATATGATCATGTATTATTATATGCCTTTTTATCACATGCTAAGTGTTTATTCTGTTTATTCCCTTGTTGAGATTTTTCTCACCACTTTACTTTAATTTATTTCCCCAAGATATGAGATATAGTGATATGACTTAGGATGGAATAACAAGGATTCTCCCAAAAGAATTTAGTAATGTTTATTTTTATGTCATCCTTATGTAATTCGTGTAATATGTACCTAACTTCTAAGACAATAAACCCAAAAGATCTTTCAATTTATTAAATGTGTATTATGAAATGAAATATTTATATAATAAAAATTTGGGATGTAACAACCCAAGAAAATGTACTTTTATTTATGGATCTTTCTCCCCAAAACTTTTTATTATGTTTTATAATAGAAGTACATAGAACGACTTTTTATTTCCCAAGAACATCATACATCATGCTTAAATCTAGACTAGTAAAACTATGAAAAAAATGGTATATAAAAATTAAATAATAGTTTTCATTAATAAAATATATGTTTAATTGAGTTGAATTTGATAAATTGATTTTTCAGACACAAATTATATTTTTTTTTGAAAAGATATAAATTATTATAATAAACTAAGGTTTTATGAATAATATTTATTTTAATGAAATATTATGTTCAAACACTATAATTTAAATAAAAATGATAAAATAATTTTATTATGTATTGGGAAATTTTTAAGTGTCAGAAATTTGACTATGCCTTACAACCTGCTGTTTTTTAATAAATAAAGATTTTTATATTTAAAAGTTAAAATTATTATATTTAGAGAATTATTTTGATAAAATAAACATAATTTTTGAAATCATAACATCAAAATTAGATTAGAGTTAATTTATGAGAATTTTCTAAAATACTTTATTTTTCAGTGAATAGTAAAAATACAGTTTTGGGTTTTTAGTATGTTTAATGACTTTATAATTATGTAATAATTATGTAATAATTAATTAACCAAAATAAAATACCTAAAATATTTTATTTAATTAATATTATGTATTTTAATGGATTTTAATAAATTTACAAACCTATAAATGACTTTCCAAAATCTAAAATGGAAACTTTGATTTTAAAAACTTTGCCTTGTGGAAACTTTAATCTTACACACCAAAATAAGTAATATAAAATGATTATTGGTTATTTTGGGTTAAAATAACTTAAAATATGACCCAAATTTCAAAAACCATGGGCAATTCAATGGGTTTTTATATCCCATAACCTAGATTTCCAAGGCCTATATTTGAAAATTATTAAAAAAATCCTCCACTTTTGCTATAAATACCCACCCATTTATCCATTATCTTTCACTCCCAATACATACACCATGAATTTATAGTATATTTTACTTGAAATTAGTCTTCCAAATTTTTCCTCAATCCCCTAAGGTTCCATTCCTCAATGTTTAGGAGTAAATCTTCAAGGTAGGGGAATTATCCTTCCCTTCTCTTCAATCTCCAATGGCCCGAAGGCCTTCATTTTTTTTATTGATTTTGATAATACACCTTTCAAAGGGTGAGTTGGAACCCTTAAAAGGCCCATAGGTGTAAGTATTATATGGCCCGTAGGCCTTAGAGGAATTCATTTCCCGTAGGCTTCAAAAATTACAAACAAACCATACTAACTACTTGGAACTGCTCCTCCACAACATCTTCATCGTGAAATCATCTCTCCACCTTCACATAGTTGTTCAGCTAGGCTTTCCCATGCATACATAGGCTTTTCCCGATGGAAGGTCCCATACCCTCTCATTCTTGCAATTCGTTTAGCTTCTGCTATGGTGAAAGCTCCTTGCTCCTCCTCCTTCTGAAGCTTATTCCTTGTAGGTTGTCTGGTTTGCATCTACTATTAAGGTGGCCTAAAGGCCTTACTGACCCGAAGGCCTGGGTGGCCCAAAGGCCTTAAAGTACTCGGGGACCAAATCGGTGGCCGGAAGTCCCAAACAGGGGAATATTCATGGCTTCCAAATTTACTTCTCAAATTTCTCTCTCTACTTAGGAAATTCTCTTACATTTTTCTTTTGTGAATACCCAAACCTCTTTATTTTATAGAGGTATTAACCTAGATTTAAAAATTATTATTTTTTATTTTGGGATTTATATATAATAAACCCAAATTCCCTTTTTGTGGTCTAAAAATGACGTAATGATCATATATTTAAGCTCTTTTATATGCCAAGATTTTTGATAAGAAACCCATTCTTTATTCTCCACAGGTTATTTATAAAATGATTTATTATGATAAATGTGGCTGACATAAAATTAATACATATTAAGGGTATGCCTTGATAGAGATCCAATGTATTGGGTAAATAATTTAATCTCTAGAGATGGCATGTTTTACGATTCTTTGGTGAATAACCTCGGTAATTATGATTTATGACACCTTAAGGATGGACTATGGTGATATGATTATGAATGTCCTATTTTTATGTTATATCCACATTTACATGTTATGATTCACATTATTTATTTTATTATATGTCTCATATTCATATGATCATGGATTTTTATATCCCTCTTGATCACATGCTAAGTGTTTCTTTTGTTTATTCCCTTGCTGGGATTTATGCTCACCCCTTTCCTTTAATGTATTTCCCCAGGATATGAGATTCAATAAGATGAATTAGGATGGAATAACAAATTAATATCCAAAAATAATTTATTAATGTTTATTTTTTATGTTATACTTATGTAATTCATGTAATATATATCTAATTCCCAAGACACTAAACCCAAAATATCTCCTAATTTTTTAAATGTGTATTAAAAAATGAAATATTTATGTAATAAAAAGGTGGGATTTCATAGAACAATTATATTAACATGAATCTTTATTATCATAAAAAATAATTATTTCTAGCTTCATATTTTTTATCCAATTCCATTAACATATGGAATACAAAATTAATTAAACATGCTTCATACATCATTTGATTTCCATCAAATTCTAAGAGTCAACAGTTTCAAGAAACATGAATCTTTAATTATTTATCCAAACAATATTACCAGATTTATGTTATTTAACCATTTTCATCAAATTAAATATTCTAAACCATAAAATAACATATATGACAACAAATAATAAACATATATAGCACACTATCTAGAAAATCAAGAGGCAAACATTTATCATGATAGAAAACATACGATCACTACAACCATAAACCATTTTTTTCATTAATATGGTTTATTATTTATTAATATTAATTTCACCATCACCCAAAGATCTAAAACATGAATAATTTATGATTTCACATAAAATAATAGGATAAATGAAAAATACCTTACCTTAAGGGTTTTAATGTTTTTTGATCAAGAATGAAATAATAACATATATGATCACCTCTCCCTAAAAAAACTATAGCCTCACAAGAATGCCACACCACAACCATGCCAACAAAAATCAAATAACTTCATAAGAATAAAGGATATCAACCACCATAACATGACAAGAATGAACAAGAGGATGCAAGACCAATCATAGAAGAAACCATAAGAGAAAGTGTAAAAAACCACCTTAGATAACCACAGATCGAACATGGGAAGCTGATGATAAATCCCCATCGAAAGGTATTTGAAATGCCTTGAGATAGATCCTCTGGATTCCTGGAGTTGGGATAAAATAAAAAGGGTTTTGGGAGAATTATATGGTGTAAGAGGATTTATATAAACATTGCAGAACATACTTTCACAGTGTTAATGGGTCATTCATGTTGTGAATATCTCAAATTTAATTCCCACTAAAAAACACATCCCCTAGATCCACTAAACCCTGGATCAATTCACATCATGAACTATATGTTCACATAATGAGTTTTTAGGGTAGATTCATTGGATCTAATCCCTAATCCATTCATGTCATGAACCGATGGTTCACATCATGAATTGCACCCTATAAACTACTCACACAATCTGAGAGCTTCTATTTGGTCCACAAACTGAAGTTTCATGTCATGAACATAGTTCACACGATTAGCTTCTCCTAACTCTATATTCTAGCTCCCAAACCCCACTGATCCTACTATAGGTTTCCTCTAAGAAACACAGACCTCAGATACACACAAATGAATGAGCTAGAAGAATTTAGGCCCTTACAAGTCAAATATTATTTCAGTAAATCAAATCATGTATTATATTAAGGTAATTATTGAGTATAACTTAAAGCATGATATATATAAATCCATTCAGCTATATTATTTTATGAATATAGATTGATAAAATGAAATTAGAGATCTAAATTCAACTTTTGAAGGAGATTTCTTTATTGAAGGAAGATATGTTTCTTGATTCTATAAGAAGAAACATTTCATCACTCTTAGTTACATTGAAGATGATTATGTTTCAACATCACTAGATGAAACTAAAATAATAAGGATGAAATCAAAACTCTAGGATATGAGATTATAAATTTCATATTCATTGGTTATTTGGTGTGATAACAAAAATATGATATTTTTTTAATAATTTGATGATACATTAAAGGTAAAAAAACATTGACATAAAATACCATTTTAATAAATAGAAGTTGGATTGTGGTGAACTCAACTTGAAGTATGTTTCAATATAGAAATAAGTCACGTAAATCTTGATGAATCCTATTATGAAGGATGAATTCCAACACTTATAAGTGTTTTTGGGAGTAAAATGTCACCCAAAATATTTGTGAGTACATTATTTATATTTTCCCTCTTTCATTACTTTTCATTTATCAATGAAGGCAAAGAATATTTGGGAGTATTCCTAATCAAGTGGGTAATTTCTTACTGAAAAAGAGATAATAAAATATTAGTATCTCTATTTATTAAGGGGTATTTAAGATAAATAGGTAGAATCAAAGTCTTAATATGAGGGGGGAGATATAGGTTATGAGAAGATATTTGAGAGAAAATATATAAGTTGTTAAAATTCAATGGGAGAGTAAATTTTTAAAATTTAGGGGGAGAAATTTTTGGGGATATGATGAGGAGTTTAAGGATAAGTTGAAATTCAATTTCATTTTTTATTTTTGGTATCATGTTTTCAATTTCATTTTATATAATGTTACCAAAAAATACAAAGCGAGAGATTGAAGAACCCTTAAGAAGTTTTAAGGAACTTTTTTGAAGTAATGAGATTGGTTAATGCATTTATGTTATTTACACTGAGAGATAGAGTTTTATCACAAACATTACTCTATCTGGTTATGTGGCGTTTATACCACTCTTACATTGGGATCATATTATGGACTAGTTTATTGAGATGATGCTTATTGACTTATGAAATTGTTTACATATTATATTTATTAGTAACATATTCATGGATTTTTTTTGTGTTTGATTGAATTTCATAGGTTCTAAAGGAATAAATAAATCAATGAAAATCTAATTTTTTTTTGTAATTGTGGTATAACAACATATTTCTTAAGTTGAGTGAAAATGGTTTTTGAATAAGTATTAAAAAATAATCATGGTTCTAATCATGCTTCCTAGAGAAGTAATATAGGATTCACTGGTTTCCATGAGGAAGGAAACTGATTTTTGGTTTGGTAGATCATTTCATAATTAATTTTAAATGTTTTTGTATCTTAAAATTGATATGGAGAATGATTTATATTAAATAATAATATTTTGTAAGGAAAATCATGTCATGGTTATATAAATTATTTCATGGTTTATAAGTGAAACTTTTGTGGTTTTCTAATCATGATATTAAAGTAAAATACTATAATTTTTACGGAAAAACTATGTTATTGTCAAAGAGAATTCACGTTGTGGTTTTAATCAGAGCTATGGGATTCAAGAAGGAAATAATATTTGATTTTTTTAGAGATTTGAAATTTTAACCATGATTTTTAGATCTATCTTGAACAAGAAGAACCACATGATGGTGTAGGAAATCATGTCATGGGTTGCTTGTCTCTATGTAAAAATAGATTTTTACTTGGATATGATAAGAAATAACCACCCAACATTTACATAGATCTTACTTGAGAGGAAAGAGTCAGTTTTTGAGTGGGGAATGAGTGCATAATTCTAAAGTGGATAAAACAAACTTTTAAAGGGAGGAATAATATCATACTTAATTGATTGTTTTATTATTGATCATTATTCATGTTTTTTAGATTATTAATGTGTAATTTATGGGATACACACTAATTATTGTGAATAATCTTGTAAAGTGTTCAAGAATATCCCCTTACTTTAATTAACTTCAATGATAATATGAGAATGATTGTGTGATATGGGATAAAACCTGTTGATCACCAAGGATTATCTACTCATAAAATGTTGGTGAACCTTGTGAAAAACCATGTGTTGATGTTTTATTTCTTATTTATTTATCTTTTATCATGATTATGCAGCGTGAGAGGTTAATACTATGAAAAAATTTATGGAGAGAGAATTTTTTTTTTGATAAAAAAGTTTTATGGGAACTCATTTACCCCCTCAGTGCTCCTCAATTAGGCTCATTAATAAGCTTGAAACTGATTAATTCAATTCAATTCACAAGTGAATAATATTAAACATATTTTGAAAAAAATATCATTTGAAATTGATCTCTTGCTTATTTCTTTCATAATTTTTTTTAAATAGATCTTTTAATAATTTATTTGAACTTAAATCATACCCTTTTCAATTTTATAGTTGATTTAAAAATTGGTGAATTTTAAGTTTTGGACTTTCATGTGATCTCATTAGATCAACCATAGGCTAATTTATTTACTATATTTTAGTAGTTTAATTGTTATTAAGAGTTAATTATAAATTTTTTAACTTTTAATCCATCCATGGGATTTGATAATGACTAAAAAAGTGTCAATTTATGAAATTTTTGTTGAGTAAATAATTGAAACTAAAGCATTTAAATTCATTAGGTTCTTAGATCAACTTCATTCTTACCATTTTTTTTATCTTTTTTATGCTCAATTTACTTTTGTCTCTAATATTGTAGGTTGTAGGTGAATGAGTAAAACAAACATCACTTAATCAAGGAGAGTAGTAATGAATAACCCCTAAACTAAAACATTGAGATTAAATGATACCTTTTTAGTAATGAGTAATCTATGAGAATAAATATAAATCCACCAGAGGAGAAATAAAAGTTGATAGGGAAGTACCCTAATCAAATTATTTAACATCACGAATATCCCTAACCAAGGGAGATGAAAAACATAGATTTCATCATAATTTCCATTGATGGAGTTGTTTCACACACTGTTCAACTACCAATTTATGAAATAATTTCAAGATCAACATGATGGTATTTGAAATGATCTATGATATGGGAATTTTTTTTCAGAATGCAACATGAATATCCTCATGGAACTTATCAATTTTATTAATTTTTTTACACTTTCAAGAACAATCAAATGCTAATAATTCTATATGGATGATATAATTCACCCTTTTGAGTAAAGTTAAGCTAGTTGTTGGTTAAATAGATTATTTATATGATTCATCACTACACATTGCATGTTTTCCAATAAATTTATCGATAAGTATGTCCCAGAATCAAATATAATAAACCTATGTAATGATATTTATATTTCATTCAACAAGATGAGGATTCGGGATTTGAGGCGTGAGAGTTATTAAAGAAGATAATATGAAAATTACAACATTATGGATTATATATTTGAATCCAAATAAAAAGTTTCTATTAATTAATTTAGTAGAAAGAAAGAGTTGTAATTGATGCTTATTAAAATGAGGGATTAATTCTCAAAATAGTGTCCATCACTCAAAATATTGTTTGAGATATCACACAAGAAACATGTTAGGGAAGAATGATGATGATGAAGACACAAGAGGGGGTGGATTGTGTCCTTTTAAAAATTCTGAAATTTTTTTAATTGTCCCTCTTAAAATAAATATATTGTTTCCATCTCACTTAAAGATAAATAATTAGTGAAAAATAAATAAAGGAAGGAATTGGACATGATGATGTATAGTGGTTTAGGGCATAAAAATCCCATAGTTCACTCCACCAATTCTCTCTCCATGAGCTTAGTGATTTTTACTAGCAAGTCCTTTTCTCAGGGACCTCTACAAATGAGTTTAAATAGCTGTGACCATACAATAAAGATTTTAAAGTTCCTTATGGTTTTTTACAGGGAACCAAAATATTCAAAGCTAGTAAAATATACTAAAACTCCACCATGACTAAGTATAAGCACCCGGAACTTCAAGAAAAAGATGAGATACAGAAAACGAATACAATTTCATCTCATAGTTTCAGAAGAAACTAAGATATATAAAATATATTCAATAAATCATAAAAACATCAAAATAATATTCAATGTCACACGTGCTTCCTTGTCTTTAGAAAAAATCAAAGTGAACACTTAGTAGATGATAAACATATTTTTCACCAAATATTTGCTCTAATTATCACTTCGATGAACATCAATAGAAGATTGACAATGGATACAACAACAATAGCACGATGATCAAACAAAAAAAGATCAAAACATGTATGTATACAAAGTATATATCTTCAGAGAACTAGATACCTATCTATTTTTTAAAAGAATAAACTCTTAGTATTTAATAAGAATCTTGATTTACTTCAGTTCAAAAAGAACCAAAAAATCATCCTGATAAATCATGATCATTTGAATTTAAATACGGCCAGAGAAAATCATAACTTCCCTTAAAAATAAGAATTATTTAATTCATTGAATAATGGATTTTGAATCAGTCTTTAAATAAATTTAAATGATAAATAATACCTTGAAAAAATTGTTGTTTAAATCATGAAAATAATCCATATTTCAAATTCCGTAGCTGACTCGGATAAACATAGGGATGCACTGCATAGGGATAATATTCAAAAGTATGGTTGAAAATGTATAGCTGATACCAAACATAGGGTTAATGAATAATAATTTAATTATACAAACATATGGTAGTTGATAAAATTATGGTTCCTAATCTTGATGTCCATTTCAAATGTAGGGTTCCAAAAGTAGCAATTCTTATAAAAGCAGAGTTCCTGATCCTTATGTTCAATTTAAATGTAGGGTTATGAACAGTGATCCCAAACTTCTTCAGTATTCCCAAAATACTTAAGAAAATTGAACTTTATCCGAATTAAAAATAAAGTAATATAAGCCTGAAATCCACTTAAAGTAATTTCATTAGTAAAACAAATGTGGGTGTTTTTGAGAATCAAAATCAATAAGAATTTAAAGATAATTTTTAATCAAAATATTCCCAACAATATCCCAATTTTTGATGATCACAAAACCCATAAAAAAACATAAATTTTATATAAACACAAAAATACAAGATTTAATAACAAATAATTATACTTCTCCCCAACTAAATAATAATACAAATATCATATTTATCTAGATTTCACCTAGAGAAAAAAATAAAATAATATTTTAACAAAGGCTGTGTTTATCCATATTTCTCCCAAAAAAATTATCAAATGTTAACAAAGTATGTGTTTATCCATATTTATCCCCCTTTTTGTGACACCAAAAATAAAGTATGAATGAATTAATACACATTTAATATAGTACACGACTCTTAGTGAAGTTTATGTTTAGTTTAGAAAATGTATTCTAATAAATGAATAAGTTTAGATATAAAATAATGATAAATAGTAAATAGATAATAAATATTACTGAACATAAGAAGTTTTATTAAACATACAAGATTACAAAGATATTTTGGATCAGGTTTTGGATAGACTAAGGCGTCAGATGAGACAAAGGATCAAGCCTTTTTGATAGGCTAAGGGGTGCATCTTCACACTTTAAACTCTAAACTCTTTCAATCATTGTATAAAAAACATCTAAGAAAAGATCTATTCTTATTTAAATATATGTAGATATTTTTCCTATTGAAGATGAAGAAAAATGTATAACTAAGAACTCTTTAATCTCATCAAAATATGATTTAGAAACAAATTACCATATGATCTTCCCCATTTTATCAAATATTTTCATTTTAAATGCATCAAAATCTCTTCTTGAGATTGAATTATTCTGCATAATTTGATACTATGCTTGAAGGGATTCAAATTATATTTTTGAAACTAAATACTTTTTCAGCTCTTCAAAATATTTCCTAGAAATTTCAAGTTCTTAATGGATCCTTACTACTTCTCATTTTAAAAGATCAAACATAGATTCCATTTCCATAGTAATTAAATGAGAATTCTCTCTACAAAACAAATCATCATAATCAGATGGAGTTTTATAGGAATTTGTAGAATATATCCCACCTTCAACCATTTGAAGTGATTTAACTTATGGTTATTCACAACCAAGAATTTCTATACCTTTACTAGAAGAATTATCTATGGATTATTCAACTAAATAAACTAACTGTTCCCCTAAAAAATTAGTTAAAGTAGTAGAAAAATAAATACCTTACTTACATATTTCTTTTATCTCTTTCCCATAAATAATTTCTAAAAATCATTATTAAAAAAACATCACAAACCTTGAAATTCTAGTGTTTGAAGAATAAATATTTCTGAACAAGAGATATTTAGTCTTTTTAGGCTGCTTGGGATAGCTTCATTAGAGGTATTTGAATTTGACATTGTAAGGAAGGAAGATAGAATGTTTGAGAGAGCTTGAGAGAGTAAAAAAGGGTACAAGTTTGAGAGAAGAATAAGAAAGGGTTTTATTCTAATAGTTCTCAAGTGACGTTTCGATTTATCGAGCCAAAATTGTAGTGTAATCATTTTGGATTTTACATTTGAAAAGATAGGTTTTCATAAGAATGATTAAATAAGTAAAATTTTAATAAATTTAATTAATCAAGTTGACATAAAATTTAAAAACAAATTTTCAAATAGAATGATTTTAAAGAATATAAAGATCGATCAATAAAAAATTAAAAGTTTTACATTGAATAAACCTAACTTATCTTATATACATAATTAATACAAGCAACATTATAAACTCCCTCTTAATTAATTATTACTTCAAAAGTTAGGCCCAAAGAGTTATGAAAACATGTAAAATATTATTCAGTGAATAACATGGGATTCTCAATGAACTAAAATATTTATCAAAAAAATTAATTCATTCCACAATAATAAAATATTTAAACACATGATAAATATTTTGAGATAGATCCCCCTAAGACTAAGAATAGATATAAAAATAAAATTTTTCAAAAAAATTAAAACTTTTTCTCATGTTATAAATGAACAAAACATTTTAATAATTTATCACATAAAATAATAGAGTGATAAAATGACCCAACAATATACACATAAGAATGATCACATGTATAGGAATAGAAGATAAAACAGTTAAAAGTTTCCCCCCTATATAAAATAGTTAGTGCATTAAAATTAAATATTAAAATGGAAATGAAATACTTCCTGGATTTTAATAGTTCTGGCTCTAAGGATCTTTCCTTTTAGATAATGAACCACTTCAGATTTGGTCAATCTTTGTAAAAGTATTTGGTTTTTTTTATTATAAGAGATCTTCAAATATTTTTCTATCAGCCACTTATTGATATAATATTGAATTTTAGTGGCATACATCTGAAAAATATAAAAAACAAGTTCCTTTTGGTACACATATGCTTTTGGGTCTGATAATGTTAGTAATTAAAGATTTAGGTAACCAAATCTATTTATTTTGAGTAGAAATTCAAAATTTAGATTCAAATAAGGATTTTGAATAATGAATGTGATTGATACCACATAATTGAGGATTTATAAAATAATTATCATTAACATGATGTATATGAATACCATAATGAAAATATTTAATAGCATACATGATTTTACTTTTAGAACCTAGAATAAAATAATTTCTATATAATTTGGGTTTTTTCTCTGTTACTACCAATACCAAGATTTCCTTTATTATTAGTTTTATATTTAATGATAATTTTTTTTAGATAATTCTCTCCCATAATAATCATACTATAATATTATTTTAATGTATCAAATTCATCTAATAATTCCTTCATTTTATTTTCATACAAAGAACAATAAATTTTGGAACGACTAGATCTTAAATCTGAACTCTGATTTTCCAAAAATAAATTCAATATAAATAACATCATAACATTTTATGAGTTTTCTAAAATATTTCTTTAAAGATTCAAATTTATCTTAAAGTATGAAAAAATATTTATTAAGTTCACTATAAGAAATATTTTTAGAATTATAATTTTGAGAGTTAGATTTTTGTACCTCATCAGTGCAAGATATAAGACATAGATTTAACTTTTGATGCTCAAAATTAGATTTTGTAATAGATTAATCACTCAAATATTCAGAATCACTCCAAGTATCCTTTATAAATTTATTTCCTTTTGTTTTATAATTATATTTCATTTGATCTTAAAGCACATGAAAACCATGTCTCTTATGACCTTTCTTCTTACATTTGTAGCATCTGACTTATTTTTATTTATTTATTTTTAATTTATCATTTCTCTATTTATAAATATTTCTGAATTTTCTATAAAGATATGATAACTCATCACTTTAACCTGAATGACTAGAATCAGAAGATTTATCAATCTCAACTTTAAGTGAAACATTTAGTTTTTGATAGAAATATGATTTTCAACTTCTTCTTTCATCTAAAATTCATATATAATTAAGGTTCCAATCAATTAATTTATTGGAAGATTTTTTATAGGAGTGGGTTATCTGATTGCATCATATTTTCCATTCTATTTTGAGGGTAAAACTTTTAGAACCTTCAAATTTTGATCTGGTTCTGAAATTGGTTCTCTTAAGGAAGCAACACCATTGATTATTTCAATAATTATTCCATTCATTTGAGTGGTTCTCTCACCACCAAACATTCTGAATGTATCAATTTTTAATTTTTTAGTGTTATAAATCAACTATATGATATTATCAGTTTCTTCATAGGAAATAAATATTATATACCACATGTCATATACAGTAGCACACTGAGAAACTTGATTGAATTCATCAGTTCCTAATCCATAAAAAAAATAGCATTAATAACTCTTTAATTAAGACCATAATCAGTCTCTTGAGTATTATTCCACTTCTATGGATATTATTTAGGAATTTAATAAGGCTTGACTACTTTCACATAAACTCTTATTCTAAGATTATTCAAATAAATAATAATGCATGCTTTCTAGCATATATAATTATCACCATTAAAATAAGGAGCACAAATCATCAATATAACTTCTCTAAGATCATCCATTTAACATTGTCTTTGTATGGATATTAAAATTATACTTTTTAGTGATAGAGGAAATATATCCACTAGATCCCATCCTTTGATACCAATTATTATGACAGAATGATGATGATGAAGACATAAGAAGGGGAGTGAATTGTGTATTGTAAAAATATTAAAAAAATTTGAAGTGTCCCTGTAAGGTTTTAGATCCTAGAAGACCTTATATTTGTGAGTTTTGGGTGTTAGAGGTTCCCACAAGTGGTTACAATACATTTGGTGGGTTTTCAGATGAAAAAAGGAGATCCACTGCCAAAAATGGCATGGTTGCAACATAGAGGTAGGAGCTATGCCATAGTATTGGTGGTTGTAGTATAGTGAACCTCAACTACGACATAGGGGATATTAGGAGGAAAAATAAGGATAATGACTTTTTGGTGGTGGATATGACACAACATGGAGATTACAACATACAGGGTTTTTGAGGCTACTACCAAATTAAGGGTAGCTACGCAGTGGGTAGTAATCTGTGGTGTAGTTACTTTCTTGGAAGAAGGGGATCTACGATGTGGAGTTTAGTGCTACACCATAGGCCCCATATACACTTTAATTAGATCCGAACTATGATATTATAGGATCTTTGAACAAGGGTGGTTTTGGTAAGGTCCATAAGGCTACTCTGTATAATACCCTATGTTAGGGATGGTTGTGGTGTTGTCTAGGGGCTGCGTTATGGTCTCCAATTTTTTAATGGGTCTATAAATACCCCAAGACCCCCGAGACCCCCAAAACCCAAAATTTCTATAGATTTTCTCTCTAAAAATCTAGGCTCCCAAGGATGGTTATTGAGGTCCCTTGTATCCCCTTTCAATAGGGATTGATCCCCACATACTAAGACTGATCCAAGGTGATCCAAGGTGAGTTCTACCTCTTCCCTCTAGTGGTATCTCTCAGTTTGGTTCTATTTTCCTCCCATTTATTCTTTCCATGATTTGTATTTTGATCTACACTATTATAATATAAATTTATTGTTTTTTTTATTGGAACTTTCATGGAATGACATATTTGGTAGATCACAATTCCTCACAGGAGAGGTGATTGGAGCTCTGCAATGTTGGTCCATTTTCGTGCAAAGAATGTTGATGATTTCAAGGTAGGGGATTCATTTTTTTATCCTATTTATTTACATGAAATCATAAATTTATCTTGTTTTATCCTTTTTATAGAAATAAAATTAACTTAATAAAGATTAAACTATATTAATAAAGAAATTTGTTGTAGGGATCACATGTTGTTTCTTTCTACTATGATAATGGTTTACCTATTCATTTTCTAGATAATGTGCTATCTATGTTATGTTATATTGTTTTTTTATGATATGGATTAGAATTTTGTTCTTGATGAATATGGTAAATAATATAAAGCTGGTAATTTTTAATTGTTTGGATAAATAATTAAATAAGAGGCATGTTGAAATGAATCTGGTGTTCCATGTAATTTTATGTTAATCAAATTTATGAAAGTGGGCATGTTTAATTGAATATGATCTTCCACGTGTTAATGGAATTGATAAATAATGTGGATCATGTTAATGATTTTTAATGATAAATGAAAAGGAATTTAAATGAGAATGGTACTTCTCTATGTTTTTTGAAACTAGAATTAATGTTAAGAGCATGGTAAACTTTTGATATCTTTTTATTGCTTGATGCCTTATGTTTCCTGTAGTTGGAACTTGTGAATATTGAATTGATTAATTGAAGTTATACTAAGAAACAATTCTTTTATAAAGATAAATATTTATGTCCAAGAGTTTATATTTTCTTATAAAGGCTGAATGCCTTATGTTGGGAGCTGTAATGGCTGGTTTTCATGTGAAGGGTGAATGCCTTATTCCAGGTCAATGTTTCCCTATTAATTATACTTGTTTTCGTGTTTCCTTATGATGTGATATTTATGTGAGACTTTATGTGTGATGTGTTATGATCCTGGTATGACTGAGCCTGGGATGGATGATGAGATACAGATGGGGATACTCAGATGATGTTATAACAGTTTATGCCTGCGATGGAGAGATACATCATGATATTCATGTGGGAATTGAGGATGACACTAGAGATGAAGAAATGGTTAAATATAGGACTGCCCATTTTTGTGATAAAAGTTGGATGCTTTCTTTGTATGAATCCATTTAATGATTGACAGACGAGTTTATTTTTTTTATCTGAATTGCATTCCACATTATGTAAAGCAATTGGATGTCCTTGATTACATGTTTCCTATTGGTGGTATCTTATTATGATTTTATAAGAGTACCTAGTTTATGGAAGTTAAGAATTCCTAATAAATGTTTAACCCATAGGGTTGGTGTTATTTTAATGCAAAGTAAATGACCTTGATGAACTATGGAATCAGTTTGGATTATGCCCGAAGGGAATAGACTTGACTCTGATGATTAATTTAATGTAATATGGAATAATATGAATGGTTAATTAATGTAAAATGAATGAATTGATTAAAGTATAATGTTAATAAGGAAAGAATTAATTTAATTCAGCACTTTAAATGAATGTGTGCTTATAGGATATCTTTTCCGTAGCTATGGAAATCAGGTGTCCGAGTGACAATAACTGAAGTTGAGTCTAGGAATAGGTTATTCCTATAGTGTGATTGTGAGCTATATTATATCTTGTATATTCTGTGATTTCATATGATACCCCAACCATATCGGTTAGGGAGACTGACTCCTAGTGACTCTAATAGGGTGATTTCCCCAATATCCCAGTGGAAAGATGAATGGTTTATTACCCCCTCTGGCCCTACTCTCTTCTCTTGGTAGTACTATGTGCTGGTATACACAATAGTTATATTTTCCATATATGTGTATAGAGGGATGTAATGACTTTTGGTTATTTCACACACATGTATCTCTAGATATATTATCCTAAGGATTATTATAAGAATGATGTGTATGGGTTGTGATGGATCAAGGTACCTTAGTCAGTGTATGGGATATGATGGATTTAGGTATATTACCCAATGTATGATACACACCATACAGGCTAGGGTGGATCATGAAAATTACTTGGTTACTATTTGGTGATGTGATATGGGATGATGTGATGCATGAGGTGCATGTTGTGATATTAGCCTAGGTTTCTATAGGAAGGCTTACTTTTAGAGAGAGATGTATCAGGACACGAGACATTGCAAAAGTTCAGAAAACCAATAGATTTCCACAGAGTAGAGGTTGATGATGATGACACTTGGATAAGGACACTTTGAGAGTTTTAGTTCCGGATTATATAAAAGTATGAGGGCTCCATTTTAGACTCAATCAAAGAAGACATGTTAGAGGAGGTTAAGATAGATTTTAGTTTGATCCATGTCTATAAAGATCACTATTATTCATTGGATATGATGATTCTATGTGGGGAAGTGAGGTAGTGGCGGTTCTTATTCCTAAAGGGTTATGAGGAGCTGATGGTCTCATAGGATAAGTTCAGAGACAAGTTCTGATTAGATTTTCTTTCTTCAACCACGAAGGAGGCTAGTTTCCCAGATCATCTTACCCTTTGATAGGGGATTTACAGTATGTGGGGGTTTTATATCTATTTTATAAACCTTCTCTGATATGATTCAGACCTATTTCTAGATGAGGAGGCCAGGTCGGGGAATTTTGAGGAGGCTTTGTATCCAGAGATCCAATGCAAGGTCACCCCATTGATATTATAGATATATATTGAGGTTTTGGAATGGGTAAAGGTCATTAAGAGGATAATTTCTAGAACTAGATCATCATTAGAGGGAATTCATAAGTATTCCTTATGAAGTATAACCCTAGTTTGATGTTCCTAGTTTTCTGGAAAAAAGAGTTTTTGATTAGCCAGGGGTAGGTCCTCGCTCTCATTATATTGTTTCTCTGGGTGTGGAGGATCTTAGAACTATGTCAAGGGATTAGATGAATGTTTTTCTTATAGAGGCTGAGGTCATAAATACTGAGAGTGATCAAACTTTTTGACCAGTCATCATGTTCCAGGTGTTCAACTTCAAGTTTCTCTATTGAGGTAGTTTCAACTGAAATAATAGTGGCAGTAGGTTTTTCTAGCTTGTGATTAGCAAAGAGGAGATGGGGTGGGTAGTGGAAAACCCTGGGATACTCTTCATCATTAGATATTAGATCAAGACCATGGAGGCGGTCACTAACAAGGTCAGATAGACCATGGTGTAGGTCATGGTTAGCTTCACACTTTAGCATTGCAAGTGTCGGGTGATGCAGACATCATTTGAGGTACCCTTTACTTGTTTTCTATATGGGTGCATAATTTGTTTGATTCAAGATATACACACTTATTCATATCACCTACCTTCATCTATTTTTTTTTGAATTGAGGTGGAGAGGCTTCCAGTGACCTTGGCATTGACCACATTAGTTTGAGGTTGATATGATTTGTATGAAGTATGTAGAGACTATGATCTAGTGTTGGGGAATCATCTCTATTTGGGAGACTTAGTATGTTAAAGAATATAGCCACACAAAATCATCCTCAACATGGATTGGCTGTATTCAATATAGGATGATGTGTATTTCTTTAGGAAGTAGTTTGTGTTCTATGAATCTAATGGAGAGCCAACAGTGTTCATTGGAAAGAGAGACTCTCAGGTGGGTCATAGACGTGTTCCATCCTTGTCATCCTTGATGGCTGGGTTGATTCCAAGTTCATTGTAGTTTTAGCTGATGATGTTTCCCAGGGTTACGGAAGAGTACCCGAATATATTTCCATAGGAGTTTGTAGTGTTACACCCTTAACAAGAGATCAAGTTTAGGATTAATCTATATCTATTCATGTCTCCTATCTCGATGTATCCATATAGAATGATGACTTCTAAGTTGTGGGAGTTGTGAGTACAACTCAATGATCCGTTTTAGTGATGTTTTTTATGGAAAAGTGTGTCACCATGAGGTGTACCAGTTTTTTTCATAAAGAAGACTGATAAAACTTTACAACTTTGTATCAATTATCATTCCTTGAACCAAGTGGAAGTTAATAACCACTATCCACTTCCATGGATTAATGACTTATTAGATCAGTTAAAGGGAGTGAGTTAATTCTTGAATATTGATTTATGGTCCAGATATAATCATATGTGGGTAAATTATGAGGATATTGTTAGGCCCAAAAGGATATTAGATACCCTGAGGGGGGGGGGGAGGGTGAATCAGGGTATGAATATTTTTTTTTCGAAATTCTTCATGCCCCACTAGATCTTGAACTCTTTATTATAAGGGTCACTTTATTTTCTCTTAAGTGTTTATTCTGATATTATTCTTTCCTTATTTATATGATGATGATGAATTGAAAGTAAAGAAGGAATGAAATCACATATGCACACATATTTTTACATGGTTTAACCTCACTGGGCTATGTCTGAGGATCATACAATGATGATGTGGTGATATACCAAATCCACTAAGGCTCCCTACCAATTCAATGTTTGGGCTAGATCACTTCTATGCCCAAGCTCACTACCTTATAAGGTTTAGGGTCAACCCACTACTTTACCAAGGGTCACTTCCTCAATCTCTCTTTCTATGGCTCACTACTAGTGGATAAGATCACCTTCTTCCTCTTCCTTTGCTCACTACTCTAGAAAGGATCCACACACAGTTTATGGACATGTAGGTACCTTAATTATCAACAATGAATACATCCTCATTTTTAGATAGATGATCTATTGAAGATTCAATTTTATCCAATTGATGAATACCACTTTACCATAGATTTAATGGGAAATTTCTTCTGGTTCACACTTTGTATTTCATGCAACTTTTGGATGTATTGCACACAAATTTACCAACTTACGTGAAACATTTAACTTTGTTGTGGAAAACCGACTTGTGCGCAACTCTTTTGCTTTGCATGTAACTCCCTTGTCCATTTCAGACTCAAGTTCTTTTCTTGAACACATTTTTTTGACTAATTGCTTCATGAAACTCTCTTTTCACACAAATCTACTTCCTTGCACACAACTCTTACATGATTTAGAGCCCCAATATTCTCCAAGGGTTGAGCTACTCAAATAAGGGGGGTATCTATTAATTTATAGACCCGACTGACTCTGTGCATAAGTCTCTCACCTGCCATCCACTTTCCACACAACATTTCCTCGAGCGTGGAAGGCCATATTTGAAATTACATTGAGAGAATAAAATATTTTCATGCAAAATCTCCATATCTATTTTGTGGGTGCACACAACTTTTCTTTGTCATGAAAAACTCATCTTTCACACACATTTAAATATTTCATTCTCTTTATGCATTCGACATATTTTGATATGATGATCCCAAATCTTGTCTTGCATGAAAATTTATGAATTTCCATCAACCTTTCATGCAAAATCCTTTTCCAAAAACAAATGTCTCCATTCTATAAAATTTGGACCCAAAAATTTGGCAAACACTGGGAAACAATGCCATATTTTATACACACTTTTTTTACCACCTATTGAGCATCCATAACTTTTTCTTGAAACTTTGTCAACATAGATTGTAAAAAATATATCTAGAACTCAAAAAATGACTATAGAAAACCCACTTTGTCAATAAGCACAATCAACCCAAAAACACTAAAATGTTACCTTGAGGGATTTTTGCCCAACAATCTCCCCCTTTGGATTTGTTGATAACTCTTCACATTTTGATACTTCATTAAATATTCTTCCATATTTTACCAGAATTCTCTTATTGAATTTCAAATAATGATCAATGATTTACTCAACACATACTCTAATCCCACATGATCCATTATTGTAATGAGAAACATGAGTAGCATGTAAATCTCGCCAATGAAACACTTCATTACTAAAACCAGAAAACTGCTTTCATCATAAAATTTATCTTTCATGATATATATCCTTTGACTAATCACCTTTTCATCTTAAAATTTAAAACTACCCCTACTTCACAACCCCCTATAAACTTCTCCCCCTATCTTGATTAATACATTTATCCCCTTTAATAGCCACACTTTCTCCCTATTTTTCAACGAACCCAAAGGTCATCTCATTGTTTTCTATAACTGGGTAAATAACATATATCAACACATTAGGGAAAACACACCATACCTCAGGGATAGGGGGTCCCACATCCACACTTTTTCAAGTACAAGGAGTCGACTGAACTCCCAGATCCAGTCGATTCTATTCAAATGATTCTTTGGGTAAGGCCTCTATTAGAATGTCGACAACCTATAGCTCTATAGGCACATAATCTAACTTCACAAGCCCACACTCTACCTTCTCCTTGATAAAATGATACTTGATTTCAATGTGCTTTGTCATTGAGTGATATAATGGATTTTTTCTAAGATTTATATCTCTTGAATTATCACAATGGATTTTGATCAAAGACTTCACGTCAACTCATATATATTCAATCTGTTATTTCATCCAAAATAACTGTGTGAAAGATTGAGTATTTGAAATATATTTAGATTATGTGGTGCTCAAAGAAATTAAATCATGTTTATTTATTATCCAATAAATACAAAATTATCTAAGATAGAATGCACCACCTGACATTGATTTTATATTATCAGCTAATCTGGCCCAATCTATATCTATATAGCCCAATAACTCTTGCTGAGAATTTTCATTGTATATAAAATTGAAACCCACCATGCCCTTAATATACCAGATTATTATTTTCACTACAAGCAAGTGGATTTTCTTAGGATTTATTTCATATCATTCTTCTTTTCATGTTGAAAAAATAATATCAGGTTTTGTCTCTATCAAGTACAATAGACTACTAATGATTTTCCTATATTCTATTACATTAACTGCATTATGTTCACCATCCTGTGACAGTTTCATCTAAGTATCCACCCGAGTATTCATCTTTTTGGAATTATACATTCCAAATATTCTAAAAACCTCATTGGAATATTTATATTGAGAAATTAATATTTCATATTTCTTTGTGTCACCTGTAAACCAAGGGAAAAAGTTAGTTCACCAATCATTGACATTTCAAATTCACTTTTCACAAATTTTGTGAACCGTTAGCACTGTGATTTATCTGATTCACCAAATATTATTTCATTGACATATACCAACACCATAATCCTTTGATTACTACCATTGTTGACATAAAGATTATAATCAAATCCACCATGCTAAAAAATGAGATTTTTCAGAAACTAATTGAGATTTGAATACCATGCTCTCAATGCTTGCTTCAACCCATATAGTTCCTTTCTCAATTGAAAAACTTTGTTCTCATATTCATGAATGAGAAAACCATCTGACTGTTCAATATAATCCCCTTCTTTCAGAACCCCATTTAGAAATTTTGACTTGACATCCATCTGGAATACTTTGAAATTTATTTACACTACTATGATCAAGAATAATATGATTGTCTCTAGCCTTTAAATAGGTGAAAATGTTTCATCATCATTGATACCCTCTATCTAGGAGTACCATTTATACACTATTCATTCTTTGTTTCGAATCACTACACCATATTTATTAATCTTATTGTGAAAGACCCATTTAGTTGTAATGAAATTCTTATCCATTGGCCTTGAAATAATCTCCTAGAAAACCTCAAGAATTTGACTGATATAAATCATCAATACCAATTTTTCCAACTGATTTAAGATGTTGAATTAATATTCAGAATAGGCAGACCACTTGTTGGAAATGATGTTAATCTTCTATCACAACTTCTTGGTACACTGAAAACAATATGATGATACCATATTGTTAAAACAAAATAAATAATCATGAAATAAATAAATGTTGTTGCTTTCCCCCAATCAGTCTTCTTGATGTCATACAAAACAAACTTTTATCCTTTTAATACCATTGATGTTATGCATCTGATTAGGAGATAGAATTCTCCCCCTATGATGTGCGATTCTTCCTGTTATTAGACCCACTATTTAGACCCATAAACATTCTTCTTCTCCTACATCATTTATTCACATGTAGTACTTTTCAATGATCTATCAACAAAACGTATAAGCCTACTTATTTAGAACATGATGTAGGAAACAAGAGATAAAGTTAATAACACCACCACTTTCCATTGGGATCAATTACTTCCATACATCTCAAGAATCTATAAACCATTAAATCCTTTCAAGGAATTCTCACAGATTTATTCTTCAACTCTGGTGACTGATTTGAATCAGTTGACATTATAGAGCATATCACATCACCAATTTTCATCTTTTAATGCCACTTCCCCTTGGATTTTATCTCCCCTAAAACCTAAAACACTTAAACATAAATTAATATAATTTATACACATAGGGAGATGAGATTCCACTAGAATCCTCAAGAAGAGGACTATGGTTGGTCCAGATAGATCAACCCTTTGATACATTCTTACAAAGAATGATATTGTTTTTGTGCTTATTACAACTACCATGCCAACTTAAACTATTTTTTCCATATGAATAAGAATTATTTACCCAAATTCTGAATCTTCTTCTGATATTTAGGTTCTATAGGTTTTACATTTTTCAAAATTTGGTATTTAAGAACACTGGTACCAATTTATTTCTTTGAATCTCCACCAAAATGACATTTTTCACTATTCTTTGTTTTAGAAGGAATCTCTATATTGGTTGTATGCTCTTGATTCTTCCTCTATTGGACAAATATTTCCCCTACCTTCACCTCTTACCTTGGGGAATAATATACGAAATTGTCAAGACATTATTTTATTTTATCAGTTATCAGAGTTTCCTCACTATTTCTTGCTAGTGGTAGGTCCTTTACTGAATGTACATTTTTGTTACTCACAACTAGAGTAGCTCCTCCATTTTTCTTCTAGGTTCATTCACATTCTTTCCAAGAGAGATATTGTGAGTGTAACATAGGAGTTGATCGATACACATTTCATTGAGATCCTTGTGTTTCATCCATGTATTTAAAACTATTTTTAAACTTATCATGGTGCTTTCCAGTATAGCCCTTTTTGTTATAAACCACCAGAGTTGAGGATTTTTCTTTAGGTTTCTTTTCCTTCCCTAATTTCATCCACTAGAAATATCTTGATAGATTCCCATGATTATCACATATAAAATATATACCATTAAAAATAAACCTCATGTCATCATTTTTTAGTTGAGATGTTAATACAGATAGAGTACTTCTGTTGAAATTGACCTCATGGGATTCTTGACACATACTCATGGTATGTCCTATTCTTCCACAATAGTATCATTTCATGCCTACTTTATTCTAAGAGACACTTATTTCAGATTTATCAAGACATTTATTCTTATTCTTAGATTTAGAAGTATTTCTGTCTTCATAACATGAAAAATATTCTAAATCCTCTAAAAAAAACTTAATTTATGACCACGCATCCCATATAAATAGAACATATTTTTATTTCTTTCTATAAAAAACTTTTTAGGCCTGCTTCCAACACCTAAAGTATTTTCTCTATTTTTGTAACTGTTCACGAATCTATTCCTCTCATGCATGTGATAGGGTTTATCATATCCAATACCTGTTTTCCAAAACTAGATGGCCTTTAGGATGAGATAATAATTTCATGTTTTTAATATAAAATAGCATATTTTCTTCTCATTTAAGTTTCACCTTCTGAAGTGTAGTAAAATAGTAAATGAAAAGCATCCTCTAATTTGGTCTTTTCATTTACCTTAGATTCAAACACTTATTTCTTGACTGATTATAGATCTTCTCCCAATTTTTGAATCTTTTTATCCCTATATTCAAGTTGATCATTATGTTCTCTTATGAGAGTCTTCCCACTAGTTATCTCATCTTCCAATTCTTGTGTGATATTATCTATCATGTCATCTTGATCCTTTATTTTATAATCTTTATAGGAAACAGAATCATTACATCATGCATTATCCTGCTATAGTCTTTGGTTCTCCTAAACTAGTTAAGATAGTTGTGTAGAAAGATCATTATTTCTGGCATGTAGATTCTGAATTTCTTTTGAGTTTATATTCTTTTCCTTGTCACCAGCTTTGATTTTTTCTATCTTTGTAAACATCTTTTTCATTTCTTCAGCTTTGGAATCATTATTCTCCCTCAGATTAGTAGCCACATCAATAAGCCTTTGATTTAATAATTTTATCTTTTTGACCTCAATTTATAGTACTTGGATATGAGTATCTTGATACTTTTTATTACTATTTTAATTTTTCATCCAATTACTTTGTCATTTCGACAACATATATTGCTGGACTTCTTGTAATTTCTTCATCATCAGTATTTCCAACATCACTTGGCATGTTCTATTCTTTATTAATTCCTGCAATATCTTTGAATGAATAAGTAGTCTCACAATATGATACATTGTTGGTTTCCTTCAACTGAATCACAATATTTTCATAGATAGTTCCACATTGAGAAATTCCACTGAACTTCTTCTTCTTGTTTGAAGTTCTTCCTTTTCCATTTCACAATGAGATAATAGAAAAATGAAACTTAAATTTCAAAAATTTATTGAACCAAGTTAGATAAAAAAAATCTAATAAAAGAAACCAATCCTTTGATACCAATTTTTAGGCTCAGATGAAGATTGGATACCCTAAGGGGTGGGGGGGGGGGGGGTGGGGGTGAATTAGGGCGTGGATATTTTTTTCAAAATTCTTCCTATACCACTAGATTTTGACTTCTTTATTATAAATGTATATTTATTTTGTACGAACCCAGATCTTTATTTCATGTATGGATCTTGATTTTGGGTTGTTTTTGAGGAAAAAGGAAGAAATGAGAATTTTATAAGTACACGTCATGTACTTATGAGTACACGTCGTGTACCCGGGTACCACATACAACCACGTACTATCTGTGTAACGATCGAGTACATGGACGTTTAGGTGACTTGGTAGACCGCTTAAAGAGGGGGCGATTAAGGCTAATACACAGAGTGTACCTTTAATGAACACAATGTGTAGTTTTCTTTTTTGTTTGATAAATCAGAGCGGGGTCGCATCTCATATCCAAAACCCAATTTTTCTTCTCGTGTTTCGTATAGGAGTGCTTAGGAATGAAGAACAAATATTGAGCCCCCATTTATTTGTATGACATCCAATTGAGTCACCATTGGGTGCGTTGGAATTCCATTGGTGAGTTCTCAATTCCTCTAGATCCCTTTTTCATGATTCTTCCTCTCTCATGAGTTATTCAAGGTTGAACGTTTTTCACCTTTTTGTAAATCTATGCCTTTCTAGGCTGATTCATGGGCTAATATTCAAGGGTATTGATTGTACGACATCAAGGTAGGTGTTTTGTGCCTTTTTTTATTCGTCTTTGGATTATATATGCTTAAAGTTCCGCATACCCATGTTTTGAGTATTGCTTGATTTGGAATTTAACCCTGTTTATTACCTGCTATGGTTTGACTATTTGATAAGGGTTCTTTCCTATATGTAAGGATAGATTACTTTTTTTCGGGACACCCCATAGGCGTGCTTCCATTGTTTGATTGTTTATAGCTGTTTGGTCTATGATTCCTATTAGGATCACCTTGTTTCCATGCCTCACTTGTTAGGATGGAGTTGATGATTTATATGTGATGTCTGTGACATGCATTGTGAAAGTTTGACCAAGGGGAATTTGACTATGAGAGCTTCCTGAGGCAGGGTCATTTAGGCACGTTTTACTGTTATGTGACCTAAGGGTGTTGATCGTGAGATCTTCCAGGTGGTCGTCGACCCAAGGGTTTATACTGTGAGAGCTTTCCCAGGTGGTTGGTTGTGAATGATTGTTATTATGTTAGACCAAAAGGGGTTATACCATGGGATATTCCTAGAGGATCATTATTAAATAAATTTTTATGTTATACTAGAGGGATTATACTATGAGAAATTTCCCAAAAGGGTTGTTATTGAATGATTGAATGATCGTGATGATTCTACTAGGCCAAATCACAAGCTTGGACTCAGTATTTCTTGTTTGTTAGATGATCTTAAGAGAAATCTGTTTTTTACTATTACATAGGGAATATAGAGAATAGGCTAGATCATAGGGTTTCATGATTCAACATATTGAATAATTTATAAATCTAAATGAATATAATTAAAAACTATAGGATTGTTTACTTTTGAGTACTTCTTAGTTTATTGCTTCATTTATGCATATTACCTGCTATATATATATTCAATGACAGTTAGGCATAGATCATTTGGTGGTTGCTTACTGGGATTCATCTCACACCCTGTTTGGGTCATGCTTTTGGACCCAAACAGATTACATGGTTGTAGGTATAAATAAGGACAAACACCCTTCTTCATCAGGTACTTGATTGTTGTTGGAGCTAGAGAGCATGAGACCAAGATGAGGCTTGAAATGCTGTTGGAGTTTACTTGTTTCTTTTGTAATTTGGTTTCTATATTGCTTTCCAGCATTGTGAATTGTTTGTATGATTTCCTAGATTCATATTCCATGCATCATATATATATATATATTGTGACCTTCATTTGATTACTTTTAGTCTTCCGCTAATTACTTTTGTTGGTATTAATACTTCCGATATTGTTTACTATTTGTTATCCACTGTGTATACTCTGCCAATGAGGGAATAGTTTCCCCATTATCACACCTTGGCCCTCGCTACTAGTCGGCATCCTCTAGCGTTTGGGGAAATGCACTTGAGGTCATGTGACCAACTGGTTCTAGGGCACCTTTGGGTGAAACTCGGATCCGAGACGTTACAAAGTGGTGTCTAAGGGATTTTCTTTTATGATTTTCCTTACTATTTGGAGCCAACAGACTGGGATAGGAAGGAATAAGTAGTTGGTAATAATTTGTGTCTGGGAGTAGCTAACTCTTGTATAGGGAAAAGCCAAGTCACCTTGAATATTGAAATTTTTCTGGTTTTTCAATTGTTATATTTGATTTGATTTCATCGTTAGGTGGTTCACTTGTATTGTGTTGTTATCATTGATATAATTGAGGTTCTATTTTGTTTCAACCTGATGAGATGAGGGTATGCCATATCATTCATCATATAGGCAGTACTAGAGATCACATGTCATGCATTCTTGTCATGACATTTAGGACGCATTACTGATTGCATGCTATTATGATAGATGTTATGCTAGATATGCATGCTGTTGTGATAGATGTTGTGATAGAATACCTGATATTTTGATAGGGTATTGGTATATGTAAAGTTTCATTTGGATGAACACCAAGATTTTGTCCCTAAGGTGTCATGGGCCCTCTTGGATCATAATTTGGTGGATCACATTGAACTTTAATTGAATTATGTCAACTTATGATATGAATAAGTATTTAAAACTTTTATTAGTGGGGAGTATGGGATCTCACAGATCATAACTTGGAATTACTTGGATTTTTTTTTTCAGTTTTTAAGGGTTCCATAGAAGTTTCAGAGGATTATTGTCTGGAAACCCAGACAACACAGCGTGTGGTGTTATGAACACATGCCATGTGTTCTTCTGTTCTAGAAGAACATTCTTTTCTTAAGTACACACCGTGTACCATATATACACATCGTGTAATTTTTGACCATGTGACTGACTATGTGAGAAGAGACACAAGGTTGATAAATGTTTGATAGAACACGTCGTGTACTGGGAGTACATGCCATGCTGTAAAAGGACGTGTGTTCGGCCGTGTGACTAACAACACATGTGGATGAAACTTTAGTGGTACATTTTGTGTCTAGGGTAAACATGCTATGTAGTGTTACACCATGAGAGAACCATGTAATTCTAGATGTGTTGAAGAATTTGGGTAGGAGGGAATATTTAAGTGCACGCTAAGTATCAGGAGGAACACACCATGTGTATGGGATGTTACACGACTAAGTTAGCAGGGGTACACTCCCATATTAAAATCATAAGGGAACACACTGCGTAGTGGTTCTACATGCCGTGTAACCCTCTTTTGTAAAATTTGGATTATTTTCTTCTCATGTTCCATTATTGCACTTATAAGTTTCATTCCTTGATAATATTATACTGAGGTGTTCTCTGGACCTTGCAGAGTCATGCCACCAATATGTCCTCCGGTTGTACACCAGGTACAGGGCATTGATCAGACACCAGAAATGGTAGATCAGTGACTACTATCTAATCCTCCCATTGTGCCCGTCTTAGTGTCAGATGTTATACCAGATTCAGATGCTGATTCATAGTTCTGTGAAGGCTTTATGAGGATGATAAAGACTTTTCAGGTAGCACCACATCCTGCCCCAACTATGGTAGAGTTGAAGTGGGTGTTCCAACGGCATCATCCTCCCACTTTTTCTGGGGATGAAGGACAACAGACTGCAGATTCATGGTTGGAGTCCATGCTTTCTATCTTTGAGAATTTGGAAATGCCTCCTGAGAGGAGAGTGAAGCTCACAACTTACATGCTTCATTATTCCTCTAAGAGATGGTGGGATGTTATCTCACTAGTGGGACATCATCAGGATATGGCTTGGGAAGAGTTTCATAGGAACTTCTATGATTAGTTCTACCCCGAGACATTGAGGGCCGACCGAGTCTAGGAGTTCATGCATTTGGAGTAGGGTTCTCATTCTGTGATGGATTACTCTTCTCGTTTTACAGAGATTAAGCACTTCACACCTATTTTGGGAGGTGAAAAGTTATCACTGGATAATCCGTTTGAGGATGGTATCAGGTATGACATCCAATCGTATGTGAATGTTTTCAGGATAACTTCGGTGACTGCTATAGTAAATCAAGTGCTGATTACCGAGCACAATATGAGGGAGTGAGGAGCTGTGATCCAGGGTTGTTCAACATCTAGAGTTGGTAATATTTCGACCTATAATAGGAATTACCACAAGGAGATATCACTTTATGTTTCTTGAGGTAGCCTAGTGGTATGATACCGGTGTAAGAAGAGTGGACATACAAGATCACATTGCCCAAAGGACCCAGTTGAGTGCTGATCTTGCAGCAAGATGGGTCATATTCAACATTTCTGTAGGAAGTTATCACCCGCAGTGAGTGAGAAGGGATATGTTATGAATCCACATTTAGGAGAAGGACCACCAGTTTCTCATTAGTCAGGGAATTGGAGTTCATTAGGATAAGGAGTTGGTCATGGCAGTGGTAGCTAGATGACGAGTTTTCAGCAACAACAGGGTGGACCAGCTCAGGGTCAAAGGGCCGCGGTATAGGTCAGAATTTTGTGATGGAATAGAAACAGTAGAAGCAGGATCCAAAACCCTCTACAGTTAGAGGTATGATTCTAGTTGCCTTAGTTTTAGATTCTTCTACTTTTGATACTGGGGCTTCCCATAGTTTTATATCCGTTGCTGTTGTGGAGAGCCTTGGGCCCTGTATCTTTACTTCTAAGGATGTTATGATGATAGATACTACATTGGGGATTAGAATGGATAGTGTATATCAGTGCAAGGAGTGACCTCTTGAGGTTGGTGGGTGTCACTTTTTATGGAACCTCTATGTCATAGAGATGATAGGCTTCGATTTCATTCTCAGAATAGACTGGTTAGTCTCTTTTCAAGACTTTGTTGACTGTTATCACCGTAGGGTGAGTTTCACATCACTAGAGGGTGAATCTTTTATACATAAAGGTGAATGAGATGTCTAGGTGAGCATAGATAGACCCGAGCATCATGGGTTGGGAGGAATCATATTTTATATTGATAGTTAATATCTGGATGACTAGGGGACTTCACAGATGGACTTTCCTCCAGTGGTGGATCATTTCAGGAATATCTTTCCTGATGAATTTTCTAGTTTACCTCTAGAGATAAAGGTATATTTCTCTATTTATCTTGTTCCAGGAGAATCACCGGTGTCTATTCCTCCTTATAGGATGGCTACACCAGAGTTATAGGATCTCAAGAAGTAGTTAGAGGAGTTACAGGAAAAGGGTTTTATCCGACCCAATACTTCTTCTTGGGGTTCGCCTATTCTTTTTGCAAAGAAGGTGGACGATATCCTCATACTTTGTGTGGATTATTGGAAGCTGAAACAGTTAACGATCAAGAAATAATATCTCTTGCCGAGGATTGATGATATATTTGATCATATTTGAGGAGCTCGAGTGTTCTTGAAGATTTACTTGATATTCAGTTATCATCAGTTTCAAGTTATACCATCAGATATACCTCTTATAACCTTTCGAAGTATGTATGGTCTATACGAGTATTTGGTTATGCTGTTCATTCTCATGAATGCACTGACAGTTTTTATGGCACTGATGAACTGAGTGTTCTATCCTTACTTGTATTCTTTTGTGGTAGTCGTCATGGATGATATCTTGGTGTACTCTTACACTCGACATGACCATTCCACCCATCTTGAGATTGTTTTAAGTACACTAAGAGAGAATCATTTATATGCTAAGATCTCAAAATTCCACTTTTGGATGGATCAAATTCACTTCTGGGGTCATGTTATCTCAAAGACAGAAGTATCATTAGACCCAGAGAAAGTGAGAGCGGTAGTTTCCTAGGAGAAGTCGAAGAACGTCTTTGAGGTAAAAAGTTTTCTAGGGATGGATGTTTACTATATATTCTTCATTCAGGACTTTTCACACTTAGCAGCAACATTAAAAGGCCTGACTAAAAAGGGTGTGAAGTACTTGTGGACATATTCCTGCGATTCATCCTTTCAAGATATGAAAGGGAGATTGAATTCAGCACCGATATTGATTTTTCTAGAACCGTGCAAGAGTTACACCATTTACCATGAAACATCGGGTATCGGGATGTGAGCAGTGCTTATGCAGGGGGAAAAGTCATTATATATGGGTCTCGATAGTTGAGGCCACATGAGAGGAATCACTTGATGCACGATCTGAAGTTGGCTGAAGTTGTTCATACTTTGCACTATCGAAGACACTATCTTTTGGGAGATCATTTTGTGGTTTACACTGACCACAAAATCCTCAAGTATATATTTACTCAGTGAGATCTGAATTTGAGACATTGAAGGTAGGTTGAGTACCTTTAGTCTTTTGACTTCTTACCTACATGCCTAGAAAGGGGAACACAATGGCTGATAGATTGAGCAAGAGGACTCAAATACAGGCAATTCAAGAGGCCAGTAGTGAGTGGAAGCTTATGGCTATATTCTTCAGATGCATTTAGAGGTGTACGAAATATTGGGGAAGACATTTATTTCTTCTATATCTGTTACCTCTACTCTACTAGATCGAGTGTGAATGAGGCAGCTATCAGATTATGAAGGCCTAGTCATATGGGAGTATGTGTCAGGTGAGGACCCTGCTCCTAGGTGGACCATAGACGAGGATGTGATTTTTCATTTTCATGGACATGTATGGGTGTCAGTAGACATACGTGATTCAGAAGAGGATGGATATTACACAATCTCACTAAACATATTATGATGACCGACAGAGGTGACCTCTAGAGTTCGAGGTCGGAGATCAGGTTTTCTTATGTGTCACGCAGAGGTTTTTACATAGGAGGATTAGGAGATAGGGAAATATTTCACTGAGATAAGTCGAGCCATTTGAGGTTTTGAAGAGAGTCTGGCTAGTTTCCTATCAATTTCAGTTACCACAGAGGTACTGGGCTATGCATGAAGTCTTTCATGTTTCTCAGCTACGATGCTACTTTTAGACCTGTCTCACATTTTTCAACCCAAGGAGGTTGAGTTAGAGGTGGATGCATCCTTTGAGGAGAACCCTATTCGGATTGTGGATCATAGCATGAAGGTTATCCATGGCCGGTCTGTTCCTATGGTATGAGTGTTATGGCAGCACAAGCAAGTACATGATGAGACTTGGGAGAGGGAGGCCTACGTACAATCACAGTGGCTAGAGTTGTTTGAAGTTTCTTCTTCACCACCCTTGGAAGTGAAATTTAGGGATGAATTGTTTTAAGGGGGGAAGTTTTTAAGAACCCAAATATTCATTTCAGGTATAGATCTTGATTTTGAGTTGTTTTTGAGGGAAAAGGAAGGAATATGAATTTTTTAAGTATACGCAATTTACTTATGAGTACATGATGTGTACCCAGGTACTGCATACAACCACATACTGGCTATGTAATAGACAAGTACATGGCTGTGTAGGTGACTTGACAAACCGCTTAAGGTGGGGGCTGGTTAAGGCTACTATATGATGTGTACCTTTAATCAACATGCCATTTAGTTTTCTTTTTTATTTGATAAATCAGAGTGGGGTTGCATCTCATATCTAGAACCAACTTCTTCTTCCCGTGCTTTGTACAAGAGTGCTCGGAAATGACAAAAAAAGATTGATCCCCCGTTTCTCCGCCCGACCTCCGATTGAGACACTTTTGGGTGTGTTGGAATTCCATTGGTGAGTTATCAATTCCTCTAGATCCCTTATTCCTGATTCTTCCTCTCTCATGAGTAATTCAAGGTTGAACTTTTTTCACCTTTTTATAGATCTACACCATTCTTGGATTATTCAAGGGAAAACGTTCAAGGGTATTGATCATGCGACATCAAGTTAGATAGTTTGTGCCTTTAGTTGTTCATCTTTGGATTATATATGCTTAAAGTACTACATACCCACATTTTGGGTATTGCTTGATTTGGCATTTAACCCTGTTTATTACTTTCTATGGTTTGACTGTTTTATAAGGTTCATTACCCATGCGTAAGTATATATTATTCATTTTCAGGACACCCCATGGGTGTGATTCCCATGTTTGATTGTTTATGGACATTTGGTCTAAGATTCATGTTAGGATCACCTTGTTTCCATGCCTCTCTTGTTAGGATGGAGTTTATGATTTATATGTGATGTCTGTGATATGGATTGTGAAAGTTTGACCAAGGGGAATTTGAATTTGAGAGATTCCCAAGGTAGGATCATTTAATTATGTTTTACTATTATGTGACCAAATGGTATTGACTGTGAGAGCTGTTAGGTAGTCATCGACCCAGTGGTTTAGACTGTGAGAGATTTCCCAGGTGGTTAGTTATAAATGATTTCTATTATGTTAGAACAAAAGGGGTTTGACTGTGAGAGATTCCAATAGGTTCGTTATTAAATGAATTATTATGTTATACCAGAGGGATTAGACTATGAGAAATTTACCAAAAGGTTCATTATTGAATGATTGAATGATTGTGATGAGTCTTCCAGGACAAATCACAAGCTTGGACTCAGTCTTACTTGTTTGTTAGATAGTATTCTGAGACATCTATTTGTTACTATTACACAGGGGATACATAGATTAGGATAGATCCCATGGTTACATGATTCAACATATTGAATAATTGATAAATGTAAATGAATGTAATTGAAAACTATAGAATTGTTTACTTTTGAGTACTTCCTAGTTTATTTCTTTATTTATGCATATTACCTACTATATATATATTCACTGGCAGTTAGGTACAGATATTTTGGTGTTTTCCTACTGATATTCGTCTCACACCTTGTTTGGGTCATGTTTTTAGACCCAAACAGATTATATGGTTGTAGGTATAGATAAGGTCAATCACCTTTCTTCATCAGGTACTTGATTGTTGTTGGAGCTGGAGAGCATGGGACTAAGCTGAGGCCTGCGATGCTACTGGAGTTTACTTGTTTATTTTTTTACTTTGGTTTCTGTATTTCTTTCCAGTATTGTGACTTGTTTGGCTACTTTCCTATATATATATATATTCCATGCATCATATATATATATATATATATATTGTGGCCTCTGTTGGTGTTAAGGCCAATAGGGGCCTATATACCCTGAGAGGGGGGGTGAATCAGGGTATGGATATTCTTTTTCAAAAGTTCTTTCTGCCCCACTGGATCTTGACCTCTTTGTTACAAGGGTCACTTTGTTTGCACTTGTGTGGTTACTGTGATCACTTGTCTCATTTACCTGATGATGATGCTTTGAATGCAATGCAGGAAAGTAAGCAGGCAGACACAGAGATTTTTACTTGGTTCACCGCTAAGGGCTACGTCCAAGGAGCATACGCCGACAAGTTGCCGGTTCGTACCAAATTCCACTAGGCTTCACTAGCTGTGGATTACAATGTTCGGGCTAGATCACTTCTATGCCCAGGCTCACTGCCTATACAAGGTTTAGGGTCAGCTCACTGCTTTCCCAAGGGTCACTCCCTGTTTCTCTCTCTCTGGCTCACTGCCGGTGGAGAGGATCACCTTCTTCCTCTTCCTAAGCTCACTGCTCTTGGAAGGGATTCACTCACAGTTTATAGACCTGTAGGTCTCTTCATTTCCATTAAGGAATGCATCTTTCTCTGTATGTAGATGCTCTATTGAAGTCCAACTTTCACCCGCAGATGAATCTCACTTTGCACCGGATGTACCGGGCAACCTCAAGTTTTACGCGCAACCCTTACGGTGCCTTGCGCGCAATTTCTATGCTTTGCGCGAAATTCCTTTTTCGCGCAACCTTCAAATTTTACGCGCAGCCTGGAAACTGCCTTGCGCGCAATTCACTGCCTTTGCGCGAAATCCACTTTTCGCGCAACCTTCCTTTTACGCGCCAACTCAAACTTTCTGCGCAGCCTTTGCTTTTCGCGCAATCTGACTTTACGCGCAAACTTTAAGTTTACGCGCAACACCCTTTCAAACTTCAATTTCGCGCACCAGAGCTCGGGTATTTTCTATGTCTTGAACTCTCTCGGATGGAGGAGGGTCACTTCATATTTATAGGCAAAATCGACCCCGCGCGAAAAACCCTCCTTGTGCGCGTAATCCGCTTTGATCTTCCGCGCACAAACATTTTCCGCGCACTGCTCCATAATTTCGCGCACCTCATGCCTTTGACATTTTACGAGCTTCGGACCTCGTAACACCTCTTGCGCGAAATACTTCATCTGCTATTTCGCGCGCCACTTCAATTTTCCGCGCACGCCTCCAAAATTTCGCGCGCCTCATGCCTTTACCGATTTTCGAGCGTTCGGCCTTGAAACATCTTTTGCGCGAAATACAATTTCGCGCAACCCGCTGTTTTGCGCGCCACACTTCAAGATTTCGCGCAACCCTCTAGTTTTGCGCGCCACGCTTGATTTTTCCGCACACCTCCTTCATTTCTCTCTCCTCAACCTTTGCCAACAACATATCACTCCATTTTCCATTGGCGATTTTCAGGCCCAAAAAATTGGCAAACACTGGAAAACGGCGCCACCTTGTACTGCTCTTTTGTACCGCCTCCAGATCGTCCTTTCCTTTGTCAAAGCTCTTTGTCAACATGGAATGTAAACAACTTCTCGGGAACTCGACAATTCTCCATGGAAACCTGCTTTGTCAACAAACACAATCAACCCAAAAATGCTGCAATGTTACCTTGAGGGATTTTTGCCCAACAATCTCCCCCTTTGGGTTTGTTGACAACTCTTCACAACTCTGCTCAGAAATATTTTCTGCACTTTGATACCTCACTGAGTCTTATTCCAGCTGCTACCACCATTCGCCTCTTGCGATTATGATAGCGTTCAAGGATTCACTTAACATGTACTCTAAGCCCACATGAGCAATGCTCGGCGTGAGAAACAAGAGTAGTATGAAAAGTTCATCAATGAATCACTTCATGTCAGACCCCAATTGTCGATTCCACCCTGATACCAATTCTTAAAATAAAACCAGTTGTTGAACCACACTGATACCAATTGGTGAATTCTTAAGTTGATACCAATTGTTGATAGCTGGACACTGTCTCACACCATTCCAACACCACTGTTCTGCTTTTATCACGATCCTCAGCTGTCGTGATTTCTATGATTTGATCGATCACGTCTAGCATCGTCAGATTTAAAAATCTCTCCCCCTTTCTCATTGCTCCCCCTTTCTGGCTGCTCCACCTGTCAGCTTCTCCCCGTATCAATTATGATTTATCAAATCTCCGCACTATTTTCTCTCTTGAACTAACACTTTTCTCCCCCTTTGTCAAGCACTTGTCAAGCACTTTTCTCCCCCTTTGTCAACGAACCCAAAGGTCACGCCTTTGTATTCGGTAACATAGTAGAGAACACATATCAGCGCATTAGGGAAAAACACACCATACCTCGGGGAGAGGGGGGGGCCCACATCCACTCTATTTCAAGTGTGGGGAATTGACTGAACTCCCAGAGCCAGTCGATGCCTTTCAAAATCTTCCTTGGGTAAGGCCTTTGTCAGAATGTCTGCAACCTGTAGTTCTGTAGGCACATACTCCAATTTCACGATCCCCTGCTCAACTTTCTCCTTGATAAAATGATACTTTATCTCAATGTGCTTTGTCCTAGAGTGACGGACGAGATTTTTGCTGAGATTTATAGCACTTGAGTTATCGCACTGGATTCCGATTGGAGACTTTACTTCAAATCCCATATCTTCAAGCTGCTGCTTCATCCACAATAACTGTGTGCATGCTTGAGTGGCCGTAATATACTCAGCTTCTGCGGTGCTTAATGAAATGCAATCTTGCTTCTTGCTAAGCCAAGAAATACACAATCCATTATGTAAAAAGCACCACCTGACGTTGGTTTCCTATCATCTGCTGAACCGGCCCAGTCTGCATCAGTATATCCCAATAACTCTGTCTGAGATTTGTCATTGTATGTCAAGCCGAAGTCCACTGTGCCCTTGATATACCGAAGTATTCTTTTCACTGCAAGCATGTGACTTTCCTTGGGATTACTCTGATATCTCACTGCTTGGCATGTGGCGAAAACAATATCAGGCCTTGTTGCGGTTAAGTACAACAGACTTCCAATGATTTGCATGTATTCTGTGATATTAACTACCCTGCCACTATCATCTTTTGATGATTTCATCCGGGTAGAAACCGGAGTCTTCATCTCCTTGGAATTTTCCATTCCAAATCATTTCAAAGCATCCTTGGCATACTCGGATTCAGAAATGAATGTTCCATTCCTGCCTTGTGTAACTATGCTTCATCTGATCTTCCAAATATTATGTCTTCTTCCTTGACCAGCCTCACCATCCTTTGATTACTATTGTTGTTGAAATAAAGATTGTAATCAAATCCACCACACTGAAAACCAATCTTCTTCAAATACTGATATATCCTTCAGTACCATTCTCTTGGGGTGTATGCTTTGCACACCAGTCGTGCTTTGTTTCGAATCATTGTACCATCTTCGTTCATCTTGTCTAAATAGACCCATTTTGTCCTGATGACATTTTTATCATCTGGCCTCGAAACAATTTCCCAGGTCTGATTCTTCTCAATTCTGACCTATCGCTTCATTCATGGCATGATCCCGGTTTTTCATCTTCAGCTGCATCAGCAAAGCATTTCGACTCAACCTGAGATAGTAATGATGTCTGCTGTAGTGATTTCATTCTCTTTGTCTGAACCGGATCTCACTGATCACTGATGATAGTCTGCCTGTCAATTTCAGCTCGATTCTTTGTATTTTGTGCAGATAAGGATTTTACATCCTTGTACTCATCATCAGTATCTTATTTTGAGTCACCCTTAGCCAGTTCTTCTCCCCCTGTGTTGCTTTCTTCCTCAACACTTTCGTCAGGAAATTGTTTACTGACTCATTTTTCAGTGGCTTCATTTCTTTCAGCTACTTTTCGCAGCTTCTTGGTATCCTGAAAAAACAATCAGTTGATACCACAATGTTAGATCAAAATAAATAAGCATGAAATGCTTGACTATTGCTGCTTCTCCAGAAATGAGTATTCCCCCGTTCGAACACTCCTGATCTGACTTTTTCGGTTGAATGCTCCCCCTTGGTTGTGCACCACTTCCTGGGGTTAGGCCACTGTTTAAACCCATAAGCATTCGTTCTTCTCCTACATCACTTATTCTCAGCTTCCACCTGGAATTGAGCCATTAACAAAATCTCTAAGCCTACTGAGTTGGAACTCGGTGTAGGAAACAAGAGATAAAGCTAATAACACAATCACTTTTAATTGTGCTCAGTTGCATCTTTTCTTCTTCATCCCTAGTTCCTGATTTGAATCAATTGAACCTGTAGAGCATATCAGATCTCCACTTCGCATCCTTAGATGCCACTTCCCCTTGGATCGTATCTCCCTAAAACCTGAAACACATCAATCATCAGTTAATAGCATTTATATGCATAGGGAGAGGGGGTATTTCTTCTAGAATCCTCAACATGAGGATGATGGTTGATCCTGATGGGTCAACCCTTTGATTCTTTCTTGGAGCGCATCACACTCCTTTCTTGCTTCCTCCAACTGCCTGACCAACTTCAACTGTTCTGGCCATATGACTAGGCATTCTTTGCTCACATTCTGAGCCTTTTTCTGATATGAAGATTCTGCAGACTTGGCCTTTCTCACAATCTGGGGTTTAGACCAACTGGTACACATTTCGATCTTTGATGTTCTACCGAAATTCCATTTCCCTTGATTGTTTCTCGGTGCAGGAATCTCCTTTCTTGTCATCTTCCCTGTCTTCTTTGTCCATTGTAGGGATCTACCTTTTTCTTCCACTTCTCGTTGCAAAACACGACATGTGGATTTTTCGATGCATTCTTTGCTTATCGGCCTTTTATCAGATTTATGAGTCACCGCCCTATTTTTCATTGGTGGTGGGTCCTCCATTGAACGTCCATTCTTCTTTATCACCACTGGAGTAGATCTCCCCTTAATCTTCCAGGTTTGCTCACATTCTCTCCTTGAGAGCTGTTGTGAGTATGACATAGGAGGTGACTGATACACCTTTCGTTCAGCTCCACGTGATTTCCCTGAGGCTCGAAGCCTATTCTTCTCCTTACCACTTTGTCTCCCAGTACAGGCTTCTTTCTTGTACACTTCCTGTGGTGGAGATCTCTTTTCTTGTTCCTTTCCCTTTCCTGCTTTCTTCTTACTGCAATGTCTCGCCATGTGCCCATAGTGAGAACATATAAAACATTTTCCCTCAAAGGCATACCTCATTTCATCATCTCTCTGCTGAGATGTTGATGCACCTTGAGTTCTTCCTCTGATATTGTTCTCCTGAGCTTCCTGACACATGCTCATGGTGTGTCCCATTCTTCCGCAGTAATAGCATCTAATATATGCTTTCCTCTGAGAATCTCTTCTTTCTAATTTCTCATGATGCTTCTTCCTGTTCTCAGATTTATTAATGTCTCTCTTTTCACAGCCTGAAATGTACTCCAGAGCCTCTGTACAGAAGCTTGATGTGTGGCCATGAACTCCGCAGAAATAGCACACATCATCACTCCTTGAAACTATCCTCATAGGCCTATCTCCAGCACCTACAGGATTTTTCTTACCTTTGTAAATTTTCACTGCATTTTTCTTATCATCCATAGGAGTGGAATTATCATATCCAATGCCAGCATTTCCAAAACTTGCTGGTCTTTGAGCTGAGAAAATATTATGTTGTTTCTCTTCAGAAACAGCATATCTGTTCTTCATTTTATCATCACTTGTCGAAGGATGATCAAATAGCAAGTGCAGTGCATCCTTCAACTTGGGCTTATCTTTGGATTTAGACTTCTCTATTTCCTCCTTGACTGATTCGAGCTCTTCTACCAACTTTTGAATCTTCATATCCCTTGATTCAAGTTGGACAACATGTTTTTCCTTGAGAAGCTTCCCTCTACTTACCTCATCTTCCAGTTCATGCTTCAGCTTATCAACCATGTCAATTTTCTCATTTACCTTCAATTTTTCTTGAGCGACAGAGTCAGAGAAACATGCATTCTCTTGTTGTAGCCTTTGATTTTTCTGAACTTCTGCAGACAACTGTGCTGCTAGATCATTATTTCTGGCTTTATGATTCTGTGCTTCATCTGACATTTGACTCTCTTCATAATCACCAGCCTTTTGTTTTCCTTTCATTCTGGCCATCTTCTGCAGCTCTTCAGCACGTGAATCATTCTTCTCTGTTAGGTCAGTAACTATATCAATAAGCCTTTGATTTAAACATTTTAGCTTGTTGACCTCAATCTCCAATCCCTTGATCCGGATATCTTTAGATTTGGCTTCTTCAGTGTTTCCAACGTCACTTGGAATACTCGGTTCTTCGATGCTTTTGAATTGATCTTTCACTTTTCTATTCAAGCCATCGATCTCCCTTTTCTGTTCTTCAATCTTAAGCTTATACTCACTAACTGATTCTGAGTTCTCTGGTGCTGATAACTTGAGTTTCTCAATTTTATTTATCAACTCAGACTTCTCTTCTTCCTGATGCTGCATATAGAGTTTGGCATCACGAACAACTTTGTTAGCATTCTTGGTTTTGGCTCTCCAAACATCTATCTCTTCAAGAGCAGCCTCTAACTCAGCTCGCATATCTATTCTTCCTTCAATTTCTTCTTCTGTTTCAGTATCACTCTGATGCTCATGTACTTTACTCATTCCAACATCATGATTGAGTGAATCAATCTTTTCCCTTTCTGATTCATCCAAGCCTTCCTTCAGCAAGTTGTTTGATTCCTTTAGTTGAATAACACATTTTCCATATACACTTCCACACTGAGGAGTACCACCTGACTTCTGTTTGTTCTTGGATGTTTTTCCCTTTGCCATGGCTGATTGAGATAAGAGAAGACTGATTCTTTATGCACACAGATCGACTACACCAAGTTGGAGCAAACAAATCTGATAACAGCAACCTTCCCTCTGATACCAATTGTTAAGGCCAATAGGGGCCTATATACCCTGAGAGGGGGGGTGAATCAGGGTATGGATATTCTTTTTCAAAAGTTCTTTCTGCCCCACTGGATCTTGACCTCTTTGTTACAAGGGTCACTTTGTTTGCACTTGTGTGGTTACTGTGATCACTTGTCTCATTTACCTGATGATGATGCTTTGAATGCAATGCAGGAAAGTAAGCAGGCAGACACAGAGATTTTTACTTGGTTCACCGCTAAGGGCTACGTCCAAGGAGCATACGCCGACAAGTTGCCGGTTCGTACCAAATTCCACTAGGCTTCACTAGCTGTGGATTACAATGTTCGGGCTAGATCACTTCTATGCCCAGGCTCACTGCCTATACAAGGTTTAGGGTCAGCTCACTGCTTTCCCAAGGGTCACTCCCTGTTTCTCTCTCTCTGGCTCACTGCCGGTGGAGAGGATCACCTTCTTCCTCTTCCTAAGCTCACTGCTCTTGGAAGGGATTCACTCACAGTTTATAGACCTGTAGGTCTCTTCATTTCCATTAAGGAATGCATCTTTCTCTGTATGTAGATGCTCTATTGAAGTCCAACTTTCACCCGCAGATGAATCTCACTTTGCACCGGATGTACCGGGCAACCTCAAGTTTTACGCGCAACCCTTACGGTGCCTTGCGCGCAATTTCTATGCTTTGCGCGAAATTCCTTTTTCGCGCAACCTTCAAATTTTACGCGCAGCCTGGAAACTGCCTTGCGCGCAATTCACTGCCTTTGCGCGAAATCCACTTTTCGCGCAACCTTCCTTTTACGCGCCAACTCAAACTTTCTGCGCAGCCTTTGCTTTTCGCGCAATCTGACTTTACGCGCAAACTTTAAGTTTACGCGCAACACCCTTTCAAACTTCAATTTCGCGCACCAGAGCTCGGGTATTTTCTATGTCTTGAACTCTCTCGGATGGAGGAGGGTCACTTCATATTTATAGGCAAAATCGACCCCGCGCGAAAAACCCTCCTTGTGCGCGTAATCCGCTTTGATCTTCCGCGCACAAACATTTTCCGCGCACTGCTCCATAATTTCGCGCACCTCATGCCTTTGACATTTTACGAGCTTCGGACCTCGTAACACCTCTTGCGCGAAATACTTCATCTGCTATTTCGCGCGCCACTTCAATTTTCCGCGCACGCCTCCAAAATTTCGCGCGCCTCATGCCTTTACCGATTTTCGAGCGTTCGGCCTTGAAACATCTTTTGCGCGAAATACAATTTCGCGCAACCCGCTGTTTTGCGCGCCACACTTCAAGATTTCGCGCAACCCTCTAGTTTTGCGCGCCACGCTTGATTTTTCCGCACACCTCCTTCATTTCTCTCTCCTCAACCTTTGCCAACAACATATCACTCCATTTTCCATTGGCGATTTTCAGGCCCAAAAAATTGGCAAACACTGGAAAACGGCGCCACCTTGTACTGCTCTTTTGTACCGCCTCCAGATCGTCCTTTCCTTTGTCAAAGCTCTTTGTCAACATGGAATGTAAACAACTTCTCGGGAACTCGACAATTCTCCATGGAAACCTGCTTTGTCAACAAACACAATCAACCCAAAAATGCTGCAATGTTACCTTGAGGGATTTTTGCCCAACAGTTGGATTATTTTTAGTATTCTGCTAATTACCTTTATTGGTATTACTGCTTCTGCTATTATTTACTATTTTTTATTTGTTGTGTATACTCTACCAATGGGGGCATAGTTTCTTCATTATTACACCTTTTCCATCGCTACAATTCGGCATCCTCTGGAATTTGGGGAAATTCACTTGAGATCATGTGACCAACTGGGTCCAGGGCACCTTTGGGCAGTAACCAGATCCAGAATGTTACATATTTTCTATTAAGTGTTTATTCTAATCTTATTATTTCCTTGTTTATGTGATGATGATGCATTCAAAGTGAAGAAGGGAAAAAAGCATAAAAACACATATATTTTTACTTGGTTCACCCTCATTGGGCTATGTCCAAGGAGCATACAATGATAATGTGATGATATACCAAATCCACTAAGGCTCACTACCAATTTAATGTTTGGGATAGATCACTTCTCTGCCCAAGCTCACTGCCTTACAAGGTTTAGGGTTAGCTCACTACTTTCCCAAGGGTCACTCCCTTAATATCTTCTTCCATGGCTCACTACAAATGGATAGGATTTCCTTCTTCCTCTTCCTTTTCTCACTACTCTAGAAAGAACCTACACACTATTTATAGACATGTAGGTCTCTTTATTATCAATAATGAATACATAATTAGTTATAGATAGATGCTCTATTGAAGTTCCAATTTTATCCAATTGATGAATACTACTTTACCATAGATTTACTGGGAAATTCCTTCTGGTTCACACTTTATCTTTCTCACAACTTTTGGATTTCTTGCTTGTAAATTTACCAACTTACATGAAATATTTAACTTTTTCATGGGAAACCAACTTGCACGCAACTCTTTTTATTTGTGTGAAACTCCCTTGTCCATTTCAGACTCAAGTTCTTTTCTTACACACAATTTTTTTTGATTAATTACTGCATGCAACTCTCCTTGAACGCAACTCTACTACCTTGCGTGAAACTCTTATGCGATTCAGATATCGAATATTCTCTATGGGTTGAGCTACTCAAATGATGGGGGTAACCATTAGTTTATAGATCCAGATGACCCTACGTGCAAGTATCTTTACCACTAGATGCTTTGATCACAACATTCCCCCGAGCGTAAAAGTACATATTTGATGTCTCATTGAGCACATAAAATATTTTCATGAACAATCTCTATATCTATTTTGTGGGCGCGCACAACTCTGATTTTTCTCACAAAACTCATATTTCTTACACATTCAAAATCTTTTATGCACTTCACGCCTTAGCCATATTTTGATGCGATGATCCCAAATATTGTCTTGTGTGAAACTTTATGAACTACCATCAACCATGTTTGGAACATCCTTTTCCAAAAAAAAATTTCTCCATTCTTTAAATTTTTGACCCAAAAATTTGACAAACACTGGGAAATGAAGCCATCCTATATACACACTTTTTGTACCACCTACAGAGAACCATTCCTTTATCTTGGAACTTTATAAACATATATTTTCAAAAATATATCTAGAACTCCAAAACTAACCATAGAAAACTTGTTTTGTCAACAAAAACAATCAACCCAAAAACAATGAAATGTTACCTTGAGGGTTTTTTTCCAATGGATATTCTGAAGACTACTTTCTATTATTTCCATGGGAATTATGAGTTCATTGTGATGATGTTCAGTATAAATAATTATCTAACCATGTTCATGTGTTTAACAAACATAGTGTTCAAGGAGTTTTTATATAAGTCTGTATTGGTTTTCATCGATGAAATCCTTGTGTACATCACATCTGAGGAAGAGAATACAAAGTATCTACGTGTCGTTTTGGGAGTTATTCATCATCAGAATCTATTATGAAAGTTTTCAAAGTGTGAGCTCTGGGATTATAAAGTTTTTTTCTTGGGGCATGTCATGTCCCATCATGGAGTAGCTATGGATCCTTTGAAGATAAAAGCGATTGTTTCTTAGGAATCCCCCAAGATCGCTGTAGAGGTGTGGAGATTCCTTGATCTTTCATGCTATTACAGGAGGTTTGAAGCCAATTTCTATCAGGTTGTGACTTATATAATGTCCTTGAATATAAAGGATAATGCATTCTAATATATTTACCAGTTTCATAAAACTTTCAAGTACCTGAAGTAGAATTTGATTGGTGCTCCAGTCCTTTATTTTCCAGTAGAGGGATTTCAGTTTGAGGTTTTATATGACACTTATTCTCTTGGATTGAGATGTATTTTGATTTATTAGAGATCAATGTTTTCTTATGGGTATGATAAGTTACATCTCCATGAGCATAAATATTGCACCCATGATCTCGAGTTGGCTGAAATTGCGTTTTCCTTGAATTTGTGGTGACATTTCCTCATTAGTGAGCATTTTATGTTTTTTACTGATCATAAGATCCTGAGTTATGTCTTATCCTAGCGTGACTTGAACTTGTGACAATGAAAGTGGATGAAATTATTATAGGATTATGATTTTGATATTTTTTATACACCAATAAAGGGAAATGTTATAATTGATGCATGAAGCAGGAGGTCACATAGTGACACCGTGAGTGAATATGAAAATTTCTAGAGAGTTATGGAAGAACCCTCAGTGATTCATATTTATATGAGAGAGGTTATAGTAAGATTTTTTCTTTTACATATGAAAGTAAATTCATATTTTGTGCAGTAGGTGGAGGAATCCCATTTGGGAGATTCTAAGGTAGAGGTTTGGAGAGACCATATTGTTTTTGGTGATTCCCCTGATGGTTGGACTGAGGATGATTAACACCGAGTGTTGTTTTAAGTAAGTATTTTAAGCCCTTTGGTGATGCATGATATGGTTCTCCATGAGTTCCATATCTCACCCTTAGTGGTATATCTCAATGTGAAAAATATGTACTAAGCTTTGAGAGGTCAGTTTTGATGGCTTGGGTTCAAGCATGCAGTTTTAGAGTTTGTGTCTCGATGCTTGGTCTACCAAAAGGTGAGGGATGGTCACCATGTTCCCGGTGGTTTTCTCTAGCCATTAGATGTTCCCTAGTGTAAGTGGGAGGAAATTTTGATGGAATTCGTTATTGGTTTACCTTTATATAAGGGAGGTTATGATGTGATATGGGGTATAGTGTATCATTTGATGAAATCATCCCACATTATAGAGATTAGGGAGTCGATCTCAATGGAGGTTTTGTTGAGGTAGTATCTGGAGGAGGTGGGGAGAATCCATGGAGTTCTAAGGTTGATAATATCTGATCGAGAAACTCATTTTATCTACATGGTGTAGAGAGGTCTCTAGAATGCTTTTGGCTCTTAGTTATTCCTTATAAATTATTTTCATCCACAAATGGATGGTCAGATAGAGTGGACCATCCAGACTCTCAAAGACATGTTGCATTATTTTTCCTAGATTTTGGAGGTTTTTGGATGAGGAACCTAATTTTTTAGGTTTTCTTAAAATAATAGTTTTCACTTCACCATTGGTATGGTGCCATTTTAATATTTTATGGTCGACCTTTCCATTTTCCATTATGATGGACTAGGGTCAGAGAGTCAACAATTCTTTGGCTAAAATTGGTACAAAATATAGAGGATATGGTTTAGGTAATTCATAAACTGATTAAGGTAGAGAAATATCATAAAAAATACTATGTAGATCATAGGATGAGAACTTTTGAGTTCAACATTGGAGATCAGGTGTTTCTGAAGGTGACTCCTCATCATGTTCAGTGAAGGTTTGGATGTGTGAGTAAGATTTCTCCCCAATTTGTTGGGCCTTTCGAGGTGTTGGCTTATATTGGAGCCATGGTGTATCAAATATAAATTTCCCTACAGATGAGCCAAATATATGATTCTTTCACATATTAAAAATCCATCATTATCTTTATAATGAATCTCACATCATCAATTGGGGATAGATCAATGTCAATGATGATGCAACCTTTAAGGAGCATCCTGTGGAGATCCAAGACTACCAGGAGAAGGTGTTGTGTGGGTGTGCTATTCGCTTTGTTTATGTCTTATGGAAACATGATGGAATAGAGGAGAGTACCTAGGAATTTGAGTATTATATGCATTCATAGTACCCCAAACTATTTATTGTTTATATCTTCTCTTGTTTCAATTATAACCATGGTTATTGAACCCTTTCTAGTTTATGAGATGGATTTATCTTATTTCTTGTTGTTCCCTTACTCTTATTTGAGGGATATCTTCCCAAGAGAGTGTTTTAGGAGATGTTTATTTCTGTTGGGTGTTTTTTTTCTTATTCCTATATTGAGGTGGTTGAGCTCCTATAATGGTGAGATCCTTAAGAGGTATCTCACTGGGTGGATATTTGGACGACCCCACTTTCTTTCATTCTCATCAGGTTGGTTTTGAATTCTTGAGGACAAGAATGATTTGATATGTATCTGATGTAAGGACCCATATCTCACAATCCCCCCCTTTATGATTTTGGGTGTTGGAGGGACACAAAGGAGGTTTCGGGATGTTTGGTGGGTGTTTGGATGAAATAGGGGGAGCCACTACCAAAAATGGAATGTTTGCAATGTGGAGGTAGGAACTCCACCATAATGATGGTGGCTACAACATAGTGGACATAGGCTGTAGCATATGGGATATCTAGAGTAAAATAAATTATACTAAATTTTTGGAGGTGTCTATGGCATAGCGGGGAGGATAAATCATAGCGGGGTTTTGAGGCTACTGCCAAATTAGGGGTAGCTATGCCGTCGGTAGTGGGCTACAGTGTAGTCCCTTATTTAGAAGGGGGTCTATGGTGTGGATCTTAGAGCTATGTCATAGCCCAAAGATTCAATTTGATAAGATCTATATGGTGATCTTTGAGGAGATTTTACTGAGGGTGGATGTAGCGTGGTCCCTCAGGCTATGCTGTAGAACACCCCATGTTAGGGAGGACTGTGGCGTGGTCTTTAGTTTTTTAGTGGGTCTATAAATAAACTAAGACCTCTAAACTCAGCCTTTATTCAGTTATTCTATCTTAAAATCCAAGTTTCCAAGTGTGGTTTTTGAGTCTCTTTGAATCATTTCTCAATAGGGATTGATCCTCACTTACTGAGATCAATCCAAAGTGATTCGAGCTGATTTCTACCTCTTCCCTCTAGAAGTTTATCTCCTTTCAGTTCCATTTTTCTCTAGTACCTTATTTCCATGATTTATATTTTGATATATTTTATTCTAATATAACTTTCTTGGTTGTTTTTCAGTGTGTTCATGGCATGAAGAATTTGTGAGATCACAGTTCCTCATAGGATAGGTTATCGGAGCTCCGCAACATCTATTAGTTCTTGTGTGAAGAACATTGACACTTTTGAGGTAGAGGATTCATTGATTCTAATATTTATTTATGTGAAATAATAAATTTATCATGTTTTATATTTTTTATGGTAATTTAATTAACCTAATAAATATTGAACCAGATCAATAAAGAAATTGGTTGTAGCGATTGCATGTTTTCTCTTTCCATTGTGATAATAGTTTGCCTCTTGATTTGTAAGATAGTATTCTATATATGTTATGATTGTCATCATGTTTATTTATATTAAGTATTATCATGTTTTTATTGATATAAATTGTTAAAGAATTTAAATTGGGTAATTTTTAATTGGTTGGATAAATAATTTAAGAAGTTTCATGTTGAAATGAATATGGTGTTCCTTGTAATTTGATATTAATCAAATTGATTAAAGTGTGCATGTTTAATTGAATATTATCTTCCATGTGTTAATGGAATTGATAAATAATGTGAATCATGTTAATTCTTGTTTATTATAAAATTAAAAGGCTTGTAAATTAAAATGACACTTCTCTAATTTTATTGAAAATTGAATTAATGCTAAGTGAATGTTAAAATTTTGATAGCTTATTATAGCTTGATGCATTAGGTTGCCTATAGTTGGAACCAATGAATAATGAATTAGTTAATTCAATATGGAATAATATATTATTTTTTATAAAGATAAATCTTTGGCTATGATAGTGCCTGTTTTATTATAAAGTATGAAAGCCTTGTTTTGGGAACCATGAGAGCTCATTTACATGTGAAGGATGAATACCTTATTTTAGGGCCAATTTTCACTATTTATTATGCCTTTTTATTACTTATTTCTAATTTAATCAAGATTTGAGCCTTTCTATGTGATGTGTTATGATCCTGGGATGGATGATCCTGGTATGACTGATGAGATATGGGCAGGGTGGCCTAGATGATACGACAACAGTTGATGCCTATGATGGGGAGATGAATCCGGATTTGCATGTGGGTGTCAGGGATTGCACCGAAGATGTTGTAATGAGTTGAATATGGACCTAACCATTGTTGTTATGAAAGTTAGTTGTTTTATTTATATGAATCTGTTCAATGGTTGATGGCTGAATTTCTTATTTTATATGCATTCCTTTCCCCACTTCTTGTTGTAGCTGGATGTGCTTGGTTGCTTTTTTCCTCTTGGTGATAGTTTAGGATAGTTTTCTTGGAGTACCCAGTTTATGTATGTTAATAATGTTTAATAAGCATTTAACCCATGGGGTTGGTGTTGCTGGAATGAAAAGGATTCGATTTTGAGGAACTGTGGACTTATTTTGGATTATACCTGGAGGGCATGGACTTGACTCTGGTGATTAATGTAATGTAATATGGAATAATTTGAATGGTGAATTAATTAATAATTAATTAATTAAAAAAAGGATCATTATTAAAAAAATAAAGAAGTAATTTAATTTAGACCTTTAAATTCTTGTGTGCTTATAGGATATATAGTCCCTAGCAGTGGAAGATGGGTGTTCATGTGACAATAGATGCAATTGAACATAGGACTAGGTTATACCCATCGTGTGATTGTGAGATATATCATATATTGTATATTTTGTGATTTCATATGCTACCCCTCCCATGTCAGTTAGGAAGACTAACACCTATTGGACTATGGAAGGGTGTTTCACCTAATATCCCAATTAGAGGATGGATGGTAGACTACCCCCTCTGGCCTCACTCTCTTCTCTTAGTAGTAATATGTGCTGTTATGCATGGTGGTTAGATTTCACATATATGTGTGTAGAGGATTGTAGTGGATTGTGGTTATTTCACCCACATGTATCTATGGATATAGTATCCAAGGGATTATTATAGGTATGAAGTGTATGGTTTGTGATAGATCAAGATACTTTACTTGGTGTATGGGATGTGATGAATTGAGGTATAATACCTAATGTATGATACATGTCATACAGGCAGTGGTGTATCCTGAAAATTACTTGGCTACTATGTGGAGATGTGATATGGGATGATGTGATAATATTATGTTTAAGGTGTATTCTATGATACTTATCCTAGGTGTATGCAGGAAAGATTTATTTTGGAGAGATATGGATCAAGAAATGTGATATTAGATAAGAGTGTAAAACTAGTGGGGAAGCGGTAGTGGGGTATCCTAGTTATTGATATTATATCATATTCTCTCTTGTATGAATTACTTGTTGAGATTTATCCATGGTGAGGTTGGGAACTTATTATACCTATTTAGGTGATGATTTAGTTTCACTGTGCTTTAACATGCTTTCTTTCTCTTTTTCATGAGATTCTTTGAGGAGGATCCTACTAAGTATACTATTATGATCACCCCATGTATACAAACTATTTTTAGCTCAGAAGGAGTATGTTTTAGATTGACCTAGATGTTACTAGATTGTGGTTTTTAGGGGTTGTTTGGGCTTTATGGTCACTATCGAGTTTACATTTTTGGTACTTTTAGTTTTCTTTTAGTTGTTTTAGTATTGTATGACATTACATGTATGAAATTGGGATCTCTTATATATATATGAGAAGGTTTTTATTGGTGTATTTATCTTATCTCTCTCATCTGCATGTTCTCTTAGCGGGTAATGCCTCCCATATGTATAATTATTATACCATCGGTGCTAGTTGCCAATTTGGGGCCTACTAGAGGTGGGAATTGGGTTGTCACCATCTCCCTTCTCTCATTGTTGGCCTAGGTGGTGTACTCTATGGGGGGAGGGGGTCATGATAGTCCCTCTTAAAATAAATCAATTATTTCCTTCTCTCTTAAAGATGAGTAAACAATTGAAAATAAATAAAGGAAATAATTATACATAATGATGTATAGTGGTTTGAGGCACATAAATCCCCTAGTTCACTCCACCAATGCTCTCTCCATGAGTTTGTTAGTTTTCACCAGCATGTTCTTTTATTAGGGACCTATACAACTGAGTTTAGGTAGTTGAAACCTTACAAAAAGTATTTTACAAGGCCTTATTTTTATTTTAAAGGGAACTGAAACATTCACAGTTTAATATGATAAGCTGACACCCCACCATAACTAAGTACAAGCAGTCGAAGCTTTAAGAAAAAAATGAGATATAAAATATGAATACTAGTTTAGCTCATAGTTTCATAAATAGATATAAATGATATTTAATAAAGTATATCAATATCAAAATAATCTTCAATGTTACCTATGCTTCATTTTCTTTAGATAGCAGCAAAGAAATCACTCAACAGATGATAATATTATATGTATCCAAAATATAGCTCTGATAGTCACTTGGGTGAACAACAAAAAAATATTGAAAATGGATGAAATAGCAACAACATGGTGATCAAATAGTAAAATATCAAAACATGTATATCTCATTATATAATTAGATACCTATATCTTTTTTATAAGAATAAACACTTGAAATTTAACAAGAAGCTTAATTTACTTTAGTTCAAACAGATCCAGAAAATTATCATGATAAATCATGATCATTTGAATTTAAAAATTCCCAAGGAAAATCATAAATTACCTTAGAAATATGAATGATTTAATCCATTGAATAAGGTATTTTGAATATTTATTTAAACAATTTTAAATTATAAAGAATACTCTAGTGAAACCATTGTAGAAATCGTGTAAATAGTCCATAATTAAAATCTCCTAGATGAAGGGGTCAAACATAGGGTTTCAGGGCATAGGGATAATCTTCAAAATTACGGTTGAAAAAATAAGGCTTATACCAAATGTAGGATTGATGAAAAATATGTTAATTAAAAAAATGTATGGTAAATGATAAAATTATGGTTTCCATTCTTGATGTTTACTTCAAATGTAGGGTTCTAAAAGTATAAATCCTTAATAAAGTAGTGTTCTTGGTCCTAAAATTCACTCCAAATTTTAGGTTATTGAACACCATCATGGACCTTGTGGATTTTCAATGGCCTTGTAAGTGGAGATGATTGGGTTGATAAATGTTATCTGCATAGAAAATCAAAGGAATTGGAACAACATCTGGTTTGAATGTGACTCCACCATCATTTTTCATGCTATCAAAACTGGACAGATCCATCTTTCTTGGAAGTTGAAAATGAAATGCACCAAGTTACTTGATAAATTATCATCAATGAACTACATCATCATGCATGTTTTTTGGGAATCTAACTCTCTTGATGATGACCTTGCAAATAAGGGAGTTAATGAGGAGGTATGTATATATTATACAAATCTCTATAGTGATCTGTTAACTATTTTCTAAAGGGATAAATGTAAAGTACCTTCCTTCATACTATTGTAGCCTTTCTCTATTTATTTTAAGAGCCTATGTTCTCACTTTTCTAAAAAAATCATTAGTAAAACAAATTAAGGTGTTTGAGAGCATAAAATCAATAAGAATTTAAAAAATATTGTTGGATCAACATATTCCCAACAAAATGTTTATAGAAAATTGATGAAATTTTACCCTAAAAATATATACATCAATTTGATGAAACTATCCAATTGATAGCATAAGTGGAAACATACTCAGAGAAACATGATGTAATTCTAGTAGTAAATTAAACATCTTCAAAACCTTACCCAAAACCACAATCATATGATATGTTTTGAGGACTTCATGTATTTAAAAAGTATTGATCTAGCTTGGAAGAAAATAAACCACTCAAGTAAAATTGAGCAGGATATAATAGGTTTAAAAATCAATTAGTGTAGTTATAACTAATTATGGAAGTTTTTTAATCAAAAAATAGTGTGGACTTATCCCAACAGTGGAAAAAACATTAGTCAAATTTTTGGTGACCCAAGCATTACATATATAAATATTACATATTATTAGATGAATATTCATTACATATCATTATGATCCATTCCATAACCATAAATTTTTAGTGTATTTGGAAACTTTGATACATAAAAAACTAGTATATAAAATATACACATTATCTCCCATTAAGTTCTTCACATCAAGAATCCTTTTTATAAATTACATAATTAAAACCTTTCTTCATATCTTGGGGAAAATAAAACATAATAAATGGTGAGACCAGATTCTTAGTAAGGGTAAATAAGGGAGATATCAATCAATGATAAAATGTAATAAAATAACGAGCATAAGGGTATGAGAACATGAGAAAATCATTAAAAAATCATACCCAACAATTCATAGATCATAATCACGAGTCATGTCATAAATCTTGACAGTTCATAAGACACAAATAATAAAAGAATCAATGAACATTACTTGTGAGAGAATATCATTGGCATAAGATCATGTCATAAAAGAGTGGTATAAAATGTGGCATAATCATAATAATAGAAATATTATGTCAAGGCTACCCATTAAGAAATTCATCACATGTTAGGCTTGGGATAACCACTCTGTGCCTACTTTGGGTTGGGATAACCTCCTATGTACCCTTGTTGGGCATGAAATAACAACTAGTGTACCCTATTTTGGTCTTGGGATAACCTCCCATGTACCATTTGAGCTCATAAAATATTAATATTTATCCAATGAATTGGAGGGTTACAACAGACCCACCTATCACATAATCATAATCTATTCATATGTATGCAAAAAGATTATGAAAACATTTATCATTACATCAAAGCTTAACTCATGGAAAAGAAAACAAGTTTCCTAAATATTTTATCATCATAACCACAAACCACGCATAGAATGAATATATGTGGCAACATTGGATCATATTCCCAAAAAAATCATAAGAAATATTAACAGATGTTTTTATAGATTAAAACACCTTTAAAATACCACTGAAAAATTTATGGAAAAAATACCCTTTTCATCGTGAAATTAATTATTTAAATACTAAAAATTTCTAAAATACAAAGGAAAACATTTTCTTTCAAAAGAACCAAGATAAATTTTAAGGTAAGTTTCAAAGTAAAGAGAAGTTATGACATTGATAAAATCCATTTATATGGTGTATGTTAAATAAAAAATTTCTTTCACATTTTCAACAAAAATTCAAAAGTACCTCATTCAGAAAACGATAATAAGATTCCTTTTAAATAATTTTTATAAATTAAAACATTGGTAAAAATAAATTTAAAAAATTATTGGGGTATGGTAAAAATATTCTTGAAAACATTTTAAATAAAATATGGTTATGGAAGAAAAATATTCCTAACCTAAGAGAGAAATAAATTCTGTTTTCCTTAAAAAAAATTATTTCAGTCTCTTGATTTATTAATGATATAAAAATAAAATGAAAACATGTAATATATATAAATAACCATTAGATAAGAAAATAAATATGATTTTGGAGAGATATATAATTTAATATCTAGACACTTGCTTTTAGGTACAATCCTTGGTTTATTTTGGATATTCTTGTTTTTCATATTGATCTATGGTTATTCCCATTGATTATTGTTTTTCCCTATTTGTTACAAGATTTTTATGGGGTAAGGGTTCATTTTTTATTTTGGTTTATTGAATATATATTGATATAGAAGTTTAGTTGAGGGTGGATACCAACCCGTAGCTAAAAAATGCTACAGGTGGCCCATTAGCCAGCTAGTGGGAGGTTAACAGTAGGGGTTTCTTACAAGAAATCCACCAACTAGCCAGTGAGGGCCACCAGCTAGCCGATGGAATTCCCAGCTCTATGGTATTTCTAGATAGTGCTACCGGCTAGCTGGTGACATTGATATGGGAAAGAAATCCATAGTAAGTATCATAATTATTTTCCCAAAATCCTATATTTTTATTCTAATCTCTTCTCCCTCAAGCCCCATTCAACCCATATAAAATTAGACACTCTCTATGTGATTTTGGACCTTAAAACCTTGAAAATTCATGGATCAAAATAAAATTTAAATCATTGAAACTATATTGTTAATTGTTTCCTAGATCTATTGATGAATACCCTTCTTCCTCATGTTTCTTCTTCTCAATGGGTTATAAAATTTTGGGATATTATTGGGTTTGGGGTTTAATTTAGGAATTTAATTTCTAGGATTATATCTTAATTGATTCTATCCCTTCTAGTGTGGATACCATATTAGTTATTGATGATACTATAATTGAGGTAGGTGGTTTCATAATGCAGTTTCAATTAATTGAAACCATTATTTCTTTCTTGATTTGAAATAGATTTTGCAATTGATTTAAAAATAATGATTTGAGTATTATTATAAATGTTTTTGAAATGGCAAGGAGTGTGTGACAAAATCACTTGATAATGGATATTTAAATAAGGTTTTTATTTCCAAAAAATGACATTGAGTTGAAATAAATGATTTAATTAATAATTTTGATGATGGATTTTGAGAAGAGAAGGAATTAAATTTTTTATGAATATGAAATGAAACTAATTGTTTTAAAAGTCACGAGTTTTGATGAAAAACATTTGATATTGGTTTTTGAAATGAAATGGTGTGTTTTGAAACTTGAACTTGGGTCCAATTTGAAATGATTGATTCAAATTATTCATGACTGATTGAAATGAATGATAGTCCCTTGTATGATTTCTTTCTTTGAAGAATATGAGAGTATGGGTAATTAGGTAGAAGTATATGCATTCTAGGAATATATTATCTCTACATAGAAATATATTTTTGATGACAATTAAAACTAAAACTTAATTAGGTTATGGGGTTCATTCTTTAGGATGGATTCCTATTTCCCCTAATCTTGGTATCTTGGGATGTGTTCATACTAGGATTCATATTTCCCTGAGATTATGAGGAACCTTATGACCTAATCAAACTAACCTCAAGGTTTATAACCATGGTGCTATGATTGATAATTATTGAAAATGATTTATATATGCTAATGTTTACAAAATTATTTATTCATTCCTATTTTGATTAAGATTCCTATTCGTGTCTTTTTTGATAGAAATTATTATTCAATATTGATTTGATGGAAATACACTTTTGTACCTATTTAATAATTTCCATTGAAATGATTTGAAAATAATATTTGATTGTGAACTGTGAAAAGATTAAAATTCCATGTTTTATTAAATTTGATCATATTTGGATTATTTATTATGGATTTATTATATAATACTTGGTGGGATCTTACTAGGTTAGTGTTTCTCACACTCTACTTTTTTCCTTTGGGCATTTGTATACTTTCTTATTATAGGTACAATAAAAGGGAAAATATAGTTTTTAGATGGTGGGTGTTCTTGGTAGTGGGACCTTGGAATTTGTTAGTGAGAAGTGGAGTTTGTTATTCACTTGTTAGAAGAATATTTTATGATGATGATGTATTTAGGTTTTGTGATTTCTATTGTAACGTCCCAACCTGGATTCCTCTAACCACTGCTCTGAGCTGTTGGGACACATGGCCTCAAGTGCATCTCCTTGAACACCAGAGGATGCCAACTAGTAGTGAGGGCCTAGGGTGTGTCAATGGGGAGACTATTCTCTCATTACCAGAGTGTAACACAATGAATATACAATAAAAAGTAAGTAGAAAAAGCAGTATAATAATGGATAAAAACTCAAGAAAATGATAATAATAATCAGAAGATGGTAACTGAATCATATAAAAAATGTTGACGATGATACATGTCATGTCTCTACAAAGCTGGAAAATAGGTATAAAATAATCCAAATACAATACATGTATCAAAATACAAAAATACCCAAAAGTGCTATCCCAAATAGCATCACTAGCCTCAATTCGGTCTTGTGCTCCCTTTCTCTTAATCATATAAAAAATCAAGAATATTATTATAAATTCTTGTACCGATCCCTACCTTCATTTATATAATCCATCCGAGTATCCAACAACGGCTCAAATAGGGTGTGAGATATCACTCGTCAGGCCGCCACCACCAACAATGTCTATAATAATCTAGGATATGTAAACAAGATAAACTAGTATGCATTATATAATAGATATGATAGTAATAATAGTAAAAGATCATGGAAAAAATAATAACTATATGTGATACTATCAATCCAAACAAGGATCCCTACAAAACAAAGGCCAGGATCCCATAGTAAGGGAAATGGTAAAACATGCCAAAAACCACCACGAACTCACCATATAACCAAGTGTAAACCACTACCATGGTCATTCCATATAATCATGTATATAACATTAACCACAACCTTTATGTATAAATAATCCACCCACAATATCCATGTTATGTAATCAAGTATGTCAGACCCCACAGGGAAGTATCCAAGGTATAGAAGACCAAGCAATCCTTGTTGAGTCCTAGGAAAATCTTGGTGGAAACTCGATAAAAATTGGGTGGAGTCTAAAGAGCATGTTCACAAAAAATGTCTAATGAAAGTACAAGAAAGCTAGATCCAATGGGTATTAAGGCCCAAGGCATCCCATAGAATCAATACCCAAAGAGAAATCTCATCCAAGGCATCCACTACCACTATCAAGATCCATGGAATAATCGTCCATGGAATCTAATAGAACCAAGATCCAAGGTATACCAACCAAGGAATCCACTACCATTAAATCATATCATTCATTTTAATCATCATCTCACATTCAATTAAATTCCATGAGTTTATATAACTATTGTCAAAAATTTCCATTTAAATAGTTTTAAAAAATCACATCATGATATAACATGGAAAAGGAGGAAAACATTATCCTAAACATTCATTTCATTTCAATTCAATTATAAATCTAATTCCTCTAACTAGGAAATCTCTCACATACCCCATGGGTGGTATAACAATAGGAAGATACTAAGGCACACCCCATGGGTGGCCTAGGTTGAAAAAACAACCTCCAACAAACTCAAGGGAATTAATGTGCATACTTAACCAGTTCCATTACGTTCAATTCATTTTAGGGTCACCACCAAAAATTACAACATGCAACACAAATACAACTAGGCATATAAAACATCAAACCAAGAGAGAAAGGTATAGACCACCTATTGTAGGTCCATAATAGAGCAATCATCTAATATCGACTTCTAATTCGATTTAGATCAGAAGAAAAATGAAGAATGGATGAAGAACCTGGAAATAGGGCATATTATATTACACCTAAATAACTCCATCAATAAAAATTCAATTGAATAACAACACAATATGATCAAATAAATTACAAGCACGAATCCAAAGAGATTATCATGGCTCAAAACCGAGTTCATACAGAGAAACAAGATTAAAATATATGGATTTACCTTCAAAGGGTATCCCAAGTTCTTAAGGCTATACAATGGAGGAGAAGGAAAAATAAAATTAGGTTATTAACTTAATTAAGGGAAAAAGGTCATTTTGCCTCAAAATACTAGGCTGCATGGTTTGGTCACATGGTTGGCCAAACCGTGCACCCTTTTTTTCTTAGAGAGGAACCTCTCATGGTTTCATGTGCATGGTTTAGAAAACTATGTGCAAACCATGTATCATCCACTCTACAAAATTGTAGAGCATATCTCATTGGCGTACACCCCCATATGCAAATTTTCTTTAAACCATGAGCCTCTTGACAGAGGTATGAAAAACCTTGCATGGGAGTATGCTAAGGTCACATGGTTTACTAAAACTATGAGACCTATTGTACCCCAATATCAAGCCTCACATGGTTAGGGGTAACCATATGACCTTTCCCGCATGGTTTCTCCTCGATTATTTTTCTTCCAAAAAGACGAGTTATGGGCTTTAAAAAATCCTTGGACACACACAATACAACCATGAACACATTAGGTACTCACATTATGCCATAAAAAAGCATTTAAACCGAAAAGAAGATTCTTACCTCATAAAAAAATCCAAGATCTTACAATCTTCCCCCTTAAAGAAATTCATCCCCGAATTTCCCTCTCAAGGGTGGTCAAAATTTCCTAAGAATAACTTCATCCACTGAGCATGTATGTCAACCTCCCTCTCCCAAGTCTCATCCTATAAATGGTCATGTTTACATAACACCCGTACTAAAGGAACTGACCAGCCTCGGAGAACATTCAAGATCCTATCAATGATATGAATAAGATGATCCTCAAAGGAAACATCTACCTATAACTCCACCTCATTTGATTTTAGAGTGTGAGATGAGTCTGAGTGATAATGGTGACACCGAGATACATGGAATACATCTTTCATGGTATAGTACCTCTAAGGTAACTAAAACCAATAGGCTACTGGCCCGACTCTCTCCATAATCTCAAATGACCGATATATCATAGTGAAAACTTATCATATCTCTTAATTAGTATCTGCCCCAACCTCAGTGAGATAAGTAAAAATACTTTATCCTTGACCTCGAACTCTAGAGGTCATAGATGGTGATCTACATAAGAGTTATATTGATAATGTTTAGTATCCATCCACTTTCTGATAAACTTTACCTACTTAAAAGTATCCTGCATGATACATGGTTTCAGTAAAGATACCTCACCTACCTCTAACTAGTACAGGGGTGATCAACATGGACTACCATAAAAATCCTCATAAGGTTTCATCTGTATAGTCTTATAATATCTATTTTTGTAGGCAAAGTCAACAAGGGAAATATGCATCTCCCAAGAGCCCCCAAAATCCCAGACTTATCCTCGCAGCATGTCCTCAAGAACCTGAATTGTTTGCTTTGACTGGAAATCAGTCTGAGGGTGGTATATTGTACTTAGAAGCACCTATATACCTAGAATACTCTATAAAATCTTCTAGAAATGATATGTAAATTAAGAATCCCTATTTGAAATGATTTTATGAGGAACCTTGTGAAAATTTACTATCACCACTACTAAAAAATAGGCCTTTAACATTACTAGAAATGGCCTTTATCAGCACTAGAAAAGTACTGACTACCTGAGAGAGATTAAAAGCCCTGGTCTTTTATCAGTGTTAAAAAAGCGTTGATAAAGGGACTTTTATCAGTGCTTATATAAGCTATAATAAATCATACCTTTATAATCACTTTTAAAAGTGCTGAAAATGTTTCCTTTATAAATGCTTTTAAAAGCACTGATAAAGGGCCATACTGCAGTGTGCTGCAATCACACACCGCAACACCAGTGCAATGTGCTGTAACAGTGCACCGTATCACCAGAAACACACTAGATATAAAAAAAACAAGTACCAATACATAATTTAAATGGAATGAAATTTACAACACAAATAAAAGAAAAAAACACTACATTATAGAAATTTCAATCATTGGTTTATACAATTACATAAATATAAATTATTACATATATTAAAAAACATAAATATTCCTTTGTATTTTAATCCTTAACCGACTCATGATATTTCCAAAAAAACCACCCCTTCTCAAGAAAAATAACACACCTTTATAATAAACTATTTCTTATATTAGTAATAATATAAAAAAATAAATTAATATAAAGTGTTAATTTTACTAAAATTAACATCAATTTTAAATAAAAATACACACTTGGAGCCATATCGGTGTCACCGTGCATTGGATTGAGGTTCAAATGATTAAAAAACATCTAAAATGACTTGTGGATCATTTTAATGAAGTATCAAAACAATATGAATGAGTTTTCTTGGTTTTGAGTACATCAATTGTCTTTTTTACTAAAATGTCATTTTTAACAGGTTACATGCACTTTTGACTCATTTCAATCACATAGTGTATTATTTTAATGTGAAAATAATTCTTACACATCAAAAATGAATTATTAATCATTTTTTTAAATTATAAATAAAATCCAAGTACGTTTGATCGATTTTTAGTGAGTGACACTTTTTGAACTAAAATATCAATTTTAAACTGATAATATACACTTTAAGTTATACTAGGAACATCATGTATCTAATTTAGGTTAGGATGATTCATACATGTCAAAAATGACTTATGTATTGTTTTTATAATGTATCAAAATAATACGAATGTGTTTTCTCGGTTTTGAGTAGATCAGTTGTCCATTTTACTAAAATTGATGTCAATTTTAAATAAAAATATGCACTTTGAGTCATACCGGTCACACTGTGGGTTGGATTGAGGTGTGAATAATTCATAAACATCTCAAATGACTTATTTATTGTTTTAATAAAGTATAAAAAAATCCAAATGAAATTTTTCTATTTTGAGTATGTCAATTGTTTTTACTAAAATTTCATTTTAAATCGAAAACACGCACTTTGACTCATTCTGATCACATCATGTATCAGTTTGATGTAAGATCAATTCCTATATGTCCCAAATGATGTATTAATTGTTTTAATAAATTATCAATAAAACATGAGAATTTTTGACAAGTTTTCAGTGAGTGACACTTTTTGAACTAAAATATCGATATTAAACTATTAATGGAAACTTTGAGTCATACCAAGTACATCATGTTTCAAATTAAGGTGTGAATAATCCATATATGTCCAAAATAACTTATGGATCATTTAAATAAAGTATAAAAACAATCCAAAGGTTTTTTATCAGTTTTGAGTAGGCTGGTTATCCATTTTACAAAAATTAAAGACAATTTTAAATAAAAAGACACACTTGGAGTAATACTGGTCACACCATGCATCATATTGAGGTGAAACAGATTCCTATACATCTCAAATGACTTTTGGATCATTTTAATAAAGTAGAAAAACAATATGAATGTGTTTTATTGGTTTTGAGTATGTCAATTGTCTTTTTTACTAAAATGTCATTTTAAACCAGAAACACACACTTTTGACTCATTTTCATCACATCATGTATTGTTTTGATGTGAAACCAATTCCTACACATAAAAAATAAATTATTAATAATTTTCCTAAATTATCAAGAAAATATGAGTGCATTGGTCAGTTTTCAGTGAGTGACACTTTTTGAACTAAAATGTCAATTTTAAAGTGATAACGAACACATTGAGTCATACCAGGCACATCATGTATCAGATTGAGGTGAGGATAATTAATACACCTCAAAAAATGACTTACGAATCATTGTCTTAAAGTATCAAAATAATCTAAATATTTTTTCTCAGTTTTTAGTATGTCAGTTGTGTAATTTACTAAAATTAATGTCAATTTTAAATAAAAAAAGTACTTGGAGTCATACTGGTCACACCATGTGTCAGATTGAGGTGAAACTGATTCTTACACATCCCAAAGTATCAAAACAATCCTAACTATCAATTTTACCATGAGAATCTTCGAAAAACCACCCTTTATTGAAAAAAAGAGTTCAACTATATAAGAAAACAAATATTATATGAGTAATACTAAAAGGAAATAAATTAAACATAAATATGAAATAATACATTAATTATATGGAAAATGATTTTAATGTGGAAAAAACAAGATTAAATTTGTTATTGAGCAGTGGATGGAACTTGAAGAAAAGTGATAAATGTCAACATTATAGGGGCGAAAGTTTTTGAGGGAGAAGAATCATGTTGAAGTTTTGGTATACAAAGGAATAAAAGATAGAGATATCACCCCAACTTAAACAAAATAATCCACCCATATAAGGAAATAATTATTATGTAAGTAATACTAAAAATAAATAAATTAAACATAAATATTAAACAAGACATTAATTCTATGGATACTGATTTTACTATGAAAGAATCAAGATTACCTATGTGATTGAGCAGAGACAACATCATTTCTCTTCCTGAAAAGGTAGTGGAGGAAACTTAGAGAAAAGTGATAAATACTACACTGCAGGGGTGAAAAGGTTTTGAGGGAGAAGAGGTTTATGTAAGTTTTAGTACAAAAAAGGCACGAAAGATGGAAAAACCACCCCAACTTGAACAAAAAATCCACCTGTATAAGAAAACAATTATTATGTGTGTAATACTAAAAATAAATAAATTAAACATAAATATGAAATAATACATTAATTTTTTGGATAATGATTTTATTGTGAAAACATCAAGATTACCTATGTGATTGAGCAGATATAGCATCGTTTATCTTCATTTAAAGGCATTAAATATGGACAAGAATCTTCTAAAATAAAATAACTCTTCAAGGAATAATGAAAATTAAATTAACATTCCATTATATAATTTTTTGGTAAAATAGAGAAAGTATATCATAAAATTAACTTTACATATTTCCAAAGGGTTTCCTTAATTATAGTTTATTATTCTAAGATATTGGTAACATCATCACGTGTAGAAGAAATTGTTTGAATGAGTAGTCAAAAATTTAATTTAGATTATGTTAATGTAGTAGAGAACATATAATATAATGAGGGAAAACGTGGTATATTAAAAAACACTTTTACCTTCTCATTGAATTCTCTTTATTTTTTAAAGGTTTCAGGGATTTAGTTCCTCTATCGAGAATCCAAATCCCCTCTTTTTGGTCCCCTCTAATGTAAAAGACATTTTCTACATTGGTACTGACATTAAGTGATTGTGATCTCCCAACAAAAGGGTCTTCCTCAATTGAATTTTCATCTAACTTGACATTTGTTTTAGTCACTATCAGGACAATCGACCAATTATTGTTTATTGGATCAGAGAATAAAATACTTTTACTACTTGTGATTCCATTATGAATGGCTTATCTTTTTCCCCTTCCATGATGATATTCATCTTCACGAAGCCCATTTTATCAACTTTCACTATAATGATATTATCAACCCATTTGCATCGAAAAATAAACACTTGAAATTTTGTATAATTCAACTCATATATCCATTATATAATTCCAAAATATGACATATTTTCATAAATTAGATTTCTATCTTTGGAAATAGATATGTGCATCGCTTCAGCCACAAGCGTAACACCACTGTTTTTCATCGTACTATAGTCATCATGTTCTTTTGTATAGAACGTATAACCATTTATTACAAAACTATTGTAAGATATAACATTTATATTCGGTCCTCCGGCTAGACATTGAATTCATTCGACAATTGAATTCATATTTTCAGATAACTTTGTATAAATTTGACCTTAGAACCATCCTATAAACTATTGATTATGTGTATTTGATATCCATTCTTCAACCCTTGATGGATTCAAATATCTAAGAATTTATTTTTGGTATTAAATGTATGGATCAACATCTTCAATATTGTGTAAAATGTAAAGGTGTAATTTCTCCCACTCTATTAAGGTAATTGTAACAACATCTATTCTGAAAATACATCTACCCATAAGGCATTCGTTGTGATGAGACTTTGGGAGACCGATGCTGTCAATATATGATAGTTAATCAGTACTGAATTCAATAGCTTCTTCAACAATATATCATTATGCAATACAACCTTTTGGCTGACTTTGATTCTTTACATACCCTTTCAAAATATCCATATATCATTCAATGGGGTACATCCATCTGTAGTGGATAAAACCACATAGTTGAACCTATCTAACCAAATAAACCATCAGGTGGACCATTATATCAAAGAATGGTGGTGGGAAGAACATATCTAATTCACATAATATGATTTCAACCTACTTATTCATGATGGGAAACTTCACTGGGTCTATAAATTTATAGCATATGTTTTTTAAAAAGAAGCAGAGTATGGTTAATGTATGTCATACATTTTGAGGCAGAATGCAACAGAGAGAAACATTCATTAAATCTTGAATCAAAACTTGATAGTCGTGTGATTTTAGTCCTTATAACTTCAAATTATTCATTGACATTAAATTCTTGATATTTTATGAATACCCTTGTGGAAATTTTACACTATTAAGAAAAATAGAAAATGGCAATTTTTCTTGTCTGGATAGAGTGTAAGCTACTGGAGGAAGAAAAGTCTACCTCTTACCCTTCACCAACACCAAATATTCCCTTATCCCCATTTCAATCAAGTCCAACCTAGCCTTGATTCCATATTTCTTTTTTCAAGAACATTTAGTAATGTTCCAATAGCACTATAAAATACATTTTTATCTAAATTCATGACATCAAGAAAATGTATGATATACAAAAATTTCCAATATAGTAATTCAAATAAAATTGATCTCTTCTTCCAACCTTATTTTGTAATGTTTTTCAAAAATAGTTTACCGAAAACAGTGTCATTATATTTTACTTTATTATATAGTTGATCGCCTGTTAATGGAGATAGTGTTGTACCTTGTTCGAGATACCCAAATAATGTTGTCATCTATGATCAGTATTTATGTCATCGAGGTAAAAAAATTTGATGTCCTAAAAAAATATATTCAAGGAATGTTTCAAACAAAATTAGTATGTGTGTTTTTTACAAATGGGACACCCCAAAATTCCTTTTTTCTATTTCCTTATAAATTTCCATAAGCGGGGAATTCATTTATCATTTTGTACAACATGGACCTCAATGTAAATTCTTCATTTATATGAGAATCATACATTGTAACACCTTTATCCCCCATAAATTTCAGATCTTAGATCAATGGATCCAAATAGACATCAATATTATTATTGGGTTGCTTTGGTCTAGATATAAGTAGAGAGAACATAATGTATTTGCGCTTCATGTATAACCATGGCGGTAAGTTGTAATTTACCAACATGATGGGGCATGTACTGTGAGTACTACTCTGTACATGAAAAGAATTTATTCCATATGTAGATAATGCAAGAAAAAAGTTTCTTGGATAATTTATAAATTTAGGATACTCATAATCAATTTTATTCCATTGAGGAGAATCTAATGGATGACATAGGTTCCCATATTTAATTCTTGTATCTGCATGCCATGTCAATTATCTTACAGTTTCTTGACATCCATATAGTATTATAAATCTTGTAATGATATGAAAGTACCATACATATTTTGAAGGACTTGATTCATTTTTCTTGTATCGGTCTACGCCACACTTAGGGCACTTTATGAGTGATTCATGGTCCTTGAGAAACAATATGAAATCATTTGGACAAGTATAAATTTTTTTAGAGATCATTACCATTGAATGTAACATTCATTTAGTGTCTTATGTTCAGCATGGTAGTTCATTTTCTTATGGTAACATATCCTTCAGGAGACCAAATAGTTTTGTAAAGATGGTGTCACTCCATCTGCTGACAAATTTCAATTATATAACTTCAATACAACTGACAATGTTGTGTATTTAGTACAATAGGTATACAATAGTTTCTTGGCACAACTATTTAAATTCTCAAACAACTTTGGACAATCATGAAGTCCATCTTCAATTTCTATTATCATTTCTTCCATGTGATCTCCATCATCATTTACATTGGTATTCATATCAAATGATCCATAAAATGAAGTATCATCCCAATCAATGTCCACATTCAGTTTTCCCCATGTTTAGTTCTAAATTTATAGCTCTGATCTATTCCATGAAAAATCAAATGTTCTTCCAACTCTTTCGGACCAATTTCTCTTGAATAACAACAATGTAAATATAGACAAAGGATTTGAGAAGGTTCGTATGCATTCTCTCTTATAAACTTGATGAACTTTTTAACTCCATATTCATGCTCTTTTATCAAACGATTATCGTGCATCTAATTTATATTTATATACATCCTATTAGATTCATAAAAAATTATTTTTTTACAATAAATAAATAAATACACATAAGATATTCATTATCAAAGGTGAAAGTTATAGATAATTCTAATCAAGGAAACTCAAAATTTGATTGTTTCAAAAAAATTTACTATGTTGAAGAAAATAGGTAATTGAATTTAAGAAAATAATTAATCCACTATGGAAAGTGTTATCTTATGAATTTATTAAAATGTGAAATCTATAGACAACTCATCCTCATCAGCTGATCTCCTGGACATTTATCATTGCATTTTGTTGTTTGAAACATCCTTCATCTCTTATGGACATGCACATATGTTGCTTAAAATACTCTATTCAGTAGTCATACATGGGAAGAATAAGTCTTAGAGTAGTAAAAAATATATAAAAGAGATGGGGGATAAGTTTCAAGCAACAAATTGAAATAATTACTATTCAGGATATGAAGTTGATGAGAATGACAGTTGTCAATAAAAGAGACGGGGGATGAGTCTCAATAAAAAAATTGCAATAATAACTATTATTTGACACACAACAATTCTTTCTCAAATCCTTTAAACAAATAAAAATATAATATAGGAAATTAAGGAGTAATAAGAAACCCAAATATGATAAAAAAGAATAATAAACTCTTAGTCAATCAACTAGAAGATATAAAAATGTATTGATAAAACATTTTAATAAATAAAGAGTTATTTCATATACATGGATAGTATAAGAGATTCATAGGGGTGGAACCAATACATGTAGAAAAAAATGATGAACACCTAAAAATAATTTCTAATATATAGAATTTGATAAATTCCATTCTATTTTTTGGAACAAGTGATTTAGAAACCTAAGGAATTTTTATACTTAAAATTAATGGTATATCAAATATTTGAAAACATCTCAAGACTATTGGGATGTCATATCACCAAACTGACCCATCCTAAGGATTCTAGTGAGGTCATCACATCATATCTACCCATCAGAAGGATTCTAGGGAGGCCATCTAATATACATTGACCCATCCTTGAGATTTTAGGGAGGTATATAAAGAAGTTGTCATAAAGAAACAATACACATCAATAAGATATATCACAAACAAGGGAGAAAAACACACCAACCCTTGAAATGTATATCCCATACACATTTAAACACACACACACACACATAACATAGAATTTATAATACACATAATTGAAAAAAAATGCATATTTAAATATAATTTTTAATGAAAATAAATATAATCCCTCCCTAATTTGGAAATCCAGAACCATAATTTGTGAATAAATAATTATAAAACCATCCTTACATTATAAGTTTTAAAAATCAATATAAATAGATAGAAAGATATATATTTAAATATATATATATCTTTATAAAATAAACTTAAATTGATAAAAATATATATAACCCTTACAACAGAATATCACAACATAGTAAAATAAATAAAACCCCATACTAATTTTGAAAATAGAGAGCCATTGAAAATAAATAAATATGGCATCACCCTTACTAATATTTCTCTTAAAACAAAACAACATAATTCTAAGAAAATAAATTTTTAAGGAAAAAACCTTACACTAGAATATTATAATAGAATTTAAATAAATAAAATCCCTTACATTAATTGCATAAATTTAGCTTTTGTTTTTGCTTCGCACCATCACCAAACTGAGAATTGATTTTCTAAATCAATTTTTTCATTTGTTTAAGATTTTTATATCCAAAAAATACACTATTTATATAATGGAAGAAATATGTATTTAATTGGTTTATCTATGGACTATAGGTGATTCTATAAGTTTTCAAAACAATGAAAAAATTAAGCTTGTGGAGAAAGTTGAGGTACAGATGTAGACAACGAAGAAAATTGATTCAAAACAATAATTTAAAAAGACAAAAATAGGATATCCAAATCAGTAGTCAAGAAAAAAAAGATCATAAACAAAAGAAAAGTAGTATACAATGACCAGAGAACAAATAACTAATGAAATCATTGAATAAGAAATCAAAAATAAAACGGAAAATACCGAAATAAAATAAAAACCTACAAAGGAAAACACAGGCCTACCTATCTAGGTGGAAGAAAATATGAGACCCTCAGATCCATATCTCGATGTTTTCTTCAAAAAACCTAACTGCAAGAGAACACTGGATATCAGACGATCTTCGAGCAATTAGAGGAGGTGGGTTTGTGTTATTTGAGATTTGATTCACTGATGAGGAGCGCCGATAGTGGGTGGATTCCACGGAAAGCTTTTGATATCGTGATGGGTTTGCAACTAGTTATATTTTTTAAATAGATCGAGACACTTTTATTAGTTATTTCAAAAACGTGCTGATAAAGATCATTTATCAACGCTAAAGTTTTAGTATTGATAAATATTGATTTTATTAGTGATTTTTTTAGCACTAATAAGACCCCATCTTTATCAGTGCTTATTACTTAAGCACTGATAAAGGATTTATAATTATAATTATAAATAAAAAATGTAAATATATATATATAATTAATAAATATATATAAATATAAATATAGTAAATATATAACTTATTTAAATATATTTATTATAATTTTATAATTATTTAAATATATAATTATTTATTTATAATTTTATAAATATTTTTTAAAAATAATTTTTATATCATTTTATATATTTATATCATTATATATATTTATATAATTATATATATATTTAATAAATATATATAAATATAAATATAGTAAATATATTTATTATTTAAGTAAATTTAATATAAATTTAATAATTATTTAAATAATTATTTGTTTATTTATAATTATATAAATACTTAAAAAATATTTATTTATTTATTTATAATTATAAATATATAATTTTATAAATATAGTATATACATTTATAAATATATTTATTTATGAATATTTTTTTACAAATATTTTTTTAAAAATATTTTTTTAACATTATTAATGAATATCTAATTTTAAGTACATGCATGTTAAAAATGAGTGAAATTGAATAAATTAAAAAAAAACACACTTTAACAATATTGAAAAAATGGATAAGTTTTGTGTGTGTGCATTGTATATAAAAATGCATTAATTATGTATATGTAAAATTAATATAACACACATTTGATCTATGTTAAATTGAAAAAGGAAACAACATTCAATTATATGTCTATTACTCTATGAAATTAGTCAGTATTTTTAATTCATATTATTTTTTAATTATAAACCATTATTCACTAAATATATGACTATTTAATGTAAAGTGCATATTTTTTTGTAATATATAAATCAAATTTATATACATTAATATATATCTATATATTAAATATATACTATTTATTAACATTATCTATAATCATGTAATTAATAAAATGTTTGATATTTTTCTCAATTTACTTATTTTTAATTTTAATTTGTTTAACTTTCATTTTTTATATATCTATATGTTTAATACATACTAATTTTTAGTATTTATAATTTATATATAGTATAATAAATTTATTCATTTTTATCAATAATTATTTAATTAATAAAATAAGTAATATTTTTATAATAAACTATTTTTATTTTTTTATTTAATTATTTCATTTTATTTATTCGGACCTTTATTAGCACTAAAAAAGTGATGATAAAGGATTCCATTATGAGCGCTAGAAATATAGCACTGATAAAGGGTACCCTTTATCAGCACTAAAAATAAAGTACTAATCAATGCTATCCTTTATCAGTGATAAAAACAAAGCACTGATAAAGGGTACCCTTTATTAGCGCTAAAAATAAAGCACTGATAAAGGAACCCTTTATCAGTGTTAAAAAAACATTGATAAAAGGTTAAATTTATCAACTCTTTGTTTAGCGCCGATAAATATTACATTTGTCAGTGCTTTTTTCTAGCACTAATAAATACCAGCTCTGTTAAATGCCTATTTTTTAGTAGTGCACACAGATATACAACCTCCCAAGATCATCAATTGAGAAGGTCTCCCTGATTAATAGGAAATGAGATACCTTTGTGATGCTTTCAACAATAACCCAAATGAAATCACTACCTCGAGGTGTCCTTAACAAACCGATCCTTAAATCCATCACAACATCATCCCATTTTCACTTAGGAATGGGAAACTATTTTAAAAGTCTAGCTGGTAGCTGATGTTCCTCCTTCACCCATTGATAAGTGGAACACCTCATAATGAAACTAACTACCTCATGTTTCATACCCGACCACCACTACTGATGGCATAAGTCATGATGCATCTTGGTGATGCTGGGGTATACTGCCAAAACTAAGGAATGAAACTCCTAGATTAACCCCGTCATGTATTTCCAATAGAACCCACATACGACCATGTATATACAGGATCTCATCCTCACCCACAGTCGAACCAGGAGGTGGGTCCTCACCCACCACACTCTCCTATAGGACTACGAACTCATAATCCGACAACTACCTCATCCCTACTTTATCTAGTAGGGTATAGGTCACACCTAAATATGAAATAAAAGACTTCCCTTGACCATTATACACCTTCAGGTGAAACTCTATAAACAAATCCATAAGATACCACTCTCTACTGGCCTCCTGAAATTCATGTATCCAAGTCCTCCTACTCAATACATCAACTATGGAATTTCCCTTTCTAAGTGTATAGGTAAGATAAAATTCAAAAGACTAGAGGTACTCAAACCACAATCATTAACACATATTTAGATCACATTTTATAAATATATAATTGAGTCTTCTGTGGTCTGTGTACACCACAAAATGCTCTCCTAGAAAATTGTGTCTCTAACAATGAAATGCATGAACAACTGCAACTAACTCAAGATCATGCGTCAGGTAATTCCTCTCATGTGGACTCAAGTTTTGAGACCCGTACATGAAAAATCTACCCCCTTGCATGAAAACAAATAGTAGCCTAATACTTGATGCATAATAAAACACAGTTTACCTCTTTCTCGAATCTTGAAGAATTTGGACCAGCGCTGAAGTCAATCTCTCTTCCAGCTCTTAAAATACTATTTCACAAGTATTTAAACATACAGACTTTACACCCTTCTTAGTCAATCCCATCAGTGGTGTTTTTAAGCATGAGAAGTATGATATGAAATTCATGTAATATCCATCTATCATCAAGAAACTTAGTATGTCAAAGACATTCTTGGGATGATCCCAGGAAGCTATATCTCTCACCTTCTCTAGATCATCCAATACTCTTGTCTCCAAGATAATATGAACCAAAAAGTAAATGTTATCCATCCAAAAGTAGAATTTTTTGATCTTTTCATATAAATTATGCTCTCTAAGTGTTTACAAAATGATCTCAAGATTTTTGGAATGGTTGTGTTGATTTTAATAATACACCAAGATATCATATGTGAAAACCACCAAAAATGAATATAGATAAGGATAGAAAACATGGTTCATCAGTTCCATGAAAACTACTGGCATATTCGTGAGACTGAATGGAACAACCAGATACTCATATAGACTATACCTACTATGAAAAGATTTATGAGGTATGTATGTAGTCCGAACACACACCTGAGGATAACCAAATCTCAAATCAATTTTCAAGAACACCCAAGCTCCTCAAATCTTATCAAAAAGGTCATCTATTCAGGGAAATGGATACCATTTCTTAACCATCAACTGATTCAATTTTTAGTAATCCATGCATAGCCTAAGGTCATCATCTTTTTTTTTTGCAAAAAGGGTCAATGAACCCCACAAAGAAGTATTGGGTTAAATAAAACCCTTTTCCTTCAAATCCTCTAACTGCCTCTTGATCTCCTACAACTCAGTCATAACCATTCTATGAGGAATGAATATTGATGTATCTCTTGACACTAGCTTGACGGTGAAATCCACCACTCTCTTAGGAGGTAAACCAGAAAAGTCATCCAGGAAAACATCCTTGAAATGATCAACCACTATAGAGAAATATTTCTAACACACTTCCTAATCATCCAGATATAAAATAGAAATCTAAGCTGTTATCCCACCCAAACCATGATATTCTGGTATAGATCAGCTCACCTGGACATATCATTCACCCTTGTGAATAAAAAATACACCTTCTAATGATGTGAAGGTCACCCTTAGATGATAGAAATTAATATAATCTTGATAAAAAACTAGACATTTTATCATGATTATAACATCAAACCCGGTCATCTTGAGGAAAAAATATTCCATACAAAGTGACACCCACTAATCTCAAGGGGGAACTCCCTACACTGGTGTACACTCTCCTTTCTGATCCCCAACAGAGTATCGAGTGTCATAAATCCATCATAAAACTATATAAAGATCTTAAGTCTCTTCACCATAGGTGAAGATATGAAACTATGTGAAGAAACTCTATAAAAAATAGAAGCTACTAGAGTAGAGGCTACCATAATCATACCTCTTACCACATATGACCTGATACCATGCTCCTCAGGTGTAGGATGTACAGAATATATCTGGCTTGAATTGTTTCCCTGTGACACAACCTCACTAACCATAGTAGGCCCACTCATATGTCTAGGTACAAACGATGTCTAGATGCCTTGACCATGACGACAAACTCAGGCTAAATGAAAAATATTGATCTAGCTCCCAGCCTGATGTAGATATGTGAAACCCACTCCCAAACCTAGAGTCAGAGCTGACCCCTTACACTAACTGCTGGAGGGAAAGTCCTATAAAAACTCTGAATGTGGCACATCCTATCACAAGCTCATCACTCGATTGATTCTTAGTCACACTAATTCCTCACATGACCCCATATACCACATTGATGATAGAAAATAGATATTCCAACACTAACATCCTGGATGGTACTCCCCTTATGGGAAGCCTCAAAACATCTCTTCCTGCCACTGGAAGCTGAACAACTAGGTCGAGAGGCTGAATTGCCTTACTCTTCACCCAAGCTTCCCTTAGGTTTTTCTCTGTGATCAACACCTGATTCACTATCTTAGTAATAGAGATCAACCTGAACACTTTTACCTGATATTAAATGGCATGTATGAAACCTTCCTCGAAGCATCTATCCCTCGATTCCTCATCAGCAAGATATATTGGAGCGAAATGCTGTAGCTTTTTAAATCATGAAAAATACTCCATAACTATCATCATGCCCTGATCTATACGCATGAAATCACTAGAAAGCTCTGATCACAGATTCTCAAGGTAAAATTAGTCATAAAATATGGTCTAGAAACCATCCCAAACCATATCTTGCAGCCTATCATCCTGGTTCAAAATATCCCACCAGCACTTTGTTGATACTCATAGAATTTAAGTCTCAAGCTTCACTCTTCTCTCACGAGGTGTCTCTAAATACTCAAATATTTAAAACATAGTATCGAGATACAACTCAGTAGCCTATGGACTACCACCCCCCCCCCCCCAAAAAAATGTGGTAGGTTGCTATTGCTGGAACACATGCATCATCTCATCCATAAATGAGGTAAGTTGAAATGCTACCTAAAAATATTTCATATAGCATAAAAAACCCTCAAAAAACTATGCCTTAAAACCTATGTCCAATAAAATAGCTGGTAACATAGCTTGCACTGTAAGAGGATCCACCGATAGCCCATGGACCAACGCCTTTAAAGCATGGTCGATTCCACCCTCCTAGAGTAATAATGGAGGTTGTCATGGTATCATGTCTCTAAAGTTCTAAAAATATACCTCCTAAAAGATTTATAACCATGATCTCATAACTAAAAGAATAGGATAGGTCAAAATATTCCTATAAATGGATCCCACACCTTTGCCTACCCCTAAATCCAGAACTGGGTAAAAAGAAACAGTAATAACATCACTATATACACTACCTAATACCCACTCAAAATCCAAGTCAAGGTCAAGTTCTCTGTTTCACATTTCAATTTCCATTTGAATTCATATTAGTTTCACATTTCACTTTAAATGGTTGAACCAAATAGTTCACCACTTCTGATCCATAAGGGCCCATACACCTCATGAACTGAAATATAGTGCCCGCTTAATCCACACTACAACACATTCCAGTCCATGCGACTAATGTTCCATGACTCAATGTGCCAAAATTGGCTACTTAAGGTGTCTCCTCTAGCCTAATCCGGAAAACACTACTTAGGTTATGACAGGTAATCTAAGTACCAACCATGTTTCTCAATTTCCTGTACAGAGATCATTTATCAAATAGAAGGTATATCACACAAGGAACATATCAAAAAGTCATGTAGTCAAGAAGTGTATCCTATATGCATGGAATAATACATGGAATGTGAATCCAGTAATGTGCCTAAAATGATTCATGATATTAATACCCTCATCTCTTCGGGAAATGATAAAATAGATCCTCAATCATATCAATGAAAATATCACAATTCAAGTGTGTCACCCAATGATGAAATCCAAATCAACAGTCATTAGAAAAATCGAGAAAATAACAATTTCTATTCTAGGAAATTTGGATTTTCCTATATATGGGTTAGCTACTCCCAAACACATCTCATTACCAAATTCAAATTCCTTACTAATACCCTTTCCATTGTTTCAAATAGTAAGCCAAGAAAATAAAATCTCTTTGATAACACTTTGTAACATTCTGACCCAGATGCCACTAACTAGTGCCCTAAGCTGGTGGGTCACATGGACTTAATCACATCTCCCCAAATTCCAGAGGCTTCCAACTAGTAGCAAGGTACTAGGGTGTGTCGGTTGGAATACTATCCCCACATTACCAGAGTATAGCACATCAGATATACAAACAGGTGAGTATAAGAAGTAGTTTATCAATGGGTACCAACTTGAGAAATATAAAATAATACTCAAAAGTTGGAAACTGAATCATATAAAAAATGATGATGATACATGTCATTTCTCTAAAAATCTAGAAAATAGGTATATAAGTATCCAAATACAATACATGTATCAAAATACCAAAAGGATCAAAAAGAACTTTCCCATCTATCATCACGATCCTTGACTTGGTCCTATGCTCCCTTGCTTCTAATCATAGCCCAAATCAATCATCGTACTATGGGCACTTTCCCTGATCCCTACCTACATCCATATAGTCGATCTGAGTATCCAAATGAGTCTTGAACAGGGTGCGAGATATCACTTAGGAGGCCACCCCCAACGATGTCTATAATAATCCAGGTTGTGTAAACAAGCTAAAGAAGTGTGTAGTATATAAAATATATGATAGTAATACAAGTAAAATCCCATAGAAAAAGGAATAATTGAATGTTATACTATAAAGTTAAAAAAGGCTCCCTGCAAAACATAGGTCAGGCTCCCATAGCAAGGGCAGTGGTAAAACATGCCAAAAACCACCACGTCCTCACCATATAACCAAGTGTAAACCACTACCACAACCATGCCATATAATAACGTATATAAAATTAACCACAAACTTGATATATAAAAAATTCACCCACAATAGCCACATCATGTAATCAAGTATGTTATACCCTATGGGACCGAATCCAAGGTATAGAAGACCAAGGCATTCTCATCGAGTCCTGGGAGCATCTAGGTGGAAACTTAGTAAGATTTGGGTGGAGTCCAAGGAGGATTTCAGTAGCAAATGTCCAATGCAATTCCAAGCAAGATGGGTCCAAGGGGTAGTAAGGCCCAAGACATACCATGAAATCAAGACCCAAGGAGAAATATCATCCAAGGCATCCACTATTACTATCAGGATCTATGGAAGAATCATCCATGGAATCTAATGAAATCAGGATCCAAGGTATACCAACCAAGGAATCCACTACCATTCAATCACCTCATTCATTTCAATCATAATTTCACATTTAATTATATTCCATGAGTTTATCCAACTCATGTCAACAATTTCTATTTAAATAGTTTAAACAAATAACATCATGATATCACATGGCAAAGGAGACAAACCCTCTCATAAACATTAATTTCATTTAAATTAAATTATAAATAGTGTTCCTCTAACTAGGAAAGCTCTCACGCACCCAATGGGTGGTATAACGATAGGTAGATACTAAGGTGCACCCCATGTACTACGCTAAAATTTGTATTTAGCAGCGGTTTAAACCGCCGCGAAATCATTCTATGGCGGTTTTGGAAAACCGCCGCTAAATCGTGTTTCAGGAAATAATTAGCTGTGGGTTTTTAGTGGTGGTTTAAACCGTCATTAAATCATTTTTAATTTTTTTAATTTTTTTAATTTTTTTTAATTTTTTTTAATTTTTAATTTCTTTATTTTTTTTATATTAGTAATTTTTTTCTCGTAATTTATTTATTTATTTAGTTTCATATTTTTTTACTTTCGTATTTATTTATTATTACCATGCACATACCCATCTCCATGCATAAGTCTATGTCCATGCACATGCCCATGCCCATGCACATGCCATATATATAAATTCTGTGTTGGGTGAGATTTGAACCCCTTACCTCTTGCTTATTCTCCAAAGACTTTACCACTCCAGATGTGGTCAATAAATCGAATTTAATATACTTATACATACATATACATATACATATACATATACATATTAATTGAAAAAACAAGTAATACATAACAAATAAATACAAACAAAATAATTATTAATCAATAATTATTAATCAATAACGATTAATCAATAATATATAATATATAATATATATAATATATAATATATAATATATAATATATAATATGTAACATATAATATATAACATATAATATATAAGACATAAGACATAATACATAGTATATAATACCTAATATATAATACATAATACATAATACATAATACATAATACATAATACATAATATATATTATCTATTATACATTAAGTATTATCTATTATCTATTATATATTATAAAATACATAATAGATAATAGATAATAGATAATAGATAATAGATAATATATAATATATAATAGATAATAGATAATAGATAATATATAATATATAATATATAATATATAATATATAATATATAACATATAATATATAACATATAATATATATAAGTAATGTATAAATAATAAATTAATTAAAAAATAATTTAATATATGATAAATAAATAACAAATTAATAATAAATTAATAAGTAATAGATAGATAGATAAATAAATAACTAATAACTAATAACTAATAAATAATAAATAATAAATAATAAATAATAAATAATAAACAATAAACAATTAATAATTAATAATTAATAATTAATAATTAATAATTAATAATAACTAATAATTAATAATTGATCATTAAAAATTAAGAATTTATATTTAAAATTTTAAATAAATAATAAATAATTAATAAATAATTAATAAGTAATTAATAAATAATTAATAAATAATGAATATTGAATAAATAAATAAATAATAAATGAATAAGAAACTAATAATAAATTAATATTTAGTAAATTAAAATTAAATTAATAAATAATAAATAATAAATAATAAATAATAAATAATAAATAATAAATAAGAAATAATAAAGAATAAAGAATAAAGAATAAAGAATAAATAAATAATAAATAAATAAATACATAAATAAATACATAAATAAATAGATAAATAAATAATAAATAAATAATAAATAATAATTAATAATTAATAATAACTAATAATTTATAATTTATAATTATAAAATTAATAATTAATAATTAATAATTAATATTTTAATTTTAATATTTAATATGAAATATTCATTATTTAATATTTAATAAATAATAAATAAATATTTAATATTTAATTAATAAATAATAAATAAATAATAAATAAATAAATAATAAATAATAAATAATAAATAAATAAAAAATGAATAATAAACTAATAATAAATTAATATTTAGTAAATTAAAAATAAATAATAAATAATAAATAATAAAGAATAAAGAATAAAGAATAAATAATAAATAATAAAGAATAAAGAATAAAGAATAAATAAAAAAGAATAAAAAATAAAAAATAAAAAATAAATAATGAATAATAAATAAACAAATACATAAATAAATAAATAGATAGATAAATAATAAATAATTTATAATTAATAATAACTAATAACTAATAACTATTAATTAATAATTAATAAATTAATAAATTAATAATTAATAATTAATTAATAAATAATGAATAATGAATAAATAAATAATAAATAAATAAATAATGAATAATAAACTAATAATAAATAATTAATAAATAAATTAAAAAATTTAATAATTAATGTGTACATAATAACTAAATAATAAATAAATAAATAAATAAATAATAAATAATCGTTAAATAAATAAATAAATATTAATTAATTAATTAATTAATATTAAACAAACAAACAAACAAACAATTAATTACATAAATCATAAAATGTTAAGAACCTCTGAAAACCCTAAAAACACTGAAATAACCATAAAATATGATACGAGACTCATTTTCTAGTGCCACAACCAGTCAAATCGAAGATCGTGAAATGAGCTCCGATATGATATGTGGTATAGGCTGAACTAACACATGGATAGAAAGTAATAACCATTTGAATTTTAAGAAATCGGTGTCTGCAACTAAAACCTCTATTTTGGAGGCCTTCTGAGCCTTTTTGGTAGAATAAAAAGGGGTACAAAACTCAAAAAGTTGGTACTAGACTCAAGTGGTGTAGAGCTCATCACAGGCTTTGATTTGATTTGTGGTAGAGCCCAAACAGACACCTAGATTAAAAGTTACGGTCGTTTGAAGTTCGCATTCGATTTTCAACTTTTGAATTTTGAATATATTTTTTCCTTTGATTATCACATGATTTAAATCTCACTTGGTTTATTCTCATTTTATAAACTTCAATTTGACTGATTTTGGAGCTAAAATGGACTCTCGGATCAGAAGTTACAATCATTTGATGCCGAATTCTGTTCTTCTACTTATTGAAGTTTTGTTTTCAATTTAAAAATATTATTAACTAATAATTATAAATATTAATTAATTGACACATTATAAATATATAAAATTATAAATAATAAACTATATTTTATTTTAAATAATAATAAATAATAAATAATAAATATTTTTTTAAAATTTTCTTAAATTTTGCGGCGGTTTTCAGAAAACCGCTGCTATTTCACGACAGTTTTTTAAAAAACCGTCATAAAAAAATGATTTTTTAGAATATTTTTTTTTAAAATTAAAAATATTTAAAAGAAATTAGCGATAGTTTTTAAAACCACCGCGAAAAGACCACTGCTAAAACATTGTTTTCTTGTAGTGATGGGTGGCCTAGGTTGGGGAAACAACCTCCAAAAAACTCAAGGAAACCAGTGGGAATCCCTAACATATTCCGTTATGTTCAATTCAATTATTCAATTCATTTTAGGGGAACCGTTGAAAAGTTCATCATGGGGCACAACTTGAACTAGACATATAAAACACCAAATCATGAGGGAAAGGTATAGACCACCTACCATAGGTCCATAGTAGAGCACCGATACAATATCTACTTATGATTCAATCAATATCAGAAGAAAAATGAAGAATGGATGAAGAACTTGAAAATATGGCATATTATCTTTCACTTAAATTACCCCATTGATATGAGGTCAAATGAAGAACGATATAAGATGATTGAATAACTTACTGGTGTGAATCCAAAGAGGTGATCAATGCTTAAAACTGAGTTCAGATGGAGAATTAGAATCAAAATATATGGATTTTCCTTCAAAGGGTCTCTCAAGAACTCAATGACATCAAACAGAGAATAAGGAAAAAAGAAAATTAGTTAATAAACTTCATTAAGGGGAAAAAGGTCATTTTTCCTCAAAATACTAGTATGCATAGTTTTTTGCACAGTTGGCCAAACTATGCGCCAATCGTACACCCTTCACTACCTAGAGGGGCACCCTGCATGGTTTCATGAATATGGTTTGGAAAACCATGTGCAAACCATGTCTCAACCACTTTTAAAAACCAAAGAGACCCTTACACAGGTGTGCACCCCATCCGCATGGTTTCCTTAAACCGTGAGCCTCTTAACAGAGGTTTGGACCACCTCACATTGGGGTGTACTTGAGGTGGAATAGTTTCCTCAAACCGTGTGACCTCCTACACCCCACTGTCAAGCCTCATATGGTTAGGGGTAACTGTGCGACCTATCTTGCATGGTTTCTCCTAACCATGTGACCTGCCTTGGTTTTTATAAAATTTTTGGTTTTGAGCTCCAAACAATCTCTAGACACCCCATAAAAAAACCCATGATCTTACATTTATGTTTTCTTATCTAATTTTAGTACTTTTCTCTTGATGAGTGTTTGGAATACTGAATGTTTATGGTTTATTATTCAATTTTTCATTCATTTGGTTTTTCTTGTGGAAAAATCATCCCCTATTGATTATTTATGGATGCCTAGGTGCTAGTACCCAGCCTATGGGGATCATAAACACCCTTTAGGACATGTCAAGATTGATTATAGTACCATTTCAGCAGGTTACTCAGGATGGTTCATGAAAAATTAGTATAAAAGGAGGCTGAGTCTCTTCTTAGATGTTAGTATACAGTTTTGGGATTTCTTGTTAGACATGAGATATGATTTTTGGGACTTAATGGGTAGGTTATGAGTGAGTTCCTAGATAGATTTCATCACAATGAGCCTTAAGTTAACTTGGACAGTTGGGGAAAAGTGTATTTGAGGAGTTTTTTTATCTGATTCTATAATTTTCTCAACATTTGATACTTTATTTGTAAATCTAAGTTGAGTTCTAATTGATATAATTTATGCTCAAGTATCTATTAACCGAAGTTTCCTTATTATCTCTTGATGATGTTAATCCCCATTCCCCTAAAAAGACATATGAAAAGTCTCTAAGAGGGGGATATTGATGAGCCACCTCAAACAGACCCTCTAGTTAACCAGAACCTCATAGAGGTAGTAGTGTGTGTGGTACAAGATCTAGGCCAAGGGGTTTCACCTACCCCCTTTAGGCTAAAAGGGTTGTAACTTAGATGAATGATAATAGAGATCATTACCAGGAGTTCCTTCATCATAAACCACCATATTTATAGGGTTTTAATTCTCCTCTGGAGGTATAGGATTGGTTGAGAAGTATTGATCAAAATTTCAAGTTATTGGATATATCAGATTCCATTAAGCTGGAAATTTTCTTCTTTACTCTTGAAGGGCCTAACAAGAGATGGTGGGATGTTGTAGTTATGGAAAAGAAGAATGAGGAATTAGAGTGTAAAGACCTCAAGAATATTTTCATGAAGTATTTCAATACATATTTGATAGTTTTGGCTAAGTCGATGGAATTTATCAACCTTCATTAAGGTGATTGGATAGTGAAACAACATATCAATAATTTTACTAAACTTGCACAGTTTTCACCTAAGGTTTAGAGCTATGATGAAAAAAACTTGACATGGATGGTAAGTTAGGTTTGACTAGAGTACCACCTACTCCAATTGGTAGATTTAGTGGTTACTTTAAGGTAAAAGAAAGAATAATGATCCTCATAGTGCAAACAATCATAGTGGTCCTTGATAATGGACTTTCTCCAAATCATTTTTAGTATCTAGTAAAGAGCCACTAACTTATTTTCAATGTGAAAATATTGGGCACTTGAAGCATTCATGTATGGAGGAACCAAATATCTATAGCTCATATAGATTCTTAGGTCACTTATAGATATTTTTATATGTTTTTACTACTCCACACAATGGTATAGGCTCATTTTTGATGAGAGGATCCATGACACAGTCATATGATTCAAGCACAATTAAGTTCTAGTTATAGGCATCCTAAAAAAAGATTCTTCATGTAGTGGGAGTCTCTAGTGGGGATTGATATTAGTCCTATGATTGTGAGAGGTAACATTACTATTATTTCTTCTATAGTGAATGATTTATTGGATACTGGTTCCTCTCATTCTTTTGTATCAAACTATACTTTGAGATTGTTGAATCTACCTATGGAGATCATGTCTTATGTGATCGAAATTGAAATAACTATTACGTTGAAGAGAGAGTAGGGTCTCCAATTTATCTCTTGTGCTTTCTCTTTATCTAAGATCAAGCTTGTCTGGGTATTTTTGAGTTTCTGGATGTTTTTCAATCATAATTTTTTAGTTTTCCATCAGTGAGGGTGGAAAAGTTCTCTATGAATTTGGTTATAGGTATTCAACCTAAATATATCCCCTCTTACCATAATAAACTGACTAAATTGAAGGAACTGAAGAATTAGTTGGATGACTTGATGTCCAAAGTCTTCATTCGACCTAGTGTGCCACCTTGAGTAGCACCAATACTTTTTTATAAGAAATATTATGGGAAATTTCACTTGTGTGTTTATTATTGAAAGATAAATCAATTTATGGTCAAAGACAAGTATCATTTTCCCCAGATTGATGATTTTTTTTATCATATGAAAAGGGTGAAGTGGTTCTCTAATATTGATCTTCAGTCTGGTTACCACCAACTATGGATCAAGGAGTATGATATCCCAAAGAATTCTTTTAGGAGTTGGTATGACCATTATGAGTATTTTTTATGTCATTCAGCCTGACCAACACTCTTACTATGTTTATTACAACGCTGAATATGATTTTCCACCAGTATCTCAATTATTTCATTATGCTATTCATGGATGAAATATTTTTTTCTCTAAAACCAAGGAGGATCATGTAATTTATTTGAGAGCAGTTTCTAATATATTGAGTAATCACTAACTTTATGCCAATATTTATAAATTATAATTATGGATTTGAGAGGTGAAGTTATTAGGGAATGTGGTCTTGGAACATGGTATCTCAGTTGATCCTGAAAAGTTGAAAGATATTATATATTGGTAATTTTGGATCGATTGTTATGGAAATTATGACTACGGGGGGGGGGGGGTGAATAGTCATTTTAAAATTTTAAATACAAAACAATTAGAGTTCATAAAATAAAAGATCTACAGTGAGTGCAGTATTATTGAAATGAATTATAGTAAAAATAAAATTAAATAACAACAAGATTTATAGTGGTTTGGATTATAGATATCCTAGTCTACTCCTTAGCCTCACATGATATTCAAGGAGATTGGTACACACTAAGAAACTCACTTTTAAATGTGTGGGAACCTTGTTATAGACACTAAATTTTGTAGGAACCTGAAGGCACAACCCAATATTTTATAGGAGACCAACCTAATATGTTTAACTAAATTCTAATTGGGATTCACAACACATACTTCATTTTAGGTGGTATAATAACCAGATGATGAAAAACTTTCTTTTTATTGGTAAAAGCATAAAATAGACTCAAATAAATACAATAGAAGAATAAATATTACATGAATAAAAAAACAAGTAAATTATAAGATAATCAAAATTGTTAAAGATGTTGAATATCAATTATTGTTGATCACCTGAAAGGAATAATGTCAAAATATTAAGTTTTTCTGTGATCATAGTCAGCGTATAAAAGTCACAAAAGTTTCTTTGAACAAAATGAGAGCAACAATTGTTTTTTCAAAATTGTATCAAAAAGTAATTTGTGGAATTCTATACACTCGAATTTTTTTATTCCTAGAATATATATCTTGGATCATTAAAAGACTGATCTTCAAGGATAATGTACATTTCCAATAACTTTATGACACTTGTTAGAGTATAACAATAAAATAATATGACTATTACCATCATTTGTAAAATTCGTGCTAAAAAATAGAGTATAATCGGGCTTTCTATTTATTCATGGAATTATAATATAAAACAATTAAATATAAAGTGTAACAAATGTGTAAAATTTACATTTATACAATCGTTTAAATTAAAAGAATAATCCTCTATATTATTAAGACAATAAATTTTTTTCAAACAGATCAAACAAAACTGCATGTATATTTGTACAGAAAATATACTTACAATTAAGTTTTACATAACTTATAATTAAATTTCAACAAAATATAATAAAACAATTAACTAAACATTTATTTTTAATTTCAACAATTAAAAATAATAAATAAAACTTTTAGATTTTTTTTGAACTAACGGTGGATAAAAAAATATTTGATGGTAGATTTATCCTTCTATCGATGGTGCAAATCCACTATTGAAATAGATAGCGGTATCTAATTTAGATACTAGTGAAATGGAGCATGGTAGTAGATTATGTTACCACTAAAAAAAATGTTCTACCATTGCAAAATAAATGATATCTATTGATGTTCTAAGAAGCAAAAAATATTAAAATCCTAAAAAAACCACTTCCATGCATTGATTAACTGAGGGATTCTAGTGAAGAAAGAGAAAATTCTACTGGTGATGATGTACAATTGTGGCAGATGATCTACTATTGAAGACCAAAAATACTGTCAATGTGAATGAGATGCAATACTTAAGAACTGCTTCGAATGAGACAAAGAGAACATAAATTATTAGTGAAGGAGAAGCTATTTTTGGTGATAACAAATGAAAAATAAAAATCTACCAATGAAGAGAAAAAATATCTACCAGTGGATAAATGATATAGTGTTGGATTACAATGGTATAAAAATAGAGAATGGTTCTACAATTGGGATCCATCAATAAAACATTGTAAAAGACCCATCGTTGAGGTTTTACAGTTCCACCATTGTAAGAAAAATAATTTATAGTGATGAATGGGGATTCTGTTGATGAATTAACTACCATCAAACATGGATGAACTAGAAAAATAGTGAAATGACAGATGGATGAAGAATAACACTATTGATGTTGATGTCACCAAAATAGGATTCAAACCAAAATTGAATACAGAGTCGAATCATGCAGTGGAAGAGATGGTCGTAGTTCAAAGGATTCCAACAAGATGGAATGATATATTAGGAAGTTGAAGAAGAATAGGGGAGGAAGAAGATCATAAAATTTAAAATGGGTAAGCATGGGAGTTCAAAAATAATAAGTGGGAGATTTAATGATATCAAATGGATGAGATCAATCTAATCCATTGTATGATCTTGAGTCAAATTTTATTAACTTGGATGAATATTTTAGATATATAGCTATCCCACATCGATTTGGAAACACGATGATTGAGTGGTATAACAAACAAGCCGCACCGATCCCACCCCGAGCTATCAGTAGGGTTTAGCACCCGCACCCCACCATTCACACACATGAGACTTATATATGGTCCCAATGACCTTACCAAACCCAACCCATGCACCTTGTAGGGTGTTCAATTTGGGCCTTATAGGCACTCCCCACTACAGACTTACTTTCCTCTGTGTAGGCTTCAAAGGCTGAAACTCCCATAGGGTAGACCAGTGGTCCCCTAAGAGTGGTTGTAGGACTGGCCTAATAGGCTTGTAGATAAGGCCTAAAGTTTTTATTAAGAAGAGAAATACATTATCAAAAATTAAAATAATTAAATAAATAACAATCATGAAAACATTAATGTCATTTTAAAACATGTACATAAACATTATTAAAACTTGTAAAAAAATTATTAATCAATTAAAACAAATTTGAATTTAATAAAATGTGAAGAGAGAGTAATTTTCAAAAAAATAACACTATTAAAGTATTAGAATCACTTTTAAATACAAAAAAACTCCAAATTTTTATAAATTGCAAAAACATAAGATTTATTAGATTTTAAACAAAAATCTCCCCATTTTTTAAATTTATCAAAAAGTATATTAGAATTTATTCTATAAAAGAGCCTCCATTTGAATCAAAATCAACTACTTTAAATATAACAGAGTAGAATATTATCATAAGAGCAAAAATATAGTTTCAGTATTCAAATAAAGAAAGAATTAAGATAGAGTAAAATGTTTAATAATGCATTTTAAAATATAAATATCTAATTATCATTCAATTAGAGTAGAAAAATAATATTAAATTATAGAACAAATGTAAAAAAATATATTTAAGAATTGTGATTATACTAACAGTGATTTTAAAATTCTAACATACCTAATTGAAATTTTATCTTCTTAAATTTAACAGAGTCTAAGGGTTTAGTGAAAATATCAACTAATTGTTTCTCAGTTGGAAAAAATTCTAAACATATATCACCTTTATTTACACGATCCCTAAGAAAATGAAATCTAACATCTGTGTTTTTAGTTCTAGAGTGTTTAATTGGGTTATTAGAAATTAAAATAACACTTTAATTATCACAGTAAATAGGAATTTTATTAAAACTGATATTAAAATCATAATTTTTTTTATCCAAATACTCTATGAACAAAAACTAACAGAAACATAATATTTTGCCTCATCTGTTGACTATTATACTGAAAGTTTTTTCTTAGATATACATGAAATTAAATTTTTTCCTAAAAAGTGACACATAACTATAGTAATTTTCAGATCAAGTATGCAACGTATAAATTCAGAGTCAAAGTAAGATAGTAAATCAAAACAATTCTCATTAGAATTGAATAATAAAGTACAAATAGTACCATTGATATATATAATTATCATATTAAAATATTTAATATGACTTTATCTGGGGTTTGAATGAAACCTATCACATAATAAAACTGAGAACACGATGTCTGGTCTAGAAGTAGTGAGATATGATAGATTGCCTATCATGCCTCTATAAAATTTAATATCAACTGACTTACCATATTTATTCAAGTCCAATTTGGAATTAGTACTCATTGGTGTTTTCATAGTCTTACTATAATCAAGTCCAAATATTTTTATAAGTTCTTTAGCATACTTATCTTGATTTAAGAAAACACTATCTTTCCTTTGATTAATTTTAAGGATAAATAAAAATTTTAGTTCTACTATTAAGATCATGTTGAATTCACTTGTCATTAATTTAGAAAAATAATCATAATAGAATCATTTTTTACCAAATATTATATCATCAATATATATTTATAATTAGTATATCATTTGAAACTCTTTTTATAAATAAGTTTGGATCAACCTTACCTTTAACAAACCAATTTTCAATAAAATCCATGTTATTATTTCATACCAGGATCTTGGAGTTTGTTTAAGACCATATAAGGATTTATTAAGTTTAAAAACATAATTTGGAAACTTATTATTTTCAAATCCATGGGGTTGTCTAAAATAAAATTCCTCTAAAATAATTCCATTGAAAAAGACACTTTTTTTAAATCAATTTGAAATAATTTGATATTTTGAAAACTAAAAAAGGATAGTATAATTCTAATTGCTTACATCCTAGAAACAAGAGAAAAACAATCTTCAAATTAAATTCCCTCTTTCTAGGAGTAACCTTGACCCACTTTTCTTTCTTTATTTTTAACTATGTTTCCTGTTTCATCAATTTTATTATGAAAAATTCATTTAGTTCATATAATAAGTTTATATTTTAGAAACCCAACTAAATACCACACATTATTCCTTTAAAATTGATTTAATTCATCATGATTTGAATTTACCCAATTTTAACCAATTAAATAATTTTCAACATTGATAGGAATAAAATTAGAAAAAATTAGATTTTTCGTACTAAAGTAAAATAGTTTTTTTTTGAATACCAGATTCTACATTACCAATTGCCTTTTCAATAGTATGGTATTTAAGAGTTTTCCATTCCTTAAGATTAGTTTGATAAGATACATGATCCACCTCAACTGATGAATTATCATTATCTTGATCATTATCTTCACTAAAATTTAATTCTCTAATTTCATCATATTATTTATTTGAATCATAATCCAAATTATTAGAATTGTTTTCATTAAACTTAACATAAATATATTCTTTAATAACTAAAGTTTTCTTATTGAAAACTCTATAAGATTTTCTATCATTGGAATATCCTAAAAATGTCCCTTAATCTGATTTAGATTTGACTTTTTCTAAAACATATTTTGTATTTAAGATAAAGAAATTACAACCAAAGACCCTAAAATAACCAAATTTAGGTTTAAATCCTTTTAAGAGTTCATAAGGGGTCTTATTTAGGAAAGGTCTAACTTAAACTCTATTTAAAACATGGGAATCAATTGTTATAGTTTCTTAAAAAATGTATTTAGGTACATCAAATTCCATTATCATTGACCTATCCATTTCATGAATAGATTTTATCTTTATTTCCACCACACCATTCTATTTTGGTGTCCTAGGGGATGAGAAATAATTTTTATATCCATTTGTTTCAAAAATTTTATCAAATTCTAAATTAAAAAATTCACCACCTATATCACTATTGATAGAGATGATTAACATATTTTTTATATTTTGAATAAGTTTTCATAATTTACAAAACATGGATAATGTTTTTTTATGGGATAAGAAATAAATCCATAAGAATCTATTATAATAATCTATAATTAAAAATACATAATTTTTACTAGTAAAAATAATAGGTTCTATAGGTACAAATAAGCCATGATGTAATAATTCTAAACATCTAGAATTAATAACATCATTTATAGATTTAAATCTTTCTTTTTGTTATTTACCTTTTATACAGGAATCACACATGAAGTACTTGTATGTAACTTGGGTAGTTGCAGAACCTATCCATGATTTGATAGTTTCTACAACAATCAGAAATTTGCATTCCCAAGCCTCATATACTATAGAATTTCATCTACTTCTACAATATTCAAATACTCAACCTTTTGTTTGTTTAGATCAGAAAAATCAATAGTATAAACATTTTCTTTTTTATTTACAAAAAATAAAACTAATTTATTTTTCAGAACATTATATTTATCATTTTTAAATATAACATTTAATCCATCATCACATAATTTTGATATACTTACGAGACTATGTTTTAAACCAAGTACATATATCACTTTTCAAATAATAACTTTTTTATAAAAATAAACTTTGAAAATACCTTTAATCTAGAATTTAGATTTTTCTCCAAATGTGACAAGGCCACCATCACATGAATTAAATGAGATAAATTTTGAAATATCACCTTTCATATGCCTAGAATATCCGATGTTTAAGTATCATGAGTCATTGATACTTCTAAGGTAGATTTCCTAAAATTAATCAATCAAATAGACTGTTTCGGTTTCCATACTAAATTGGGTCCAACTGGATTAGTAGATAAGATTTTTGGCACTCAAATTAGTTTAAATAATTTATTAATGGGTTGATTAGAAAATAAATCTATAGAAAATAAAGTTCTAATATGACAAAATGATTGTGTAAATCTTAGTGAACACTCATTGGAATAATTCCCTTTCATTATACATTTATAAATAGGCTACACTAGAAACACTCCCCTTTGAGATTTTAACAAAGTTAGTTTTATTTAAACTTATTGTTAAACTATTATATCCAAAACCATTTTTGTGTGTTTAGTTTCATTAAAGACATCATTTTATCATATTTTTATTTACCTTTTACAAAAGTAGATAAATCCTATTTAATATTAACAACCTCATTTTTGAAATTTATATTCTCTTTTTGAATAATTTCTAAATTTGTATAAACTTTAACATCTAAAATGGAAGTCATTTTTCTTAATTTATTGTTTTCTTACTTAAGGTTCTTAAATTCATTTTATACTTTAGTTAGATCATCCATAACTAAATTAAATCTCCTATATTGATCTTTATCATTTATTTCCATATGGGTTTTAACCCTTTAATATTCATCTTTTAGTTTTAGAAGCTGAGAGTCATAATATTCTTTAGATTTATCATTTGAGGAAACAAATATTTTCAGATTATCACATTCCATTTAAATTTTCTTATTTTCTTTAGAAAAATTTTTAAGTTTATTTTTTAATTTAGTAAGCCTTTCAATTATCCTGACTCTAACATTCTTTAATTCTTCGTTTTATTTAAGAACTTTCTTAGCTTTAGAATTTATAGAATCAACATCAGAACATGAATCAGAAATGATTTCAATTTCATTTCCAGATAAATAATTATGATCAAAATTTTCATGAGTTATTAACTGAGTGAAGAGTGAATTATTTACCTCATACTGAATTCCCATCAGGGAAATATTACCTATCTCCTGTTCACTTCTAGAATCGCGACTTGATTCAAAACTGTATGAGCAGTCCCAACCTCCAAACAAATATTGTTTTTATTTCCATATTTTTTCTTTGTCTTTTTTGGATGTTTAGGTTTAATGTCTTCAATCCTTATATGAACTTTCTTCCTATACTCATAACATGTTAATTCTGAAACATCATTATTTCTATTGATATTTCCTTTCTTAGAGTCTTTTTGTACTTATTCTTGAATTGATTATTTCCATGATTGTTTTTCATGAACTTGAAAAACTTCTTACTAAAGTGAGAAATATCCCTGTCACTTTCCTGAAACTCAAATTTATAGGGATTAGAGGTATCAATAACATTGGTTTTAAATGAAGTACTATTTCTTTTAGTATACTTATCATCAATAATATTTTTCATCTCTAACTCATACTACAGTCGAAAGCCTATTAATTCATCTAAAGTACACACCTTAAAATTATTACTCTCCTTGATGAACACCTTCTTTTTAGGCTATATTTTTGAAAAATATCTCAGTAATATTTCAACTTGAATTGTGTTGTAAAAAAATTCTCCAAGATCACTCATACCATTATTAATACTAGTAAACCGATGGAATATATAGTTTACAGATTCTTTATATCCTATCTTGAATTCCTATTATTCTACTTGGAGCATTTCTAATCTAGTTATCTTGATCTTTTCAGTCTCATAATGAGTTACTTGAAGTATTCCCCATATATCATGGGCTATATTATAAGCAGAAACATGATTATAGAAACTTCTAATTATAGAACAATACAAAATATTTTTAACTTTATAATTCAAAACAATTTTTTTTCGTGTCATTACCTACAAGTGTCTCAGGATTCACTTTGGGTAACTCATATGGCTTATCCATGATAGTCCAGTGATCCATACTTAACTATTTTAAGTAGGATTATATTATATCTTTCCAGTATTCATAGTCACTTTCATCGAAGAATGGCTTCTTTTGTGGAATCCATCCATCATTCACATTAACACTTGACATCTTAAAAGAAACCATTTTATTTTATTCCTTGGACAATTAATTCTAGAATTTCAGGTTAGCAAGGAGTTAAGAATAAGAAAAAAATAATAATCTATGAGGCTAACTATCCTTTAAGTAAGGTCCCACCCTATAATACCAATTGTTGGATCGATAGTGATAGAAATTATGACTAGAGGGGGTGAATATTTGTTTTCAAATTTTAAAGACAAAATAATCAGAGTTTATAAAATAAAATATCTATAGTGAGTTCAGTGTTCTTGAAATGAAGTATAGTGTAAATAAAATGAAAGAACACCAAGATTTATAGTGGTTCATATCAAAAAGGTCATAGTACACTCCTCAAACTCCTCTACTCATCGAGGATATTGATACTTATTAAAAACTTTAATTTTAAAGGTGTGAGAACTTTATTACATACACTTCCTTTTACAGAAACTCGAAGGCACAACCCAGTATTTTATAGAAAACCAACCTAGTTTATTTACCTGATTTTGATTAGGAGTCACAAACCAAACTTCCTTTTAGGTGGTGGAATAACTAGATGATGAGAGAATTTATTTTTATTGGGAAAATCCTAAACTAGACTCAAATAAATACAAGCATAAGAATAAATATTACATAAATAAAACAAATATAGATAAATTAATAGATGATCAAAATTGTTGAAGATGTTGAATCTCAATGATTATTGAAAAATTAAAAGGAAAAATGTTAAAATATGAAGTTATTCTATGGTCACATCCATAGTACAAAAGTCATAGAAGCCTATTTTAAAAAAATTAGAACAATAAGATTTTTTTCCAAATTTGTATAAAAAAGAAATATATGGAATTATCTGCACTAAAATTATTTTTATTCCTTGAAGATGTCTCTTAGATCATTAAAATAACGATCTTCAAGGAGGATTTCCATGTGCAATACTACATGAAACTTATTAGAGTATAAAAAAATAATATGTATGTTACCTTCATTTGTAAAATCTATTCTAAAAAATAGTGTACAATAGGGATTTTTATTTATTCACAAAATATTAATATAAAACAATTAAAATAAAATGTATAAAAAATGTATACAATTCATATTTATAAAACAGTTGAAATTAAAAGAACAATATTCTAGATAATTAAGATAGTAAAAAGTTATAAAACATAGAAAACATATATTAATTTATATTTGTACAAAAAATATTCTTACAATTAAGTTTTATATAACTTACAATACAAATTTCAACAAAATATAATAAAATAATTAACTAAACATTTATTTTAATATAAAAAATTTAAAATAATGAATAAAAATTTTATATTTTTTTTCTAAACTAATGGTGGATAAAAAATATATATGGTGGTATATTTATCTTGCTACTATTTGTTTATATCCCCCATTGAAATAGATAGAAATAACTTATTTTTATACCTGTGAAATAGAGAGCAGTAACAAATTCTACTACTGCTGAAAAAATGGCCAACCTTTGAAAAATAAAGGATAATTATTGATGTTCTATGAAGTGTAAAATAATAAAATACAAAAAAAAAACCACTACCATTCCACTAATTAACTGAGATATTTTGTTGAAGCAAGAGAAGATGCTATTGGTGATAACGTCCAATGATGTCAGATGATCTACCATTGAAGACCAAAAATACCACCAATGTGAATGAGGTGAAATACTGAAGAACTACTTTGAATGATACAAAGAAAACATTAAATACTAGTGAAGGAGAATCTGATGTTGGAAAGAAAAAATAAATAAGAAACATCTACCAATGTAAGATAAAAAATATCTACTGGTGGAGTTTGATCTACTGATGGATAAATGATCTACCCTTGGATTCCAATGGTATCAATACAAAAAACGGTTCTATTGTCGAGGTTCAATGATCAACCATTGTAAAAGAACCACTATTGAGGGATAAAGGTTCCACTATTTTAATAAAAACTATTCTTAGTGATGAATGATGCTTCTATTGATGAATGAACTACCATCGAACATGGATGAACTAGATGAACATCAAAATGATGGAAGGCCGAAGAATAACACTACTTGAGTTGATGTCACCAAAGGAGGCTTCGAACCAATATTTTTATGTCGAGTCAAATTGTGTAGTGTAAGATCTGGGTGTAGTTCAAAGGATGAAAGAAATCTGGTCTTTTATATCAAGTGAGATGAAGAAGCATATGCGAGGAAGAAGATGATAGAATTCAAAATGGGTAAGCAAGGGAGTTAAAAAATAATAAGCGGGAGATCGAATGAGATCAAATGGATGAGATAGATTCAGTATGAAGGATAAAATTGATTACGAGTTTATTAATTTGAATGAATATTGTAGATAAATATATATCCCACATTTATTTGGTGATGTGGTTATCAATTGGTAAAAAATACAAGCTTCACTGATCTCTCCTTGAGCTGTCAGTGAGGTTCAACACCCTCACCCCAGCATTAAAACACACGGGCCTATTGAGATTACTAAACCCAAACCATGAAAATTATTGGGAACACCATGTGGGCCTTATATACACACCTATCCATAGTATTACCTACCTATTTGTAGGATTCAAAGGCCAGACCTCTCATGGGGTAGACTAGTCGTCCCCTAAGAGTGGTTGTAGTTCTGGCTTACGAGGATTTTACAGAAGACATAAATTTTTTGTTAAGAAGGGAAATATATTGAAAAACATTAAAATAATTAAAAATAAAAATCATTAACACATTAAAATAATTTTAAAAATTTACATAAACATTATTAAAACTTGTAAACAAAAATTATTAATTAATTAAAACAAATTTGAATTTAATAAAATGTGAAGAGAGAGTAATTTATCAAAACCAAGAACACTATTAAAGTATTAGAACCACTTTAAAATACTAATAGGGAAGAACCATGGAATGTATTTGAGATTCATAGATTATTTGGTTTATCTAGGTATTATTATTGATTCATTAAATATTTCTCAAAGTTGGATTCTCTAGTTAATTATCTCACTCAAAAGGGAGTGAAGTTAATTTGGGATTAAAATTTTAGACTTCCTTTGATGTGTTAAAGAACATTTTGACATCATACCTAGTGTTGAATCTTCCAAAGGCTAGGAAAAGCTACATATTCTTTTGTGATTCCTTAATTTTGGGTTTGGGTTGCGTTCTCATATAGGGTGATCATGTGGCGGCTTATGGTTCTCGTTAGATTCATACTCATGAGAAAAACTATCACACACATGGTCTTGAACTTGCATCTGTGATTCATGATCTTAAGAGTTAACAACACTAATTTTCCATAGAGTGGTTTAACATTTAATTTGATAAAAAAATCTTGAGTTATATCTTCTCATAAAAATATTTAAATCTCCGTCAAAAGAGATGGGTGAAGTACCTATAATCTTTTGACTTTGAAATTTCATACACACATAAAAAGGGTAATTTTGTTACTGATGATTTGAGTCAAAAACTACCATCCCATTCCATTAAAGAATCCATAGAATAATGAGATCTCATGGATCTATTTTCCCACATGCATTTGGGAGTCTTGGAGTATGGGTATGAGGTTGTTTTGGCTAGTGTTTAGTTGACATCCTATCTTCTCGAGAAGATTCTGAAGGTACCAGGGTGTGAAATGAAATAAGATGGACCAGGGATTTATAATTTTAAATCTTGATATCAACATAACAATTTAAAATCTAGTAATTTTATCCCCAGTAGAATTATTATTATCTCACATGAATTAATTTTGGCAAAAAAATAAAACAAATAATTACCTCATTTGATCTAAAACTTCACTCGACAACCACTCATCACTGGTGACCATTGCTCAAAGGAATCAAATCCCAATACCTATAGATCATTCAAATGAACTTTAAAAATATTAAGCAACGTCTTTCATCAAAATTCGGGTGGCATAATGGAGATTCAATGAATTCTTCAATGTCTTGATGACCATTACTGCGTACATCATTCGATCTGAGAAGGAGAACTTAGATCAGTTTCCTGGATCAAGAGTTTATCTCTCTAGAAAGTGAGAGAGAGGAGAGAGAGTCACTCAAATTCTTGAAATGAATATTCCCCTATATGAGAGTCTCCTACCACTCATATAGAGAGGCTCAAAATATCTATAAATGACTCCTCAAACTCGAAATATTTATTTTACACTAAATAATCCATAAATGGCGTGTTATAAACAACTAACTGTGTCACAAATGTCATTTATATTTTTATAACTTTCCTTTAATATAATAAAATATTTTACATGATAAAAGTGATCCATTAACTCAAATAATCCTTCCCACAAATATTAAATGAACCTTTAATATTAAAATAATATTTTTTCATATAATATTTTTCTATGTATTCACTTAATATCTTGAAAATAATTTTAATAAATAAATTTAGTACCAATTATTCTAAAATAAAATAATATGAATTTGTTTATTCTTGGTGATCATTTATTCTCAGACATCCTCATACCCCAATGGTGGGGCCCATATTGTCTTAAACTCTTATTTATTAGAATAGGACATACTTTTGAATACGCTTTGTGTGTAACCCTCTAGACCATTATCTCGATAGCAGTGAATACTATTCATAGGTTAGGAGTAGAGTCTAACAACCCATTAAGTCCCCTAAAGAGATATGGTATAGTGATAACTACGACGACCTTTTCTAAAAAACACTTCATGCAATATAATCTCTTTGTATTACAATATCACATAAAGTAGGATGTACACTCCATGTCACCATCCATTCTTAATTTATTGTTCATTGACCTAATTGGATGGAATTACCTTCTTCTACCATGACTATGGATTTAGTGAAGGTACTTCCATACTGATCAATTAGGCTTGAGGTATAACTTCCTTCCAGAAGCAAAAAATTCTATCTTGATTATTAAATCAATTCCATTACAATAATAACTTACCCAATATAAGCCACCTTGATACAAAATTAATTCCATAGTTTTCATCTTGCATCAAATTACATGATTAAATATTATACACTGATAATAGTCTCATATCAGGAGACCATTACATGTTTTTACAGGTAGAAACAACTAATGACACTTTAAACATGTGGTGTTTCTATTGGAGGGCCATCCTCATGATCTCATCTACTTGAGATCACCAAATGAAAAATTTATGAGAAGAAGTCTCAATGCTTATGAGCCCCCAACACATGATAGTCAGACATCATCTATGCCCCGTTATCATGATGTATCTAGATCATAGAACATATGTTTATGATTACTACCATAGTATCTATAGGTTATATTTATAACCTATGAACTCTTATAACTTTTTGATATGAAAAAAATCTATATAAATTACCATATAAATAGTATACATAGAAATATCAATACTATTATGGAAAGTTTACATCATTCACAAATCATTGTATACATGATGTGGTAATCTAAAAGTATTATTAAGTTGGGTTTAGGTCACACACTATTATAACACTCCCACTTTCACTAGATCCATCTTGATAACTATCATTTATAGCACTCACATGATAAGATGATGGTCCTATTGAGTTTATGGATTTATTTATTGGTCCTTCCACATCTCTGCTGCATGGCTACTCTGCTATATACAACTTCACCTCCTTGAGTAAGTCTCATCAAGAGATGATTTCCTTGAGTACTTTCCTTACACTATCATAAACTTAACATATTGGATAGTACTAGTAGTAGGATTATCATAATTTATATTATGAAAAAAATTACTTAATAGGTGTGATTCTATGGAACAGATCGTTTTATATTTCGCACTACTTCTCAAGATGCATCAAAAGCTGCATGCACTCAGTATTTATAGATATGGATAACACTGGATTGAATGAGATTCTATTGAAAATTACCATATCTTGAATGAAATATTAGATCATATTTATCCAAATTAATACTATTTATTCCCATTTAAACTAGAGTCCCTTCCTCTTTAAGTACCAATAATAAATCCCTTTTACTCTCTCAAGTACAATCAGATAGTTCAAACTTCTTCTCGTGAAGTTATCCTAGATATTTTTTATATTTTCCTACCATAAAGTATATATTAGCAAACATGTCTTCTTGAAGAGATTTATTCCATGTGACATTGGTAATAATTCTCTCCCAAATTGTTTCAACTTCTATTTTTTAATACCTTTTTAGTATATATAATTTTACTTAGTCTAATAAACCCATTAGTTCTACCGTATTAGATCTCATTACCTAGAACTTAGGCTGCCACTTCAAGTCAATATCTAGAGATTTACTTTATTTATATCCTTAACTAACTATAAGACCAATAGCTATTTTACATATATTAATAAACATATTTTTCTTTGGAAAATAGTGTTTCTCTCACTAAACTCTAGTAGAAACTTGACATACTTTCATTCTAAACAAAATTTTCTATGATTACAATGCTTGCATTAATGTAAAAATATATCTATATAACTTTCATTCCTTATTTTCATTCTATGGTGTCACCAACCATTTCTGGTTGCATTGTATAGACACCTTCCAAAATTGGTGGTCTTGGAATCCAATGCCAAATAAAATGACCTTATAAAGTATCTATTAAAATTATAATTCTAATATATTTAAGAATAACAACTTGGTATAACCAATGAATCCTTATTTGTACCACTCTTATAACACCCATGTAATGTTTCTATTGAATACCAATACAATATAAATATTTGAAAAATTCAAAATACTAATCACCTATACTTTGATACATGGAATCCATTATTGAACTTTAATTTCAGTTTTTAATCTTAGATAATTGATATATACTTCTTTCTTGTAGGATTCATTATTTTCAATGAATAAACTATCAACCTCTGTAGTGAATGTAAAACCACCATTATGGTTTTATCCTTCCTAAATATTATGTGTATCTGGAATATTCATTTTCTACAAGCTCTTGAGAAACTTGTTCCTAGGCCAACCACTTTTTCATCTCTAACATTGACTAAATCCAAATCAATCTTTCTCACACTATCTAAAATAGAGATGCGCACCATTTTATAGAAATATAGTCTATTACTTGAATATCACTTTTCTATCTTAGGGATTTATATAATATTATTAGAAACCTTTAGGATAATTACTTTAGATGCACATTGTGTTTTTATTTTTGCAAGTTTGTTTATGTCCTTAACAAACTATTTGCATCCATACACGTGTTATCATAACATGATGGATTTATATCATACTAAAACTCATATGAGATTCATTTTTCATTATTTTTGGAATATTATTATGTGATTACAATACAATTTTTGAAGCATTTATTATAAAATACTAGAAGTATCTTTAATGTATATGAATATTAACATTGATTCTCCTTTTACTTACATAACAACTCTGATGCGTTTAAGGAAACGTGCATTCGAAAATTACTCCACAATAAATTTTATTGATATATGTTTACATATAAGACTCTTCATCGATCCTCCTTACTAAAATCATAGCTTTGATGAGTATATGGAAATGAAAATTTAGGAATAAATCCAATTTATATTTCATGATCGATGAATACTCGGCCAAGATGTTCTTTGGAACATGGGATCTAAGCAACTCATATCTTTTAACCATGCATATACCATACCTCAATTTTAAATTTATTAAATTTAAAATAATATTATGAATTATATTTACCACTAGATTAACCTTGCTATAGTTAACACTCTCTAGATGAATTAATGTTGAAAGCTTTACATCTTACCTTTATTTCTAAAGGTTTCTTTGTGAAAATATAAATAAGTAGATGTATCGGTAACACCTAAATAATTTTTCTCTAAAGAGTATAAAACTATATTGGGCATATCATTGATAAAAAATTACTTTTACTAGAAAAAGAATTATATTTAAAAAACTAGGTATAAATGACTCTTACATTTTATATTCATTAGTTATTAACAATGATTTAAACATTACTAATCTATTAGTTAAGTATTAGACACCACAAACAACATTAATTCTAAATATGGAATAATGGAACCTTATGTCCAGTGGACATGTGAGATAAATATCTTGGTTATACTTAATAAAAGTTAAACTTGAACCAATATGATTGAAAATTATAAGTTGTATACTTCTCACCACTGACTTAGGAATCACCCTTTTTCAGCTATTTAGAGAATTCACCTTACTTATTATAATGTTTATTTTATTACTTGGTTATCATATTTCAATGCAGATATGTGATAGTCATATTGTATTCAATATCTCAGAAGTATGATATAAACATCACATACAATGATGAATATACACTAAGTGGAAGCTTCCACTTGCTTTTACTTCAATTTATTACATTTAATCTTACATAGACTTATCTCACAACATGTGTAAAGAACTAGAAAATTCCATGTAATTTTTTTAATTATTTGGAATTTTTACGAGTCTGTGAAAATTGAAGACACATGATTTCAAGGCCCGGTGTTCCCGAAATAAATTTCTAAACTTTTTTTAGGCACGTTCAGTAAACGCATGGGTGAAATTTTCTATCTTTTGAACCGGTGCTTAGAATTGAAATCCAAGAGCACTGTTGAATCTGCAGCGTCGTGATTCTCTTAAGGGAAGCTTCACTTCGACTGCAGTTGGTCGGGAGAAAAAGATAGTTTTTGGACTTTTTAAAGAATAATAAAATAACATGTAATTGTTATTTTATTTTCTTTTCTCCAATGGATGAGCGGCGGTGGCAGGTCGGGTGACTTGTCAATCCATTTAATGACTTTACTCTCCTCAATTATGTAACTGCACCATTGTGAATTAAATAACGTTCATTAATTACTCATTTAATGAACTTCATTAAATTCTTTCATGTGTTACTCACCCTTTCCCCCTCCTATATATATGAGGCTCAGGGATGAGTTTTGACATGGATTCACCAAGCAAGGAAACTTGGGAAAAGTACCGTGATGCCATCCACCGATGGAGGATGGAAGCTCGGGCAGAAACAATCCGGGATCAATGAACACTGATGACTCCATCCAATGAGGACACTCCTCCCTCCGTATACCCTCGAAGTTCAGGACTTGGTGGAGCTCGGTGTGATGGGAGCAGTCAAGATCCTCTTCTTCTACTTTATACTTACAGCTAATACCCTCTAGGTAGAGATCCAGGGTAGATGCGACAACTATTTACTTTATTTTCAGTTTCTAGGGCTTGTATTTCAGCCCACTATTTTAGTTTATATTTGTACTTGTGGTTGTCCTTTACTCTCATGGTTATACCTTACTTTTGTTAGTTGTTTACTTCAGTTGCACTTTTTGAGTGTGTATAGATCTCTAAGGCAATACCTTCCCTCTTCGGGAAAAGCCTTCAGGTGATAGTGACTAACCCCTGGCCTATGGAAGACAGGCTTGGAGTAGTCATGTCCGGGCCTCGTGGGATGGGTTGTGACAAAGTGGTATCAAAGGGAGGTCGATTATACTAGAAGAACTAAGCATCTACTTTTAATGAGGCAATGGTGTAAAGTGTATTGAGTTTGTTTTTCAGTATATGGAGTCTAGTGTTGGTGTAGTGGCCGACGTATCCATACACGAGGACCTTGAATTTTTTTTCCAACTCTGTACATGAAAACACAAGTTGCTAGTGTTTTGAAAAGTTTTCTTGATCTTTCTTGAGTCAGATCACCAGGTATAACTTATTGACTGTGGCGCATCTATTTCTTACAGGATGCCTCCATGAAGATAGCCAACCAGGATTCTGGTTAGAGATCGTGACAGTGGCCCACCGAGCGATGAGGTTTCGGTACAAGGATCACTCATAGTGATAGAACCTTCAGGTGGTGTCCCAGCAGCACCACCACCCATTGAGCAGCAAATGCTGCCAGTGGATCATTCACAACGGTTGAGCACATTGCATGAGTTCCAGAGACGAAGGCCTTCGAGGTTTCGAGGCGAGATGGACCCCCAGGCAGCAGAGGACTCACTTGAGGTGGTTTCGCAGGTCTTTCGCTTAGTAGAGACACCTACCGAGTAGATGGCGATCTTGGATGCTAGCCTTCTTCAGGGATCGGTAGGATGATGGTGGATCTCGATTCTACAGGTGAATGAGGAGATGACCCTAACCTAGCTAGAATTTGAGAGCCTTTTTAGGGCAGAGTTCATGCCAGCGACACTATGCTCTATGCATATTCAGGAGATCCTAAATCTGCAGAAGGGTAGCCAGACTGTGGCTCAGTATTCGGTGAGATTTACTGACCTCTATAAATACTCCACCAACATGGTATAAGATCCTTACATCAAGGCCCAGATCTTTGAGCAGTGGCTCCGATAAGAGATCATAGCTTTGACAATTTCTCTCAGTATCCCGACGCAGGATAGGGTGCTAGAGAGAGATTTTCTAATGGAGAGCTTCCTTGCAGAGCATGAACCGACTGTGAGATCCCCTACTAGATGATAGGTAGTAGAGTCATCTATAGCTGGCATTAGACAAACGATGTAGAAGCCCAAGCAGGCTAGACCTTCTGGAGGGCGACCTCGGGATGTGGGGTCAAAGGCGCGAGGCTTGAGAGGCCGAGGCAGCCACCAACGAGGCATGATATGTTTTTCCTATGGGGGACAAGGTCACAGAGCTTGTTACTGTCAGACTCCCTATGCGAATGATCGACAGATGGTGGAGGGGCCACCGAGGTAGCGACAGTGTCAGGAGCATGAGCATCAGCCAGGCGGCGGACGAGGCAGGGGAGCATGACGTGTAGAGGGAGGTGGTCGGGGTCACCAGGTACTACCACCACCACCCCTAGGTGGCCCACCACGAGCTCAGGGAGAATGTGGATGGGGACAGACCCAACTACAGGCAGTAAAGGCTCACGATCCTGACATCCCTGAGATGATATGAGGTACGATATGTATCTTCTCTACTTTAGCAGTAGTGCTTATCGACACAGGTGCTAGTAATTATTTTCTTTCCACAGACTTAGTTCGGGACTCTGATATTCTGACTGATTCTTTAGCTCGACCTTTACATTTGGATACTCCTATGGGAGAAGATTCAGTAGTCACACACTGGTGCCGACCATGTGATCTTACTCTCGGAGGATAGAGTTTTAGATTAGATCTTATAGTAGCGGTGTTGAAGCCTTACAATGTCATTCTAGGTATAGACTGACAATCGGTAGTTCACACACATATTGAATAATTAAGATGTACAATGTGATGTATGCGCAGAGATGGAGGCCAGTTTTCCTTTGTTAGTGAGAAGGAAAACTGAGCAACACGAGGTGGACTTGCGCTCAGGAGGATGCAGTCGATTACATATCAGCTGGCTTGCATGACCTTCGACACAATGGATGAGGCAAGTCCATAGTTTCCAGTGGTGGTGGATGAGTATGAGGACGTCTTTCCAGAATATGTCCCAATACTACCTCCTCATAGAGAGGTAGACTTCCGCATTGGATTTGTTGGTCGGAGTGGATACTCAAGAGGGGGGGGGGGTGGTGAATTGAGTTCCAATATAAAAATTTCTATTAAAAAAATTTCTATTAAAATCCCCCAATTTAAATACTAAGTTAAACTGTAGTGAATTTGTAAAACTATAAAGGCTCAATTAGGATCTCAAAAGATTGATTAATTCTCAGTTAATTTAATCAGAAGATTAAATTAGCTTTTGAAACTAACCTACTGATTTACAATAGTTACAAACACTTTCTAGATTAACTATCAAAGTAACTTTAAAAAAAATTTGTATTTCAAAGTAATTAGCAGCGGAATATTCAAAAAAATAATTTTAAAAAAATTAAAATGCACAGAAATGTAAAACAAGAGGTTCAGTCTCAAGCTGAGACTTAGTCCTCTCAAACAGTTTATATAAACTTGATCCACACCATGGATCTGGGTTTTACAACAGTGATCAGACTGTCCAGGTCCTCTGACCTCTACAACATTTCTTCGTGGGAAAACAACAACAACAACACACACGCTGTCCAGGTCCTACTTGACCTCTACCACTATCCACAGTGGGATACAAGATAGTTATAAAAGTTTTGTGTGAGGATTTAGAAATCATCCAATTTAGCACAGGAGTCAGTGTGTGTATGGAATATATAGAGTACACACACTGCTCAAAAAGTAAGTAAAAGAATCACTGAGAGAGAGTAGATATGAGTTTAGAATGCTCTAGTGATTTGAAGTGCAGCTCTGGACTCCTTTTGTTTAATCAGAAATGCTTCTGAGTCCTCTGGTTTTTTTTTCTGAAAACAGAGAGTTGTCTGCTTCCTTGACTTTCAGGTTCAGTTTGATCATCTTGAGTGCATGAAGATATCGTTGTAGTTCTTCACTCCTTGATTAAGGTTCAGCTTGTGTTCTCTTCTTGTATGAATGGCCTCGTGTATGTCCAGTGTTCTTCAAGTAAGCGGGTGTAAGGATGTCGCCTCTCTATTTTATATAATCCTCACTGAAGATCGATCTTCCTTATATTCCTTGATATCTGGAAAAGGGAATGATTACTTTATGGCAGGTACAAGGTACGGTTCCCTGAAATCCCAACAACCATCATTAATTAATAGTAGTTGCATTAAATTAACCAAATATGACCGTTAGTATAATTTAAATAAAGCATGAAAGTTCAAGCAGTAGAAATCTTATAATGGTCGACTTATATCGGTAGCTGTTTGTCTCTGTAATGGTAGCTCCTTGTACCGGTCTCTTTATATAGCAGTAGGTCTCTGTGTAGCAATGATATCCTATCAGTAGCTCTTTGTTCTTGTACTAATAGCTCCTTGTATCGGTATACTTGAGTATCGATGACTTCCTTATACCAGCAGACTTCATAACGGTAGACTTATATATTTGTAGCTGTCACCCTGTATTGATAACATTCTTTCTTATCAGTAGACTTATTCTAACGGTAGCTCTCTGTGTAACGGTATCTCTCTGTGTACCAGTGACCTTTCTGTAATGGTAGACTTGTATACCGGTAGACTTATACAAACTGGTAGCTCTGTTCTGTACCAGTGACTAAGTGTCTGTTTATTCATATAGTGAAGCATATACACATTTAATTAACCGAATGACTTAAATATATCACAAAAGATTTATCATTTGGACATAGTTGAAAGTATTTATATTTTGAGGTTTAAAGTACTTAAAAATTAACTAAAATAATGCAATGTTTAAATAATAAACATAATTTGGGATTATCAAAACATAATTAATCATAATTGGGATTTATCAAAACAGGTGAGTCCAACAATCTCCCCCTTTTTGATAATCACAAATTATGACATTGTAATCCAAAATGTATCAGACTTAAAATACAATAGTTATGATTTCTCAGTGTGTGACAACACAGTTTCAAATATATCAGAGATAATGATCTGTAAATGTATTATAGATAATAAAATATAGAAGAGATAAAATAAATTCAATGATTTTTCCTCCTTATTAAAGATATCTCCCCCTTTGTTAATTTCTCTGTGAGGATTTCTCCCCCTTTGTGATTAGCAAAAAGAAGGGTGAAAAGAATATATCAGAGAAAATGGGGAACAATAAAAACAGAAATAAAGGAAGTATACAGGAAAAGTAAAACACAGAGAAAGAGATTCCAAAAAGTGATATATAATAATGAATCAAGAGTACAAGATACAAAACCAGTACAAGAAATACATAAGATTCCTATCAAACACAGCTAGACCCACTCAATCCACTTCTTGAATGTCCACATTGGATTTGCCTTTAGAACCTGAGGTTGACTTAGGCTCAAAAGGGTGAGAAGAAGACTATGGAACTCCTGTAAGGATTACAGGTGGAGAAGCAACAGATAAACGATCAGATCTGTAAGGAATATGTATCTGAGGAATCATAGGTGTTAAAATTCGAATAGCTTGAGATGGGGTCATTTGGAAAGCAGAAACAGAAGCTGAAGATCCAGAAGTAGATGCAGGTAGAGCAGGAGGCACTATTACAGGTTGAGCATCAACATGTAAGAAAGGCAACAAAAAATTCATGAATTCTATGATAATTCATCCTCCCCTCTCCATAGCAGACAAAAAGTCATCCTTTATTTCTAAAAAATTATCCAAAGCTGGAGTCAGCACCCTGAGCTTGCTTACTTGTTCTCTGAAGTCTTGATTTACAGAAGGTAATTTCAGATTTTCCAAAAGAAGTTTGAAATGGTTGTTCAATTGATGCTTGGTATACACTTTCCAAAAATAAGAATCAACTTTATCCTTTACCTCTTTCTAAGAAGCATAAGCTTCTCTCATAAAATTCTGAACAATTTTCCCTATATCCCTAGTGGTAGTCACCACTTGGGTCAAAGTAGCAGAGTCTACAGAGCCACTGGTAGAAGATTGTCCAATCTCTTCTCTCAGCATAGCTCGAATCTGATCAATATCCAAAGAGGGCCTGGTAGAAGTCAGAGGTGCAATAGTAAAGGCAACTGTTTCCTTAAAATATTTAGTCTACCCACTTATGAGATTTTTCACAAGAGAGTCCTAGGTGCTGACATGCTGTTCCACTAAAGTCTTAAATTCCTCAAATACTAAAACCATCTGGCTCACAACACTTTTGAAATATGCTAAATCTTTAGAAGCTTGAGAATCTAAGCTCATAGAAACACTCAAAGTAGCCACAGTTAATTTCAAATAATCAACAGACTCTGAGAGACTAGAAAACTGAGATTGGAAATATTTTAGTTCATCCATAACACTGGACACAGATTCATTCAAAACCTTCTGAATAGAAGATATCAAGGAATTTTACATTCTCTTCAGTTCTTCAACAAAACTAATCTTTAGCTCAAACTTTAACTCCTCTAAGTAAGCTTTTCTCACAATATCTTCATGTAAGGTCTCATAGAGGATATTATAATCGACATGAGGTCTGCTGACAGGTGTCTCATCCTCAGAGTCAGGGTAATCTAAGCCAAGCACTACAAAACCTGGGTCTTCTACCCAGTCCTCAATCCCATGAGCTACTTAAACTGAATAAATCCTGGAGGGATGCTCCCCCTAAACTCAAGCTTCCTTCTCAATAACATTATCTGGATGGTATTCCTCATAAAAATCATCTACAACCATATCTATCTTGGAATCAAGATGATCAATAGGTTTAGGTATAGGGTATGCTGGATCAACTAGATCAGCCTCTATAAGAATAATAGAAAATCCAATCTCTGGACTCAAACTAAGAGCAGATCTCTCATCTGTTCTCTCGGATACAGATCTTTCATCAACAGGTCTTTCTTCCTCTTCAACATCATCCTCATCCAAAATAGGTTCCCTTCTGAGAAAAACAGTTGGAGGACTAGCTTTCCCATAATAAATACTATGATGTGTAGGGATGGGAGGAAGATTAGGATCCCATCCTTCTTCAACAGAGGTCTCATCTTCTTCATAATCACTATAGTATAGGATGACCTCATCAGGTCTTAGACCTGGATCCATCTCATCATTTGTCCTAGAAGGATAGTCCACCAGACTGTATTTTTCATATACATTTCCTTCATCATTCACCCACTGCTTCTTCCATGGATTCCAATTCACTTTAATAAACTTTCATACTATTCGAGTAATGAAAAAATTATCCTTCACCACCACTGTCTCATCCTAAGACTCAACCACTTTCTTTGCCTTTATCATGAAAGATAACAACTTTACAAAAAACAAATAATTGGTCTTGGATTTTGGTATGTTCATGTCCTCTATTTGAATCATCAACAGTCTACATAGGTTTATGATTCTCACTCAAATTTACCCAAGAGATGAAGGTAGAACGGTCCTTGTAGTCTAGCTTGGGTTGTCGAATCCTTAGAGACCTAAGAAGTAACCTATAGACACGTACATTCTATGGATTGTTTTTGGCTATGAAGTGGCCAAATTGGGTTGATTTTATATGGTTTTAAGTAAACTCTAAGAGACTTAAGTGAATTAAATTAAATTAAAATGGTTTTATCTTAATATTATGCTAGGGATGGATTGAATGAATTTTACTTCTTTAGACAATTTTAGTTTAATTAATTCTTGATGAATCCATTCTTCAAAATAACACTACCTTCATAATTTTCTGGTTTGATGAAACTAAACTCAATTACTAATCTCCTACACACTTAGAGAACCAAATTCATTATGTCTCCAAGGTATATGATCCTTTTAGTAATTGGATTTATCTTCCTCAAACACAGTGAAGATGAAGAGTGGAAATAACTGAAGAATGGAAGTCTTAAATTAGTTAACCAATTAACAACAATTCATTAATAAAATAAAATTCAATCCAGCCTTTGAATATTCCTAAGATCAACCCATTAAAGGGTTATCCCTCCATTTATGGTATACTCTCAATGGTGGGTGGAATATGTCTTACAAGAATTAGATTGAAGAAATTAAAACTGCGGAAATAACGAGCACTCCTCCGTGTGTGTGAATGAAATTCACACCTATGTGTGAACTAATTCAGCACAACAAAGAGATATCAATGTACTTTGTGATTATAACGTTTTAATGAAATAAATGGGAAGAATATAAGAGAAAGATGTTGATTAAGAAAAAATAAGTACAAAAAGGAAACTTACATGGAAATTGAAATGCGATTACAAACACAAAGTGACAACATAACATTACAATTAAACCAAACACCCAAGATCCTCAAATCCTCCAACACCACTGCCTTAAATAGGAATTTTTGAGCTCTTGGGTCGATCCTCCAACAGTCCAAGTCTATTCAATTAATTTTGGTAGGCCATAGGTGGGTGGAAAGTAAGAGAGAGTTGATTTTTCCACCCTTGACCCGAGGTGGCAGCCAACTTTCCTTCACCGAACATAAGCGCTTAGAATACCTTCTAGATGTCCGAATCAGAGTGTGACACAGAAGAAGAAAATGGAGCCTCGGATTTCTTATAAAGGACTGTCAAATTTGGGACCATTTGGAGTTTTGGATTCCGAGATATGATCAAATTAGTGGTATGTTTTTCTGGGCCGCAGAATCTGGCGCATAATTTTATCTCTAACTTGGGACGCCTAAATGGACACCATGGAGGCCGAATTAGCATTTGATCATGAAGAGTTATTTGTTCCTATATATGTATTCTATAATCCAAATAAATTTGGGATTCATTGGGACTGTATGTTGGGCCCCACATTCTTATCAGTGGGATGGTGTCCAATCTGACTTCTCCAGAATTGTTTCCTTTCATCACAAAATATCCCCATCTTCTTCCATGAATTCTCCAATTATTCCTGAATCAAACATGTTCATATATTTAAGTGTAGATAAAAATACCAAAATATAAAATTAAAATATGTAAAATTAGATTCCTTAAAATCAGATGAATCATTGGGTACTTTAAATGATGTTAAAAAATGTACCACATAATAGTGCATTTTAAGAAGGTATTACAATCATAATGTGAAATGATGTTCAAAGTGTAAAATGCACTAAAATGGTATTTATGAATAATAAATCACATGAATATTATATATATTAACAATGAATATTAGCATCATTTAGTGGCTAATCACACCCCCCAACTTGAGTTTTGCTAGTCCCGAGCAAAATATATCTCAACAATATGAAATTCGAATTCCCTTTTCCAAAAAAATTTTAATACACAATGATCACCAAAACCCTTATACCAAAAAATCATGAAACCCATCAAAATATTTTAATACAATATAGTTTCATAAGAAGATCCCAATCCCAATCACATTCCTTTATTCAAATTAATTGCCATATTTCATCCAATATCAATTAGGTATCAGGCCGTGTTGTGCATCACAGTAGACATGGGGGTTCATCTTTATTTAAGAGGGAAATGACGGAAGCGCTAGGTGAAATCACATTTAAATATTAATATGAGTATTCATTTTTTTTGTATCATATTTTTTTGTTTTTTGTTTTGTTTTTTTTGAAAATTTTCCATGGTAATTGAAATTGCACTCAAAAGAGTCAACCCATGTAGCGAGACTTTGCCGATGACTCCCAGGATCAAATAACTTAGGGCACCAAGTGAATCCCACATACTCAGGCATCATCTTGAGTTAACTCAGTCAAAAAAAATTCAAATTACCAAAAATAGAGGTAAAATTACTAACTCTGGGCCAGACAACTACGGAGTCACAATCCCCAAGTTCCGAAAGCCACACATTAGGTCATTTCATTGCTCTAAAGACAAATTTATTTTTATTTATTTTTATTTTTTTATTGAATACTCATATTAAAACTAAAATGATCACCAAACCTATGATATTTATTTGGGGGACCCCATGAACTCAAACTAATACCCCACTATCCAAAGGATGTGCATTGTGATCTTTTTTTTATTTGGATGAAAATATAAACGATGAAATATCACATTTGAAAGCCACACTTTCCAAAATCTATGCTCATGAAATTATAAAAGGATTAAAATCAGAATCAGGGCATGCTTAATTATTTGATATTCAGTTTCAAAGTGTGCAATGTGTATTACCATGTTCAAAGTTAAAATAATTTTTCCTTCCATTTACACATTTTTTTCTTCAAATCATTCATTTTTTTTGACACAAAAGCATTTTTTTATTTTATCTCCCCCCATCTTAAAACAAAACTGTCCCCAGTGTTTAAAGAAAAGAAAATTTAGAAGGGGGTAGAGGTAGAGAATTAAAGTTCAAAAAGGAAATTGAAAATGAGGATCATGGAATGAATTCACCTGGTGGTTGAAGTTTAAATTCTTGTTGCTCCCTTTTAATCCTTTGATATCCATGTCACTTGAAGAGTTCCCTAGTAGAAAAAGGAAAAACAAAACAAACAATATATATATATATATATTTATATAATAAAGAAAGTAAAATATAAGTATATATATAAAAGTTATAGAATAAGTAAGCACATTAAGCCGTAGGTCAGTGGTAAGCGCGCGCCCCTGTCTCCCTTCGGTCCCGGGTTCAAATCCCTGTGGCTTCGCCGGTTGTGATGGGGTTTGACCCACGACCCACGACATGTCCCTTTTTATTACTACTACTATTATTATATTATTATTATTATTTTGTATTTTTATTTTAATCCTACAAACACATTAAAATAAAACAAACTGATGATACATTGTCTTCTTTTTAAATTTCTGGGTAAGGCATTACTCAAGGATCACACCACGTGACACAGATGAATATGGTGCTCCCCTTTCATACCCATCCATACTCATAATAGAATAACAGGTCAACAATCTATTTTTTTTAAATATAAAAATGATTAATTAATCCTATTTAAAATATAAAGTTTATTAAAATAACAAAATGATAGGAAACTTGAAAACCATGGGTTGCCTCCCATACAACGCTTTGTTTAACATCGTTAGCCCGACATGAACACTCCTAACTTACCCAATACCAACTTTAAACATTTTAAGGACCACATGTTTCACCACTTCTTCTAGTTTTATATTGATTTTATGTTTATAAGTTATGTCATGTACAAACCTATGTTCTACAATGAGTGAGAAAATCCAAGGAATGTTTGAAATGGTTGATCCAGTTTCCACTGTAGTTTTTCCAAAGACATCAATGGTCATTCCAACTTTTTTGGTTTCAAGAGACGAATGAATTCAAACTAAAAGTTCATGGTTATATCCTATGATGGTATACTTGATCATGGAAGGAAGGACAATAATTTTGAACTCAGGTTGTATAGTACATTCAAACACGGGTTGAGATTTTGAATCCAAATCAGTTTCATTTTCCAAATTTCTCAACAAAATTGGTTCCTTTTGAATAGAAGATTCAACCAAAAAAATTGGAAAGACCAGTGTTAATAATGTTTATGGAATCATAGTTTGTGATTTCTCCCAATGGTTTTGTAATTTTTTGTTCTGAAGAATCAATGGAGTGATATTCAGGACACTCAATCCATGATGTCAAATTCTCCTATTGTGAATACAAAAAATCAGTTTCCTCTTGATTTAAACACCTATAAAAAATTCCTTGATCCTCCTCATCTTCCCCAAATCCAAAGGTTTTCTCTTTAGTAAATTCATGATAGGTTTGTGGGAAACTAGATACTTCACATAAGGTTATGGAAGGGACAGTTTGTGTAGGGATGGGTTCCTCACAAGTTTTAATGCTTTGTATTTCTAAACACAATGATGAAACCTCAAAATTCATTATCTCCATTTGTTGACATAGTTTTTCAATTAATGGATGTGAATCAAGAGGGATAAGGGGTTGTGCCAAATGTTCTATTCCAGGTGGATAATTAAGTTGTTGGAATTGCACAGGAGGATGTTCTGAATGGCCTTGTTTGGGATTGGAACTCATAATAGGTTGGATTTTTTTGTGCAGAATAGGAGTTAAAAAATTGGGGCTCAATTGGATGTTGATTATCCCACAAGTAGAAACTAGGATGGTCATTGTACATCACACTTGGTGTGGAGTGATCAAAGTAAGGAGAGGTTCCCCTAGTTTGGATTTGTTCAAAAGGGTTTTCCATAGGAATGAAATTGGGGATGAGATTAGAGAAGTGGGGTGAGAAAAGAAAGCTAGTGTCTAAGATAACTTACATAGTTCCCCGGCAACGATGCCAAAATCTGATTCTCGCTCAAATTTACCCTAGATATGAAGGTAGAACGGTCCTTGTAGTCTAGCTTGGGTTGTCGAATCCTTAGAGACCTAAGAAGTAACCTATAGACACGTACATTCTATGGATTGTTTTTGGCTATGAAGTGGCCAACTTGGGTTGATTTTATATGGTTTTAATTGAACTCTAAGAGACTTAAGTTAATTCAATTAAATGAAAATGGGTTGATCTTAAGATTATGCTAGGGGTGGATTGAATGAATTTTACTTCTTTATACAATTTTGGTTTAATTAATTCTTGATGAATCCATTCTTCAAAATAACACTACCTTCATCATTTTCTGGTTTGATGAAACTAAAATAAATTACTAATCCCCTACACACTTATAGAACCCAATTCATTATGTCTCCAAGGTATATGGTCCTTTTAGTAATTGGATTTATCTTCCTCAAACACAGTGAAGATGAAGAGTGGAAATAACTGAAGAATGGAAGTCTTAAATTAGTTAACCAATTAACAACAATTTGTTCATAAAATAACATTCAATACAGACTTTTCATATTCCTAAGATCAACCCATTAAAGGGTTATCCCTCCATTGATGCTATACTCTCAATGGTGGGCGGAATATGGCTTACAAGAATTAGATTGAAGAAATTAAAATTGCGGAAATAACGAGCACTCCTCCGTGTGTGTGAATGAAATTCACACCTATGTGTGAACTAATTCACCACAACAAATAGATATCACTGTGCTTTGTGATTATAATGTTTTAATGAAATAAATGGGAAGAATAGAAGAGAAATATGTTGATTAAGAACAAAGAAGTACAAAAAGGAAACTTACATGGAAATTGAAATGCGATTACAAACACAAAGTGACAGCATAACATTACAATTAAACCAAACACCCAAGATACTCAAATACTCCAACACCACTGCCTTAAATAGGAATTTTTGAGCCCTTGGGTTGAGATTCTAACAGTCCAAGTCTCCTCAATTAATTGTGGTAGTCCATAGGTGGGTGGAAAGTAAGGGAGAGTTGATTTTTCCACCCTTGACCCGAGGTGGCAGCCAGCTTTCCTTTACCAAACAGAATCACTTGTAAGACATTCTATATGTCCTAATCAGAGTGGTCCATAGAAGAAGAAAATTTATCCTCTGATATCTTCTAACCTCCTGTCAAATTTGGGCCCATTCTGAGTTTTTTTATTCCGAGATATGATAAAATTAGTGGGCTGTTTTTCTGGGCCGCAGAATCTGGCCCAGAATTTTATCTCTAACTTGAGCCACCTAAATGGACACCATGGAGGCCTAATTATCATTGGATCATGATGAGTGATTTGTTCCTCTACATGTTTTATATCATACCACGAAATTTGGGATTCATTGGGTCTGTATGTTGTGCCCCACAGTCTTATCAGTGGGATGGTGTCCAATCTGACTTCTCCAGAATTGTTTCCTTTCATCACAAAATATCCCCATCTTCTTCCATGAATTATCCAATGATAACTGAATAAAAAATGTTCATATATTTAAGTGTAGATCAAATTCCTAAAATATGAAATTAAAATATGTATAATTAGATTCCTTAAAATCAGATGAATCATTGGGTACTTTAAATGATGTTAAAAAATGTACCACATAATAGTGCATTTTAAGAAGGTATTACAATTATAATGTGAAATGATGTTCAAAGTGTAAAATGTACTAAAATGTTGTTTATGAATAATAAATCACATGAATATTATATATATTAACAATGAATATTAGCCTCATTTAGTGGATAATCAGTTGACATTCACTCCATGCCTCAAAAGATACATCAAGTATATGACTTGAAACTTTAGGGTGGAAAAATCCCCTCTCCAAGGATTAATCACATGTTAGATAAACTTGAAAAAAATCTGTTCTCACCTTCCATATCTACTGTAATCACTTTCCTTGGAGTTCCATTTCTAGTTATCTCAAGTAGTGCAACTTCATATCCAAAATGATCACTGGGTATAGGTATGGACTTAGAAGAAAATCCATACTCTCCTTCATGAGGTACTCTAAGGTTTTTAGCTCATTCACTAGATGAGAAAGATATCACTTTACCATTCACAAATGAAATCATCCCATTATCCTCTTCTGAAATCTCAAAACAAATATGTGTATAAAATTATTTCACCAAAACCAGGAAGTACGGTCCATTGTTATTTGCAAAACACTCGAGCCATACCTGATCCTCCAATATCTTAAAGATTAATGATTTGCTAGATAATAACCATTCAGAACAGAGCTCTCTTTCAATCACTATCTCCCTCTTGGTCAGATGCGGATTCACGGGCTCTCTTCTTTCCTTAATAGTGCCACTGCCACTGGTTCCTGAATCGACTTTTTTCCGCTTAGAATTTGGCGCATCTCCTTCACTGAGCATCGGTCTATTCACATGAGCCATTTCCACAACCAAAAACTTAGGGTTCACGAGAAGTCTGAAGGTTTGGGTTTGTAATATGGTGAGAATCTGAATGGGTAGAGTTCTTGGTGGATTGAGTAAGGTTTAGACTTGATTTTATATCATTTAGGAATAAAAAAAACACTAAAACTCTTTGGATTTAAGACAACAAAAAATAAAATAAAAAATAAAACAACGCAATATGTTATACCAGTGAGAATTTTAACAGTAAGCCCTACCAGTGAGAATGGTAACGATGAGGTATTCCTAATGGTGAGAATGGTAACGATGAGGTATTCCTAACGGTGAGGTTGTCTAACGGTGAGGTATTCCTAACGGTGAGTTTGTCTAATGGTGAGGTATTCCTAACGGCGAGGTTATCTAACGATGAGGAATTCCTAACGGTGAGGTTGTCTAACAATGTGGTATTCCTAAAAGTGAGGTATTTCTAACATTTATGTTTTCTAATGGTGAGGTATTCCTAACGATGAGGTTGTCTAATGGTGAGGTATTCCTAACGGTGAGGTTGTCTAACGGTGAGGTATTCCTAACAGTTTATCATTCCTAACTCGTGTCTAATGTAACTTAACCTCTCAAAATTTAAAGGCTTTGTGAAAATATCCACTAGTTGATGTTCAGTGCTTATAAACTCACGAGTTATATCCCCCTTTTGATAATGATCTCTTAGAAAATGGTGCATAACATCAATGTGTTTAGTTCTAGAGTGAGATATAAAGTTCTTTGAAATATTAATAGCACTAGTGTTGTCACAATTTATTGAAACATGTTTAAAATCATATCCATAGTCCAACAAAGTGTGTTTTATCCATAGAATTTGTGCACAGAAACTACCAGCATCTATATACTCTGCTTTAACAACAGACAATGCAACTGAATTCTGTTTCTTACTACACCAAGATATTAAGGATTTTCCCAATAAATTACATATTCCGGATGTTCTTTTTCTATCCAACTTACAATAAGAAAAATCAGCATCTGAATAACTTATTAACTCAAAATATTGTCCTTTTGGATAAAACAAACCTAAATTTTTAGTATGTTTAAGATATTTGAAAATTCCTTTAACAACAAACAAATGGGATTCTTTAGTATTATCTTGAAATCTTTCACACATACATATACTAAACATAATGTCTGGTTGACTAACAGTAAGGTAAAGTAGACTTCCAACCATACCTCTGTAATTTGTTTGATCAATTGGTTTCCTAGATTCATCAATATCCAACTTACAAGTGGTACTCATGGGTGTTTTACTTCCCTTATTATTATCCAAACCAAAACATTTTAAAATATTTTTGTATAATTACTTTGATTTAAAATAATACCATCTTTATTTTGAAAAATTTGAAAACCAAGAAAATATTTGAGTTCTCCCATCAAACTCATTTCAAATTCATTTTGCATAATTTTTGAAAAATCAGTTCATAAAGAATTTTTAGAAGATCCAAAAATAATATCATCAACATAGATTTTTACTATTAAAACAACTTTATAAATTCTTTTGATAAAAAGAGTTGGATCAGCAATCCCTTTAGAAAAACCTTTTGAAATAAGAAAATTTCTAAGTCTATCATACCAATCTCGTGGAGCTTGTTTTAAACCATATACATCTTTAGAAAGTTTAAAAACTTGATTTGGAAAATGAGGATTAGTAAATCCAGGTGGTTGTTCAACAAAAAAATCTTCAATTATAAAACCATTTAGAAAATCACTTTTAACATCCATTTAATATAACTTAAAATTCAGATGAGCAATATAGGATAGTAGAATCCTAATGGATTCTAATCTAGCTACAGGTGCAAAGGTTTCCTCATAGTCTATTCCTTCCTCTTGACTATACCCTTGTGCAACTAGCCTTGCTTTGTTTCTAATGATATTTCCTGATTCATCAACTTTGTTTCTAAAAACCCATTTAGTGCTTATGGTCAAAGTGTCCTTAGTTCTTTCAAATAATTCCCAGACTTTGTTTCTTTCAAATTGATTTAATTCTTCTTGCATAGCCATTACCCAAAATTCATCATTGATTGCATCATTGATATTTTTAGGTTCTAACTGTGAAAGAAAGTCTTGATGTTCAACCTTATTTCTTAGAGAAGCTCTAGTCTGTGTCCCTCTATCAATATTACCAACAACAATATCTAAAGGATGATTCTTTAGAATCCTAGTTGATCTAGTAAAATTAGGAGTAGAAATTTTCGGTTCTTCTCTATGTTCGAGTTCACCAGGAATAGATTCTGGAATACTTCCAGAACTAGTTGTCTTTACAACAGGTTCACTATTTTTGTCATTAAGGTCTAGAATAGATATATCTTCTTTAAGATTTTTGATAGAAGACTTAGGTTCATGTGGATCAGTTTCATCAAATTTGATGTGAACAGATTCTTCTACACATTTGGTTCTTTTGTTAAAGACTCTATAAGATTTACTGGTTATAGAGTAACCTAGAAAGATTCCCTCATCACTTTTAGAAGAAAACGTGTCAAGATTATCCTTAGTATTAAGAATAAAGACTTTGAAACCAAAAAATATGAAGTAACTAACTTTAGGCTTCCTATTATTCCACAGTTCATAAGGGGTATTCTTAAGACCAGGTCTAATCAAGACTCTATTTATAATATAACAAGCTGTATTCACAGCTTCAGCCCAGAAGTAAATAGGTAGGTCATATTCATTGATCATAGTTCTTGCTATTTCTTGAAGGGTTCTAGTCCTTCTTTCAACTACACCATTCTGTTGAGGTGTCTTAGGGGCAGAAAAGTTGTGACTATAGCCATTGAGTGAGCAGTAAGATTCAAACTCATGATTTTCAAACTCACAGCCATGATCACTTCTCAGGGTCTTAATCTTAAGTCCACTAAGGTTCTCTATAGACTTGGAGTACTTAATAAAATAGGAACAATCTTCACTTTTGTGAGTAATAAAGTATACCCAAGTATATCTAGAAAAGTCATCTACTAGGACATAGACATAGTGCTTCCCATTTAAACTAGAAACTCTAGAAGGTCCAACTAAATCCATGTGAACCAACTCGAGAGGTTGAGAAGTTGAAACTTCTTTCTTTGATTTAAAATAAACTTTATGTTTCTTTCCCTTTAAGCAGGGAGTAAAAACTTTTTCTGATGGGAATTTTAGTTGAGGTAGGTCTCTAACTAAAATTTTCCTAGTCAGTTTTCTAAGTGAATGAATGTTGCAATGTCTTAATCTTATGTGCCACAACCAAGACTCTTTATGAAAAGCATTTAAGCAAGTAATGTTTTGTTTAGTTAAATAATTCAAATCAACTGCATAAACATTTTCATTTCTCAAATTAGAAAATACTAAAATATTTTTAGAATTAAAAACATTACAAGAATCATTTTCAAATTTAACATTGAAACCATCATCACACAACTGAGAAATACTTAACAAATTATATTTAAGTCCATCAGCAAATAATACTTTATAAATTAAAACTGAATCAGTGTTACCAATCTAGCATAGGCCGATGATATTTCCTTTCAAGTTATCACTAAAGGTGACATAGCCTCCATAAAATTTGACTAAGATTTTAAAACATGAAAAGTATCCTGTCATGTACCTTGAACATCCACTGTCCAGATACCAAGTCTTCCTATAGGAACTTTTTAAGAAGGATTCCTACAAAACAAGGTTTAAATAGAAAATTATTTTGGTACCCAGATTCTCTTGGGTCCAGACAGGTTAGTAAGCAAAGCTTTATGTAACTAGATTTGTCTTATGGGTCTCATATAATTTATAGAATCAATAGATTTTGAAAGATAAACTTTATTTGATCTATAACTATGTGAATAACTAGTTGACGCATATGAACTTCCAGAACTAGAACTAGCAACATTCTGTCCAGATTTAGGAATAAATCTAGTTTTAGTAATCTGTCTCTGTCCAGGTTGATAGCCTATTCTAGTGGTATATTTTGGTGCCACTTGTTTACCTAACATTTTTGTAAGTGTATCTTTTCCATTTATGAATTTATCTAATTCCTTCCTTAATTGCTAATTAGACAATTTCAGTTTAGTATTTTCCTTAAGTAATTGAGCATTATTTTCCTTTTCTATATCAAGTGCAGATTTAATAGAGCTGGTCAAAGCATGCTGTTTCTTCAAGGTATTATACTTGTCCTTCAATTCATTACATGTTTCTTATATCATATTACAATATTAAAATAATTCTTCACCTGAAATATTTTCAAATTCAGAATCAAAATCAACTCCAAAATAATATGAATTTAAAGCAGGAGTATCCAATGTTACCTTAGATGTGTTTGTCATAAAACACATGTTAACTTTTTGAGGTTTTTCATACTTAGTAGAATCAGAATCACTTGAACTGTCTTCTGAAGCACTCCAAGTTTCTTTCATAGATTTCTTGTACTTATTGTCCTTGTAGTCATATTTATTCTTAAATTTTAACTTTGGACAGTCTGCTTTTACATGTCCTTTCCTTTTGCATTCATAGCAGACAATTTCATCACTCCTATCAGACTGTTTCCAATCCTTCTTCCAATGACCTTTGTTGTCGTATTTTCCTTTTTAGTTTGATTTTATGAATAATTTCTTCTTCCTGTAGAATTTCTTGAATTTCCTGGCTATTTGAGCCATCTCTGCATCACTTTCAGATACACTCTCATCACAACTTGAACTATCACTTTCAGTTTGAATTTTCTCTTTGTCCTTACTCTTTGAAGCATATGTATTGAAGGCTACTGAATTTTTCTTTGGTTTATCATCTTCTTCCTTATTCACTTTAAGTTCTTCTTCATACATCATTAACTTACCAATCAGCTCTTTGAAAGGAATTGAACTTATATCACACGATTCTCTTATTGAAACTGATGTGTCTTTCCATCTCTATGGAAGACATCTTAGTATCCTCATGATTTTCTCTTTTGTAGGGACAACCTTTCCCAGTGAGCTCATTTTATTAACTATCTCATTGAAACTGAGATACATGTCAGAAATAGGTTCATCATGCTTCATTTTAAAATTATTACACTTAATAGTGTAGGTATTCAATCTCATTTCTTTAACATTAGTTGTTCCCTCATGGGAAATAGCCAAAGTATCCCAGATTTCATAAGCAGTTTTACAAGCAGATATTCAATTGAATTATTCATATCCTAAAGAAAAATATATAGAATTCATTTCTTTAAAATTATTATTGTAATCTACTTTATTAGGTTCATCCCAAGTAGTTCTTTTAGTTTCTAGAATCTTATACTGAGTCTCTATAGCAGTCCATATGTTGAATCCCATACTTTCTAAATGAATTTTCATTTTTAGTTTCCATTGGGCATAATTAACACCATTAAAGAAAGGTGTCATGTTGGTAGAATCACCTTCTAGTCTATTATCCGTAATTAGATTTTAGAAAATATATTTAAAGAGATAAAATTTAGAACTAACAGAAATTTAAGATCTTTAAAAATACAACTAAAATCAAAGTTGAAAAACAGAGTAATTGGAAATCCTTTATTAATAAATGATCCTTTGATACCAAATGTTGGTCGGAGTGGATACTCAAGAGGGGGGGGGATTGAGTTCCAATATAAAAATTTCTGTTAAAAATATTTCTATTAAAATCCCCTAATTTAAATACTAAGTTAAACTGTAGTGAATTTGTAAAACTGTAAAGGTTCAATTAGGTTCTCAAAAGATTGATTAGGTCTCAGTTAATTTAATCAGAAGATTAAATTATCTTTTTAAACTAACCTACTGATTTAAAATAGTTACAAACACTTGCTAGATTAACTATCAAAGTAACTTTAAAACAATTTTATATTTCAAAGTAATTAGCAGCGGAATATTCATAACAAATAATTTTAACAAAAGTAAAATGCACAGAAATGTAAAAAAAGAGGTTCAGTCTCAAGCCGAGACTTAGTCCTCTCAAACAGTTTATATAAACTTGATCCACACTTTGGATCTGGGTTTTACAATAGTGCTCAGACTGTTCAGGTCCTCTGACCTCTACCACAGTTCTTCGTGGGAAAACAACAACAACAACACACACACTGTCCAGGTCCTACTTGAACTCTACCACTATCCACAATGGGATATAAGAGAGTTATAGAAGTTTTGTGTGAGGATTTATAAATCCTCCAGTTTAGCACATGATTCAGTGTGTGTATGAAATATACAGAGTACATACACTGCTCAAAAAGTAAGTAAAATAATCACTGAGAGAGAATAGATATGAGTTTAGAATGCTCTAGTGATTTGAAGTGCAGCTATGGACTCCTTTTGATTAATTATAAATGCTTCTGAGTCCTTCTCTGGTTTTGTCTAAAAACAGATAGTCATTTACTTCCTTGACTTTCAGGTTCAGTTTGATCAATTTGAGTGCATGAAGAGATCGTTGTAGTTCTTCACTCCTTGACTAAGTTTTAACTTGTGTTCTCTTCTTGTATGAATGGCCTCGTGTATGTCCAGTGTTCTTCAAGTAAGAGAGTGTAAGGATGGCGCCTCTCTATTGTATATAATCCTCACTGCAGCTTGATCTTCCTTATATTCCTTGAGATCTAGCAAAGGGAATGATTACTTTATGGATGGTATGAGTTACGGTTCCCGAACATCCCAACAACCATTATTAATTAATAGCAGTTGCATTAAATTAACCAAATATGTCCGTTAGTATAATTTAAATAAAGCATAAAAGTTCAAGCAGCAGAAATCTTGTAACGGTCAACTTGTATCAGTAGTTTTTTGTCTCTATAATGGTAGCTCCTTGTACCGGTCGCTTTATGTAGCGGTAGGTCTCTGTGTAGCGGTGAGCTTCTATCGGTAGCTCTTTGTTCTTGTACCGGTATCTCCTTGTATCGGTATACTTGAGTAGCAGTGACTTCCTTATACCTGTGTACTTCATAACGGTAGACTTATATATCTATATATGTCACACTGTATTGATAGCATTCTTTCTTACCAGTAGACTTATTCTAATGGTAGCTCTGGTGTAACGGTAGCTCTCTGTGTACTGGTGACCTTTTTGTAATGATAGACTTGCATACCGGTAGACTTATAAAAACCGGTAGCTCTGTTCTATACCAGTGACTAAGTGTATGTTTATTCATACAGTGAAGTATATACACATTTAATTAACGAATGACTTAAATATATCACAAAAGATTTATCATTTGGAAATAGTTGAAAGTATTTATATTTTGAGGTTTAAAGTACTTAAACATTAACTAAAATAATGAAATGTTTAAATAATAAACATCATTTGGGATTATCAAAACATAATTAATCATAATTGGGATTTATCAAAACAAGTGAGTCCAACAGACTTGTACCCAAGAAGAAAACTTATATCTACACCAGCATATCATATGGCCCCTACGGAGCTTCGGGAGCTGTGGGTATAGTTGGAGGACTTATAGAGGAAGGGATTCGTAAGGCCCAATGTTTCTCCATGGGCATCCCCAATGTTATTTTCCAAGAAGGAAGACGAAAGTTTGAGGCTATGCATGGACTTTCGGTGCCTAAATCAGGTGACTGTGAAAAACAAGTATCCCCTGGCAAGGATTGATGATCTATTTGATTAGTTAAAAGGAGCGAAGTGGTTCTCGAAGATAGACCTCATATTAGGCTATCACCATCTTAGGGTACGAGATGGGTACGTACTGAAGATAGCCTTCAGGTGTCGGTATGGCCATTATGAGTTCTAGGTGATGCCTTTTGGAATGACCAACACTCCAACATTGTTCATGGGGCTCATGAATAGGATATTTCATCCATACCTTGATCACTTTGTGGTGGTCTTAATCGATGACATCTTGGTGTACTCAGCATCTGAGGAAGAGCACACTTTACACTTAAGGATAGTTCTGGACACACTCCGGGAGCACCAGTTATATGGGAAGCTCTTGAAGTGTGAGTTATAGATACGGAAGGTCCACTTCTTGGGACAGGTCATCTCAGAGGCTGGAGTTGCAGTGGATCCAGTGAAGATTGAGGTAGTACTTGCTTGGGAGCCACCCAGGAGTGTTACTAAGGTGCGAAGCTTCCTTGGATTAGCAGGCTACTATCAGAGGTTTGTACCTGATTTCTACAGAGTAGCAGCACCTATGACTACCTTGACGAAGAAGGGGAAACCCTTCTTATGGTCAGAGACATGCTAGCAGATCTTTCAACAGATGAGGTAGATCTTGAACAGCGCTCACATCCTGAGGTTGCCAGAGGAGGGAATTGGCTACGTGGTTTACTGTGATTCATCAGGGACTGGACTCAGTTGCATCCTGATGAAGGATGATGCAATGATTTCTTATGGCTCATGATAGCTGAGGCATCATGAGCAGAATTATGTGACTCACGACTTGGAGTTGGCAGTGGTAGTCTTCGCACTGAATATGTGGCAACACTACTTTATGGGCGAGCGATTCATTGTTTACTCAGACCACAAGAGTCTCAGATATATCTTCAGACAGAAAGATCTGAATCTGAGACAGTGATGTTGGCTAAAGTTCCTCCAGGACTATGACTTCAAGATAGTCTATACTCCTGGGAAGGGGAACATAATGACAGATGCACTTAGATGGAGATAGATTTCACAGCTACTGAATGAGGCTTCAGAGCAGTTATCCTCGCTTCATATATCCTACATGGATAGAGATGAGACAATTTACCTCCAGTCGATGGTATTTGCCCCTCCACTCTTTCAGTGAGTCAGGGAGGCGCAACTCAGAGACAGAAGGTGCGAGACTACACGTACTCAAATATCCTCAGGCCATGCACCTGATGAATATTCTGAAGGTGGGGAGAACACTATCCATTTCAGAGGACACACAATTTTACAAGTGGCACTATGAGAGGAGGTGTTGAGGGAGTTCCATAAAACCCCCTTGGTAGTATATCCAGGTGTGATTAAGATGTATCAGGACCTCCAGCGTCTGTACTGGTGGCCAGGGATGAAAAAAGCTATGGAAAAGTTTATTTCTAGATGCCTCACTTTCCAGAAAGTGAAGGCCAAGCACCAGGTACCAGTAGGCTTGACCCAACCCCTCGAGATACTATAGTGGAAGTGAGAAGGGATATCGATGGACTTCGTGATGGGGTTACCACGTATGTCCAGAGGGCATGATACCATTTGGGTGATCGTTGACCAACTCACCAAGTTGTCCCACTTCTTTGCTATTCGAGAGAAGGGTTCGATAGAGAGCTTGGTATGTCTCTACATTCAGAAGATCATGCGACTTCATAGGGTGCCTTCGACGATAGTCTCAGACTGTGACACACGCTTAACATCCCGGTTGTGAAAGGATTGTAGAAGGCTCTTGAAACTCAGCTTCGCTTAGGCACAACTTTTCACCCGTAGGCAGATGGTCAGACTGAGTGGACCATCCAGACCATGGAGGACATGCTTCATGCATGTGTCCTAGATATTGGTCGCAGTTGGGAGGACCATCTACCCTTGGCGGAGTTCATGTATAACAACAACTATCACTCCACCATTGGTATGACCCCTTTTGAGGCGTTGTACGGATGACCGTGCAGATCTACCTTGTGCTGGACAGATCCAGGAGAGCTAATACTCGTGGGCCCAGAGATGGTATAGGCTACCACTGAGAAGGTGCAGGTCATCTGAGAGCATATGAAGATTTCATAGAGCCGACAGAAGTCCTATGTTGATAGGCGATGGAGACCACTAGAGTTCCAGGAGGGGAACCACCTATTATTGTGAGTCTCTACTCGTTGGGGACTACAGAGATTTGGCCAATCCGGAAAACTCTCACTGAGGTTTATAGGACCATTATTGATACTTTGAAGAATTGGCGCGGTGGCATACTACTTGGCACTACCACCACAATTGGAGAGGGTACAAGATGTCTTCCACGTATCCCAGCTGAGGAGATACGTGCATGAATCATCTCACGTCATCGACCATGGCGAGATGGAGATTAACGGCGGGGCAACATTTGTGGAGTACCCAGTGGAGATAGAGGATCGATAGGAGCAGATCCTTCTTGGGCGGTCGATACCTCTGGTGTGCATTCTGTGGTAGCACATGAATCTACAGGAGAAAACATGGGAGCAAGAGGCTCATATGCATGCCCAGTACCCCTCTTTGTTTGTGTAGCCTTTTTTGGATTTCAGGGATGTAAAACCCCAATGTGGGGAGAATGTAAAAACATGGAAAATTCCATGTATTTTTTTTAATTATTTGGAATTTTTATGAGTCTGCAAAAATTGACGGCATGTGATTTTGAGGCCCGATGTGGCCAAAATGAATTTCTGAACTTTTTTAGGTACATCCAATAAATGCATGGGAGAAATTTTCTAACTTTTGAACCAGTGCTCAGAATTGAAATCCGAGAGCACCGTTGAATCCGTAGCATCGAGATTCGCTTAAGGGAAGCTTCACTTCGACCGCAGTTGGTCAGGAGAAAAAGACAGTTTTTGGACTTTTTAAAGAATAATAAAATAACATGTAATTGTTATTTTATTTTATTTTCTACAACAGATGAGCGGCGGTGGTGGGTCCGGTGACTTTTCAAGCCATTTAATGGCTTTAATCTCCTCAATTTCATAACCACACCGTTGTGAATTAAATGAGTTTCATTAATTACTCATTTAATGAACCTCATTAAATTCTTTTGTGTGTTACTCACCCTTTTCCCCTCCTATATATATGAGGCTTGGACAAGGAAACTCTGGCAATGTACCGTGACTCCATCCACCGATGGAGGACAGAAGCTCGGGCGACAACAATCTGGGATCGACGAATGCCAACGACTCTATCCAACGAGGACGCTCCTCCTGCTGGATACCCTCGAACGTGGAAGTACTGCTGTCTTCAGCGGTCACAAAAAATCTTCGAGGTATGGGGTTTAATTATTATAGTTTATATATGATTATTTCTTTACTCCCGCTAGTTATCATATTAACGTGGAGGGTGCAGACAAAACGAACAAGGCTCGGACCCTCCGTCGCTTTTCTCATGTTGCGTTCTCCGGGGATGGTTTCCTCAACTCGACGGTAATGCGAAATAGCGGGTCACGCTATGAAGGTGGTGTCCCGGGAGAGCCGTAGGCACAGACAACACCATGAACGGACCAATGAAACAGAGCATGTCCGGTGGCTCGCAGAAAGAACCGTCGGTGCGCAATGCCGGCGGCGGCTGGAGAAGACCCGCAGAAACCGGCCGCGGGCGGTGGGAAGGCGGTGCGCCATCGCGCGCCTCGGTGGCCAAAGGTGGACGGCCTGAGCCGATCACGCAGGAGATGGTCGGCACCCGCAGGAGCTTCCAGAAGTAGTAGCCGCGACCAGCGGGCCATGACAGGAGGGGGAAACGTGGCCCGGTGCTGTGCCGCGTCGGCTAGAGGTCGGTCGGCCAACGGGCCGACCATTATACGCGGTGGGGAAACGCCCCACCGACCGGATGAAACGACCCTGCATCCACATGACCAGCTAAAAAACACGGTCCTCCTTCAGGAGGACCGGGCCAGACGCGGGCCGGGCCGACGCGGGTGGGTCGAGCCCCACTCGGTAGGCCGGGCCAACCACGACCTGGGCCTGTGAACCAACCGGAATGACCCCGATGGGACGGACCCAGTGAACTGGGCTGACCCTTAACTGGCCAGACCCAGGCGGGGTCAGGTAGACCCCGGGACCTGTTGCGTTAGGCCGACCTAACCGAGTCAGACTGTGCCCAGACCCAACCGACCCCGAATAAAGAAACACCCGTAACTGACGAACCAGGTGTCCGTTTGACATGCCGTCAGTGGCATTGGGACCCCTTTTGGGAAGTGGTACCTTTGGCATATTATGGTGGGCTCGAACGAGCTGGGTCGGACCGAGGTGCGATCACCCCCGTTTCATGGAAAGGGGTGTAACTAATAGATCAAACGTCTGATCGATGCACCGTCCGTGACATTAGGACCCTTGTGACAAGACATTCTTTTGGAATTATTCTAGGTGACCTGGGTTGGATAAGACTTGAATCCAACTGGGCCCTTTTTATAAAAGTGCCCATATCTCATAGACCGGATGCCTGATCGACACGCCGTATGTCACGTTGGGACCCCTATGACAGGGCAGTCCCTTGGATAAGATTTTTGTGGGACTTCGTACCAGTTAAAATTTGACTGATGGCTTAAGGTGCAGAGTCTTCCAGAGATCATGCGTACTTCATGCGGGAATCCAGTGTGGCTGGCTGTGACATGAAGAAGAAGAGCGACCAATACGGGTCAACATAAGAAACTCCAGAATAGGATGATCTTGCTGTATGACTAATCATCCCTACCTCTGTACTAGCAACCAATACGGGTCAGCACCAATGACCAAGACGGGTCATCACCAGCGACCAACACGGGTCAACAACAGCGACCAACATGGGTCAGCACCAATGACCAATACGAGTCATCATCTAGCGACCAATACGGGTCATCATACAGTGACCTATATGGGTCGGAAGTAGAGTTACTACAGATAGGATGATCTGGATTTATGACTAGTCATCCCTATCTGAGTAACCTTGAAGTTATACTGTTAGAGTGAGATGTCTCTTTTACTTTGTGCTTCATGATTTAGATCATGCTTGTGATATTACCTTTATGGTATTTTTCTTGTGATGTTTTCCTTTGTGAATTATTGAGAGACCTTCATGGGTCTTGGGGTCCCCTACTAGGTATTGTTATACTCACCCCTACACGGGCTCCGCCTGCACGTGTGTGTCTGGTGCAGACTACTGACGATCCGAGGTAGACTTTGGATGTTCGGGACTTGGTGGAGCTTGGTGTGACAGGAGCAGTCAAGATCCTCTTCTTCGACTTCAGACTTATAGCTACTACCCTCTAGGTAGAGCTCCAGAGAAGATGCGGCAACTGTTTACTTTCTTTTCAGTTTCTAGGGCTTGTATTCTGGCCCACTGTTTCAGTTTATAGTTGTACTTTACTCTCATGGTTATACCTTACTTTTGTTGGTTGTTTAATCCATTTGCCCTTTTTGAGTGTGTGCAGATCTCTAAGGCAATGCCTTCCCTGTCCGGGAAAAGCCTTCAGGTTGTAGTCACCAACCCCTGGCATATAGAAGGAGGGATTGGGGTAGTCATGTCTGGGCCCCATGGGACGGGTCGTGACAACATGAAAAACAAATAACCTCTTGTATGATGATCTACCTCATTTCATTAAAGGGAATTTTGAAGGCTCCTTTGGCATCACACTTTCGATGGGTCTTTTCATATTTTCTTTCAACTTTTTCACCATAAAAACTAATATTGAGATTTCTATAAGTTCTTATCTACTTGGAAAACATTTCCCAAAAAGGTTATGAAATGTTTTTATCTATATGTTTGTTTTATAATCTTAAAAAAATTGGAGTAAGTTGGTGATAAATATATAAGAATGGAATGCATTGAAAGATCATAATCCATCTTTCAATTTACATGTGTTTAGTGTAATCATCATCTCATTCATACCTTGCTCCACTTTCTCTTCATTATATCTCAGAGATGAGGAAACATGTTAAACAATCGATGTATTGATATTATTTTAACAACACATCAGTCATTAATGATAACATTATGATTTAAAAATCGAATGCATCATACATGAGTTTTCTGTAAGAATATTTCTCAACCCCACTTCTTGTGGTGACTTAATAGGTAATGTAGATTCCAACACATAGAATTTTCTATATCATAGCTCTTTGCATAATCACCTATACTACTCTTGGAAACTTGTTCCAATTTGGATATGTTTTTTGTCCGAATTGGTTGTTGTGTATGTATAGTATTACTTTCCATTATTCTAAAAATAAATTTCAGAAAATTATTACTTTATCTTGATTACCGATTAGACATTACTGATTAATTAAATCATTAAATGTCTCCCACTATTTTATCAAACACTAGTATCTTTCTCTAATAGATTCAGAATACTTAGTCGCTTGAGTATTCTAGTGGAAATGATCCCTGAAATGTCTCCTTATAGTCCAAGTTATGGCTACACCACTACTCATAGAGTTTCAAGGTAGGAATTTAACTATCCAGCCGCATTGACTCACAACCCCTTAAACTGTTGGGTAAAGTCCCAACTTTTAGAAATAGTAAACTTGATTTACTCAATTTTTTACCTTTAAATATGCAAAAAGATATCTATGGATAGTTATTTACTACCATATTTAGTTAAGTCGACACATCACTTTTATAATAACTCCCCAGTTGTAGGAGGCACCCTCAACTAGGGCTAACGAGCACCCTGTACACCCTATTTTGTTCAAATTCAAATGACAGAAGGAATTATGACTTAATATTTCTTTGAGGATTTTATTATTTCTCAAAAAATGAATTTATTTTCTATATGATATGCATGTACTATGTGATCTCACTCACAACTGACTATGCAGTAAATAAAAAAACATTCATCAAGTCTTATTTTTTTAATATATGAATTAATTGTTTATTATTTTATGTGTTCATGCATATTTATAAAAATTATAAATGATCCATAAATTCAATAAACAATGTTATTGATCTTGATCATTTGGTATTGGTTGATCCATTTATGTTCAATGGATAAATCATGACCCTAGGGGTGTAATAACTGAGTTGTGCCTGAATCGCATCGTAGCTCGCACCCCAGTCCAATGTATCCATGTATTGTCTAGAATACGACCTCATCTTGGTGTGGTTTGTTTCTTAAAACATCCACAACATAATACATAAACATCTATAAAAGAAAAAAATACATACAAAATTATACCGATGGATTCGCAGATCCTTATACATATTAGGTAGGGAAAGACAATGTACAAAATGTCAAAATAAATTTAATTATTACATTCATCACATAAAATTCCAATAAATGATTAAATAAATTAAATTCTAGACATACATTGGTCAGTCGATACTCAATATCATTCGACACACGAATTAAATGCGTAATAAAAATTAAATATGCAAAAAATTTATATCAAGAGACTTAAAGTATTAAAATAATTCTACTAATTTCATTGTAATTAATATTTGTCTTTATTGCCCCAAATAAATTTAATTTTATTCAAAAAAATTAAAATTCATTTTTGAAATTACCAATTCCCCCTGGCCTGATGTAGCTTAGAAAACCCCTAAAAGGGGTCCGGGACTGGTTCGGGCGGGTCACGTAGGGCCCAAACTGCCCCAACCCTGGTCGGTGCGACCTCAATTGGCAGCGGTTCAGCTGAAAAAATGCTCCCCGTGTGTGATCCAGTGGAGTGGGGGGCTAGTGAGACTGGCACATAGTGAGGATGGGGGCAGTGCTGGTGAATCTGGCTGGGACAACGTGAGGGGGTGCAGCTGGTGATGGTGGGTTGAATGGCCTAGTGTGGCAAGTTGGAAGGGGTTACTGTCAGTGGGTGATCGGTGTGAGGGAGGTTGAGATGGTGGGGAGTTGTGGGTCTGGCCATCGAGAGGCTGCGGGTGACGGTGGTCTAGTGGGGAGGTGGCCAGTAGGGTCCAAGTGCAGTGGGATAATGAAAGGCGGAGGGGCCTGCGTGCAGGAGGCTGTGGAAGGGGGTTTCTTTATGGGGGCTGGTGGCCGGCGTGGAGCTGGCCAGGAAGTGCTAGGAGGGGTTTTTTAGCCATCAAACTTTTTATAACACACACACACATATATATATATACACACACATCTCTGTGTGTGTGTGTCATTTTTAATCAAACTCACAATTTCTATTTTGATATATCTTTCAATCTTCAATTGACCGCATCTCGGCCATCCGACGTCAGATTGGATCTCCGTTTATGGATATAGGACCTTTGAGATTCCCTATACATGAATTTATTAAAAAAATTATTTTTATTCGTCTTAATCCATCACGAAACTAGCTCTAATACCAATTGAAGGTATTATGGGATGTATTAGAAGTATACAGGCCAAGTATTTAAAAATTTTCATCACCATATCAATATAACAATGTCAACTCTTGTGATTTGATGCCCGGTAAAAGGCTAAGGATCTCACATGAATTCATTTAGGTGCAGAAATAAAATGAACAATTACCTCATTCAATCTGAATCCACACTCGACAACCACTCATCGTCGGTGACCATTGCTCGAAGGAAACAAATCTGGATCCATTTAATTTTCTCACACACACTTATAAAGCATAAGGGAATGTCATTCATCAATTTTCATGTACTAGTGTGGAGACTTGATGAAGCCTTTCATGTCCCGATGATCACTATTTTTTGATCCTTCAATCCAAGAAGGAGCACTCAAATTAGTTGCTTGTATTGAGAGTTTCTCTCTCTCTAGGGTGTAGGATAGAAGAGAGAGGGGCTATCAAATTCATGTGATGAGTAGTACCATGTATGAGAGCCTCCTCCCACTTATATAGTGGGATTCAAAATACCTGGAAATGCCTCCTCAACCCCTGAATATTTATTTCCCACTAAATAATCCATAAACAACCTTTATGACCAACAAACTCGGTCATAAATGTCATTTATATTTTTATCAATTTTTATAATACAATAAAATATATTATGATATAAAAGTGAGCCATTAACTCGACTCTTCATTCTCACAAATATTAAACAAACCTTGAATATTAAAATAATATTTGTTTGTATAATATATTTTTTATGTATCTACTTAATATTTTGCGAATACTTTTTATAAATAAATTCATTACCAATTATACTAAACTCGAATAATATTAATTTATTTATTATTGGAGATCTTATATTCCTAGATATCCCTAAACCCCACTGGTGGGGCCCACCATTTCCTAAACTCATATTTATTAGATTAGTTCAGAATTTTGAATATATTTAGTGTGTGATCCTCTAGGCCCTTATCTCCATAATAGTGAATATTATTCATAGACCAAGAGTAGAGTCTAGCAACCCATCAAGGCCCATAAAGAGATATGTTATAGTCATAATAATGAAAACCTTTCCTACAAACACACGTAGTGCAATATAATCTCTTTTTATTGTGATATCTCTTAAAGCAGGACGCACACTTCATATAATCATCCTTTATTTATTATTCGTTGAATTGACTATATGGACTTACCTTCTTCTACCATGTACATGGATTTAGTGAATTTACTACCATCCTTATCAACTAATCCTGAGATATAACTTCCTTTCAGAAGAGACAAATTCTATCTTGATTATTCAATCAATTCCATACCACAAATGATGCACTCAACAGAAGCTACCTTACTATGAAATTAATGCTATAGTTTTCATCTTACATAAAAGTATGTGATCAAATAGTATAAAATAATAATAATCTCAATTTAGGATACCATTACATGTGTTTGCAGATAGGAACAAAAAATGACACTTAAAACATGTTGTGTTCCTATTGGTAGGTAAGTCCTCGCGATCTCATCTATCTGAGATCACCAAGTGAGAACTTCATGAGAATAAGTCTCAATGATTATGTTCCCCCAAAACTTGATAGTTAACTATCATATGTGACCAATTAGTATGATATATCTATACCATAAAACATATGTTTAATATTATTTTCATAGTATCTTAAGGTTTTCATTATAGTCTAGGATCTACTATAACCTTTTGATATGAAAATAATCTAAGGAAATTATAATATAAATAGTAGATGTAGAAATATAAAAACTATTATGGTAAGTGTACATCATGTATAACTCACTATATACATGATATAGTAATTAAAAAAATACTATTTAGTTAGGTCATGGGAACCCATAATTACAACAGATTATCTAGCAGCAGCAACATGGTGATGAGTTTCAAGGCATCAAAGATTCTTTATATTGAGGGGAGACCATTGGTGAATGGTCTCTATCTTCAGAGGGTATCCTTTTCTTTAGGAATAGTTATGTCATTCCATAACCTTCAATAAATGTCATAATGGGGGATTTTCATCATTCCTAGTGGGCACTCATCCAGGAATGATGAATATGTTTTACAATATGCGACATCAAATTTGGTTTCTAGTTATGAAACAAGACATCATTGATTTTTCTCCAGTAGTTATACCCGTTAACGGATCAAGGTCGAGCACTATAAGAATTCATGTTTTCTTAAACCCATTCTTGTGTTTTTTTGGAAGCGGGATGCGATATATAAAGAACTTTTCATTAGGTTTCCATGTACTTATTGAGGAAAGAATGAAATTTGGTTAGTGATTGACCGATTGACCAAATTGGCTCACTTTATTCCCATTCTTGATACTATAAAAGTTAAGGGCCTGGGAAATATTTATGAGTAGGATATTTTTAGATTGAATGGTATTCTATTTTCCATGTTTTATAATGGGAATACTAAATTAACATTCCATTTTTATAGAGGATTATAGGAGGTGATAGGATCTCAGGTAAAGTTGAGCACAACATACCATCCTCATATAGATGGTTAGACAGAACGAGCTATATAGATTATTGAGGACATTCTTTGTTCTTATGTCCTTGAATTTGGAGGAGAATGGGATTTAAATTTGGGGATATTTAAGTTTTTTGAGAATAATAGTTATTATTCATCCATTAATATTACACCCTTTGAGTCCTTGTATGGTTGGCCTTGTAAATATTTTCTTTGTTGGTCTAATATTGGAAAAGCTTCCCTTGTGAGACCTAGCTTGGTTCAAGTGATGACATTTAAGATCCATATGATTCAACAGAGGTTGGTTATAGTACAAAGCCAGTATAAATCTTATGTGGATAATCATATACATCCTTTGTGGTTCTCAGTTGGTAGCAAGGTTTTCTTGAGGGTCTTACCTTGGATGAGTGATCGACAACTTAGAAAATAGGGAAAGATGGGAGCTCATTTTGTGGGACTATTTGAGGTAGTTGTGTGGATTTGGAAGTTGGATTACCATGTGGGTTACCTTCCTCTAATGACTTTAATTATTGACCTATTTTACATGTCATAACTCAATAATTATCTTTCATACCCATCTCGTATTTTGAATTGGGAGGACCTTGATGTGGAAATTGATATGACCATGATTGAGCAGCTGGTTCATCTTGTTGATTGTTAGATAAAGGTTCTCCATCAAAATTACATCCCTTTGGTTTGGGTGTTATGGAATCATGGTTATGATTCTCATGAGACATGGGAGCATGATGTGTTGATGAGGGAGTAGTGTCCCCATATCTTTGTGGACCAGTATTTTTGACAAGATTTCTGGGGTCATAAATCATTTATGGTGGGGATAATTATAATATCTTGAAACTTTATTTTAGGTATGATCCTTGGTTTATTTTGGACCTTATTTTTTTCATCTTTATATATGGTTTTCCCATTGATTCTTTTGTTTTCCCTACCAATTACTATATTTTGATGGGCCAAGGTTGTGTCTTTGATTCTGGTTTGAGTGACTAGAGAGTACTATGGAATTTCAGCTGAGGGTAGATACCAAACTATAGATGAAAAATATAATAGATGGCCCACTAGATAGACAGTGAAACTCACTGGCCTGCTGGTGGGAGGCTAATAGTAAGTGTTTCTTATAGAAAATCCACTAACTAGCTAGTGAGGGCCATTGATTATTTGATAAAATCCCACCGATTAGTCGGTGGGGTTCCCAACACTAAGTTTTCTACCCAGCACCATCATCTAGGCAATTGAAGCCAATAGGCAGCTAGTGTCACCGATCTGGGAGAGGAATACCAAGGTAGTATCATAATTCTTTTCCTAAAATCATTTATTTTAATTATAATCTATTCTTCCTTGATCCCCATTTGACCCATATGAACTTGGACACCTTTTGAGGATATTTTGTTCATTCCAACATTGAAACATCATGGATTGAAGTGTTGTTTAAAGAGTTTAACCTCTCTCAATAAGTGTGTCCAAGATATATTTATGAATTCCCTTCATCCTCATGCCGCTTCTTCTCTAAGGGATGTGAAATCTTGGGATATTATTAAATTTTGGTTTTGATTTGGGATTTTTTTCTAGGATTCTATCTTGATTGATTATTTCCCTTCAAGTGTGGATCTCATATTGGTGATTTAAGATACCATGATTGTGGTATTTGGTTTCGTAATGATATTCCTTTGAATTTGAAACCCTTGTTTCTTGCTTCATTTGAAATGGATATCCAATTTATTTTCAAATAATGATTTGATTTTTTTGATTTTTTTTGAAATGGTGTAGATCATGTGATGAAATATCTTAGCAATGATTTTTTAAATAATTTATTGATTTATGGAAAATGATATTTAGTTCAAAACATGATTTAAATAATGATTTTGATGATTAATTTTGAGAAGAGAAGAGAAAAAATGTTTTATAAATTTGAAATGAAATGAGTTGTTTTGAAATCCATGACTTTTGATGAAAACAATTGGATGTTGGTTTTTGAAATGAGATGTAATTTTTTGAAACATGAAATTGGTGATGATTTGAAATGATTTATTGAAATTATTTGAGACTGATTGAAATGAATGAAAATGATATATAAATGATATATATGGAAACTTGTAACCTAATCTAACTAACCTTGGGGCTTATAACCATGTTGCTATGATTGATAATGATTGAAAATGATATATAAATTATAGTTTTTATAAAATAATTTATTCATGCCTATTTTGATAGAAATTCTTATTCAAGCCTAATTTGATGGAAATAAACTTTTGTACCTATTTAATAATTTACATTGAAATGATTTTAAAATCATGTTTGATTATGAATTGTGAAAATATTACCATTCCATGTTTTATTAAAACTGATCATATTAGGTTTATTTGATATCGATCTCTTATTGAATTCTTGGTGGGATCATACTAGGCTTGTGTTTCTCACAACTTACTTTTTTTGGGGATCTTGTAGACTTTCTTATTCTAGTTCAAGTAAAAGGGAAAGCACTACTTGGAGGTGGTCAATGTTATTGATAGAGATACCTTGGGAGTTAGTGGTGACAAGAGAAGCTTGTGATCCTTGTCATGACCTCGTCCCTCTATAGATACCACAATGATGGGAAAATAGATAATGATCCCTGAGTCCCTCCTCCAATAGGCCCTAGGTTGGAGACTATCACCAAGGGTGTAAAAATATCACAATATGAGAGGCATTAACCCTTATAAGAAAAACAATATTAGGAGATAGGATAAATCATCTACAATAACCTCAAAGAATAATATAAAAGAGAAATCCAAAAACCATCCCACAATGCATGTATAAATATAACTGATACAATAAAAGTCTTCAAAGTAAATAACCAAAAGTAAAGCTAAGTAGTGACACAACAACTATCCAAAGGTCCAAGATAGTAATGCCCAACACAGACTATGAAATCCTCCTGGAACACTGGTGGGATGAATATAGAAATCAAAAGAATATAAAAGTCTACATATGTATAGAAGAAATCATACAATCACAACCTATGGGTTTACAAAAAAAAACACTTCCACTTTGCTGATACCTCTAGATTCAATTATTAGGATCTACAGTCATCATTTTAGAAGTCAAAGATCCTAATAAACTAATGCATCTTTACATTAACTATTTTTTGAACACCCATTAATTTCATTATTTAGCATCAACCATATTTAATCACACAAAAATTATTTTAAATATTTCATTAACCACATCCATCTCATTAACCAAACCAACCCAAGTCACTCAAAACTTTATCAAACAATTATTTATTCCATCACTACCCAAGAAACTATCAGGCATGACACATAACAAGTAACATAGTAACAATATTTCATAGCCATACGAGGGATGAATAACCATGGTAAATTAATGCACTTCACATTAAAGACACATCGTGCCAGGACCTCTAAATAAAGGGTGAATATTTTCGCATGTTATCAATGGTGAAGAACCTATACCAATCAGTATTTTCCTTCTTCAAACCCATCCAACCTGCTCACCATATTAATAGAACCAACCCCAACTCACAACCAAATCCAATAACACACCAAAGGAAAATCAAAAACCACATCCTTGCTGCATAATTACACCACAACCATCAAATCCCACTACACAACCACATGTCATCCACTCCCCCCCAAACAAACAACAATAATTAAACGCATCACATCACCTTACATACTAAGGAACAAAATTAGATTTAATAAGGCATGCCTTATTTAATCCCACTTGCTAATTTAGGGGGTATCACATAAACTGGAAGATCCTAGGGAATCTATTTTTTAGCCGAATATACGTGGTTAAACAAATATTATATATAAGCAACCAACAAAACTAAAAAACATGAAAGATATAAACCATTATGTGAAAAAAGGCCCCCCAATGACCATAATTTTTAGTGGGTATTTATCCCATGCAAATCACAATATTAATAAAAGAAATATAAATCATCAAAACATTGTCACCTTCCCCAACCCCTGTATATTGATTATTATACCAATTCAATTATATTTATTAATTTAGAATCAACTATCTTCATAATAAAAACATATATATACCCATCCCACATGATGAACAATTTAGAAAGATGAAAGAAAACCTACTTGGAAGAAGAATGATATGCACTTCCTGGTTGAGCCAAAAATAGGGGCATGCATGTAGCAAGAAAATCTCTAAGAAAGCATGGGACAACTGCAGTAGTAGTTTACTTGAATCCAATGGGAAGAATGATTTAGGGTGTCCTGTAGTAAGAGAAATCAAGAATTTATAAAAAGGGGAAAGATATCTTGACCTTACAAAAATCTAAACAGATTCACGGTATTAGATATAGTTTTGATTTTCCATTAAAGGCAGGTCTAGCCAAGACCACGTGTTTTGACCAATTAAAAGACTCCAGACCCTTATGGAATTAAATATACAATTTATGGCCTTTTAATCAGTCTTAAAACCTTTTAAATTTGTCCTTAAACTCATTTTATGTCAAATAAATATGTCAAAAGAAAAAAATAGAAGAACTGGGAACACTGTTCATGAGACACTGCCAAACGAGGCACCGCCAGTGAGGCACCACTGGACGAAGCACTGCCAGATGAGGTATCTCTAGATGAGGCATATTTGGGAGAGGAACCATTGGAATAAATACCTACCACTTTAAATGAGTGACTACCATACAAGGCATCGTTGGACAAGGCACCATTGGATGAGCGACCACCAGCGAGCAACCAATAGTGAGCGACTACCAGGGTGAGCTATCGTTAGGGTGACAACTCCAGGGTGACACTGCCGGGGTGACACCACTAGGGTAAGACACCACCAGGGTGACACTATCAGGGTGACACTGCTAGGGTGAGAAATCGTTGGTATGAGGAGCTATTGGGATGAGGCACCGTTAGAAAACTTGGAAAACTGGGAATTTTGTAAAGTGTTAAAAGGAGACACCTTGACTTCCTAGGAAACCTCAAACACTAAATTTCCCACAAAGTAATGGACTATAATGGTTTGGGCCATTATAATACTCTTGTAATAAGGATATATTATGATGTTGTCTTTAGTTTTTGTGATGTCTATGGTTTCTTATATACTTGTGGTAATTTTATCTTGATGATTGTTTTAGCATACCGGCTGTTTATGATTTTTTATCCACTATTTTCATTAATTTTGTTTTTCTTGTGGTGAAATAATTACCTTCTTGTTGTTTTTGGATGCTCAGGTGATATTCTCTATTCCATGGGGATTAGAAATGCCCTTCATGCTCTGTCAGGATTGATTTGGGTGCCATTTTCTTGGGTTATCCTAGTTGGTTCATGATATATCATATAATTTCATCATCATTAATTTAAGTATGAATAATCCCGATAAAATGTGTGATTTTAACGTAAAACCCTTACCACTTTGGTAAATTTTGAATCATAACACCCATGAAAGAAATAACTTCAAATGAAACTTACAATACTATGTATATAAATAGATTCAAAATATAACATATCAAATGTGCATTAGATACACCTCATAAGATAATATAGGTTTATAACATAAAATATGTCCCAAATAAATCAATTTGAAAGGATAAACCCTTACCACTTTGGTAACTTTTAAATAAAAACCCCTTGGATGAAATAATTTGAATTTTAACTTTATATACCATAAATTAAAAATTATCTATGATATAATATGTCAAATGAGTAATATATACACTTCATAAACATAAATATGTTCATAACATCAAACATTTTTCAATGAAATAATATTGAGACGAAGATCCCTTACCTTATGTCTAAATTAATTTGTGAGCACTCTAATATTCTATGTAATAAATTTATATTTATTATAGTTATATACTAGAAAAATTCACACACTTATAATATCATATATTATCCACTTATAATGTCACAACACCCATTTATTAATAATTATTTATTATAATCCTCGTTTTGGGGTGATAAATGTTTTGATTTTCATGTATGTTTCATTTCGACAGTTACGGTCCTTGTACTTTGATCACAGTTCCATCGTCTCAATAATATTAATTAGTTCATAAGTATCATATATAATAATTATATATAATTTTATAACTATTAAAATAAAGTGGTGATGAAAAATTAATTACAATACTTCCTGGATATGGTAGTCCATATATACACATGAGTGATGTTTCTAATTTTTAATGGATGGAATGAAAGAAAGGTAAAAAATATTTTACCTTTAAAAAATAATTATTATATCTTTAATATTATATATATTTATTAAATATATCCTTATTACCATCCATATAAAGATGAAATTAAAAATTAATCACATCGCTTCGTGGAGGTGGTAGTCCACACGTACGCATGAGCGACGTTATCATTTTCCAACGGATAAGGTTGTAAGAAGAAAGATAAAATATTAAAATTATAGAAGAATAATTATGTAATAAAATAATATATAAACATTAAATCCATCATAATAAACAACCATGAAATATGGTTATGGAAAATGAATCATATCACTACATGGAGGTGGTAGTCTACATGTACACACGAGCGATACTTTTATTTCCCATTTGATGGAGAAGATGTGGAAAATGGTAATGAAATAATTATAATAACATTTAATTATATTTATTATACTGGATTAATTATGTTATGATAGATAAAACAGGTTTAGAGTATATTGAAGAATAAATAAAACTAAAAGAGATCGGTTAACATTTATACCCCTTCTTTGAGAGACCTCTATTGGATTACACCTTAAGCCTACTAAAGGTGGACTTAGGGGAATAACATAAGATCTAGGATAATGGGAAGGGATCCATGAATTTTTTTATTAGGTATTGGATAATATATAAGGCTCAAATTTTTTGAATAAGGGATGAAAATAGGTTCCCTTTTATAAGTGAGAGGAGGGACACACGTGAAATTACTTAAAGAATTCCAATAATATAAGGTCACTTTCACGATATAGTGAAAAAATGGGGAATAATTTGAAGATAATATAAGATAAGGTTGAAATATATTCAAAAAATAATAATTTTTTAAGTTTACATGGCATTCCTACCCTTATCTCTTTGTTTAACCCCATAATAAACTCATTTTAACCTTAACCATAGTAACAAATTTTTATTGTTTTTGTTATTAATTTTGACAAAAAATTAAGTTAATCCTATGAAATTATATTAATTCTTATAATTAAAAATATTTAATCCATTTCACCTGATTCAATATATATAATTTAAATAATTTAATTTTAAATAAGCGTAAAAAACACAATAAAAACTTGTTTTTAAAAAAATGAATTTTAAGCATAAAACTGAATTTACTTTCATTATTTACCTTGTAAAAACCATAAAATAAATGTTAAAATATTTTATTGAATGTATAATATATAAATTTCATTAAAACCATTAATAAATATATATTAATTTAATTTATTAAGATAAAAATATATTGCATACATAAAGATAGTTTTTGGAAAAAAAAGTATTTTTATGCCCAAAAATGAACTTATAACATATCAAAATATAATGATAATTAACATGTAATTAATTATATTATTTATAATTAAAGGAGATTTATTTTACTTTAATATCAAATTCAAAATATAATCATACTTTTAAATTACATGATTTAATGAAAAGAAATGATATTTTTACAAAAATCAATATTTTCACTATTCACTAAAAATAAATCTTTTTATAAAAATATAAAAAATAAAACCTAGTATAATATTAAAATTATTATTTAAAAAATGATTTCCATTTAATAAAATTAAATCTCAAGGAATGGTGTAAATAAATTATAATTTTCATCTATCAAAATTCAATAAAAACTATATTTAAAGAAAACATATTTTTGAAGCATAAAATGACTATACTGAAAATTGAGTACTTATTTATTATGAATTAATCAATACATTTATATTATGTAAAAAATTTATACACATTATTTTTATAATTAGGTTATTCTTATACATATATCCAATTTAACGAATATGTTATAATATATCACGGTTCATTTTAAGCTCAGTGTTGCATGTTAAAAATTATATCAAATGCTTACAATTTAGTTATAGAAAAATATATTATAAAATAATAGGGTGTTAAATTCTACCCCCATAAATAAATTTAATCCTTAAATTTTTTATCTCAGTAATCAATGGTTCAATATTTAAAAATACATTTGTGGGAAACCCACATCGTACAAAGGGATGATAAAATTTCTTTGAAAAGGGGAAGTGAGAAAAATAACAGTTATCTTAAATAACACATAATAGAGTTACCAGATAAGTAGAAAATTAGTAGAAAGTAAAAATATAAAGTTGGAGTATAAAGATAATTTATAAATATTAATATAGAGTGATATAAACCATGATCATGAAAATGTTAATGACCACAAAATCATAAGAAAATGAGGGTTGAAGAAGATCATCAATTCATTAAAAATGAATGTAAAAGGATAATATTTCTATTTCAAGATCCCTTTCTTAGAGTTGAGAGATTATTTTACTATCAAGATACAGAATGTGATAAATTATACTTTATTTATTTCCATTTAAGAATCACAATTTCATCCTTTGGTTACACTTCAATCAATTTCCACTTATATCTCATCTCTTAATCCGAGAAATAAATATTAAAGATGAAATTTTCATGATTGAAGTACTAAAATTAACTTATAAATGATTTTAAGATCCATAAACGAATGAAAATTCATTCCTTCTATATTTATAAATTTACCTAAACCAAAATGGATAGAAAAAAAATTATCTCATAATGACACACCCAAAAACATGAATACCATGATCATGTATTATCTTAAAACATGATAATAATTTCCCAAAATAACATGAATCATCATAAAAACTCAATGAAAACATAAATGCTTCTAAAAAACAACTCTATACTTATTCTTTAAATAAAATAATAGACTATCAAATATATTCTATAAATAAAAAAATGCAACAAACTTCATCAAAGATAACATAATTCACTTTTTCATTAAATCACTAATAAATTTCAAGGCCACCAATACTATCAAATTTACATTATCAATATAAATAATCTCTTTATCCAAACTAAAAATTATTATCCCAAAATATAGAATATATTAAGGGTTATCTCTCACTCAATCATGTGTTTTCCAAAAAATATCACTTTATCACTAAATCAATGTTCTTGGTTAACAACACCATATGAAACATGATTTCTAATCCTTAATACAGAACTATTATAGAATAATCCTTAGATGTTTCATGATTATTATAACCAAAATATCATTGATAAAACAATTCAAAATAAAAATTATAGAATCCCAATACATACACTTCAATAATTCCACTTTAATGATTGGAATAACATAGTACATTCATTGGTCTAGGAGTTTTCCTTTAGATTAGGGTATTGAATTAGATAATACCCAAGTTCCCCACACATAAGAAATTATACTATAAATGGTACCTTATGACGTACTTTATTTCTCTCTATTGAAATATTCATTTTTCCTTAGTACCTACTTTCTATATACCTTTCCTTTCCACATAAAAACATACTCCCATTCATTTTAATCATTTATATGGGTGAATCTTTCCACATTATCAACATTTAGAAAGTTGGATCTCTTTTCCTCCATGGTCTTCATAAAACTCCATTTTCTCTTATTTTGTTCATCCGAAAACCCACCTATGTTCGGGTTTTTAATCATATATTGAGATATCTAGTTAGGAATAATCCCAAGTTTTTTCATTTCATATCCCATTTCATTTTTTTATAATGAGAAAAAAGCATAGTGTGATAAAAAATAATCTTATAGATTCATCATATAATTAGGAAAAATAATTAATAGTATTTCTAAATCATGACACCTTATTTTAAATCTATGACACTTTAAATTTAACTTAGGTAATCCATGGTTATAATTTATTCAAATCCTTCATAATGGTTCATAAATAAGATATGAATTAACCCACGCATTTTCTCCATGAGTGTTTATCCTGGTGTGCAGTCTTATATCCACTCATTATTTACCGATAACGATGGAGTTAATACATAATCTTCTCCATTCAGAGTTGTTTCCCATAGGTTCATTTGTTCCATATTTGCATCCAATTATTAGCATCCAATCATGGATATATTTTATAGGAAAACTAAACTCCTTTATTTACCATAACATAGGATATTATCTTATACTTAGGTTTATCCTAATGGTTATCACTAAATTTTTCTCATATTAGTTTCCAAAAATAACTAAACCTTTCTCTAATACCAACCACGGAAACCCAAGAATTACATATATAAATTTTACATATTATTAGATGAATATTAATTATATATAACTATAATACACACCAAAACCATAAATGTTTAGTGTTTTGGAAACTTGTATACATAAAAAATTGGTACATAAAAGATCTATTTCATCTCCCACTAATTTATTGACTATAAGAACCCTTATTAGTAATTACATACTTAAAACCTTTCTTTATATCATGAGGAAAATAAAACATAATAAAGGGTGATCTTAGATTCTTAGTAAGTGTAAAAAAGAGAGATATAAATCAATGATCATATGTAAGAATATCATGAGAATAAGTGTATCAAAATATGATCTAAACATTATAAAATCATAACCAACAATTCATAGATCATAATCAAGAGTCATTCCATATATATTAGAATATCATGATACATAAATCATAAAATAATCAAAGAACATGAGTCATGATAACATATCATTATCATAAGATCATGTTATGAAAAAGTGTCATAAAATGCGTTATAATCATAATAATATAAATATTATGTCAATGATACCCACCAATAAATTCATCACATGTTAGGCTTGGGATAACAATCTTGTGTACCTACTTTAGGCTTGAGATAAACTCTAGTGTACCCTTTTTGGGCTTGGTATAACAACCGGTGTACCCTCTTTTGGGCTTGGGATAACCTTATATGTACCCTTTGATATCATAAAACATTAATCTTTAACAAATTCATTGGAGGGATATAATGTATCCACCCATCACATAATCATAATCTATTTAAACATATTCCACAAGATCATAAAACCATTTATCATTACATCAATGATTAACCCATGGAAAAGAAAATGAGTTTCATAAATATTTCAACATCATAATCATAAATGATCTAGAGAAAGAATAAATATGGTAACATTGGATAATATTCCTATTAAATTATAATAATCACCAAAGGATATTGTTATTGATGAAAATAACTTTAAAATATCACTAAAACATTTCTTAAGGAAAATAAATTTTTCATTTTGAAATCAATTATTTAAAATCTAAAAATTTCGAAAAATATTAATGAAAAAATTATTGGAACCTCCTTATTTTAATGCTCACAAATCATGATTATTATGTTTCTAATAAGATTAATGTTTCACGATAGTATATACTTTTATAAAGAAAATATGGCTAAGTAAATGTGCTACTGTTAGTTCAAATGTGATATCGTTAGTGAAACCATGCCACAGTCAGGCTTGTGCCACCATTAGTTCAACCGTGCAACTGTCAGACATGCTACCATCTGACATGATACTGCCATACATGCTACCATAAGACATGATACCACCAAACATGCTACCATTAAATGTGATACTTCCAGACACACTACCATTATATGTGCTACCTCCAGACATGCTACTATCTAATGTGCTATCATTAGACGTAACACTGTTAGTTCAATTCTGCTACCGTCAGAGTCATGTTACCATCAAACTCCTTTTACCACCAGATGTGATATCTTCATGTGTGCTACTATTAGATCATGATACCACTAAATGTGATATTTTTGAGCCATTTGACTATCAGTCATGGTACCATTTCTATTCTACTGGGTTTGAATTTAATTCTTCCAATGAATATTTTATGGTAGTCAATGCAGATAACCTCACATGGTTTTTATTAATGATTATTTATAAACCACTCTATGGATTAATTGAATAAAAATTCAGAGGTTTCCTAATTTTATACTCAGTACAAGGATCCATGATATATTTATTATTATTCTTCAATGGATAATTAAGTTTGGGGAGATAAATATTTATAGATATATCCCTCATATACGTATGGGGGATATGATTTTCATATACATACATACGAGTGTGGAAGAGTAGAACATATAGAAGATTAATTTTATTTCTTACATTGAATCAAGAGTTTTGTGTAGAATATTTTCAAATCATCTACATACAAAAAAGAGAACACTAGGATACTATGTTCTTTTATAAATTTCAGAGAAGCTTGTTTGATCTCTTCACCAATTAAAATATGAGGACCCTCAATAATCCAAATCTATTTAGACTGAGCAACACTAAAACTTCCATCTCTACTCTTATTTTCTATCTCTAATTTTGGTTACATTTGAGTATTGTGTTGTATTAATCTGTATAATTTTACACACTGAATTATATGCATTAATTTTAGTGTTTTAGACACAATCTATCAAAATTAATATATTTTTGTATACCCACGACAACCGTAGAAGAGGTTCTATGTGGTATGTGTTGTATTTATTCCCATGTATAATTGTGGAAGAGGATTTGAGACTGGAAAACCTCTGTGATATTTTTTTATAAATCCCATCCAAGTTGTGGATCATATTATTGTTATAATAACCTACTTTGAAGAAAGTGATTTCCAAGTGGAGGGGATTAAGTCTCAACTTTATACTAAACCCCTTATTTACTCTACTATGTGTTTTAGTTTTGTTTTGATATATTTTATATTCCAAATCTAAAAACTACATTTGTTTTTAAATCTATAAATAAAAATTATACTTTGATAGTTATTATTAAACTATGTTTATATAAAGGATTTGATTAAGTAAATTGATTTCAAAAGTTAAAGTAATTTCAAATATTATTTTAACCTATCCCTAATCCCACTTTGAGAAATATTTTTAAAGATCAAACTTATATTTTTCTACTGTTTTGATTAACTGGGTTTTTTTAATTAATTTGTGGGGTTTTATTTAACTTTTTTTAATAGAAATTTTATCAGGTACTCAATTCACCCCCATTTTGAGTTACTCACTCTGACTAACATTTGGTATCAATGTATTTTCAAACATCTTTTTCAACTCTGATTTAGTTGTCTTTTTAAAGATCCCAAATTTTTGTTATTTCTAAATTTAGTTCTCTATGAATAATAATAGGAAAGAAGGATCTTATATCGGTAGACCTTTTTATTTTTATGGAAATAACTATGATCAGTGGAATATTAAAATGAAAATTCATTTAGAGAGTATGGGTTTTGATATCTAGAATGTAATTGAAGATCAATATGAGAAAACTTAAACTGCTATAGCTACTTGGAGTAGTGCTACTAAAACTATATATGATAGTAACTATAAATCCATGAATTATTTTTACTATTCTTTGGGAGATGGAGAATTTAATAGAATATCTTCCTATACAAATTCTTTTGAAATTTTTGATACTTTAGTTGTTTCTCATGAGGGAACGTATAATGTTAAAGAAATTCACTTAAATACTCCTATTATTAAATATGATACTTTTAAGATGAATCAAGATGAACCTATTTTTAATATGTATCTCAGGTTTAATGAGATCATGAATACAATTAATTCATTAGGGAAACCTATTTCTAAAAAATACCACATGATGGGACTGTATAGGTGTCTACTAGATAGATAGAAAGGAACTTCAGTGTCAATCAGAGAATCATGTGATATTAAAAATATATCTATTAATGATTTGATAGGAAATATTATAATGTGTGATGAATAAATAAAAGTTAACATACAAAAGGAGAATGAAATTAAAAGAAAATATGTGTCCTTCAAGACTACTGATTCAAAAAAAGGAGAAAATCCAAGTGAGAGCTCAAGTGACGAGGAGTCACTTACTGATAATGATAAAAAGATGGCCCATTTGGCCAGAAGATTCATAATTTTTTACAAAAAGTAAGTTCTTTAGGAAACCCGATTATAAATGAAAATATGATAATAGAGGTAACTAGATAAAGGATTGAAAGAAATATGATACTATGAATGAGATAGTTTTCTTTGAGTAAAAAATGAAAGTTCATGTCAAAGCTAACTTCCCTAAGATAAAATTCAATAAGAAGTACAATTGTAAAGATAATAGGTAAATAAATGTATGAAAGAAATTTTGAGTGAATGTGAAGACATCTTGAGTGATTCAGACTTAACCTAAGAATATAAGCATGACAGATTTAACATGTGTTTTATGACAAACACATATGTGATATCTAATGTTTTTCCTACTTCTATTGTTCATATTTCTAATTCTTCTAGAGATGAAATCAATGATGATAAAATCTATAATGAATAAATTTCCTAATACTATAACATGCTGGAAGATAATTTCAATGAACTGAAAGATAAATATATGGTCTTAAAGAAGCATCATGCTTTGACTGCTAGTTTTAAAACTGATCTTAGTATTGAGAAAGATAAAAATGATCATTTCTTAAAAGATAAAAATGAGTTAATTTTTTTTAATGAGAAACTAAAAAATGATCTAGAAATATTTTTAAATTGAGAAATACTCTTACTCATATGTTTAGAAAGAATACTGCTCCCAAATACACTACTGAAATTAGCTATCAACCCGGACATAGGAGAATCATTAAAAATAGTTTTATTCATAGTTCTAGTTCTTCAAATTATTTTACTAATTTATATTCATATAAAAACAAAAAAGTATTTATTTATAAAAGTTTAAAATATTATTATAGGAAACTTGTTAACCAATTACGGGTTCTTATATCATTGATAACTAACATTTTTGGACCAAGGAATAGTTGGGTACCAAAATAATTTTTGGTTTTAATATTTTTTGTTGGAAACCTGCTTGAAAATTTCTAGAAAGAATTTATGGTACCTAGAAATTGTCTATTATTGAAAAATTATTGGAGGCTATTCAATTTTTAAGAATCTGATCAAAGTGGATGGTGAAGATGTCACTTTTAGTGGCAATTCCAAATGTAAAATTATTAGCCTTGTCCAAATTGGTAATTTTAACACTATTTTAATTTCTAAAGTTTTATTTATATATGGATTAAAGTATAATATTCTTATAATCTCAAAAATATGTGATGATTATTTTTATGTTAAGTTTGAGAGAAAGTCCTAAAATGTTTCTAATTATAAAAATTATTTAGTTTTTACTATCTTGAGAAATGATAATGTTTATTATAATAATTCAAACTCTTTATTTTCTCAAAATATTTAATGTCTAAGTGCCTTTACCAATGAATATTGGATTTGAAATAGGAGATTAAGAAATTGAAATATTCATTCATTTAGAAATATCACTAGGTAGGGGTTATTTAAAGATCTACCTAAACTATAATTCCCAAATGATAAAGTTTGTAACCTAGGTCAAAAAAGGAAATAACACAAAATCGATTTCAAATCAAATAAAGAAGCTTAAACTTCTAAACCCCTATAGTCGGTTCACATGGACTTGTTTGGACCTTTTAGAGTATCTATATTAAATTAGAAGTACTATGTTTATGTTCTTATAGATGATTTTTCTAGGTATAGTTGGGTGTTCTTTCTAACTCATAAAAGTGAAGTCTATTCTTATTTTACCAAGTATGCTAAATATGTATAACATCTTAACGAACTTATAATTAAGTCATTAAGAATTGATCACTGTCCTGAGTATGAAAATCAAGTCTTTGAATCATTTTTTCTAAAAAAATTGACATAATCATAACTTTTTTTCTCCTAGTACCCCACAATAGAATGGTGTTGTAGAATGGAGAAATAGAACCCTTTAATAGATTGCCCAAACCATTCTCAATGAGTATGATCTACCTACTTATTTTTGGGAAGAAACTATAAATAAATATTGTTACATAATCAATAGAGTTTTAATTAGACATATTTTATAGATAACCCCATACAAATTATGTAATGGTATAAAACCAAAGTTTAATTAGTTTAGAGTTTTTTTGAGAAGTTTTTATTCATAATACTAAGGATAATATTGAAATTTTTTTCCAATAGTTATAAAGGATTTTTCCTTGGTTATTCAACATATAATAAATCATATAGGGTGTTTACTAAAAAAAAACTATGCAATAATCTATTCATGTAAAATTTTATGAAACATATCCACATAAGCCTAAGAACCCTTTATAAAACCTTTAGTATGATCTCTGAAATCGGAATATCAATTCCAAACCTTCTAATAATTCTGTGAAATAAGAAGAAAAATCATCTATTACTGAGAAAAAACTTGGATATGAACCCATAGAAGACAATGATAAGACTAGTCCTTCTTTTCCTAGAACTATTAGTACTCATAGATACCATACTTTAGATGTTGTAGTTGGTGGTCTAGATAGTGGTACACAAACTAGAGATTCTCTTAGAAATTAGGTTGAACATCAAGAAATCATGTCACATATTGAACCTAAGAACATAAATGATGCAATTAATAATGAATTATAGGTGATGTAAATTAAATAATAAATTAATAAATTTAAAATAAATAGAGTTTGGGAACTTGTAGATATACCTAAAGAAACTCTGACTATTATCACTAAGTGGGTGTTTAAAAATAAATATTATGAGTTAGACACTATATTCAGAAATAAATCTATATTGGTTGCATCGGGATATATTTAGAAATAAGGTATTGACTATAAGGAAACATTTTCACTAGTGGCTAGACTTTAATCCATGATATTACTGCTTTCCTATAAAGCACATTTTGATTTCATAACATATCAAATGGATGTTAAGAGTGAATTCTTAAATGGTTATATAGTTGAGTATTTTCTTGTTGAACAACCCCTAGATTTCAAAATCCTCATATTCCAAATCATATTTTAAATTAACTAAATATTTATATAGTTTAAAACATGTTCCTAGATCTTGGTATGATAGAATTAGTTCTTTTCTGATTTACAAAGGTTTTTCAAAAGGCATAGATGATCTTACTATTTTTATAAAAATAATTTAAAAAGATGTTTTAGTAGTTAAAACTTATGTTTATGATATTATTTTTGGATATTAAAAAAATAATTTGTGTAATGATTTTTCGAAAATGATGCACAAATAATTTGAAATGATTTTAATGGGTGAAATTAAATTATTTATTGTTTTTCAAAATTTTCAAAATAAAGATGGAATTATTTTAAATAAATGTAATTACACTAAAATAATTCTAATTTTTTGGGGGGTTGGATATCATTACAAGTAGTGATACTCCCATGAGTACAACTTATAAGTTGGATCTCGATGAATTTGGAAAGTTAGTAGATCAAAACAGTTATAGAGGTATGATTGGAAGATTGTAATACTTAACTGCTAGCCGAACAGAAATTATGTTTAGCGTGTCTATGTATTCTCATTTTTAATAAAATAATAAACAATAACATTTAATTTATAATAATAATTTTTAAATACCTAAAATATATAACCAATTTAGTATTGTTCTATCCTAGAGGACAACATTTAACATAGTGAGTTATTCAAATATGGATTTTGGTGGTTGTAATTTACATAAAAAATCACCTATAGAACATGTCACCTTTTGGGAATGTAACCAGTATCTTGGTGTAGTAAAAAGAGAAATTATATTGCACTGTCTACTGCTGTTTCTGAGTACATAACTATAGGAAGTTGTTGAGAACACATTTTTTAGACGAAACACACATTGTTATATTATGGATATCAATTCAGATATGTCCCTATAAATTTTTACAACACATGTGCAATAAATATTTCTAATAATTCTGCATCTCATTCTAGGATAAATCATATTGATGTAAGACATCACTTTTTGAGAGATCATTTCAAAAAGAATGATATAACTCTTGAATTCATAGGAACTGAACATCAACTTGTTGATATTTTTACAAATCCCTTGAATTCTGAGATATTATACTATATAAAACATGAATTATTAATGGTAATGTATGGTTAATATTTATCCTGTAAAGAGACACATTTGGTGATCCACTATTTGGTAAGACGCCATTAGTAATCCACCATTGGATAAGACACCATTGGTGATCAACCATTAGGTAAGCTGCTATTGGTGATCCACCATTAGATAATACACTATTGGTGATCCACCATTGGGTAAGCCACCTTTGGTGATCCACTATTGGATAAGACACCATTGGAATGATCCACTGTTGGAATGATCAACCATTTTGTGATCTACCGACCTCAGTTTCTCTTTTTATACCATTCCTAACCTTATGTGTTAAATTTTTATTTGATTTATTAATTTATATATTATTTTTTTTTGATTTCAAATACCTAAATAACAAAATTCATACTTAAATCTGATTTTGAGCCACTCTCTCTCTCTCTCTCTCTCACGCGCCTACCCCTTGAACCATTTTGACTTCCTTTCTCTCCCATCCTTCAACCTTCTCAAACTCTTCCTTCACCGTTTTTTTAGTGGAATGGTGAGAGATAATCAAATTGTTATCTTTGGAAGGATCATGGTTTGATAAGAAATATCATGGAGAATCAATCAATGCTTCAGTAAAACTAAAAAACCATCATCTTGCAAACTGCATAGTTGCTGCACAGAAAGAAGTAGATGTCAAAATGGTTGTTGTCGAGAAAATTATTGGTACTCAAAGTGATTTAATATCAGGTTTGGTTAGATGATTTCTCTAGAAATGATATAAATTTTTATCCGAGGTTGGTTCATTAGTTACCAATACATAGAGTACAGTTTTGGTGAAAATAATGATTTCATTTGAAGCTTTATAGATAGATAGGTGGTTATATTTTCTTTAAGATAACAGGCTAGGTGTATAAATGTACCTCATCGAGGATTCTCTGATGAATATAAATGTTCTATACCCAACGATAGTGAGATATTTGTGTATGTGGATGATCTATTGGAGCTAACTAGAAATGGTTTAGTAATAAGGCCTATTGCTACCAGATTAGATGGTGAGTGAAGTCTCTTGTTTAAGTTTATTCAGCATATGATATATCCTAGGAAAGAGTATTTCATCATAATGAGGTACCAAGATGTTTATATTTTATTACTTATGAAAATATGGGATAAAATTAATCTCTTTAGTTATATTATGATGCATATGATGGATATAAGAAGGTTATATTCTAGATTAAACTCATTAATTTACCCTAATTTGATCTTAGATATGCTAGAATCCAAGGGATTGGTTGATGAAGAAGAATAATTAGAGGTAAAATGTAGTGGTGATTATTTTAGTAAAATTACCTATAAAAGGAAGAAATTTAACTTGAATATATAGATGAATAGATATGTTGAGGATAATGACAAACTCTATGAGGATTTTAATCCTATAGAACACCATACCATACCCAAGAATTTGTTTGACCTTGGATTAGAGCTAGATGCGATTGTGGTTTATTAAGATGAGTAAATAAAAGATAAGGTAGATGAAGTTGAATAGTAAGTGGATACTTATATTTAATAGTTAATTGATCCATATGTTTCTAAAATCCCAATCATGCATTATGGATATGTTATTACACCTAATTCTCTCCATACTTGAGAGAGAATCTTGAGTGAAAAAGAATATTAAGAGACTAAAGACTCTAGAGAATAAAATTTTAAAAGTTCTTATGAGACCTCTTATGTAGTTATGGAGGTATCAGATGGTTCTAAAAATGATGATGAGAATGGAGATACTAGCGATGATAGGAATAGTGGTGGACATCATGACTCTGAAGGTCATGATGATGCTGATGCTGATGGTGTTGAGATAGATCAGTTGCACCCATATCCTATTAGGTATATGAATATAATTGGTTCAATTTATCATGTAGGTGATGATACCTCTATTAGATGTGAGACTAGAACATCTGTTGACGGGGAGAAATCCCCAGGTTCTTCCAACTAGAAGTCAGTCTATAGGGATGATCCTTTTGGTTCAGTTGAGGATGGAGATTCATCAAGTGGGGGGCTTCCCCAAGTTCCAAGTTACTTGGAATTTCTTATCCTGAGTCAAATGAGGATTCCAGTAGTGATGATGGTAACAACAGTCCACTAGATCATGGTGGACCTATTGTCTTGGTTGGTTCAGATCCAAAGGGATCTTTGGTTAGGAATATTGATGAATATGGTGAGCCTTAATATTTCCATTTTGTTTCACCAGTTGTGAGATCAGAGCATGCATAAGCTATCATTCCTAGTCTTGAGAAATTTGTTTCACCTCTACCTACTCATACCTTTTTCCCTTTTGAGTATGTTACTAGAGATGATTTTGATGAATTCCAATAAAGGTCACTTTTTTATTTCAGTGGAGTTCTGGTATCTTAGGCACCTCCAGTTACAAAACTTAGTGAATATGATTCCAAGCATAATTTTGAATTGGTTTTTTTACATATTAATCTCAATATGATTTTGAAGATTCATGAAGTTAAAATTGAGAATAGAATATTGGCTAGTGAGATACAAGCTATGAGTTTTGTTATGGAGGATATGAGGACTAATTTTACTGCTAGCTAGGCTACTCTTTTAGAGAGGTTAGAGATATTACGATCCACTATTGCTTCCACATCCACTGCTCCACCTCATTATTCTTCAATTGATGGTGATATGATTGGATCCATAGTTAGAGAAGAGTTATATTACATCATGGGAGATATCTATACATCTCATCAAGAGGACCTTTAAGAAATTTTACATCATGGTGATCATATATATAAACCGGTAAGAGAGTGTTTGAATGAAGCCTGAATTGATAGGGAAACCATCACTAAGGCTATAAACTACTATCTTTCTAGAATATATACAAAGAATGAGTTGAATTATCACTTTAAGTTTTTAACTGAGAACTTAAGAATGACACCCATCACTAGGGCCATCAAGGAACATATAGACCAGATGGAAGTTTTGACCCCTATACTCAAGTTGTTCATGAAAGATAATAAATAATTCTTTAGTGCTATGGAGAGATGTGGAAATATATTCATGGACTTTGTGAATCTCATGAATACATTTTTTATATATCTGGTACAATAGTTGTAGCACTTGAGTATGTCCCTTTGGTTACCTTCACTGTTGCACCATCTTCTGCAGCTTTGTCGCCTCAGTATTAGCCTTTCAATAAGTCCCTAGCCAAAGCAGTTATACATCTTAAAATAGTGGTGATTTGAGATATTCCTACCACTTCATCTACACCAATATATTCTACCTCAGTCCCTCCTACCTCTTGAAAAGGTAAAGATCCTTTTGATCCTACCACTCATGGAGCTACAAGTGAATCAGATTAGGATTAGTTTTTTATATGGTTTATGTTGCATTCTCTCTATATTTCTTATTGGATGTAATATTTTGATTGATCTATTTATTCCAGTTAAAATTTTACTCCTTCATGCCTTGTAATTTCTATTCTTTTATTATATTTTTGATAATCCGAAAAGGGGGAGAACTTGTTTATGGTATTTGAATTTGTTTATGGAATTTTAAGTTTATGTTTTACTAGTATATAATTAAAAGTTTAAGTTTAAGTTTTTACTTCTATTTATAGTGATTCTATTTATGTTTAAAATTATCTCATATTGGTAATCTAAAATGCTAATCATATATCGTTATTTTTGACTCATTTACATATAACTATTTTTGTTTTATACTTGGTTTATGAACATCTATTATTTTTTATCATAAAAAGGGGGAAATTGTTGGAAACTTCTTATTTTAATGATAAAAAATCATGATTATTTTGTTTATAATAAGATTAATTTTTCATGATAGTATATCCTTTTATAAAAAAAATATGTCTAAGTACATCTTCTACTGTTAGTTCAAATGTTTTACCATTAGTGAAACTATGACACCTTCAGTCTTGTTCCACCATTAGTTAAACCATACTACAACCATACATGATATTGTTAGATTTACTACCACATACATGATACTATAAAATGTTATACTTCCAAACATGATACCATTAGATGTGCTACTGCCATACATGATACCAGCAGACATGCTACCACCAGACATGCTACTGTCATACGTGCTACCATTAGTTAAATTCTACTACCTCCAGAGTCATGTTACCATTAGAATCCTAATACTGCTAGATGTGATACCACCAAGTGTGATACCATTAGATCATTCTATTATTATACTATTCCATTGTTAGTTATGATACTATTGTTGTTATTCTGTGTTTGAATTTAATGCTTCTGGTGACTAGTTTATGGGAGTTAATATAGATATCCTCACATGGTTTTTATTAATGATTATTTCTAAAACACTTCATATATGCATTGAATAAAAAGTCACTGGTTTCATGATTTGATGCTCAGTACAAGGATCCAGGATATTATTATTATTATTCAATGGATAATTAAATTTGGAGAGCTATATATTTTCAGAGATCTCCCTAATGCGTGTATGGGGGTTTTAGTTTTCATATACATACATTCTAGTGTGTAAGAGTAGAATATAAAAAATCTCAATTTTATTTCTTAAAATGGATCAAGATTTATGTGTAGAAGATTTTCAGAGAATCTACATACAGAAAAGAGAAATCTACAATACTCTATTTTTCTACAATTACAGAGAAACTTGTTTGAGCTCTTCACCAAGTCAAATACGAGGACCCTCAAGTATTCAAATCTATTTAGAAATAGAATCAATACAACTTCCATCTCCACTCTTATTTTCACTATCTTTTTTTTATTATATTTGAGTAGTGTGTTGTATTGCTTCTTATAATTTCACACACAAAATCTTGTGCTTTAACTAAAGTGTTCTAGACACACTCTCTCAAGATTAATCTATTTTTTGTATACCCACGATAACTTTAGAAGAGGTCTTGTGTGGTCTATTTCATAATTATTCATATGTATAATTGTTGAAGAGTATTTGATCTTGAATATCTTGTGTGATTTTGTTTTTATAAACCCAATCCATTTATAGATCAAATTATTGTTATAATAATCTTATTGGTAGTAAGTGATGATCCAAGTGGAGGGGATTAAGTCTCAACTTGATACTGGACCCCTTTTTTACTCCACTATGTGGGTTAATTTTTTTTCTATATTTTATATTCTAAAGCTAAAAAATATTTTTTAAAAATCTATAAACAAAACTTATAATTTGATAGCCAGTCTTAACTCGTGTTTATATAAATGATTTTATTAAGTAAATTGATTTCAAATGTTTAAGTGATTTAAAATATTATTTTAACTAAACCCTAATACCACTTTGAGAAATATTTTGAAAGATAAAACTTATATTATTATAATGTTTTGAATAACTAGGTATTTTTTAATTAATTTGGGGGACTTTATTTTAAATTTTCTTTAATAGAAATTTTATTGGGTACTCAATTCACCCACTTCTTGAGTTACTCACTCAGAAAAAAAAATTCTCTAAAAATAAATATAGTAACTTGTAATGTAAGATTCAAAGAAAATATAATACATGATGTTAGTAAAATCCATTCATGCAGTGTAGATTAAATCAAATATTTTTTTCATATTTTCAATAAAAAGTAGAAAGAACCTCATTCAGAAAAGGAAAAGAAGATTATTTTTAAAAAAATTAATATAAAGTAAAACATGGTTAAAATTGAATTTATAAAATCATTGGGGAATTTTAAAATTATTCGAGAAATAATTTTAAATAAAATATGGATATGGAGGAAAAATATTCTCAACTGAAGAGAGAAATAAAGTAGGTTTTACTTAAATACATTAATTTAGTATATTGTGTAATTAAAGGGAGGGATATGAAATTAAAACATGAAATATTAAGAAATAATAAAATGATAAAAAATAAATAATATTTTGGATAGATATATCATATAATTTCATTATTATAAATTTAAGCATAAATAATCCCTATAAAAAGTAAGATTGTAATGTAAAATCAATACCGCTTTGGTAATTATTAAATAATAACCCCATGAAAGAAATAACATAAAATAAAACTTAAAATTTCATTTATGTAAAAATATTCATGATATAACATATCAAAGTTTCATTATACACACCTCATAAAATAAGATAGGTGTATAACATAACATATGTCCTAAAGAAGAAAATTTGAAATGATAAACCCATACCACTTTGTAACCTTTGAATAAAAAACCATTAGATAAAAAAATTTGAATTTTAACTTTATATAACATGAATTAAGAACTATACATGGTTTAAAATGCCAAAGGATTCATATATAGGCCTCATAAACCTAAATAGTTTCATAACATCAAATATGTCTCAATGAAATAATATTGAGATGAAGAACCCTTACCTTATATACGAATTGATTCATGATCACTATAACATCATTTATAATAATTTTAGAATTATAATAATTATATAAAATAACTATTTTAACACTTATTATATCATATATTATCCATTTATAATGTTACAACACCCATTTATTAATAATTATTTATTTAAATCCTCATTTCCGGGTGATAAATGTTTCATTTTTCTTGTATGCTTTTGTTCGGCAGTTGTAGTCCTTACACTTTGATCATGATTACATCATATAAATAATCATAATAATTTCATAATCATAATATTTAATCATTATATACAATTTTATAACCATTCATATAAAGTGGAAATGAAAAATAAATTATGACACTTCATGGAGATAATAGTCTATATGTACGAACAAGTAATGTTTACACTTTTCAATGGATGGAACGAAAGAATGATAAATCATAATTCAACATTATAGAATAATTATTATATCATAAATATCATATATATATATATATATTAAATATATACTTATTACTATCTATGCAAACCATAAATGAAAAATGAATATCATCGATTTGCAGAGTTGGTAGTCTACATATAAGCACAAGCGACATTATCATGTTCTAATATATGGTATGATAAGATGGTTGATAAGATATTATAATTCCAGAAGCATAATTATGTCATAAATATCATATATAAACATTTAATATTTTATAATAACCAAATTGGAAATATTTTTTATGGAAAATGAATCATATCTCAATATGGAGGCGATAATCCACATGTACTCATGAGCAATATTTTTATTTCACATTTGATAGAGAAGAGGTGGAAAATGGTTGTGAAATAATCATAATATCATACCAGTATATTGATGATATTGTATTCATCATTTTTTAATGGATACATCAAGTTCTTAATAAATTGAAGAATAAATAAAATTGGAGGGGATCAGTTAGGATTTACAACTCTTCATTAGGAGACCTACTTTGGCTGACACCATAATACTTATTAGGATAGATTAAGGGGAATAAAATAAGATATAGGAAAAATAAAAGTAATATAGAAAGGTTTTGGAGTAATTATTTTCTAGGTATCCTCTGATTCTAATCCTTGTCAATCAGCAGTCGAGGCATCAAGACATTGTCCAGGTCTTAATTGGCTTTGGCACTTTATCTCTTTAATTTTGGGTTCTCATACAATTTAAAATTTTAATTTAATTTAAAATATTTAAATTAAATTAAATAGTTTAATAATAATAGGGTCCATATACCCATTGGAAAATACATACACCCACATTCTTATAAATGACATGTAAAAGAATCCATAAGGATAGTACCAAGACCACCTACCTCAGCTTGAATCTTTTTCCCTTTTATTTCATAGCCTGGAAACTCCCACCCAGGCTCATCCAAGATCACCCAAGGTTATATCAACACCACTGGCCACTACTTGCATCCCTAGGCACCTAAATTATCCTAAATAGTCCAAAAATAATTAATTATAAACAATTATAATTTATTATCAAATTTTAACCCAAAGATTCATAAAATGTTGAAAATTCACTAGGCATACAATGATTGATGGTTATTCAAGAAATAGGGTGTTAGACACACCAACACACCCCCAAACCTATACCAGGTCAAATCCCCAACCTACTCCACTAATTATATAATTAAATAAATCCATTTTTAATGAAAAACTGAATAAAAATCCATGGAATGATATATATTTGATGAATGAATAATGGTGATAGGTGGACATCATCTCAAGATGCCCCTAGCTAGGCTACATGAAATCCCTATCAAAATTGGTTAATTTCACTATTCTCTAGTGAAATCACCATTTCTAACCTAAACCAAAACACTGATGAAACAAATAAAGTGAAAGAAAAATAAGAGTAGAAGGATATAAGGAAGCTTTTACCTTGAATACCCCATGAAATCACATCTTAAATGACCCAAAACAGAGGGAATAAGAGGTGGGTGATGATACCCAACCATCAGACTCCCATGTGCACTCATCAACTCAAGAAAAAAATAGGGCCAACCCCCTTAAGAAAACCAAACTAAGGTTTTCATAGCGATTCTTGGATTCACACTGTGAATCATTAAGGCATAGTTTTCCCCTTTTTTGGACCATTCACATTGTGAATGTATTATTCATAGTATAAAACCCCTACAGGAGCCTCTAAAAGATACTTAAATAATCCATCATTCCTTCAGCTTCCTCTTAGACCTCTGAGCTATCATTTGGGACTAGAACCTCATCCAAAACATCCTTTTGGGTTGTCTAATCCCTCAGAATCCTGTTCTGATCCCCAGTCCTCAAAACGAACCATCCATTAAACTGAAAATTCAAATATCCTAAGGAAATTTCTAACATGTACAAAAATAAGGTTTTAAAGGTGTCCCTAAGAGTTAGGTACTTCATTATTGGAAATTTTTTGGGTTACACTTAGCTTGAAAAACCTTGGGAAGGATACCAGAGGAATGGTTTTGAGTTTCTCCATATGATGGATTAAATAAAGAGTTATCTTCTCAACCATCCAAGAGTCAAATATGATATAATTGGCATAATGGCCTACCTAAATAGATAAGCATGATGGTTCATACCAAAGCGGTGTCATTTTATTATTGAAATATAAATCTTATACCATTGATATATTTGATGAGTTTAAATGTGGTAATTATTTTAGTAGGATAAAATTTAATAGTGGTTCTTATTAAATGAATGTAATATATGATACTCATCTGATAAAATATTTAGTTATGGATAAATAAAACTATGATCATTGAAATTTACCTTGGGATTGTACTTTATAAATGATATTCTTAATGTAATAAAATTATATAACTATTATACAAATTGTTATTTGTTCTTAATCATGAATAAACAAATTTGATATGTTTAAAAACTACCTTTCTAAGTTACATAATGTTAAAATAATTTAATAATTGAATATAAATGCTTATGAAAATAATATAATGATCCACTTTAGGTTTCAAAGGACTCCAATAAAAGATGACTAAATAAACTTTAGTATCCACTCATATAATCAATATTACTGAGTGTACTAATGAGTTAGAGAGATTTGGGTTTTCCTTTAAGGATTTTTATAGATATTAAATTCATTATATTTTCATTTTTGGAAATTTTTGACAATGTGAATGAGTTTAAGAAATGTTTACCTTATTTTATCAAACATCTGAAAAAATATGTACTAGTTAATATGATTTCTAGGTTATATTTTCACATCTATAGTAAAAATTGGTAAAATTTCAAACCATAATAAGAAAAGTAAGTTATATAGTCTAATAATGTTTCTTAAAATAGACAGTATTTATCATTAAACCTAAAGGTGTTATCAATAAGGAGGGATAATGATTCCATATGATGGAATTGTCTAAGATATCTAAATTGGTTTAAAAAATTCTATAGAAGGTATATGTTAGGTATTAGTGTTATAGAAATTAATTCTTAAACATTTAATGGTATAAAATACCAAATATATATATTAAAAATGTTATAAATATACAAGAGTACAAAATCAAGGAAATCATTTATAAATATTGTAGTTTTCATTCGAAAGATGAAATAAAGGGTTTTTTAATCATAAATTTTAATGTAAAATAATATGACAATATCAGATGTCTCTTTTAAGAGATCTGTATTTTCTCATTATTTCTATTATACGATAAGATAAGTTTTTTTTAAACAAGGTGTTATTTTAAACTATATGAGATGATGGAATGTGTAAATTTTTTTAGGATTCATCAGAATCTATAACATACTTCAGAAGAAGATAAAGACTAAAAATGTTTATCTGTATGTTTTTTAAAATATGGGGGATTTGATCCCACTATCAGTGGTATATTTTAAAGAATAAATATTTTCCTTAGAGTAACTCTCTAAACACATAGAATACCATATATGATATAGATATAATTTTTTATTTGTTAAATATTCCTACTAAAATGAAATAAGAGTTATTTACCTATAAAAAATTTATTTTGTGCCTTTTATCATGATATTCTAAGAATAATATAGCATTTAAGTGGTTAGTGGGAGTATGTTATGACATTGAGAAGTTCAACGTTAATAAATAAAGTATTATTATAATTAAAATACAAAGTGAATGCCACTTTATCCTAAAGAAGTTTAAGATGCATTGGTGAATTGATAATGTAAATAGTCACATTAGTTACCAAAATATTTCAAGTAAAAAAGTTTTATGTAATATGTTCTAAGGATTATAATGATAAAAAAATTCTAAATAGTTTTAAGTAGACAAAATAAGTTATTAACATCGTAACATTTCATGTGTGAACTATAGGAGTTTTAATACTTGTTTAGAGAGATGAACATTAATCATATTATTCCAAAGTCTCCCCATTATTCAAATTGAATTTATTTATGGATGTTACTCATTAAAATATTTTAGTGGGAGGGTTTTATTAGATGGATACATAGAGATGTGGCAATAATTATATAGATATGTAATAAGATGAATAAAATTTAAAAGTGTATCAAACATAAAGATTATATGGGAGTATATTATATTTGATGTATTGGATGGGTGATTATGTATAGTTTTATTAACTATTCTAAAATGAGTTTAAGAATATAAAATGTATAATGTTATAACAAATTCAATATCCACTTTATCATTCTTTCATATTGGGTATGCATGCGTGTGTATATATATATATATATATCATGAAGTAAAATGATAATTAACCTCTCAAAAGTTTTTCCCCAATCAATGTTCTCATATATTATTATAGGATATGATGAATTATTAAGGCTAACATTATTAGGATTTAGTATCAGTATATGAGATATTCTTATTAGGCACAAAATTGTTTTTTTTTCACTAGATAACCCATGAAGTATACCACATGGAGTGACATACACTATGTATTTGGTATACTAGGGGTGTATGGTTCATATTTGGAGTCCCTCATACCTATGCTTGGTGAGATACCTACCAAGAGAACCTTCATACCTTGATACCTTTCTCACAAAAGCCATGAGTCATAGCTAATCTAGGGATGAATGGGTATGTTATTGATCATGTCATCGACTAGAGCTTAACCAAGATAATATTTATCCTCTCATATGATGATTATGACATATGGTCCTTTGATTAATATAGGCCAAGGAAGTGTACGACTATACCTAGATAACACATATGATACACTAATCTATTTGGGAGAGGGTCAGGTGATGTGATCATCTATAAAGGTGAATGAAATGTGATGTATTCATTGAGATGCTCAATCTATAATCAGAGAATTGAGAACATATGAGGAGGCTATATGGGATTGACATACTTCATGTCCCATATTCACTCGATGTATTGAAAAAAGGGATCATATAAAAATTCATAATTTAATATGATGCAATGGGTGGACATGGGTATAGAGATACATGTGTTTTATGAAGATCATGATAGATCCATTTGTATATTGAGTAGCATTGATGATTTTCTTGATGCCACTCTATGTTTTCATCTATTAATTAATTAATTTATATTTTTTTAACTCTACAAATTCATATGGGTATAGTTCACTAAATGAGGATTGATTTTTTTCAAAGAGATACTCTAAAAGTGTTTTAGTGTTTATAAAAAGGGAGTTTTGGGTAGATATTAACAGGGTGTTATATATAATGTGATACAACATAAAGTTGATGATATATTTGAAAAAGTGTTTTAGAAGATATCCAAATGGAGTTTTGGATATTATTTCACATGTTATTATGTATGATAAAATATTATATGAAATTAAACAAAGTTTATAAGGATTTAGTACAAGTGGAAGATTGAAGGACATATTCCCTAAATCTATTGTTCATGTGACACTTTTATCCATATCATAAGAGATGATATAGGTATATTGTAAGGAATTATATTAAAAATAATTCCACTACCTTATCCAATCACACTATATGATATTATTATTATTTTGAATTCGAATGATATTATTATTATTAAGGAATATTCAATGCTTGGATATCATTGATATAAGTGTTTTATATTATGAAACACATGTTAGTATCTTTGTATTCATGATATAAATTTATAGTTTGATGAAGTATTAACTCTTACATTATGATTTTACGAGTTAATTAATGGGAGAATCTTGATGGATATACATGGAAGAAAATTCCTTTGAGATGGGTGGCTCAAGTCTACCTTGCCTCCATCCTATTCTCCCATACCCATAACTTTCTTCTTCTCTTTTATTTTCCATGAGAGGCACTAGCATTCCATGGAGTTTAAGAGAGTCCTGTAAGAATCCGGATCTTTGTTTCAGGTATGACTTTCCTTTTTCTGGAGTTTTTGAGAAAAATAAAGTTTCTGGAAATTTTTGAAGTACACGCCGTGTACTTTCTGAGTACACGCCATGTACTCTTTTCCTGCTCGAAGCCGTGTATTGTCCATGTCCGGGCCACACACACAGCGTGTAGGGGTGACGTGGAGGCCAAATTTGGAAGAGTACGGAAAGACCTAGTACACGCCGTGTACTCTAAAAGTACACGCCGTGTACTTTTTTTTCACTAAACGGACCGGGGTCGCGCCTGACGCACAGAAATGTTTTCTTCTAGGGTCTGTTCATCCGAGAGTGCTGAGGATCCACAAATCTTCAATGAGCTCCCGTCTCTCCTTCCATTCTCTGATTCGAGCACGATCAGTTGTTTTGGAATCGCAGCAGTGAGTTATTCCTTCTGCTTGAGCCTTGTTTTCAATTTCCTCCTCCTTCTCAAGATATCATGGGTTGAACGTTTTGGGCGTTTTCTCAGATCAATGACGTTCGGGGGAGAATCAGTCGTCGTGGTTCAAGTATATCGATCTACTAGGATCGAGGTAGGTGGTTTTTCCCTTTTTGTAGAAATTATTTGAGTATCTTGTGCAATTTCTCCAATTTCCTTGAACGAGAATTGTGCGTTTTCATGTTTTACCCTTGATTGATTTCCTGCTTTCTTGATTGCAATAGTAGAGGTTTACCTTTGTGAATAGAGTAATTTTTTTTGTACTCTGGATGTTTTTCATACTTGTTTTACCTGTTAGGAATTTTTCCAGTTGCTATGCCTAGTTGTAGGATAGTGGAACTGTTGTGCTGTTTTGCTACTGAGCCTTAGAATGATAGCCAATTAGTTCTTGAGGTTTACTTGGGAGGTACACACACATTATGCATGTTTATATTACACGGGGCTGAGAGAACCAAGTGTATGGACCAAAGGGAGAATGGATGTAAGGGCTTCTACAGAGTTTCTTTAATTTACGATGTGAGACCACATGGGGAATTGACGTTGAGTGCTTCCTCAGAGAGTCTGTAGTTCCTCGATGTGGGCCATAGGGGGAATTGACATTGAGTGCTTTCCCAGATAGCCTTTAGTACGATATGAGACTATAGGGGGAATTGACGGTGAGTGCTTCCTCAGAAAGTCTACTCTTAGCTGAACCAGAGGGGTGAGACTGTGTGTGCCTCCTAGAGGGTTGCTAGTACTTGTAGGTTGAACCATAGGGGTTAGGCTCTGAGAGATACCTAGAGGGTTACCTATTTTATACTTGTTGCTGGTTGTTTACTTGTGTACTTTATATGCTAGAACTGTGGATTGTAGCTACTGTGTGATTTTCTGTTTACTGCTTCCTACACTTTTACTTTCCTTGTATTCATTGGCTGTTAGGCACAAATCTTTGGGTGATTTCCTACTAGGATTGTATCTCACACCCTGTTTGGGCCATGCTTTTGGGCCCAAGCAGACTTCGTTGTTGCAGGTATAGATAAGGGAAAGTGCCCTTAGTCTTCCGGTACTTGATTGCTTGGAGCTGGGGAGCAAGGGACCAGGCTTAGGCTTGGGATGCTGTAGGAGTTTCTGTTATTTTAGTACTTTGTTTTACTTGTATTTCAGCATGTTGTTATGTTTGATGCTTCCTTAGAAACTTGTACCTGCTGCATCTTTATCATCATTACTATATATTCATTACTTCCGCTGTTTGGTTTCAGTTGTTGCGTATTGTTTACTGCTTCTTCTATTTACTATTGTTTTCCTTACCTTGTATACCTTACCGAATGAGGTAATAGTTTTCCCAATAACTTACCAAGGCCCTCGCTGCTAGTCGGCAGCCTCTGGCATTTGGGGAAATGTTCTTGAGGTCATGTGGCGAACCGGGTACGGGGCACCAGTGGAGGGGCTCTAGATTCAGGTCGTTACAAAGTGGTATCAGAGGGGTTCTTTTCTCTTGATTTATTGTTTGGAGCCTTTATCCAGGGGTAGGATGGATTCGATACTTGGTGTTAAGCTGTGCTCAGGATTAGCTAACCTGTGTATAGGGAAAAGCCATACTAACTCGATTATTGCAGTTTTCTGGTTTTAAGATTTTACGGTTGATATGATTTCACCTAGAGTGATTCACATGTTTTTGTTGTTATTGTCTTGACTATTGCGGTTCTATTTCTATCACAACCCGATTAGATGAGGGTATTCCATCTCATTCATCATATAGGCACTCGTAGAAATCACATGTCATGCACTCTTGTCATGCCATCTAGGGTGCATTAGCAATTGCATGATTTTGTGATAGAATTTGTGTAGATTATGCATGCTGTTGTGATAGATGCTTGATAGAATCTCTGCTTCTTTGTTAGAGTATTGTTTGTATTCTACCTTGTTTAAATAAATGCCAAGTTTTGATTCGCGGGGAGTATGGGCCCTCACGAATCGAAATTTGGAACCTCTCTGCCTTGTTTTCTGTGTTTTCTGGGCTCCTATGCAGTTCTGAGCTACTGCCCAGAAAAACCCAGAATACACGGCGTGTACTTTTGACCACATTCTGTATAGTTTTTAGACCATTTCACTGACCGTGTGAGTAGGGACACGCTGTTGTAGAAATAACTTTAGGAACACGCCGTGTAGTTCGGAGCCATGTCACTAACAAAATGGGTTGGGGAAGCTCGATTAGAACACGCCGTGTTGTAAAGGAACACACCGTGTAGTCCTTTTCAGGTACCCATCCATGTCACGAACAACACAGGTCGGTGTTACCTTCTCTTAGACACGCCGTGTTATTTTAGGAACACGCTGTGTAGTCTTGTTTAGGTACCCGGCCGTGTCACGAACAACACGGGATGGTGTCACCTTCACCTATACACGCTGTGTTTGTTCGGAACACACCGTGTAAGGTCTAGCCGTGTATACGGTCGTGTATTTAATAACACAAACTGTCAAAGCCTTGTCTAGTACACACCGTGTTTGTTCATAACACACCATGTAGTCTTGGGTTAAGTCGGACCATGTGGGTTAGCCGTGTAAAGAGACTCGGGTAGGGGAATATTTTTCAAGTACACGCCGTGTAGTTTGAGGTGTTACACGACTTGTAGGGCCGGGGTACACGCCCATGTTAGTGGCTTAAGAAGACACATCGTGTAGTTTTTATACACTCCGTGTAGTCATGTTTTGTAAACTTGTGTGTTTTCCTTCCCCTGTTCTCATTTTGTACTCTTGTGTTTTCTGTCCTTGTTTTTCTAATCTAAGGTGTGATTTTTACCTTTCAGAACTATTCCTCCGAGACGTCCTCCGGTTGTACGTCAATTTTCAGGCAGTGATCAGATGCCAGATACAGCTGATCAGGGACTTCCTGCTGATCCTCCGGTCGGGCCAGCCTTGGCACCAGCTGTCATACCAGTTGTAGGTGTTGACGTGCAGTTTAGGGAAGGTTTTATGAGGATGATGCAGACCTTCCAGGGAGCACCGCCTCTTGCGACGACTATGGAAGACTTGACGCGGGTTTTCCAGTAGCATCATCCTCCTACCTTCTCAGGGGAAGGAGGACCTCAGGCTGTAGAGTCATGGCTAGAATCTATGCTGACTATCTTCGAGCATCTGGAGACACCTCCAGAGAGGCGGGTCAAGCTCGCTACCTACATGCTCCGAGACTCCACCAAGAGGTGGTGAGACATGATCTCACAGGCGGGTCATCAGTAGGTTATGGCTTGGGAGGAGTTTCAGTGCGCCTTTTATGACTACTTATACCTGGAGACCCTGAGGGCCGACCGAGCCCGGGAGTCACTACTGAAAAAAGGGCCTATACCCACAGTTCAAAACCGTGGGTATAGCCCCCAAAACCGTGGGTATAGGCTATACCCACGGTTTTGGGAACCGTGGGCTGGAACGACGACGGTATAGGGGTCTTGACCTATACCCACAGTTTGGTATAACCATGGGTATAGGTGTGTCACACACCAACACCACGGTTTTGGGAACCGTGGGTATAGGCTATACCCACGGTTTTGGGAACCGTGGGCTGGAACGACGACAGTATAGGGGTCTTGACCTATACCCACAGTTTGGTATAACCATGGGTATAGGTGTGTCAGACACCAACACCACGCTGTACAGTGTGGCAGGGCACTTACACCACAGTTTTCAAACCGTGGGGAATATATTCAATTCAATTTTTTAAAAAAATCATGATCAGCAAGGCTTGACCCCTGCACGCTACTCCTAACAGCGAGCCACTCTACCAACCAATCTGCAATTTTTATATATCATATATACATATATCAGTGGATATATATTAATATAATCCACGTCGTTATTCAAAAAATGCAGCCTCGGGGTTTCGAACTCGCGCCTTCGTCTACGCGTCGCTCCAGCGCCCCACAACGGACCAACTGGGCTAATATTGTTTATTGTTATATATCCATAAATCAACATATTATATTAATTTAATTTACTTAAAATACAAAAAATACTGGAGTTGGGATTCGAACCCGTATCCCATGCTGGGCTTCATGGCCGCGCACCACCATGTGACCAAACAGACTGCGAATTATTTTGATATTTATTCGAACATTAGCTTATATATATTAATTTAATCCTCTTAAATTCCAAAAATGCATGACGCGGGATTCGAACACTAGTCTAACTGCCGCGCCACCACTATTTACCAACTGAGCTACGAAAATTCTGTGTATATTAATTTATATTTATATAAATATATTAAAATAAACCGTGAAAAAATATCTTCCCACCAATTTGTTTTCGTGTCCCACCTAATTTTCATTCCCCGCCATAAGCTATACCCACGGTTCTAGAGAACTGTGGGTATATGGCTTCAAAAAAAACCCTAATACCCACGGTTTTGAATAACCGTGGGTATAGGTCTTATGAAATTACCTTATACCCAGGGTTCTCGAAAACCGTGGGTATAGGGGTACCCTATACCCATGGTTTTCGAGAACCATGGGTATAGGTGGCCTATACCCACGGTTTTGGAGAACCGTGGATATAGGATCACGTACTATCCCTATACCCACAGTTTTTTGAAAAATCGTGGGTATAGAACTATTTTATAGTAGCGAGTTCATGATATTAGAGCATGGTACTCTTTCTATCATGGAGTATTCCTCTCATTTCACCGAGCTACAGTGTTTCACACCCCTCCGGGATGGGAGTGGGGTGTTCTTAGCAAGGATGTTCAAGGATGGTCTCAGGCAGGAGATCCTCCCGCAGGTGAATATCTTCCAGTTGACTTCCATCACTTCCATCATCAACCAGACACTGATTGCGGGGTGCAATCTGAGAGACTCCGGAGCTGTGAGTCAGGGCGGTTTTGCTTTTAGAGCTAGTTTTCCTCCAGATGACAGCAAGAAGTGCCGTAGGGAGTCTACGCGCAGTTATCCGAGGAAACAAGATGCATCATCAGGCAGCCAGGTGATATGCTACTAGTGTGGCCGGTCAAGGCACACGAGGCCGCAGTGCCAGAGGGACCCCGTGGAGTGCAGATCTTGTGGCAAGATGGGTCAACTTCAACGTTTCTGCCAGGTTTTCTCACCAACAACTGGTGACTGGGGCTCTTCCATGACTCCTTATTCAGGAGCAACACCACCATTTTCTCACCAGTTAGGGAACTAGAGTTCTTCTGTCCATTTCGGGCCGAGGTGGAGGTCGAGGCCATGGCAGGAAGCCACCAGTACCTCATCACCAGTAGGGTGGATCAGCTCAGAGCGGTCAGCTAGGGGCGCAGGGCCACGATGTAGGCCAGTCTTTCGCCGTAGAGCATACCTATCAGGAGCAGGATCCCGACCCTTCTACAGTTCGAGGTACAATTGTAATAGCCTCAGTTTTATCTTCAGATCTTTTCGATACTGGTGCTACGCATAGCTTTATCTCTGTTGCTATTGTGGAGAGCCTTGGGCTCTGTGTCTTTTCTTCTACCGACTCGTTGACACTAGACACACCTTTGGGGACAAGGACATCTAGTGTACGTTAGTGTAGAGAGTTCCCTCTCAAGGTTGCAGGGTATCGTTTCTTATGGGATCTCTACATCCTAGGGATGACAGGCTATGATGTCATTCTCAGGATGGACTGGTTGGTTCCCTTCCAGGCAATCATCGACTGTTATCGCCGCAGGGTGAGTTTCATTTCACTAGAGGGTGAATCTTTTCTTCATAGAGGTGAATGGGATGTTCAGGTGAGTCGAGCAGGACTCGAGCATCATGGGCTAAGAAGGGTGAAAACCCAAATTTCTAATCTTTATCTAGATGATCTAGGGAATTCGCAGTTGGACTTTCCTCCAGTGGTGGATCGTTTCAGGGATGTCTTTCCAGAGGACTTTTCGGGTTTGCCTCTGGAGTGTGAGGTAGACTTTTCTATTGAGATCATTCCAGGAGCAGCACCAGTGTCCATTCCTCCTTATAGGATGGCTACACCTGAGTTCAGGAGCTCAAGAAGCAGTTGGAGGAGTTGCAGGCAAAGGGTTTCATCCAACCCAGTACTTCTCCTTGGGGTTCGCCTGTCCTGTTTGCAAAGAAGGGAGATGGTACCCTTCGGCTTTGTGTGGATTATCAGATGCTGAACCAGTTGACGGTCAAGAACTGATATCCCTTACCGAGGATTGATGACCTCTTTGATCAGCTTTGAGGAGCCCGAGTGTTCTCGAAGATTTAATTGAGGTCTGGTTATCATCATTTATACGTTAGACCATTAGATATACCTCTGACAGCCTTCTGGAGCAGGCATGGTCTCTATGAGTATACAGTCATGACGTTCGGTCTCACGAATGCGCTAACAATTTTCATGGCACTGATGAACTGAGTGTTCCATCCTTACTTGGATTCCTTCATCGTGGTCTTCGTTGATGATATCTTGGTGTACTCACACACTCAACACAACCATGCTACCCATCGTGAGATCATTTTGAGTACACTGAGAGAGCATCGGCTTTATGCTAAACTCTTGAAGTGCCACTTTTGGATGGAACAGATTCACTTCTTGGGTCACGTCATCTCTGAGGAAGGAGTATCTGTGGACCCAGATAAAGTGAGAGCTGTAATCTCTTGGGAGCAGTCGAAGAACGTTTTTGAGGTACGAAGTTTCCTAGGGATGGCTGGATACTACAGATTCTTCATTTAGGACTTCTCATTCCTAGAAACACCATTGATAGGTCTGACCAAGAAGGGGGGGGGGAGTTATTATGGTCAAACCCTTGTGAGTCAGCCTTTCAGGAGCTGAAGGGAAGGTTGACGTCAGCACCGATACTAGTCTTTCCAGATCCAGGCAAGAGCTATACTGTCTATTGTGATGCTTCAAGTATCAGACTAGGAGCTGTGCTTATGCAGGGTGATGGAGTAATTGTGTACGGGTCTCGGTAGTTGAGGCCACATGAGAGGAACTACCCTATTCACGATCTGGAGTTGGCAGCTATTGTTCATTCCTTATGCTGTTGGAGACACTATCTTCTGGGAGAGCACTTTGTGGTCTTCACCGACCACAAGAGTCTCAAGTATATCTTCACTCAGCGTGATCTGAATCTGCGACAGCGCAGGTGGGTCGAGTATCTTCAGTCTTTTGATTTTGAGCTTGCCTATATGCTGGGAAAGGGAAACATGGTGGAAGATGCATTGAGTAGGCGAACTCAGATTAAGGCAGTTTAGGAGGCCAGTAGTGAGTGGCTGCTTATGGCTCTGTTCTCTGAGATGCATCTGGAGGTGCACGACAGACAGGGATAGAACTTCCTATCTTCTGTAGCTGTTACCTCTACACTACTTGATCGGGTACGGATGAGGCAACTATTAGACTCAGAAGGCTTATTCCTATGGGAGAGTGTGTCAGGAGAGGACCCTCTTCTTGGATGGACAGTGGACGAGGATGAGATCTTGTGTTTCCAGGGACGCGTATGGGTTCCAATAGACATATGCGAGGAGCTGATGCGGGATTTTCATTCCTCAGTCTGGGCAGTTCATCCTGGCGTCACCAAGATGTATCGAGATCATCATCGCCAGTACTGGTGTCTAGGTATGAAGAAAGATGTTGCTGGTTTTTTCATGAGATGTTCTACCTGTCAGCAGGTGAAGGCAGAGCATCAGCGACCAGCGAGGCTTTTATAGTAGTTACCCATTCCGGAGTGGAAGTGGAATGATGTTACAATGGAATTCGTGAACGTGTTATCAAGGTCACCTCGGGGGAGTGATGCTGTTTGGGTTGTCATCAATAGGCTTATGAAGGTTGCACATTTCTTGTCGATCAAGGAGACCTTCAGTGTTGATGATCTGGGATGACTGTACATCAGAGAGATCGTTCGTCTACATAGAGTTCCACACTCTATTGTTTCAGACAGGGACGCGCATTTTACCTCTCGGTTCTGGCAAGGACTTTAGAAGGCCTTGGGTACACAGGTACTTTTGAGTACAACATATCATCCCCAGACAGATGGCCGGTCCGAGCATACAATCCAGGTGCTTGAGGATATGCTCCGAGCCTGCACTATAGACTTTGGAGGTTATTGAGAGAAGCATATCCCTCTGGTGGAGTTCACCTAAAACAACAGTTTTTTGGTGACTATTCATATGGAACCTTATGAGGCTTTGTACGGTAGGCCATGCCGATCACCCTTATGCTGGCTGGAGGCAGGAGAGGCAGATTTACTGGGACCTCATCTTGTTCAGGATACTTTAGAGTAGATAGAGCTGATTCGGAAGAGGATGACTACAACACAGTCTCGGCAGAAGTCTTATACTGATCAGCGAAGACGATCTCTAGAGTTCGAGGTCGGGGATTAGGTTTTCTTGCATGTTTCACCGAGGTTGGGACATAAAAGGATTCAGAAACAGGGTAAGATTTCACCGCGGTACGTCGGGCCATTTAAGGTTTTGGAGAGAGTTAGGCCGGTTGCCTTTCGGTTGCAGTTACCCCAGAGGTACCAGGCCATGCACGACGTCTTCCACGACTCTCAACTCCGACATTACTTTTCAGACCCATCTCATGTCTTTCATCTCGAGGAGGTTGAGCTCGAAGCGGATGCATCGTTTGAGGAGCATCCCATCCGGATTGTCGATCGCAGTACGAAGGTTCTTTGTGGGCAGTCTGTCCCTCTTGTATGAGTGCTATGGCAGCATGGGCGAGTACAGAACAAGACCTGGGAGAGGGAGGCTAATGTATGATCGCAGTGGCCGGATCTATTCGGGGTTTCTTCTTCTATACCTCGCTAGGGAAATTCGGGGACATATTTATTTAAGGGGGGAAGTTTGTAAGAACCCGGATCTTCATTTCAGGTACGCCTTTCATTTTTCTGGAGTTTTTGAGAAAAATAAAGTTTCTGGAAATTTTTGAAGTGCACGCTGTGTACTTTATGAGTACACATCTTGTACTCTTTTCCCGCTCGACGCCGTGTACTGGCTGTGTCCAGGCCACACACACGGTGTGTAGGGGTGATTTGGAGGCCGATTTTGGAAGAGTACGAAAAGACCTAGTACACACCGTGTACTATAAAAGTACACACTGTGTAATTTATTTTTTTCACTAAATGGACTGGGGTCGCGCCTGATGCACAAAAACATCTTCTTCTAGGTTCCGTTCGTCTGAGAGCGTCTAGGATCCGCGAATCTTCGACGAGCTCCCGCCTCTCCGTCTGTTCTATGATTCGAGGACGGTCGGTTGTGTTGGAATCGAAGTGGTGAGTTCTTACTTCTGCTTGAGCCTTGTTTTCCATGTCCTCCTCCTTCTCAAGATATCATGGGTTAAACCTTTTGGGAGTTTTCTCAGATCTACGACGTTCGGGGGAGAATCAGTCATCGTGGTTCAAGTATATCTATCTCCTAGGATCGAGGTAGGTGGTTTGTGCCTTTATATAGAAATTCTTTGAGTATCTTGTGCAATTTCACCAATTTCCTTGAACGAGAATTGTGTGTTTTTCTGTTTTACCCTTAATTGATTGCTTGCTTTCTTGATTTCTATAGTAGAGGTTTACCTTTGTGAATAGAGTAGTTTTTGCTGTACTATGGATGTTTTCTGTACTTTTTTTGCCTGTTAGGCGTTTTTCCAGTTGATATGCCTAGTTGTAGGATATTGGAACTATTTTGTTGTTTTTTTGTTGAGCCTTAGAATGATATCCAATTAGTTCTTGAGGTTTACTTGGGCGGTACACGTGCGTTATGCATGTTTATATTACACGGGATTGAGAGAACCTAGTGTATGGACCAAAGGGAGAATGGACGTAAGGGATTCTCCAGAGTGTCTTTAATTTACGATGTGAGACCACAGGAGGAATTGACGTTGAGTGCTTCCTCAAAGAGTCTATAGTTCCTTAACGCGGGCCACAGGGGGAATTTACGTTGAGTGCTTTCCCAGAGAGCCTTTAGTATGATACGAGACTATAGGGGGAATTGACAGTGAGTGATTCCTCAGAAAGTCTACTCTTAGCTGAACCAGAGGGGTGAGACTGTGTGTGCCTCCTAGAGGGTTTCTAGTACTTGTAGGTTGAACCATAGGGGTTAGGCTGTGAGAGCTACCTAGAGGGTTACCTATTTTCTACTTGTTGCTGGTTGTTTACTTGTGTACTTTATATGCTAGAACTGTTGATTGTAGCTGTTGTGTGCTTTTTTGTTTACTGCTTCCTGCACTTTTACTTGCCTTGTATTCATTGACTATTAGGCACAAATCTTTGGGTGATTGCCTACTGGGATTGTATCTCACACCCTATATAGACCATGCTTTTGGGCCCAAGAAGACTTCGTTGTTGCAGGTATAGATAAGGGAAAGAACCCTTCGACTTCCGGTAGTTGATTTCTTGGAGCTGGGGAGCAAGGGACCAAGCTTAGGATTGCGATTATGCAGAAGTTGATGTTATTTTAGTACTTTGTTTTAATTGTATTTTATCACGTTGTTATGTCTGCTGCTTCCTTAAAAACTTGTACCCGCTACATCTTTATCATCATTATGATATATTCATTGCTTCCGCTGTTTGGTTTTAGTTGTTTCGTATTGTTTACTGCTTCCGCTATTTACTTTTTTTTCTTTACCTTGTATACCTTACCGAATGAGGGCATAGTTTCCCCAATAATTTACTAAGGCCCTCGCTGCTAGTCGGAAGCCTTTGGAATTTGGGGAAATGCGCTTGAGGTCATGTAGTGAACTGGGTACGGGGAACCAGTAGAGGGGCTCCAGATTCGGGTCGTTACAAGTCCCACCCATGTGATGGGTGATTAATTAAATACATGGATACACCACCAAGTATGGAGTACTTTGAATACCTCTAAGTGACCTTATTGAGAATATAGATCAAATATAGTAGCAATGGTGATCAACACTATAAGGTACACACTATGATCTTCATTTTAAAGCTTCATGATTTCAGTTTCAAGCATATTTTCTCTTTGGTTTGGGGTTTCTAGTTTTTTCCAACACCGTTATTAAGAATTAATCAAACCTTAGAAACCCATTAGTATTTAATATATTGAATCTTAGTAAAATTATAACCTTGAAACTAATTAATTCAATTCATTTCATAAGTGAATAAGATTTAACATCTTTTAGAAAAACTATCGTTTGAATTGGATATTTTAAATTTTCATCTTTCATAAATTTTTAAATAAATTTTTAAATAATTTATTTGAACTTAAACCATACCCTTTTCAAGGTTGTTCAAGATTTAACAATTACTGAATTAATAATTTTGGGATTTCATGTGTTCTCATGGGATTGGCGTCAAACTAATCATTTTACTATGTTTTAGTAATTTAATTTCTAAGAAGAGTTAATTATAAAATTTTAAGCTTCAAATACATATACAGGCATTGAAAATTCATATGGATGCATCAAAAAATATATCACCTCTTAGTTTTATCTCTTATTTATATGATTCCTTGAATTATCCTAGGATTGAATGACTCGAATGTTTATCAATTGTTCAATACATTAAAATTCCTTGTAATTAATATTTTTATTACTCATTATCAAACTAAATATATATATTTAAAATTTATATATTCATTATAATATTATAAATCCCATAAAATTATATTATGAAATTTAACTGAACATTTTATATATATTTTTTATGAATGAAGATGAAAATACATGATATATTATATATTATTCATATCACTCCAATTGATATGTCTCTATCTCTCTAAGTAATAGCCACCTCATAACTATATTAATCAAATAAATATAATAATATTTTATTCTATAGAACTATATCATATATAAATATATAGCTATATCACAACCTGTAAAATAGTTTTATCTCATTTGATATCTTTAAATCTCTCACTTATAATAAATACTCCTAGATTTTGTTAAAATTTTACCCTATGTGATGTTATATGTAACAAATTGTGAAATAATATTAAAAAATCATTTAAAATAACATATTAAACAATTGTCTTAGTTTTTTAAATACTCTTTATAACAAAACAAATCATTATTGACACATCCTTTTTTATCACCCTGTGGGCCATTATAGTGTTGAAAATTGTTATAAATTCATAATTCATAACCATTAGCAAAGAAAAGCCTCTAGAAAAGAATCATTTTTACTCAATATACAAAGGGATATGATGTGATATACATCAAAAACATGTATCTCTATATAATTATCCATTATATATACTACATACATCATGTATAATCATATAATGACTTTTTATAGGTCATCAAGTAAAACCTTAAGACCTATAACATGTCAAACTCATATAGTACAACTCATAAATTCTAAATTATTTAAGTAAATTTTGATAAAAACTATTGAATACATTATATTTCATCCATATTAATGAATATATCTCATTTCATTTATTTATGTAAATAAATAAATCCCATGTCACTTAATTAGGTATAAACACACCCTTCTTAAATATTTTTCAATGAGGGTCCATATGATATAATTATCATACATAAGAAAAAATTTCATTTTTGTGAAGTAAAAAAACCCATATAATCATGAACATACCCAAACACCCCTTATTATCTTAGCCTAAAGGTTGGAATAAAAAATTTATCAAATTATGAAGGTTTACATGGATGACACCTTGTTTAGGAATAATTATTAAACACGAACCTCAAGCATATAAATGAAACTATATGATATTCTAAGTGGTATAATCTATTATTAAATCTAGAATAAAAGATATAATTTTGTTTCATGAGTGAAATATGTATCTCTAGATAAACAACTACTCCTATTGATATTAACATATTGTTGCAAATCATGATTTTATATAATGATTATCGACCATAGACGACTTAGATATTTATCTTTGAAGAGTTAGCTACCATTCTACTCTCATGAAATATGTAACATAAATGAATGAACAAAAAAGTGGAAATGCATAAATGTATCATTATACATTTGTATAATATTAAAACATTTTTAAGAAAATACTAACAAAACATATATATAAGAATCAATCCTATTATATTATAACATATAGAAATCTAAAATGGCCTTATGTTTTGTTGTTTTTATTGGTTTGATCAAAACAGATTACATTACTATGTAACACCAACAACATCATCATGTATCAATTGGAAAAATATACCCTCCCATTAAACTCTTTAGTGATGATGAATATCTAAATAAATAATATTTGAATAATGGTAAAATGTATTAGATCAAATCACTTTATGAATAGTAACCAAGCTGGTTCACCACATGACCTCAGGCATGCCTCCCTAAACGCTGGAGGCTACTGACTAGTAGGGCTATTATAAGGAAGTACTTTGGTGAGGATATAAAATATGTATCAAAATTCAAAATCACAAATAAAATGAAATAAACATCATCTACAATAATAAATAACCCAGAAGTGGAAGAAGAAAAATATAAACAAGGCTATCATAAATGAAATGAAATGAAGGCATGGACATCCTTGCTATGTATACACAATTGACCTCCCACTGGGCCAGTCACCTATACTTACCAACACTAAATAAATAAAATATTTCGTCTCTATGAATACACTAATCCTCATCCCATATTGATCTCTAACCTCTATCGAGTTATCTTTCTTGACCATGCTAAACCTGGTCCTGAGCCTTTGCCCTATCTATGCCTGTAATGACCATCTAGAAGACGCTCAGGTACCCATGTCCAATATATGCCTAAGTAGGATGCGAGTATATAACTCATTAGAGAACCACTAACACAATCATATACCAATTGGTATATGAATTTATACGTACATGTGACACACTCAATATAAATAAATAATATACTAATAAATAAATAAAATAACCCAATACTTTGGATCGATTATAGAATGATTTTGAGCATTTAACATAGACCATACTAACCCATATCCAAAACCATACCATTGTTGATCCTTGGGTCCATGACCCTGATCGACCATACCTATATTGGTTAGTTTTAGGGTGTCTCTAAGCATGTCACTCTTTCATACTAACCATATAAATTTCAGATCCTTGGGTGTAACTCAAGAATCACTTATACTTTGGATCAATCAGCTGAAAAATCACCATGAATGTTCAACATCCAAATCCTAGGTTTCATAGGAATCTCACCAACTCTAGGTATAAATAATGGCTCAAGGAAAATTCTTGAAATCCTGGGGAATCACTGAAAAATGTCATCCCCCAAGTCACCATATCAAATAGTCAGATCCCAGGAATCCTAGGAATATAGATCAAGGATAATTAATATCACCATGCTTGAATATCCAAATACTAGGTATAACATATGAATATCATAATAATCATGATAATAATAAAAAAAATCCCAAAGCCTATGTAACTAGAACCCATACATTCTAGGCATCCTAGGAACCTGTGGCATCTAGGGTGCCCCATACAAAACCAAGATCAAATCCTATCATAATGGGAATTATTCACATGGATCAACATATATATCCTAGGATAAACACCATAAATCCAAGGTGACATCAATACATCGAAACCATATAACAAATTATCATATGAGGCCCAAAGTTGGATCCCAAAAAGTATATCTGGGAATCCCCCATACCATATTTTTATCAATTTGGGTCCATGGATTCATGTATGCACACCTTATATATATCCAAAATAAATACATGAAATACTAAGTAAAATTTAATGGTTTTTTCAAATAACCAAACCCATCACTACACTCTATAGCCCCATAATCACACACATTTGGTATGATCTCTTGAGTGACACCCACAATCATCACTACTTACAGCCAAACCTTCATGCTCTAATTTGTTTAGATTTTGGGGCACCAACTTGTGTACCCTAAGTCAAAATATAATAGAGACACCCTTACATGGGTCCTTAGTCTTGATCCAGGGCTTGGGTCAACACTTAATACTTGGGAATACTACAACCCTTGGCATCATCATCAAGGTAGCATGACCTCATCAACTATAGGGGTATGACACATTGGTAACACTCAAGAGATAATACTTGACCCATCTCAATCCTTAAGGTATCATAAGGCCAGTTTGATATCCTATCCCATTATCCATAGTCCAGGGTCTATCCACCTAGGTCAAGATCATATATAGTGCCACTAGGCCTTATTGAGACTATTCAAGACTCCTTAGGGGTCTAAATGTGTCAGGTAATCATAATTTAACCATTCAAGAATACATACATTGGTGGATAAGGCAACTGGCTAGTGTTTGAGGGCCTACATTGGTTCTAGACACCTTGTGCAGTCTATCCATATTCAATAAATTTAATTAAACTTAATAATTTGAATAATTATAAAATTAGATATTAGTTTAATTCTTCTAAAAAATTATTTAATTTTATGTTTGATCACCCAAAGGTTGTGAGGATACACGAAACAATTCATATAATCTAATACATAAACCATAGGGTGTGTACGTGAGACCACCTACCTTAAACCAAATATTTCTATTTATCTCCAAGGTTCGGTAGCTCTGCCAAGGATCATCAAGGTCTTTCCATGCCTGGTACTGACTCACATCGCCACCTAATATCCAAACTCACACCAAGAATCTAAGAAAATTTAATCATAGAAAATATAATTAAGTTAAAAAAATTAATTTAGACTGGGCATATTTGGTGAAAACTCACCACGTTTTTGTGCTGCACCAAAACCACATTCAAAGTAACCTTAAGGATCCATCTCACATACTTAACCCTACATCAAAAGAAATCCACAATGAATAATTACAAATAAATTGAAAATTTAATTGAAAATTATTTTAAAACCTAATAAAATCTATAACAATGAAATACATTATCAAAACACTAAGTAGTTGGGTACAGATGTCATCTCGAGACACCATCTTGACAAATAGATTGGAAGACCCATCTCATTTGGTTGATTACACCATCATATAGAGGATTCAATACCAAAAACTAATCCAGAAGAAAATAAAATTATAATGTGGGGAAAAATAGAAAAAAAAAGGTTGACAGAAGGAGATACTTACCTCAAATCACCCAAAAACACATAAAACCCATTCCCAAACATGGGAGTTAAATGTGGGAGAGGGGGAGGTTATCCCCTGTCATGTTAAAAAAATTAGGAGGGGATAATGGGTTTACCCATAGAAAAAATAAATGTGAAAAAAGATAGTTTTACCCCTTTAATGGCCATTGAAAAGTTGTTATAGGGTTATCGTCTAACCGGTTTACCCAAAAAGTGAGTTGGACCATTGGTCATGCCACCAGTGAGCTGGTGGCTCACTGATAGCTAGATGATGGCTATAGGTTTCATCCACCTTGCATCCCAGCCACCCTGGTCTACCTCAAACACTCCTCTAAGACCTTTCACTCCCTCACAATCCTCAAACCTCATCCAAAACATTCCTCTTAGGGGACCCTAACTCTTTAAATTCCATTCTAAATTCTAGTTAAAAATTTGGATCATCCATTAATCTGAAATTTTAAATTCTTTCTAGAATTATCAAGTCATAATGAAAAAGGATCTTGAAATATATCCATCATAATAGTTTTGATCACCATGAAGTCTCAGTATCCATCCATCTACATCTATTTAAATATCTTGGTCATACATTCACCAGAAAATGCCCGCATTAACACTTGAAATTATAAATGTTCTTCTAAACTATAACCTCAAAATTAATCTCCTTACACCACATAATCTCAATATAATGCTCATAAACATCATTAAAACATCAGGTTAGTGCTTACCCCTTTCCGTCCTAATAAATGACCATATCTTCATCCAAATCATCATTGGTTATGTGGGGATCCACACCATATTATCTATCATATAAATTCCAATTCCAATGATTTGGATCAACAACTATTGAGATTTCCCATTGGAAATATATACTCATATTCCAATTATCCACCCAACATGGTTCCCATATTACCATTCCAAAATATACATGAAACTATATGTACAATATAAGAGCCTATTTCTTATCTCAAACTCTAAAATAAATTGATGACCCCCCCTGTCTAAGTACAACATGAACACACCATATTTCCCTTGAAAATACCTGACTAAAGCATGAAACCCACTCATCAAATCCAAAATGAAATATTCATTGTGGTTTCCCATTCACCGCATCAAATTACATATATGGATTCAATTTGAACCATCCTCAATGAACTCATCACAAGAGCACTTGGATCTAACTACTGATGCATTATAGAACTACCCGGTCTTGAATACTTTAATACCAAAGGCACCCAATGATCATTCAAGAACCCAAATTGATGTATATACCCAAAAAACAATGTGAAATCCTCAAAAGGATCATCATCCAATTGAAACCATTCCATTCTTTACATGATAATGACACAATCTTGATCTAACACATTCAGATCATCATAATCCTTCCTGATCCCAATGACCACACTCAAACTCCATCCATCAAGAAAGAAAATTTTATATCAGGATTTTTTCATGTCATCGGAATACAGTTTCCATCAATACTCTCCACCAACCAATCTACCAATACCACAAACCTACCCACATGATGTCATACCACCCACAACCATCATCCCGCTCCCCACCATAATAGTTTCCTTTTAATTGATTAATTTATCCATAAAGGATCACACTATATCCATCCTTTAACATGATGAATGGAAGGTTCCAAAACTTATAATACTTGAGTGATGATAAAAAAAACACCATTACATGCCTATTCTAAGCTCACAGAGCATCATCCTTCAAAACCATTAAAATTACAACCATGAAGAGGGTCACACCTTCAAATGACCATGGGTGTACTCCCTACCATATAAACTACCTTATAATAACACTCAAGTGCTACCTCAACAGGTTCCATCACTAAGCGTGTATCACCCCCCCTATAGCCACACTCACCCTATCCTGTCTACACCTGACCATGATCAACTCCTAGTTCAAACATTCCATTTTCACCTGATCTATTTTGATGTCACCTCGCCCATAGAGGGACATTTTTTATTCCATAAAAACTATTAGGTAACCAATACTATATCATTTTATTAATACCTTTAGTCCTCAACCCACACCTAAACATTCACCAATCTAGACTCAACATGTATCACTTGTCACCAAGACTAGGATAATAAATCTCTATGACATGCCGATATCATCATACTAGGATATTTCATTAAAATACTTTCCCAAATAAGGAAACTTACTAGTTCCATGTTTCATCACATGGACTCCCAATAACCAGAATCATTCAAACATAACAGGTATCCATCCATTCCCTAAATCCTTCCAATATCATCCATCTTCTTAGCTTCTACCAAGTTTCATACTAAAACCAAATGCATATACCCATTCTTTCACCACACTACCATGAAAAATCCTTAATAGTGAGGCCTAGAACTTGAATATTTATACCCTTGATATCTAACATCAACATTGAGGCACTCCCAATTCTTCATATTTTAAAGTTATATTACTTAAGATAATTTTATAATAAAACCTCAAGGAATAACCATGCCCATAACATACTTTGTAGCACCTCCACACATCAATCACATAACCCAAATAACCTACTTGAGATTACCATATCTAAGAAAACATGACTTGGACCAACCCCTATCATAGGTTTCCCTCATAGATCATGACCTATTGACTCGCCAAAACACTAAGTTGCATCTAAGGGTCTCTTAAAAAGATCACAACCTACAGGGAATCATCCACCCGCTTGTCTAAATAGCTCCATGACCACCAGCATACCAAAACAACCATATCTAGGATCTCAAGTATACACAAAACTTAGGAACCTCATATCGGGTCATCTACCTACTGGGCACTAATTCTAACTAAGTATCCTTATATGAAAATTCACCTTCAAGAATCAAAATCTCAACTACCAATAAGTTTATGTACAAAATCATCTCCCTAGGAAAATTGTGTTAAGAAATTATATATAGATGGTCCAGTTAAGTAGAATTTCATTCAAATATATATGGGAAAGAAACCATATAGTCTGTTACTAACAATTTAAATAACCAAAACTAAATAAAAACACACACTAGGGGTTTCCAACTGAGTCACCAAGTGCCACACTAACCTACTAAGTCCACACCACATCCCTTGTTCCAAGGAAATGGATCATTTCCATAATCTTAATCATTCATATCACCATAGGAACCATATGACCTAACATCAAAAGGAAATAAAAATACAAGTTGGACCAACTGTATATAATTCCCCCAAGTACTCATACAAGGAAAATACCGTATGATCATTTTTTGACACTTTAAATAGTTGAGCCTCAATCTTTGGTGAAAAAAATCACCTCAGTAGGCCTATACATGTCATGTGAATCCTAGATGAATGATATGATTCATGAGATACCTCTTTACTCTACATGTCATGATTCAAAAGTACAATAATGGGAATTTTTTCAATTAACCAAGATCCATACTCCATAAACCATAAATCATAAATATCAAACATCATGTGTGTCATGATATGTAAAAATCATGAACAAATATAATAGTGTAAACCAAGAACATCAATCCCATACCAATGGTAACATGTAATTACACTGAAAAATGTGTTCACAATTAATTTGTTCATGTTCCATCACAAGATCTGACACATTCCTAAATATTTAGTATACCAGATCTAGAAATAATAAAGCATAAATAAAAAAATCTATGATAATACTTTGTAACATCCTATTCTAGCTCACTCTTGGAATAATAGTCATCTCGTCTCACCACATGACCTCAAGTGTACCTCTCTAAACACCAAGGGATGCCGACTAATAGTGGGGGTCTAAGGAGGTATCATGGGGAGGCTATTCACCCAATACCATAGCATGAAATCATATATAAAATAAAACAAACATCATTCACATAAGTAAATAAACTAGAATCAGGAGTAGATAAATATAAACATGAATATATTAAATGAATTTTGATAAAGTCCTGAATAGACATTACATGGATACACAATTGATCACCCACTGAGCTGATCACATATACATACTAGAACTAAAGAAATAAAAGATGATGGCTCTATAACTACAAAAAACATCATATCATCCTGATCTACAACCTTCACTAATCTATCTTACTCAATCTTGCTAAACCTAGTCTTGGGCCTCCACCCTACCTGTTCCTTCAATGACCATGTGAGAGATACTCGAGTACCCATGTGAAATGGAAGCCCAAGAAGGATGTGTGTGTATAACTCAATAGGTCTCCACCAATGTAGTCTTATACCAACTAGTATATTCAATGATTTATACACGTGAAATTATCAATATAAATAAATGAACTACTAAACAATAAATAAAATGACCCAATAATATCTAGTTTTCCTAGATGCTTGACTGTCTCTAAGACCATCACATAGACTATTCCCACTAATGTGCTAAAACCATACAGTTTTCAATCCATAGGTCCATGACCCGGATCAACCATAATTTCTTTGGCGTGTGATGGGATTCCTCTAAAAATGTCACAGTATCATTCCAACCATATAAATACTAGACATAAGGGTGCAGCCTAGGAATCCCTCATACTCAGGTTCAAAGATCCAATAACTCACCATAAATGGATCAATGGAGAGATCTTAGGAATCTTGGGAACCTCTCTAAATATAATTATAAACAATGGCTCAAGATTGACTCTTGAAATATTAGGAAATCACTAAATCAAAGTCAACACCCCAAGTCACCTTGTTGAGTGAACGAATCTCAGGCAATCTAGGCATCCTGATCAAGAAAAAGTAATGTCACCAGGCTTGATTGGCTGAATCCTAGGGAAACCTTGGTATATCATAATAGTCATGATAAAAATACAAAAAAAAAATAATACCCAATCCTACACATCTTGATACTAGACATCCTCAACATTCTAGGGAAACATGGTATTTTGGAAATCCCATACAAACCCAAGGTTGAATCCCAATTCCCCAATAATTCTTCACATGGATCAAAAACCATATTATAGGATACACATTAGGAATCCATGACAATGTCAATGAATTTAATCAGTATCACATAGTATAATACGAGGCCCAAATATGGATCCAAGAAAGTACCTATGAGAATCCTTCATACCATCTTTGAATTAGGATCATAGGTTGGGTCCTAGTAATCATGTTTAATAACCTTAGCTATATCCACAATAAATAAATTAATGCATAAATAAAATTCAAACATTTTCCAAATTCCAAAACCCATCACTACAATCTAAATCCTCACAAGCTCACATGTTTGGTATGAGTTCTAGAGTGATTTTTGCAACCATATCTACCTTTATCTAAACTTTCCCACTCTAGTTCAGTTGGTCATCGAGGAACACATAGGGGTCCCCTAGGTCACATTATAATAGAGGCACCTACACATGGGTTCTCAGTCTCGATATAGGTCTTAGTTCAACACCCGATTCTTGGGTAATACTACCTCTATTAGTATCATCATCAAGATTGCTTGGCATCACTAAATACATGGTGTATGTCACATTAGAAACACTCAAGAGATGGTACATGTATTATCTTGTTCCTCAAGGTCTCATAAAGTTGGTTCACTACCCCAACCTATCATATATAGCCTAGGCTCCATCTACCTTAGATGATCTCGTCTTTAGTATTATTAGGTCTTAATGAGCCTAGTACCACCTCTTAAGGTGTCTAAATGTCTTAGGGAATAATAATTCAACTATTCAACCCTTTGGACATCGATGGTTGAGGTAATCATCCAGTGTTTGAGGTCTTAAAGTGTTCCTTGAAACCTTATATAGTGCATCCACGTTCATTAAATTTAATTAAACATAAAAATTTAAATAATTATCAAATTAGAAATTAATTTAATGCATCTAAAAACCTATTTAATTTTAAGGTTGATCACCCTAATATGGATAGTTCATATTACACAATGCATATAATCAAATACAAAAATGATAGGGTGTGTATGAGAGACCACCTACCATAAACTGAAGATTTCTATTAATCTCTAAGGGATGGAAACTATTATAAGGACCATCCAGATCTTTCCATGTTTGGTCCTTGATAACATCACCACCTGAGATCCTAACTGACACCAATATGATAAAAAAAATTAATCATATTGAATATAATTTATTAAAAAATTTAATTAAAACAAGAAATATTTGAATAAAACCCACCATGTTGTTGTGCCAGACTGGAACCACATCCAAAGGAGCCCTAAGGGTATATCTCACATCCTAATCCCTATATTGATTGAAATCCAAAAAATCCAATGAAAAATAAATTTTAAATTTAATTTAAAATTAAAAAAACATTAGGAAATTCATAACGGTGATATACCTTCTTGAATCACTGAGTAACTGGGAGTAAATGGAATCTCAATATTCCCTCATCATAAGAAAAAAGGAATCCCCATATCATTTTTAAGATTCTAGAATTAGAACCAAACCCTAAGTCAAAAGAAAATAAAATTAAAATGATGGGGAAATAAGATAAATAGAGGTTGAGAGAAGTCAATACTTTCCTTGAATTTCCTAAAAAAAATTAAAACCCTCCTCCCAAACATGGGAGATAAATATGGGAAAGGGATAGATCAACTCTTTCCATGTACACAAATGGAGGAGGGGGAAATGGGTTTCCCCCTCAAAAACTCAATGGGGAAAAAGGGCATCCCCACCCCCACCCTAAATGGCCACTAGCTAGTCAATGATCCCAACAGGCTAGCTGGTCACTACATGATACAACAACCTTGTAGCCCAGCCACCCTAGGCTTCCTTTATAATTACTCTAAGTCCTAAAACTCCCTTAAAATCCTTAAAACCCATTAGAAACATGCCTCTTAGGGTGATAAAACTCTCAAAATTTTATTTTTGAAACTCGGTTCAAAATTTGTACCATCCACTAATTCGAAAATTTAAATTTCTTTTGGAATTTCAACCTGCATGGACATGAGATAATACAAATGGTGAGATAAATATTCTTAATCCTTATATTAAATAATTTAAATTTCTATCCAATTAAATTTACTTCATAATATCAAATATTTTTATATATTAAAAGAAATATTCAAATTTATAACACTTATAACTCTTTTAAGAATAAAAAAAAAATTCTTTGAGACCATTGGTAATAATTTACAATGTAACTCTTACATTAATTTATTACTTTATCAATATATATTCAAACTATTTCTCAAGTACTTTGAATATTTTCTTAGTGAATATCACTTTATTTTAAACTAACTTCTCATAAATCTATATTTTTGTAACAATTTATTTTTTTATTTAAATTTTAACTTACCTAAGATCAATAATAAATCTCACTATACACCAAGAAAATATGTTTCTAAAATATATAATTTAATTCCACAAATAATCATTGTACCAAAATTATATCTCACTTTATTTACTTTATAGAATATCAATAAAATAAAAAAACATATCTCATATAATTTTTTTACACCACATACAATTTTTATTTAGAGAAAAAACATGAAAAAATGATTTAAAACATGAAATATTTTCATATTTTAATATGTAAATAAAATATTTTATGTTGATCTCATAAAAAGTTTCATATAATATCACACCTTTCATACTACGCTATATATTTGATAAAAAATATTAATCTTGTGCTTCTATAAAATTTTTTATTTCATTAAATAAATAAAATTTTATTTTAATTACATCAAATTAACTTCTATTGATACATAATAGAGAATAAAAAACACATTTTCAATAATCGTATTCATCATGTTGTAAAAAATTTCTCTTATATTAAATCATAAACCATTACTTGTTTCCATAAATATATATCTCTAAAATTTTCACTAATCCTTTATTTCTTTTGAACACTTATACATATAAAAAAATTATAATGCATCATTTGTATCATATGAATTTTAAAATAAAAGATTTTTTTTATAAAATTAGTACATATTTTAGACTTTCCATGATTTTTTTGAACTCTTTCAGTAATTTTGTGAAAAACCATTTCCAATGTATTATTTTACCATAATGGAATTAGTTTCATTCCTTAGCAATGACCCCTTTCAATTTAATTGAAGTATATATAGAACATTAATGATATTTCTTCTTCTTCCTCCTGCTAAAACTCTTACCCTTTACCTTTTATACCATCATCATGACAACTAAGTTCGGACCTCTCATATACTACTCAATTACACTCAACATATTGAATAAACTGGGTAAAGTTTTTTTAAACACATCTATATTTTAATCAAAAAAGAATTGATAGAATATATTCAATAATGATTGTAGGATAAAATTCATAGTTATACCAACATTAGGAAATTTACCTAGTCTCTATATTCTATTTATGTTCTTAATCATATTGAGTACATGAGTGAAAATTGATTTGCCCTTAGTTATCTTTCTCTAAAAAATAACCTTAGAAAATTCATATCTATCAATTATACATTTTATCTATAAAGTGTTTTTGAGTATTGTATAATTTCATATAAATCCATATCCATGTGTTGCTTCTTCAATTTTGGATCCATGGAAATAAGAAACAACATATATATGTTAAGAAAATCTTTCTTGTGATTTCCATAAGAATCCTTTTTAACTTAGAAAACTACTTCAATTGGTTAATCAGGAAGTGGTTTCTATAAAACATTAAAATTTTCATCTTATATGAGATTTTTTCTAAAATTATTATCAGTCCAGAAAAAAATATAATTTTTATTTTTTCCTTCTCTAAAATTAATCTCAAAGATAAGTTTGATAATGTATTCATTTACATTTAATCTAAAAACAAATATTTTTCATATGGGTATCATGTTTATTCAATAAGTAATTTTATTGAATATACTCCCACTAGAATAATAACATTTTTTTCATTTTATTTTTTAGTTGTAAAAGATCTATATTTCACTAAGATTTGAGTTAGCTTTGGTTATTCTCTAATCAATTATATATTTAGTTAGACTAACACGTTAATCATTATATATATGAATCTTGGATAGTTGATTAGACAAAAACTTTCTATAATCTATCTTATGGATTATCCCAACTCAATTTCTCTGGTTACCTAACTATTAAGTTCACTTATCTAAGTGTATCTAAAATATTACATTATATATAGTCACTTAACTATAATACTCATCCATATTATTATTTACTTACATGAGATAATCAATGGGAACTCAAATGTGGTATGACTCACTCTTATTGAATGATTAAGGTATTGAAATATATTTACTTTTAAATAAATCTAACATTTATTATTTTAAATGGATTTACATTATATCACCATCAAAACAAATCTCATGTATATTGTATATCATATTTTACCTATATGTACACATGCTTCTGTTTGATTTAATTTATATATCTTCCTGAATGGACTAAAGGCCTTCATTTTTTATTATTTTTGATAATACACCTTTAAAGGGGTGAGGTGGAACCCTTACAAGGCCCTAAGGCTTAAGATACAATTACATGACTCGTAGGTCTTAAAGGAATCACCCAGACAAGAAAACTAGGAATTTCTCCTCCCTATAAATTGTCATGATATCAGCACTCCACCTTCATAAGGTTGGTCGGATATTTGTCATGTGTAGATCTAAACATTCTTGGTACTGATGGAAATTTCAAACCCTCTCAATCTTTCAATTTCGGTTAGCTCTGCTCTGGTGAATGTGCATGCTCTGAATCATCATCTGGAGACTTTTCCCTTGTAATATGACTGGTACATCTGCATATTTTATGTTCCCTAAAGATCTTGGGGTGGCTTGAAGGCCTATAGGTGGCCCTAAGTCCTTGAGAGAAAACTGGCTTGAAGGCCTTGGGTGGCCCGAAATCCATGCTGGACCCAAGGACCAAACCATTGGCCCAAAGGCCTAGATGGATGAACAATTCCGGATGCTATAGTACCTACTAAAATATAGTTTATAGTACTACTACAATACCCACATAAATATATCTCCACCCAGATTTGATCTCAGGTATCTTGGATGCACTTACCGAGTCCTCACCAACCAGGCTGAGGCACATGTGCGATTTAATTTATATATCTCATTTTTATCATCCAAGTTAACAAATTCCAATCATATTAATGTGTAATTATTTGATATAATTAGTGATTCATGTTATCAACCCACAATAAATTTTTAAATACAATATTCAAAATATATCCATATGTATCTCATTCAAATAGAACCTGAAAATATTTCATATGAAGGATTTAAAATCATAAAAAACATAATCCTACTCAAGATCTCATATAAGTAATAGGTATCTAACCCCACATTTCTATATAGATTCATATTACTTCATCTATTGGAATTATTACCCAAATTCCCACTATCTATAGATTAATACTCAAGAGAAATTCGTAGTTTTAATATGATTTGAACACCAAAAATATAAAAATAACTATAAAAATTTTACTTTGGAATTATAACAAATAAATCACTGACCTTTGTTGAAATAAGTTTAATATTATGGTATGCCATAGTATAAAACTACTTAAATGCATGATATGAAATTTTATAAAATTAGTTTAATAAATTTAAACTTAGAAAACAAACATACATAATATAAAATATTTCTAATATTAAATAATGAAATAAATAAATAAATAAGAAATTCATAAATTTTTTCATGAGACATAATGAACATTTAATTAAGTATGAATATAAAAAAATTAATTCATGAGTAAAGAATAATTATTTTTTAACTAATATAAATATAAACACTTTTATATTTATATATATAATGTCAAGTGGGTGATGATGCATCCTTGATATATAGATTTTTCTAGTGGTGGCCTTGATGGAGACAGTCTACGGTGGTTTTGCATTGATGATGGTCAGTTGTTAAAATGACATGGGGGGATGATGAGTCCTTGGTCTACGGCTTCATCTGACTATGACTACCTTGATGATGAGGTTGTATCAATTGTGGAACAATTGGTGAATTTCGAGGGGGTAATAATGAGTCCCTGGTACGGCTTCATCCGATTTTGGTTGCCTTGATGGGTTTTAGAATAGTTTAGTAGGCTTTTAGGCCTTGATGTTAGGGATTCAATTGCCCTAGGGCCTTTGGGGTCATGAATAAGTTTTAGATTAGGTTCATGAGTTATCCCTTGGGGGGGATATAACCTATTATCCCATGTTTGTGGGCATGTGTGTGTTTCATTGTACTATACCCCCAATAAAAAATAATTATAATAATAAACACTTTATATTATTATTTTTGAAATTTTGATATAATCAATATAAACAGTTTGTATTATATATTATTTTATAATTTTTAAATACTTTATAATTAATTTTATAATTTTAATATAAATACTTTATATTAAATCATCAATTTAAAACCATGCAAATTAAGACACTTTAATATTAGCAGTTAATATTAAAACATATATTTATTAAATATTTCATAAAAATGTAATAGAAAATAATGAACAATTATTAGTTATAAATTCAATTTAAGAACCCTTCATAAATTCAATATATTTTAAAAATGAATTTATTATAATTTACAAAAAATTATAAATTATATTTAATTACATAAATAAAAATAAACCAAAAATTAAAGAGACTTTTTATCATGGAAAATAATATAAATTATATTTCTGTGTGTGATATTGATTTAAATCTGTCATAGGCACACCACATCCCATGATATCTATATCACAAACCTTCCTTCACCTTGTATCACACATGGAAATATCACACATCATTTTCTGCAATACAAAAAATGATTGTTATCACATACCAATAGCAAGGATATTACTTCTCACCTTTTGAATCATCGGTTGCGATATCCCTTTATCATGCCAAGTGTTTCACCAAGAATATATTTTTTAACTATACTATGTAATATAATATTCCATATCATAATCATGATATGAAACTTTTTTTTTTATACTTGTGAATAAAATCTATCACAAAGAGTGATATCATATATTGCTACGTAGGATATTACGATAAATGACTATGATTCTTAAATGAATGCCTTTCATATATCATGGGAAGTTATATCAATATATCATTGTAATATATATCCTTGTTCTTTAGTAAAATTTCAATTTTTTTTAAAAATTATAATTTTTTTCTAAACTTTTGAAAAGTGGATCTTATACAGTTTAAGGGATTTTAGGGAAAACTCATTGTAAAATAGATAAATAATAATTAAAAAAACCCATTTTTATAGGATCTATCATGATAGGTTTTTACAAATAAAGAAAAACATAAAGAACACACCTTACTATTAATGTAAAATCTTCACTTTAGTGGATTAATAATATCCCTTAGTTATAAATAAAATCTTCTCACCTCCAAAGGTATCCATCTATTATATGAATCCCCAAGAAAAATTATTTAAATAATTTATGACACTTCAAGACCTATAAAATCATCAATATTTAAAGATATGGAGAAAAGAGAGAGCTTCAACCAATGATATCTCAAGCTTAGGTAATCGTGTGTAGAACCTCTCAATATGATCCTTTATTTACCAAATGCCATGGAGTCTCCAAGGAGTGAATGACTCAAAATTTTTTAAAATTTTCAATACGCTACAACCCTTTATAAAAAATATTTTCAATGATCATTATAAAATCAAATATTAATACTCAATATTTAAATATTAATTGTGATATGTTACAAATTTCATAAATATCATCTTATTATATTTATCCAACTATTTGACAGATTTGGTTGAAAAATAGATATGATAGTAAATGATATCTTATATAACATGCATATATCTCCAAGTGATATGTATCTATTGTTACTAATGAAACACACATCATAAATGTATCATTCTAAGTGATATTAGATTATCACATTCCACAACATTGTATCACATATATCAATAGAGTTATATAATAGTATATGATGTAGCATTAGTGTATAAAATATCTTTCAAGGGGTGGTAGAGAGAAAGGTATAGAATGAGAGAGTAGGGTTAGGGGTATTAACTAAAAAATTCGAGATTTTGGGAAGATTTTATATTGAAATGATTAAATTAGAGTGAGTATGAAATGGATTTTCTTTAGGCACTATAAAAATAGAGGGAGTGTTTGATCTCTCATTATTATTTGATATGTCCTAAATTTTTCTATGGATTGTCCCACACCTTCCATTATTAAATAGGTTCCTTGAGAAAATCATGTTATTTATAGAGACTCTACTAAATCAGAGGCACATCTTATCTCAGTTTTGGATATTAGCTCCATCACTCTCAATTTAATCATATATCACCTTGTGGATTTTTCATATAGACTATATGGTATTCTGGATTCCTATCCTCCTAGGGGACTTATGTTGGTTAAAGTGATTCAAGTGGTGTTTCACACTTCTCTAGGTGCTAACACCAATTCATCACCATCTAGTGGAACATTATTAAGAGTTAAATATGATTCTATCTCTCCCAGGATCTATGAGTTGTCCTTAGTGCTTGATAACCCAGAAGAAACTATCTCATACTCCAACACTTTCGAGGTTATGGCACTAGTTTATGTTGAAATTCCTTTTTCATCTCCTACTAAAGGTCTATAAAGGAAGAATAATTATTTTACCTCTACCTCAAGAGGAATGGTAACTTATTCTATATCCAATTCCTGATCTATCTATCCATTTGATCATATCCATGTTGTCTCAAGCTTAAAGACTTGACCCTCATTTTTCATATGAGTTACATTTTAATTTTGAATGATAGGGGAATTAGATCACTGGATAAGAGAGATTATTTGTACAAGTTTCTCAGGAACAAACACATATCTTTGATTTCAATTCTAAAACTTAAACACTGTGTGGATACTATCTATTATTTTACTCAAAAAATTTATATAGTTAAAAACATGAATAGCAGTCTAGTGAATGATCATATTTAGATATTTTGGAAAAAACAGATTCAAGTTGAGTTGATTAATGTTTCTTCCAAACATACTAAAATCAAGGTTAGTAATTCATCTATTTCTATCATCATTTCCATTATTTATGAAAATTTTGTGGTAGGAGATAGATAAGAGTATTTATAGGATCTTTCTTCCTTCAACCCTGGGTCCAATGTTTGGTTATGAGGAGGAATTTTTAATACCATCATTGACCAGTTGGAAAAAGGGGGGATTTTTTTGAGAAATTATATGGATGATTTTTGTTACTTTTTTCACTTAAAAATCTCATTGACCTATGTTTATCTGGAGATAAATACAAATTGTGTAACAATAAGCTTGGAATAAGTATAATATAGAGCTAGTTGGATAGATGTTTGGAAATTGTGCCTAAAATATCCATATTATCAAGTACATATGTCTCCCAACTGGATCATTCTTTATCCAATAATTATCCTCCATTTCTTCATATCCATGGTTTATATGTTCCTGACCATATGTTCACTCCTTGTGGAATTCCCCCATTAAAATACATGCATGGGTAGTGTTTTAGGAAAAACTAAGAAAAAATAAAGGAGTTATTGAATAAAAATACAATAAAACAACCTTAAATCCTACCTTGAAAGAGATCCAATCAAATATCAATGAAATATATGTTTTTTTGAATAAATAATGAGATAATGAATCCTTCATACTATTATTTATCAAATGAAGATACCTAGAAGATAAGTGTCTTTCTAAAGAGAGAGAGTGTGGGTAAGATCCAGAGTTTGATTGATTTAGTTAGGTGATATAAATAAAATGTATTTACATGTATGAATTAGGGAGAAACTTTTTATTGGTAAGATTAATATTAAACTTGAGAATGACACCATTACTGGAGATTTTGAAGTAACTGATCCATGTATAGACTCCCTTTTTATAAACTTACGATCATCCCCTCGATAAAGAATGAGAGAGGTGTACTCTATGGAAAATTTTGATTACTACTTCTGTGATTACATTGTGATATCAATGGATAAGTGAAAAATGACTTTTTGAAATTGATCATGAAAGAGGAAAAGACCTTATAAGTAGATATAATTCTCAATCCAGATAGTTCCCCAAGAAAATATAGCTTTCTTGACTCATTTTATATTTATTTATGAGATTAAATCAAATAAGGTTTTAAGAAAGAGGTGTAAGATTACTTCAAATGATGCCATCTCCCTAGACCTACCTCTTTGACAGTCCTTGTTCTCATCCCAAAGGTTCCCCCAACTTAGTGACTTTAACTAGTTTAGAACTATTATATCATGTAATTTTTATCACATTTTTTCTTACTACGATCCTCAATAATAGTTTGTCTATAATCCTACATCACATTGTATCAGAAGAACAACATGATTTCCTCAAAGGTAGAAGTATTGAAGGAGCTATTAGTATATCTCAATAAATAATAATAGATATTGACAAGAGAGTTGTTGGATGTAATACTATGATTAGGGTTGATATGTAAAAGATTATGATAGAATTTAATGGATCATCACATTAAAAGTTTATAGGTGGTGTATCTTTTTAAAGTGGTTTTGTGATCACTTTTTTTGTTACTTCTCTTCAGCTTTTCTCACAATACCCCTTATGAGTAAAAGGTTTTGGTTCTTTAAGTTGGTTTAGGCTTTATTCTAGGTAGATATTCTCTACCTAATATTATTTATCTTGGACTAGGAATCTCTTATAAAGAACCTTAATTATTGTATCAATAGTTTTATGGTTCATCCATTTAGAGGTCGGTATAGTTTCATGAGAATCTTAAATTTATTCTTTTCATATGTTATGTTATTTTTTTATCAATGGTCAAAGATAATTTATTAAAAATTTTAAATAAATATTAAATGAATATTATAGTAGGAGTGGGAAATGAATTAATATATCTAAATTCAATGTGTATATTTCTTCCAAATTCATAGGTAATCAAGCTAAACTCATTGAATAAAAACTTGGTATAGCTATAAAAAAATTTAATATGGATCATCTAGGTTACCCATTATCAAAAAAAAATTTGTTCAAATATTTGAAGATATTCTTAGCAGAATCATGGGTAGGATAACTAATTAGAATAGCCACCTCATATTCTTAAGAGGGAGGATCACTCTCATTAGAAATGTTCTTATGTCCATTTCAATGTATATTCTGTTTTTTTCTCCTAACTCTTCCATCAGATATATTGATATCATTATCAATAGCTTCATATGGCATTCAAATTAGTAGGTAAGATATCATTTCACCAGCTTGTCTAGGCTCGAAAAAAACCTTTTATAAAGGATGTATCAACCATAGAATAATTGATAAAAATATAGTGTATGAAATACAAATTATCCTAGGTTGTTTTATCATAAAAATAACTGTAGGAAAAAATAATTTGGAATAAATATATGAAGTATCATTTATATTGGATTGAGTTAAATTCTAAGGTTCTTATATTTTGAGAATCCTTCAACAACCCATTCATATCATTCAAGTGAATTCCTGAGGGATTATTGGCAGGGATGACGTAGCTTTACAAAGATATAACTAGTATAGTAACATCATCTTCTTCCCAGGGTGCCTAGTTCCAAATATTAATTTCAAGAAGGTTAGTTTCCATCCAAATTTTATTGAAGCTATCCTGGACCACAATCAAAATTCATTTCACTCATCCATTCAATTGGTTGATGAACCTGATTTCTGGGTATTCACTCCCTCATATTTAGTATCCTTTGGCTTCTCTGACCATCGTATGATTATTCATGTGAAACATCATGCTGATGAAAGGGGACAATAGTATATAGTTCAATTATCTTTCTAAAAATATGAACTTCTTATTGTGAAACATCTAAAATCATGAAATACCTTTGGATATTGAAGTGTAGAAGATATGTATCAATATTTCCTCAATATACTTATGTTGTATAAGTGTGAAAATTGAATTTTTTCTACATATTTTTATCAAAGGATAGTGGGAGCTATATATGGTTTTCCCATATAAGATGCAAGGGGTAAAATATCATTTTTATCTATGTGGAGCACTTTCTTTCCACATATTTTTAAATCAATTTAGGTATGCCTCCAAACTCTCAGGATTATTATATCATTTTACTAGCTAGTTTTTGGGTGATTTGGGAGTCACACAATGAATCTTACCACCATGGATCTAGACACATTAAATTTTTACTCAAAGCGAAGTTTCATTCTATGGTTTCTTCTCTTTACCCACTATATAGAAACACCATCCTTACACACTACATTATTAGAAATATCTTCATATTTTCCCAGCTAAAAACATCTTTCTACAGGGTGGGCCTTGGATGCTGGGTTTTCTAGAAAACACCCAAGCAAGGAATAAATATTAAAAATAATGGATAATGTGTTTTAGGCACCATGCATAGAGGAGGTATCACTCAGGATCACTAGGGTTCTTTTATCCTGGGTTTTAAGCATACTATGATGAGTATTGGTCTCCTATCACTGAATATCATGCATTATTAACAGGACTAACTCTTTATAACTTGAAAGGAATTTTCTAAGATATAATTGGATTTAGTACTCATTATATAGTATTTTTTTCGAGATATACCCCAACCATTGTAGCATATCATATACCATAAGATCTTTTAATGGTATGATCTAACATGGGGTGTAGATTCTTCACACCTCGTGCAAGGGGGATTTTGCATTGGTTTTTTAGCTTCCAAAGGAGACCATAGGGAGAAACTAATCTCTTATTTGAGTATCGGTTCATTACCCATGGATTTAAATTCCATTATTTGTGGGGATTCCCTTATGATTCACCACTTAAAACCCCCATGATCTTGTTTTTGTTTCTCTTTTTATTTTATTAAAAAAAATTAAATTTTATGTCATAATCAATGATTATAATGAAAAGTTAAGGGTTATGATTCTATATTAAAACTATAAAGAGTATATTCTCACATGAACTTACATAATCTACTTTATGGGTCCTAATTTAATTAAAAATGTAAATAAATCAACTCACTTTGATAACATCACATATAAATTAAGTAAACCTATAAAACAAATAAACTCACTTTGAGAAGATCACATGGATAATCACATGTGTCATTTATATTTCTAAAGTGGACACTAATAATTGGTAAACTAACTTGATATTACTAAGGATATATACATATGGTTTTATAGACTTTAACATCTATATAAAAACATTTTTAATTGTGGTAATACAAATTATGATTGAATATATTGCTGATCATGCCTAATTATTTGTTTAATCATGACGATATTTGATTTTTTATGATAAAAATAACTCAATTCCATCATTTGAGTAAGGTTGAGGAAGTTTATAACTATGAGTAGATAAATTAGCATGACCCTAATACACTAACTATAAAGACCCCAACTCCAGTTTCCTAAAGTCTATGGTTTCTTTATTACATTAACATAAAATAAAATAATTCAATCTTGGAGGATCGAATAGTTTAGTAGTCTTGGTAACTAGATATATACATGAATATCATTTTAAAAATGAAAAAATAATGCACAAAAAAGTTTTTTCTTCAAGTGTATCATTATTTCCTATGGTATAACCCTTTATATCAATCATAATACTCATCTTGGAATACTAGGGAAAGAAACATGAGAAAGGAGTGAGATTATTAGTAAGGTTATGTGTACAGTGTAAACTATCATGAATACATAATACATAATCAATATGGCAAGGAAAAATAAGTGAAAAACATTTCATTTAGGTAATAACTTTAACATGAATAATGATATGGTAGGGATAAATTATGATTAAATAATGTCATATAAATAATCAAATTAGCTTGAAACTTAACTATGAGTATTTTAACTAATAAAATAATCACATGGAACATCAATATTTAATATCACAATGATGGAATGAAAAATGTTAGATATCATAACCATACCTTCAATTCCCCATACTAAGATATCTTTCATAAATGAGTAAAGCCCCATCTAAATACCCAATCTAGTTTGTTTCATTAGACCCATCAATACATCAAGGGGATAAATAAGGCCACACCCATCACTTACTAAGTCCAATGCATTTCTCATATAAAAGAGGTGAAACATAATAAACATAAAAAAATGTATTGAAAATCTAACATTTAAAATGTTAATAATTACCCCAATCAATAAACTTAGTTATAAACAATTCAGAGTAATATGGAGAATGATATCAAAATAGTTCATCCCCAATCAAACTAATCATAAACCATGTTGAAAAATAATAAGTATGGTATAATTGGATTATATCCATAATAAATCTTAAGTAACATTAATGTATATCATATTATATGGAAAATTATTTTGAAATATCACTTGGAACATTTCTTGATGAAAATAACCTTTCTTTGAAATTTACATTTTTTTAACTAGAATATTCATAAAATATTGTCAAAAATAATTTTATTTGAAAATCATCTTGGAATATTATAAAGGAAGATTCCAAAAAAATAATGTTCATGAAAACAGAAAATTATTTGTGTAATTTTAAAATATTTTTAAAAACATTTTAGAAAAACATGGATATGGAATAAAATGTGTTTTCAACTGAAGATAGAAATAAAGATGTTTTTTATTAAATACATTCCTTTGAAATCATGAGTACATAAAGGAAGGTAAATGAATTTAAATCATTTATTTTCATTCAATAAAAAAATGAGAATAATATTCATGAGTTTCTTGATATATGGATCATAATATTTCATCATTGGAAGCATAAAAATAAAGAATCCTGATAAATAATGAGATTGTATAATAAAACCTTTACTACTTTGGTAACATTGAATTGTAGGACCCATAAAATAATAACATTAAATAAAACTTAAAATATCATGAGAATAAATAACTTTATTATATTACATGTCAAATGGACTATAATTAAACCTCATAAAAGAATATTGGTTCAAAACATTACATATGTCTCAAAGAAGGAAAATTGAGACAAAAATTCATTACCTTAGGTCTGGATTCCTTCGTACATGTTAGAAACTAATTTATAATAAATATAGGTTTATAATAAATCTATTAAAACCATTATAATATATTTAATACCATACATTATTTACTTGTAGTATTTTATCACCCATTTATTAACATTTATTTGTTAAAATCACTATTTTGGGTGGTAATTGCTTCATTTTTTCATGTATATTTTGGTTCAGTAATTTTGGTTATTTTACTTTGATAATGGTAACATCATATAAATAATGTCAGAAATTATGTAAATATCATACATATTCATTATATATATAATTATAGTAATCTATAAAAGTTAGATATAGAAAATAGATTACACCGTTTATGGAGATAGAAGGTCGTATGTACGCATGGACATTGTTTCCATTTTCTCATCAGATGGAGTGAAAAGAAGGTAAATACAATAGAAATTTAAAATAGTAATTATTAATTCATATATATCACATATATACTTTAAATTTATTCTTATTACCTTCCATGTTAAGTGTAAGTGATAAATGACTCACATTGCTTCGTGAGTCGGTAGTCTATCGTACACACGAGCGGTGTTATTGTATTTCCAAGGAATGGAAAATAAGAAGTTATATGTGATAGTATAACTAAATAATTATATTAATTTCATAAATATAATATAATTTTTTTAAATATATCATTATATCCAGCCTTAATAGGTGGTGATAAAAAACGGGTTACATCGGTTCACGAGGCGATAGTCCACCGTACACAAGATCGACAGTTTCATTTCCCATTTGATAGATGTTGATATGGATATAGGTTATGAAATTAAAAAAAATATAATATTATTATATGGTAAATAATTTTGTTATTATATTATAAAATTTTAATTATATTTTAAGGAGGTGAAATAATAAACAATACAAAACACAAGTTTAAGTATTTTACCTCTTCTTCGGAGAGCCTCTTTAGGTTTATATCTAAAGCCTTCTTAGGAGGGTTTTATAATCACTATAAAGAATATAAGATGAGTTTAAGGATTTAAATAATATATTTGGGTAGGTATTTTCTGAACCAAATGGATTTGGAAGTGTAAATAAGGTAGGAGAGGGGGTACCCTTTTATAAGTGGGGGAGAGAACACACTTGGAATTTTTGAAATGAATTATTTGTACTCACGTTTTTCACATGCCAAAAGGATAAAAAATAGATAATTACAGAACCTTAGAGATTATATGGTAAAAATATTTCCATATAATAGTGATTGGAAAATTATTTAGTTCATTTTAACCCTTATCTTTTTAGTTAATCCCCATGGTAAATCAGTTTTTACCTTAACTGCAGTAATTAATTTTTATTGTTTTCATTATTCATTATGGTAAAAAATTAAGTTAAACTTATTATATAACATTAATTATTCTTACTCAAAATATGGAATCCATTTTTATAAATTCAATTCAAATAATTGGTATGATTCAATTTAAAATAAAACATGTAGATGCAATAACAAGGCGATTTTCCAATGAAATCTTCCCATAACTATAGAAAGTTTTTATATTGAAAATGGACATAAAATTAATCCCAATGACCCAAATTAGTTAAATTGTGATATATTTTATTTAATTTTACTTTAAAATAAATTTTAAATATAATTTAACTTTGTAAATAATTCAAACGAAATGGCAGTTTTCAATAAAAAATCCGTATTTTTCACTATTCAACAAAAAAATAATCTTTTTAGAAGATTATAAAAAATTCACCTAAAGATAATTTTGAAATGTATATTTCAAAAATTAAGTTTATTTTTTCAAATAAATTTTCTAAAACTGATAAAAATAAATTTTGAATTATGTATGAAAAGTGCAACTAAACTGCCTTTTAGAAAAATATAATATTTCATATGCATTTCTTTTTCTTTCAAATGGTTCTTATTTTATTTATACTAAATATATAACCATGGAATTTATTTTTTACATATTTAAAACATATAATTTTTATAATATAGTTATTTCTATTCATATATTCCAATTTAATGGTTATGTTATAACGATATACTATATTACAGTTCATTGAGACTTTGGGTTGTTTGTTCTATAAGCTATCAAAAAGATTGAATTTATTTAAAAGGAAATATATCATAAAGTCTCAGGGTGTTACATTCTTCCACCCTAAAAAAATTTCCTCTAAATTTCTATAATTTTACCTTCAAAATAGATTTATTTATTTCTTCAATACAATTTCTTCAGGTTCCCACATCACCTCTTCAATCTTATGGTTTCTCCAAATTACTTTTACACGATGTGTTTTTTGATTCCTCAACACTTGTTCTATAATTTCAAAAAATTTGATAGGCTCTTCATAGTAAGATATATTATGTTACAATTCTATTTATTTAAATATGATCACATGTGTTGGGTCCTACATTTACTTCCTTAAAAAAGAGATATGAAACACATCATGTAGTTTAGAGAGGCTTGGAAACACCATTAAATGGTAAGGAACAGTTCCAATACTTTACAAACTTTAAAAGCGTTTGATGTACATGGGGCTCAGTTTTCCCATCATACTGAACCATATAACACCCTTCCATGGATAAAATTTCAAGAAAACATGATCTCAAACTTTAAATTCCAAATATTTCCTTCAGTTATCGATATAGATCTTTTGTATACTTTGTGTTACATTGAAATGTGTTTGAATAGAATTTAAATAAGTTGTTGTATCCTCCAAAAGTTCTAGAACAACAAGATTAATTTCACCAATTTTATCCTAATAAATTAGAGTATGATATCTCTTACTATATAATTCTTCATACGACACCATTTAAATACTTGAATAGAAGTTATTATTATAGAAAAACTTCACTAAAGGTAAATATTGATCCCACATGCATTTAAAGTCAATATATAATGACCTCAATATCTTTTATAATGTTTTAATAGTCATTTTGGACTATCCATCAGTTTGAGGGTGATAAGAGGTGCTCAAATAGAGATCGGTATCAAGGTCCTTATGAAGACTTTTCTAGAATTTTTATGTAAATCATGGATCATGATCCAACCCAATTGAAAGAGGTGAACCCTTAAGTATTAAAAATTCATTAATATTGATCCATTCAAGGTGCTCAAGTAGTAAATATTCTCTTATGTAAAGTAAATGCACAGATTTGGTGAGGTGATTAATAATAACTCATATTGCATCATTATTCCTAGGAGTATTTGGTAATCTAGTAACAAATACCACAATAATGTCATCCCATTTCCATGTTAGAATAAGTAGAGGTTATAAGACTCCTTTAGGATGTTGTCTCATATCCTTCACTTACTGATAAAACAAAAATCACGACACTTAATCAACAATTTGACACTTCATGTTATCACACTAAAAGTGAACCTTCAAGACTATATACATCTTGGTGCTACTAGGGTGTATAAAGAAATTAGAGCTATGAGAGTCATCCAATGATTCTCTTTTTAGCTCAAGTGTAGATGGAACACATAGTATCTTCTTAAATTTTAGAACTCCATCTTCACAAAGTAAGTCTATCAATTTTCCCTTATTCACATATTTAATATTCTTTTCTAAATTTTCATCATTATATTGGGAACTTTTTATCTTTTCCAACAATAATGATTAATCAATATTTTTAAAAAAAGTGATGTCTCCCCTTCCTTAATGATTTCCAAATCCATATTTACTAAATATATTAACAAAGGATCCATTTTAATCGTAATTTTGGTAAATAATCCATGATATTTATATTTTAAAGAATCAATTACCTTATTTTACTTCCCAGGGTGGTAGTGTATTGAGAAATTATAGTCCTTGAATAGCTCGATCCATCTCATTTTTCTTTTGTTGAACTCTTTCTGTGAGAATATTTATTTCAAAATCTTATGATCCATGTAACGATATATTATGAACCCATAATTTCTCTATGGTAGAGTAAAAATAGAATCATTCTCTTATATCCCCTTCAATTCTCCAAAACATTATTCACGTTACTTTTTTCATATGAAATTAACCCTTTTACGAGTAATCTTGGTTAACAGCTTAGCTAATCAGGTTAAAATTTGAACAAATCACTGGTAGTAACCTACAAAACCAATGAAACTATATAACTCAGTTATATTCATTGGTTTAGGCCATTATTGTAATTAATTTTACTTCACAAGAACAATTGAGATTCCATTCTTGGAGATAATATGGACAAGAAAATAAACATCTGAATTTCGAATTTATACTTGCTAAATTTTTCATATATATATTTTCTTCTAAGAGTCTCAGGAATTATCCTCAAATGATTATCATGGTACTCATAGATCTTAGAGTATAATGATATATCATCATAAAATAACACAAAACAATTATCAAGATATTCCTTGAATACTCTATTCATTAGATCCATGAAGATAGAGGGTGCATTAGTAAAACCAAATGGATTTACTTATAAACTCAAAATGTATATACCTACTATAAAATGTTTTCTTCAGAATATATCCCTTATTTAATCATAATTTATGATAACCAAAATAAATTTCAATCTTTGAAAAATATTGATCTCCATTAATTTGATCAAATAATTCATCAATACTAGGTTAATGATACTTTTCTTTATCATAATATCATTGATTTACCTATAATCAATGCACAACCTCATAGATCCATCTTTATTCTTAATGAAAAGAATTAGGGCTCCCCAAATTCTAACACTAGGTAATATAATTCCCTTATCACACAACTCTTATACTTGTTTCTTTAACTCCAATAATTAGATAGTTTCCATTCTATAAGAAGTATTTGATATTGGTCTTACATTATGAATTAAATCAATGGAAAACTCAACTTCACATTCTATTGGACGTCTAGTTTATTCATCAAGAAATACAAAAAATCTATTATTATGAAATAGGTACATCCTCATTTCAAAGATTATATTTCCCATCCATATATTTTGTTATCTATTATTCACTAATGATATCATTCATAAGATCTCATGGGGGTGGATATATATATGAATCAGATGATAAATTCTCCCCTCTAAATATAAGGTATTCAATATCTTCATCATGAATCATAACTTCTTCTCTTTGTAATATTATTTTTCACCAATTTTTTAAATCTATCCCATACCAAGGATTATATCAAAATCAACCATAGGTATAACAATGAAGTTAGAAAATAGGGAATGTTTATGTGTCATAATGGGAACTAACTAAATCATCCTTGCTGCGGTGAGACTTCCACCAGAATTCTTGACTGATAACTCACTTCTTAAGGTGCTAGGAAAATATCTAATTTTCTTGGAAAACTTGAAAGATATAAAGGAGTGAAAAAATAAAAAATCAAAAAAAAAATAATTAGCTAAATTTCAGGATATGATTAATGTAAATTCCACCACATAATTAGGGACTTCATCCTCAGCTGTTGTGTTCACATAATCTTTTCTTTTCTACCTTGGAATTTTTTGGGGAAAATTACCTTGATTCCTAGGAAAATAATTCTCATAGTGTCACATATCCTTATAGTTGGAGAATTTTACATTGGAAGCTTCTATCGTTCCCTTTAAATCATGATCATGGTGGAATTTTTCTCTATACTTGTAGAAAAATCTCATTCCTGATAAGCATATTCTATGGTGTTTCTTTCTACATTTATTAAAAGATGGAAATTTCACCCTCCCTTTTTCTCTTTTTCTATATTTACTTTTGCATTGTTATTAGTATCCCTCTTATTATATTAATTTTTTTAAAATACATAATACTTAGATATTTTTTCTCTATCTTGATAACACATGATACCATGTCCTCATATTATGATAAATTTTGGGAGACTAGTTCCCTTCAAAGGATTGTCTTAATACCATAAAATATATAGTCAATACTACTCTTTAGATTATGTACATAGTATAAAACATTCCTTAATAACCTTTTAAAGTTTTCTTTATAATCAACATCTTTTTCTTATTCCTTTTGTCTTATACTCAAAAAATTTCTTTCCATATCTGCTCATTTCTCATGAGGAAAATATTTTTCCAACAAGAGTACCTCTAAATATTTAAATACTATGTTTTATATTTCTTATTCATCCTTATTGTTTTGAATCAATGAACACCATTGATACACATCTCTTGATAGACTATAAAATTCCATGAAATCCATCTCCCTTTTATTACTTCATAGAGTGAGAAATATCTTCTCTAATGAACTTATCCATTTCTCAACTACAAATAGATTTTTAGTCACATTTAATAACGGAGGTTTCTATAACATAAAGTTTTATAACATTGTTACACTATGTGGTGGATCAGTCAGATAATCCATATGGGAAAGGTTATTTCCCATAACCTGATTCAGTTTCCCTAATATGGTTATAATTTGATAAGTTCCAGTTGTAGTTGCAGCCCCGTTTTTATTTTCTTTCCCAAGGGGGAAATATCTAAATGGGGTATGTGCATTGATAAAGTTCCCATTACTTATACTAGGTTCTATTTCTAAACAATTTTATACACTATATTAGATCATAAAATTATGAAAAACAATTTATAATACCAAAACTAGTGAAATAATTAACATAAATAGAAAAGTTTATGCATAACTAATCTTATAATCATAAACATGATTTATTTGGGAAAGTTTTGAAATCATAATTTGTTTTTCAAATCCTTTATAATCGTTTTTAAAGAAAATATGAATTAAACCAAGCATGTCCCCTAAGAGTGTTAAACCAGGTGTTTGATAAGGCCCATTGTTGTGCACTAGGTAACACTCAATTAAATCCTAAGATACATTTTTCAAAGTTATTACCCCTAGGTACATTTGTACTAGAACCAATTCCACTTATAGTATCAAAAAAGGGATGCAATATTAGGGAAAACCATATAATTCCTACCTTACCAAAACTTTAGGATATTCTTATATACTAATCCTCAATGTATATCATAGGGTTATGTTCCCTAATCTATGTTTTTATAAATTTAGTTCCAAAGGTTTGTACTAAAATTCCTATGATACCAACTATAAATGCACTAAACCTAGTTTCCCAAAGTTAGTTGTTAATTTATTACATTATCATAAAATACAAGGAATCACATCCTAAAGGAATAAATAGTTTATTAGTCTTGGTAACTAAATACCTACTTGAATCTCATTTTACAAATGAAAACATAAAGTATAAAAAAAATATTTTCTTCAAGTGAATCATTATTTCCTATAGAATAACCCTAAATATCATTCATAATAATCTTCTTGGAATCAAGGGAAAAGAAACATAAAAAAGGGGTGATCTCAAATACTCATCAAGGGTATGAATACAATGGAATATATCATAAATAATTAAGAAATAATAAATATATAAAGGTAAATAGCTGAAATAGATGCCATTTACTCAATAACTTGAACATGAATAATAATATGGTATGAATAAATGATGATAAAATAATAACATATAAATAATCACATGAGCTTAAAACTTAACAATGGATATTATAACTAATCGAATAATCATGTGTAACATCAATAGACAATCTCATAATGAGGGAATACATAATACCAGAAATCATAACCATGTCGTTAAGGCTATGTGCCAAGACATATTTCATAAATGGGTAAGGCCTTAGCCAAAAACCCAATCTAGTTTGTCTCATGAGACCTAATCATGCATCTAGGGGTAATAGAGGGCCACAACTATCACTTACTAAGTCCAATTAATTCCTCATATGAAAGGGGTGAAACACAATCAATATAAACATTCATATTTAAAAACTAACATACAAAATGTTAATAATTACCCCAACTAATAAACATAAAAATTAATGACCCTACATGTAGACATGCCTATGTTATTCCAGAAAAACTAGATTTTCCAAATGACCAAGACTCTTGGATGGAATAAAAAGATAAAATTGCATTCAGAAATTATAAAAATGGGGAGATGTGAGCAGACACCTATTTTGAGCTTAGGAAGAGGATATTTATCAAAGTGGTTGAGGAATTTAAAAAGGATACAAATTTCAATTTTAAGGATATCCCCTAGAAATGAATTTCGGTTGCAGACTCTAGTAGATTTCTGTTTGGTTGCTAGAGGTTCTTCTTTACATTTGGTTTTTTGACTTCTTTTTTATCTCTTCTGCAAATTTTTTCCTTTTGGTTGAGCTGGAGGACTTCATTTTTGTTTGTATCTCACTGTTGATTTTGTTTGGGAGAGGAACTTTCAACCTTTTAGAAATTTTTTTACAATGAACCTTTATAACCAAAGATCTGAAGTAGAGCTGAAGCTTTTGGGGTTAATTGATTTACTTTTTTCTTCATGTAACTTTTATGGTCTGCCTACTGGGGCTGCTACAATGGAGGTTCTTAGGTTTTCTTTTAATTTTTGAGTGATTTTTGTCTAGTGTTGAATAATGAGTTGCAACATAGTTGATTTTATTATATCCAATGGACTTATATAATTTGAGTTGCATGTTCTATGTGACTTTGATCTACCTTCGATAATTAAGAATTCTAGAACTCTCATCCAGAATTGGGAAGATAAAGAAAGTTCAAGATGATATCAGACAAAAGAATGAAATGCTTTGATTCCATAAAGAGGACGGAGAAAATATGCTCCTAGGGGATGCTAATTTTGAGCTATAAGATCACCAGATGAGGCTATCATGCATCCTTCATTTCTTGGAGCGAAAAGGAAACAAGTTGGAGGATTTTCATTCATGTTTGAATCTTTACGTCTCATTATGTTGACACTATAATTTTCTGATGCTGTAAGTTCATTACACCTTGATATTTCTTTTGTAAAATTTTTTATTTAATAAATTTCCATGGGCATGAATTAGGTAACCAATTCATGTCAATCCCTTTAAAAAAATTCTTTCACACTTTGGTAAAAATTCAAGAATTGCCTCACTTAGAAGGTGACAAGAAGATTTATTTTAAAAAATTTGTAAAAAGTAAAACATGAGTAAAAATTTATTTAATAAATTATTTGGGTAATGTTAAAAAAAATTAGAATTTTTTTTAGAAAATACAGATATGGAATAAAATGGGTTTTCAACCAAAGAGATAAATAAATACGATTTTTCTTAAAAACATTTCCTTGAACTCCTGAGTACATGAAGAGAAAAAAATAAATGGAAAATATGTATTCTCATGACATAAAAATATTAGAATAAAATTTATTAGTTTATTTATATATGGATCATAATTTTTCATCATTGGAAGCATAAACACAAACAATACTGCTAAACGATGAGATTGTGCCATAAAACCATTACCACTTTGGTAACATTGAGTCATAAGCCCCATGAAAAAATAAAATTGAATGAAACTTAAAATATCATGATAATAAATAAATTCATGATATTAGATGTCAAAGGGGATGTTAATACACCTCATGGAAGAATATTGGTTCATAAGATGACATATATCTCAAAGAAGGAAATTTCAGGAAAAAAATCCCTTACATAAGATCTGACTTCCTTTGTACGTGTTCATACCTACTATAAAATAAATATAGGTTTATTATAAATCTATTAAATAATATTATTATTATATTTAATACTATATATAATTTAATTATAGTCTTTTACAACCCATTTATTAATATTTCTTTGTTAAAATCATTGTTTCAGGTGATAATTGATTCATTTTTTATGTATATTTTGGTTCAGTAATTTTTTTAATTTTAATTAAATCCTGGTTAAATCATATAAAAAAATTAATAAATAATTTAAATATCATATATATTCATTATATATGTAATTATAGTAATCTATAAAAGTTATAGATAGAAAATGGATTACACCATTCATAAAGACAGTAGGCCGTATGAACCCTATTAATGTTGTTTCCATTTTCTCATTGGATGGAATGAAATCAGGATAAATAAAATATAAATTTTCTAGAGTAATTATTAATTAATATATATAAAATATATATATTTTAATTTTTCCTTATTACCTTCCATGTTAATTGTAAGTGATAAATGATTTACATCACTTTGTTGGGTTGTAGTTCGTCGTACGCACAAGCGATGTTATTGTATTTTCATGGAATTAAATGTAAGATGGTATATGTGATATTATAAATACATAAATATAGAAATTTAATAGATATCATATAATTTTTTAAATCCATTATTTTATCCAGACATTAGAGTTGGTGATGGGAAACAAGTTATATCAGTTCGTGAGGTGGTAGGTCATCGTACACATGATCAACAGTTTCATTTCACATTTGATGGAAGTGGATATTGATATCGGATATTAAATTAACATAATAAAATATAATTATATTTTAGAAAATCTTGTGATTATTTCAGCATAGTTTAATGATATTTTATGGTGGTGGAAGAAGAAATAAAACAAAACACAAGTTTAAGAATTTTACCTCTTCTTTAGAGAGCCTCTTTAGGTGTATCCCTAAAGCCTTCTTAGGATGGTTTACTAATCAAATTAAGGTCTATAGGATTATTTTAGGTATGTAAGTAATATATTTGGGTAGTTATTGGTTGAAACAAAGTATTTTGGAAGTGTAAAGAGTATATGAGAGTGGGTGGCCTTTTATAAGTGGGGGAAAGGACACACTTGAAATTTTTGAAAAGAATTATTTGAACCTACATTTTTCACATGCCAAAAGGATAAAAAATAGATAATTATAGAACCTTAGTGATTATAGGGTCTAAATATGGACATAAAATATGAATTATATAAGTATTTAGGTCATTTTAACACTTATATTTTTATTTTAACCCCTCGGTAAATCAGTTTTTACCTTAACCGCGATAATTAATTTTTACTGTTTTCACTATTTTCACTATTCATTATGGTAAAAAATTAAGTCAAAATTATTTTATAATATTAGTTATTATTATTCTAAACATATATTCCATTTTTCCTAATTAAATTCATATAATTGGAAGAATATAATTTAAAATAAAACCCACAGACGTGATGAAAAACGATTTTCCAAAGAAAACTTCTCATAAGTATGGAAAGATTTTATATTAAAATTGAAAATGAAATTGATATAGTTAAATTTCAATATATTTTATATAATTTTACTTTAAAACCAATTTAAAATATAATTTATCTTTTTAAACAATTTAAACAAAAATTCATTTTTCAATAAAAATTAGAAATTTCACTATTCATCAAAATATTAATCTCTTTAGAAAATTATCAAAAATTCACCCAAAGATAATTTTGACATGTAGATTTAAAAAATGAATTTTATTTTTTCAAAATAAATTTTTTAAAATTAGTAAAAATAAATTTTAAATTACGTGTGTATAGAATGACTAAACCACATTTTAGAAAAATACAATTTTTCAAATACATTTCTTTTTTATTTGAAAAGGTTATTATTTTATTTTTAATAAATAGATAACCATAGAATTTATTTTATTCATGTGTGAAACATATAATTTTAATAACCATGTTATTCCTATTCATAGACTCTAATTTAACAGATAGGTTATGACGATATACTATATTACAGTTTATTTAGACTCAAGGTTGCGTATTCCACAATCTATCAAAAAGATTTAGTTTATTTAGAAGGAAATATATCATAAATTATTAGGGTGTTACAATAACCATCCCCAGTAAGACCCTTCCATGGGCTTGATATAGGAATAAGTGTTCCCCTTAAATCTCACCACTAATAAGATAAGGGTCTATGATTGGCATCTAGGGTATAAACAATAAAAAATAGAAGACATTTACCTTACTAAACCACCATAATTTTTTTAAATAATCACATTAAGGTTCAGTGAGAAAAATAACAAAGAAGAATAGACCCAAAAAACTAAAGTAAAATAAGAAAAGGAACCGTCAAAGAATATGACTGATGGAAGGGGCTTCATCGACAAAGCTCCTAAATGAGAAACCATAGGATCACTGAGCCTCCATGAACAACACCCCAAGCCAAAAGAGTTCCCCAACAGATCTAACTTCATTTAATCCACCAAAAAAATCCAAAAAATCAATGAATCCATCACACCTAGCCAATATGGGGTCATGCATGAAGAAGCATGATGAAATTTCAAAAGAAACCAAGGAGAATCAGGGCCATTCAGACACAATAAAAGGCAGGAAAGGAACTAAAGATTAAACTGGAATGGAATTTGGAATCAAACTAGAGAGGAGAAGAAACCCAATTGGCATCGAGTGTTCCTACATCCTCCATCCACATCCGTGTATAGGCCTAGCTTTCCAATTATGACCCTATCACAATTTACTCTGATGAAACAAAACCATCCACACCACAATGATCCACCAAAAAAAACATGAACATACAAATGAATCACCATAGGACATGAAGAAGGATATGAATCGAGAATGAGTAACCCACATGCAACATATTGTCAAAGGAGGATAAATGGGGAAGGAGGATTTGTTTAAAAAACACTCAAGACATCACTGAGGTTGCGAGTGCAAGGGACAGCTAAGAGAACACCACACCAGATCGATGCATGCCATAACACCAAAAGCCAAACCCCCATTAGGACCTGATGAGACCACTGAGCATGAATCAAACCTCAATCGTGGAACATTTCCCTTATAAAACTAAATAAAATGAAAAATCATACAATGAAAATTACCTTGATAAACAAAAACATTAATAAAATTAATTTATAAAATAAAACATCTCAAAAAAATTCAATTACCTATGAAAAAATAACCATAAAACCCCCAAAATAAGAACCTTAATAAAACACCCAACTTACCTTGATGATATATAGAAATAAAATCCAACTCTAATCTCTATTAAATACTTTTTGTGTTCGAACCAACATCATCTAAAACCTCCTCCAATATAATCTTAAATATTTAAAAATAATTTAAATAAATTATAGGTGAACATAAAAAAACTTTTTAGGTTACCCTTATAAAACTCCCAATAATTTCAATGTGAATAGAGTATATTAATGTATTTGATGTATAATTTCTAAAATAGAAAAATTATGCCCACACCATGGTAAAGTCAACAATAACTAGAACTAACCATAAAATTTCACAATAATTCTTCACAAAACATGGATTATACCTATATAGTATAACACACATCACTAAAATATTATCAACAGGGGTCCCTGTAAACCAAACCTCAACACTTAATCACCATAATTCTCAATATCTAACATCCAACCACCACCCCACTTGATAGAATAATCAATACTATAACCATAACATTTTCTATAAGTGGGGGTGATGAGTGATATTAATTTTATATTTATCCATTCATCTAACATATATTTTTTTCCACCATAAATGTTACTTGGGTGGTGATTTTATAGTAGTTATCCATGTTATTGGTTAAATAATAGAAAATATAACAATATACCCTTATAAAAATCTATAACTAACTTTCAATATCATTCTATATACCTCTACCAATATTATAATACTCTCACTATCAATAACCTATATTCTTACTCCTTAGGAAGGATAAAATAAATGAAGGTACTTACACTAATAGAAACTAGACTTATAGAAATGGTTTAGAAAACCGTTGGTATAGGTACCATAAAATGACCGTATTCCAATGGTTTGTCCAAAACCATTAGTATAGGTACTATAATATGAACCTATACCAAAGGTTTTGAAAAAATCATTGGTATGGGTCATATTTATACCAACGGTTTCAGAAAAATCATTGGTGTAACTTCCATAAAATGACATTATACCAACAGTTTTTTCAAAACTATTGGCATAGGTGATGGATATACCAACTGTTTGAATAAAATCATTGGTATAGCATTAATTTATAAACCCTATACCAATGGTTTTCTCAAAACTCTCATGACCCGACCCATGCTGGGGCTTGAGCCACAACTACCACAAGCCCACCTCCATAGGCCAGGGGGTGGTGACAAGTATCGAAGGCACAAATTAACTCAGGGAGGACTTTTCCTAAGTACCAGTATTTACCCATAGTGCCAAGTAAATACAAAATTGTAGAGGTAAAGGGTAAAAAATGAAAAACTTCTATAAAATAAACTAGGTATGTATGAACCTCTAGATAGTACAAAAGTATGGTAATGTAAACTGAAAGTAATTGGTAAAAATACACACATAATCAGAAATATTTCATAACCTAACAAAAATAGAAAATAGAAAATTACTGAGAGATCCCAACTCCTTTATCTCAAGCTACAACCATCATACGCGGTCTAAACACCCAATATCCCTAAGCTTCTCTAAAGTCACAGTCGACCTATCCATCATCTACAAAAGACACAACACATTTTGGAAAATCGCATAAAGGGTTGAGTATATACATACCCAGTAGAACAACCCAAAAGGGGTAAAGGGGGAGAAGTAAGAGATACAACTGAAGATGGAACCAGTAGATAGAACAAGTTACAATCAAATAGTATAGCTCCACCCAACAAGAGAGTAAAAATAAGATCGTTCATGCACAAGGGTCTAAACATAGTGAGTAGATAAACTACCCATCGAGCCTTCACCACCTATAGTAGGAGAGTAGACTCATCCAACCATGAGAAGCTAGAAACAGAAATCACATGGCATACTCCAGGAGTCTTCACCTCTCCTGGGAGGATATTTTCTAAAGATAAAGTGTAAATCCATAAGAAATAATATATATATATATACCCAGTAAAATAATCCCAAATGAGGGATAAAAGAGATATCCATCTCACAGATTATCCTAAGAAGAAGAGTCACCAATAGTTCCAAAAGAAGTCCATCAACGATTCTAAGAGTCTCAAACATCTACCCCAAACACACAAGTCTAAGGGACTCAATCACCACACCTTGATACTATCCGCTTTGGGTGGAACCTAATTGACCGCACGATTTTAGGTCATGTCATAAGAACACATCTCGGTGGGGAAAGCGTCTCTCTTCCTTGTGACCCCAAATCCATATAAAACCACATATCATCTCTATGTCACACAATCAATGGGAAAAAAATTCTAGGTAATGATCCCATTCCTTGGTATGATAGCATGTTTCTACGCTGATAATCATCGAGGAACTCCACTGCTTAGTACTACTTGAGGGTACCACTCAGGAAGGTCATAGGGGAATGCCACTGCCCAATCCTATTAGAGGGTAAGCTCGATAAGGTCATCGGGGAACTCCAATGCCCATCCTTACTGGAGGGTAAGCCAAAAACATTGAGGAACTCTGCTACCCAACCTTGTTGGAGGTAACTCGGAAATATCATCATGGAATGCCAATGCCCAGACCTACTAGAGGGTAATCCTAAAAGGATCTGGTGATCTTGTATGATCACTGTCATCATTGAGTGTCACCTCAATGTTTCATGAATGTAACATATAACATCATATCTCAAAATCAAAAATGGATGGAACCATCATGTTCTATGCTGAAAAACACTCGAGATAGGCTATTCACTTTCCTTAATCAAACACCCAGTGAAAAATTTACATTTCACCGCATCATGCTCAAATGGTGTATTGTGGGTATGAGCCATGAGTCCAAATTAAATACAAGATATTGGTCTTTAAATGTTGGCCTAAATTTCAGGGTTGCATCATCCCATATGGTTCATCATTTTTACACCATGTGAGGGAGATATGTCAATAATAATTTTATTATTACTGGGTGTTTCATTGACCCAAGGAACAAGTCTAAAAATGGTATCCAAAATCACTCTTAAAATGACCATCTCAATTCTAGGATCACATTGTCATTGATGGTTCATAAAACAGATACCTTTATTAAAATATATAACTGATATAATATTAATTAACTAAGATTTATATCTCATATCTCATATCTTTTATCTTTTATCTCATATTTCAAATCATATATCTTATATCTCGTATCTCATATATTTTATCTTATATATTATATCTCATATCATGTGTCTTATATCTTATATATTATTTCTCATATCACAAACCAACAGATCAAGCATCCTTGTACTGCAACGATTCTAGATCTATGCTTCTCTCACCAAACTATTGTCACATCATCGATCCATTGTGAATCTAGGGGCCCGATCGAGCTCGGTGCTTCCTGGAAATGTCGAGACATAACCGCAGGGATCCAACCAGAAAAGAACAAAAATAATTGAGGGAAAAAATCACCATAAACTAAAGATTTAAATGTCACCAAAAAAAATGTTCTTGGTCAGTGATCAAGAATGGGGAACCGGGGTTAGAACATTGATTAAACAATATTAAATCCGATACTTGGACTCATACAATGTCTATAACAAGATTAATATTAAATAAGTAATACCAAAATACTCAATATTTTAATCAAAAGGAATAAAAACACCAAAATATGAGTCCTACCTTTATTTTTGGATCAATATTTGGTGAAGAACATGCTCGTGCAATGATTAAAAGAAGTTGATGCATTTGTTGCATCTTTATCTGATCTGATCTGACGTTTTGTCATTGTTCATATCGATTAGCCAAATGAAGGATGAAGAAGCTCTCACTGATTGATTCTAGAAAATTTGGGGACAAAATTGGAAAATTTCCTTTAATGATATATTTATAGAAATCATTTTAGGTCAAATGAATTTAATTTATTAATTTATTTAATTAAATAAATCCACTTAACACATCTTCAATGAGCAAGGGGTCAGAATATCCCATGACAAATCATTTTATATCATGCCTATGGGAAAAACCATGTTCTAGATCCAATTGTGGTCTTAGATTTATGATCCAATCAATTTTTTAAGAGTTATTCTATTTTATTTAACTAAACATGTGTACACAGTATAAAATATATTTTATATTTTTATAAAATTAATTATAGGCACACCAGGCCTTGGAATAACATGCCCTCTCAGTGCCTAACTCTGGGAATATATATAGAAATATTTAAAAGTCTTAAATGTAAAAAAACAAGTCTCTATATCATTTCACCCTTTAAGGTTTTCATCCCTGAAAATAAAAAACTAGGAAAAAATCAGGATACTGAGCCTTCACTTGGATCGCCCACTCCCAAGAACTCTCTTGTATGTTTTCGTACTACCACAACATGAAAATCAAAGGGATGGTTTATCCCCATAGGGTCCTCTATTTCCGATCCTTGATCACCAATAGGTTCTCTGAAAAGGTGGATCCATCCTTGATATCTAGCTTTCCTGATTTGATGAAGTACATAGGGTCATGCACATATGTCCTCAGTTGTGACACGTGGAAGAGGTCATGCACCCACTCCAACTGTGGGGGTAGTTCAAGGTGGTAGGAAACCTCTCCAACTCTCTGCATGATCTTGAATGGCTCGATGAACCTCAGGGATAGATGGCCTCCCTGGATGAACCTCCATAATTCTCATCATGGGAAGACTTGCAAGAAAATGTGGTCTTCCTACTTGAACTCTAAGGACCTATAATGGCAGTTTGCATAAGATTTTTTTCCTACTATGGGCCATCCTCATCTGCTCCCGGATGACCTGGGCATTCTCTGTTGTCGCCTGCACCAACTTTGGCCCCACAAGAGATGTCTCACCAACCTTTTTCCAGCACAAGGGTGACCTAAAAGGTCTCCCATACAGGGCCTCAAAAGGTTCCATGACGATGGTAGAGTGGTATCTTTTTTTGTATGAAAACTATACCAAGGGAAGGTGATCTTACCGGATCTAGTTGAAGTATAACATGAAAGCCCTCAACATATCCTCTAGCACCAGGATAGTGTGATCGGTATTCCCATCGGTTTGGAGATGAAAGACTGTACCAATCCACACTTAGGCCTTAAATACCTCCTATAAGCATCTTCACAATCGTGATATAAACTATGTGTCACTATAGGGATTTTAAATAATTACGATGGGTTATTTGCGATGGATTCTCATCATAAAAATTCATTTGCGATGGGAGTCCATTGAAAATATATTTTAATAGAAGAGGGAATTTCAAATGTGATTATTTGTGACAGATATACAATTTGTTTCAAAACATTCCTAAAATATTATTTAAAATCTTTTTTTTGTGACAGACGAATACTCTGTGTCAAATAACTTTTTTTTCAAAATAAAAAATAAAATTAGAAATAATTAAAATTAATTAAAAATAAAAAATAAAATAAAATGAATTAATAAATTTAAAAATATTTAAAAATCATTAAAAAAAATAAATAACACATAAAAGTAATACATAATTTCAAATATAATATGACTATCATACCAAATTAAAAAACATTCAAAAAATCTTCAGAAATCATCAACTAACATCATGTGGAGGAGGATCGCTCAAAGAACCAGGGGCAAGAAACTCCATTCCAATACCACCTGTAAGTCGCTGCATATACTACATCATCTCCTCATATCTTAGACACTACTACTCACGCTCCTCCCCCTACTTCTGCATCTACTGTATCATCTCAACCTGAACTCTCAACCTCTCCTCATAATGTGCAGCATATTAAGGCTTTGATGATGACTCTCCACAAGATCCCTTCATGCTCACTGATGTCATCACATAAGCACCATAATAACTCATATGTGTTATTTGATAACCAATACCAATCACTCGACCTTTCTCAACACCCTACGAAATCGCATATATCCAAGCCCCCTCATCGGAACCTGAATCAATAGTAACATCTTGTTCAGTCTCATCTTGACTCTCCTGTGAATGAGAAATCACAACCTCATATGTTTCCTTTAAATATAATGACAAATTAAAATAACAATAAAATTAATAATCACGACATTTTCCAAAAAATCACTAACCACAATATGGTGTTGTTGTTCACCTAAAACTTCTCCTGTACAGGGATAAATATACATCTTCTTATAAACTTAAAACTTCATAATAGATGGATCAATAGTGGCCTATATAATTTAAAAAATGTGTTATAGTTAAAATAAATATACATCAATAAATAATATCACTTACCATAAGTCATTGATGTATGCCAAATGTATGACTCCTGGCCCTATGGGTGACCTCTTACCTCCGTCGGCTCTGACGTCCAGCTGATGATCTCCTCCTAAAATTTTCTCATATCCATAAGAAGCACAACCCATCCCATACCTGAGATAATATATAGTCAAGATGATGGGCGACACAAGACTGATCGAAGATGGTAGCAAAAGATTTATCCATAACTAGATTTTTGATGTTGTGTAGAAACTGATGAAATCTCTCACGTATATAATTATCACATGCCTTTAGGATAGGACCTTTATGGCTATCAAAAACCGTAGAAAATAAATTCTGTAAAACAATTAAAAAATACTGATAATTAAATAAATTATAAAAAAGTATATATTATTTAATAATGTAGAATATAGTGGTTGAACATCTGGTCACACACAGTTATGGGTATGGGGTCCCATGACACCCATGGCTTAGAAAGAAAATTTCTTAGAATCGCACTAGACTACCCAATGGATAAATGTAAAGAAACTGTGGAAATTGAAACAAATATATAATCATGAAATTACTATCAAAATTAATAAAAATATGAAATTTAAAAAACTAATAAATATCAAAATATGATAATTACCTATAACTAAAGACCTAAATATAATAAATCAATCATCATCTTCATCACCATTTTTATCGACATCAATGTCTTCATCCTTACCCCCATCATTGTCAACTTCCATATGACTTTCAATTTCATCATCCCTTATTACTTCATCAACATTATCTATATCATTGGTCCTTAACTGGGGGGTTTCATCATCGATATTTATATCCCGTCAGGTAAGAGATATATTTTGGGATGTTTCTTGAAAAAATTCAATATGTTGCACTTCCACAAAACCATTTTCATTTTCAATAAATTGATTGTCACGTGATTTCATTTTTATCACAATCCACCAATCCTTAAAATATCTTGAAACATCACAGTAATTTGAATGGTAAACTTGATTTGCTTGATGTGACAACATAAATGGTTCATTTGATGCAAAAATTCTGTTATATTTAATATAATGACTTCATGTTATGGATGAACTCGCAAGCCCCGATCAGTGTCAAACCAATGACATTTAAACATTGTAACATAATTTGGTCTCAGATAACATAACTCAATTATTTCATTTAGCATACCATAAAATTCAAATTCACTTTCCTTATGATGGTATCCTTCCAAATGAACACCACTATTCATTGATTTCTTTAAGTCACCATATATGCATGTAAGGAATCGAAATCCATTAACCACATACCCATTATAAGATTTTACCAATTTCAATGGAGGGTTTTTTAACACACATAATCGACTGTCAATTTTATTTTCATGTTGTGTTACTTGTAAACAATAAAAATTATTAATAATATATATCATTGAAAAATTGATTTATTATTCCATCGAAAGAAACTTAACTTACCTGTAATGACCCGAACTTTTAAATTATATTTGTTTCCTAATTTTTTGCATTATTTTATTTTATACTCAACAAAACTATATCCTTTAATTAATGAAGTGGGTATAATTAAAATGAGACCGTTGGGTTTTGACTATTATATGATCATTGGTCAATATGACCATTGGAAACTATAATCTTAACATTTTGTTTTTATAAATACGGTTATCTTGGTTAATTAATACAGAAAGAAGATTGAATGGCCTCATCCAGTAGACTCGAGCCATATGAAGCCCATTTGTCAGAGCTTTGGAAGGAGGTATCACCACTGGGCTTTTCTCTGGACCAAGCCCAAGCCGAACTTCAACATATGAAGCTTGAATGGAATCATCTAAGGGAGAAGTTCAAGATAATAGAAATCACCACTCGGGCAATGTTGTCCGAGCCAACCCAAGATTCTATCACCATAGCACACCTTACACTTAGTTCCTATGCTGGTGATATAAGGGGCGATGTAATGAGACCTTAGCTACTTTGTGTAATATTTTTATATAAATAAAATTTTTATTTCTCATTATGGAAAAATTTGTGAATTTCAAATATCCGGATAAATATAGGATGTGTATTACTGGTGAATTTAGGGGAAAAGGGTATTTTAAAATATTTTTTGTATTCATTAAATAATTAATAATGTGAAATGATTTTCAAAAAATGGTCTTCTATAGTTATGATCAGTGAGAAATTTAGAGTCTAATAAGATCAAATTGGTTTTTAGTGAATAGTAAAGTAGGAATAGTAACATACCCATATGAATAGTAATGAATAGTAATTTGACAAAAAAAATAGAAACTTCACCCATGAATGTATAAATACATTTTAGACATCTTAAAAGTGAAAAACAATCATAGTTTAAGTTTTGGTATTTTTGTATGCCATAAATATTTTATATACAATTTTATAATTAGTTTTAATAATTTAAAATGGAAATTTATTTTCATAAAATTTAATCATAAATTGTTACTTTGTTGTCTTATGGGTATACAATATTTTTATAGGACCTTGATTACTTTTTTAAGGTGTTATAAAATGAGTTGTAGTTTTAAAGTTGTATTTTTGAAATAAATAATGATTTTATTTAAAAATTAAATTAAAAATATTTAGAAAATTATTTTCATAAAATGGACTTAATTTCTGAATTCAGAGCATCGATATTATGTTAGGTTGAATTTTTGGGATTTTTCTGAAACAGTTGAATTATCAGTGAATAGTAAAAATGCAGTTTTGAGTTTCAAGTATTTAATGACATCATTAATGATGTAATAATGATGTAAGCTTTCTGGTTGACTTATGAATATTTAGATATGATATGAGGTTCCCCAAGTGGCTAATACCATGGGAAACCCCATGGTTTTTCAAATACCACCGATGAGGTGTCCCTTAGAAATTAATAATTTATTCACTCACTTTTCCTATAAATACCAATCCATTTACCTCATTTATTTCATTCAAAAATAATTCTCAACGAAGTTTTGGTCTCCTTACCTCCCAAGGAGTCCTCTCAAGGTTCCCTCAAGCCTCCCAAGGTCCTGAATTTCATGCTTTAGAAGTTACTCTTCAAGGTAAGGGATCTTTTCACCCTCCTCTTTTAAGTCACAAATTCCTTTATGTTGTGTCTTCTAGTTTCCATATCTTTATATTGAGGGTATGTTCTTATATGTTCTCATTACTATCCATTTCATGTTTAATTTTTGAGATAACCTTTTTTCTCTCATCAATTTGTTTTCTGAATTTTCAAGTGACGCTGTTAGGCTGCCGAATTTCTCGTAAAAGAAATCGCATCTTCTCTTTCCTTTCAAGTTTCCTTTTCTTATGGTATGTCATTAAAATATCCATACCATGTTCTTATCTCTATGTTATTCTATATTTATATTTTAATATGAGTTATTTATGAGTGGGTTACTCTTGTACCCTCTCTTTTTATTATTTTCTAAAACCATGTTATATAGTCGTTATGCTGCAAAAATTTCATCTCAAAATTTCTATCTCTTTCTCTCAAGAAATTGTTTTGTTTATTTATGTGAATACCCAGACCTATTTTGTTTCTATGTTTGTTCATAAATATATAAAAATTATATATTTTATTCTGGAATGGACATGCATATAACCCTCACTCCCTTTCCATGGGTTATAAATGATATAATGATCTTATTTTTAAGAACTTTTAAAACGTCACGATTTTGAAATGAAACCCATTTCTTTTATTCCCTATGGGTTATTTATGAAATGTTTGATTTTGATCTATTTATCTCACATGAAAGTAAATACATATTAAAGGTACACCCTGATAGCACTCTAATGCATTGGGTAAAGAATTAATCTCTAGAGATGATAAGTTTCACGATACCTTGGTGAAATTGGTAATTTTTATGACACCTCGAGGATAAACCTTGGTGATATGTTCATTAATGTCTAAATGGAATGTTGTATCCACATATTAAAGTTATGTACCATGTTCTTTTCATTATGATATGCCTATACTTCCATTGCTCATGTCTTTATGTTGTTATTGTTAACCAAGTAAACTGATTTCCTTGTTTACCCTTATTGGGCCTTCTGATCACCCTTTCCTTTTATGTATGTCTCCAGGATATAAGATGCAGTAGTTGTACGTAGTATGAACCAATGATGAAGCCTTACGAGTGGTTTAGAAGAATGTTTTATGTTGTTTTTAGGTATTATGTTCCTGATTTCCAAGACACTAGACATTGAAGATCCTCTGTTTGTAAAATGTAATGAAAAGTTATGTAATAAAAATACGGGATGCTATAGTTGGTATCAAAGGATAGTTAAGTTATTTATGGAAATTAGGCTAATAAATCTTTAAGAATAATTATATATAAAAGTTTAAATATAGGAAAACTTCCTGGTATTTTGGTGAGTATTAAGTAAGTGGTTTATCAAGAAAATACATTCCTGTCTGGATACAAGCAGGTAGAGGCGGATCTGGCACAGATGTACATAGGGGTAAAACTAAAAAACACCGCTTTGATCTAGACTCGAACAGGAACTGGTGCACAACAACGAGCCTTACTGCACTCTTGGTTACGACACTCCTGAGGGATATGTTTGGTTAATCATAAGCTTTTTATGAATCATTATGAATGCTTTATAGAGAAATGTAATTGTTTAATGACGTTTTAAGACATAAATCCTTTATAGTTAAAAGATTAGTAAAGGAAATAAGTTTCTAATTAAGGTTTTATTCTTTTATAAATGGTGGGAAATAGGAGGAACTGTCCAAATGGTGACCGCAATGGAACATGCACTGACAGCCCTCTGATGGAAGCTGGAATGGAAAAATTCATGCGAATGATAAACCAACTGACTCAAGTTATGTGAAATAACTTGAATCAAGCTGAGAGACCAATCTCACCGCAAATGGAACAACATTCTGTTGAGTCCTTTATGCGTCAAAGACCACCAACCTTTAGTGGATCAACTCTATCGAGAAGATCTTTTCTGTGCTCCGCTGTTCAAAGAAAGAGAAGGTCACCCTGGCTGTCTATCACTTAGAAGGAGAAGCTGATCAGTGGTGGGAGATGATTAAAAACATGAGGCAAAGAGTGGAGGTTGAAGATTTGGAGTGGGAAGAGTTGAGAGATATTTGTTTTAGTAAGTATTTCCCTCATTCCATGAGAACAAGAATAGAGAAGGAGTTTCTTGAGCTGAAGTAGAAGGAGAATGAATTTGTGGGAATCTATGAGCTGAACTTCACAAGGATTTCACATTACACCTCTAGCTTTGTCATGGATCCAAATGGAAAGGTTGATATATTCTTCAGTGGACTGAGACCTCATCTGCGGAAGAATCTAGCCAACCGAGATTATGACAGCTATGAGGACATCGTGTGGAGTGCAATGAAAGTGGAACTGGAGTTTGGTGAGACACAGTGGTCTCATAAATCAAGTGACAAAAAGAGATCGATGGAGCCCAGCTTAGGGAGGACCTTTGATCAGGGAAGAGGAGACAAGAAAGTGCAACGTCCCACGTGTAATAAATGTGGGAAGAAGCATTCGGGGAACTGCCTGCTCGGGAGCAGGAAATGCTACAAGTGTGGAAGAGATGTCCATATTGCGAGGAATTATCATAGTGATGTGAAACCTCAACTTCCAAACACTAAAAACAAAGAGAAGATGGTATAGGCCCTACCTAATGTCCAGTGCTTTAAGTGTGGACAACTTGGGAACTTTTCCAATCACTGTCCAAATCTGAGGGCAGTGGAGGGGAACCACCATCAGCCTCAGCAATGGCCAAGGAAGCAAGGTCATGATTTTGCTATCACGATAGCTAAAGTTAAAGCTCTAAATGATGTGGTAGCAGGTACTCTTTTTTATATCTCAAATCTAGCAAGTACTTTGTTTGATTTTGGTTCTACGCATTCCTTTATTTCCTCCAAGTTTGCAAAGAATTTAGAATCAACCCCCAACTTGCTAAAATTAGAGTTATCAGTCAAGACACCTGGTGGGATTATCCAAGCATCATCAGTATTTAGAAACTCTAGTATTTACTTTGGTGAGCACAATATTATCGCAAATTTAGTAGTCATTCCCATGCTGGAATTCGACATTATACTAAGGATGGACTGGCTCTCAAAGTATAATGCTAAGATCAAATGCAGAAGAAGTAAGGAAATATCATTAGTCTTGAATGGAAAACCTACAGTTATCTTCCAGGGAGAGATATCTCAACCTGATCTTTGTCTAGAAGAACCTCCTATATCCTTCTTTATGGAATTTATCAGTGAAGAAGAAGAAGGAAATGAGAGTTTGAGGATAGAAAATGTACCCATAGTCCAAGAATACATTGATGTATTTCCTGAGGAGATTCTTGGACCTCCCCCAGAAAGAGAGGTAGAGTTCTATATTGAACTCGTACCTGGATCTCATCCAATATCAAAGACCCCATATAGGATGAAAAATGTGGAACTGGAGGAATTAAAGAAACAAATCCAAGATCTTTTAGAGAAGGGGTTTATCTGACCGAGTGTGTCTCCTTGGGGAGCACCTGTTCTCTTTGTGAAGAAGAAGGATGGATCGATGCGGCTATGCATTGATTATAGAGAACTGAACGGGATCACAGTAAAGAACAAATACCCTCTTCCAAGAATTTATTACTTATTTGACCAACTTTGTGGGGCTCAATTATTCTCTAAGATTGATCTTCAATATGGTTATCATCAATTGAGGGTTAAGAAATAAGATATTCCAAAAGCTGCCTTCCAATCAAGATATGGGCATTATGAGTTTGTTGTTATGCCTTTTGGACTGACTAATGCACCTTCTGTTTTTATGGATTTGATGAATAGAGTCTTTAAATACTATCTTGATAACTTTGTGGTAGTTTTTATTAATGATATTATGATATATTCCAAAAGTCTTGAGGAGCATGAGGATCATATAAGGTTTAGTTTAAAAATTCTACAGAAGGAGAGACTTTTTGGAAAGTTCAGTAAATGTGAATTCTGGTTACAACAAGTTGATTTCTTGGGGCACATTATTACCAATGAAGGAATCACAATTGACCCTGCAAAGACAAAATTTGTAGAGGAGTGACCTTAGCCTACAATAATAACTGAGATTTGTAGTTTCCTTGGATTGGCGGGATATTATAGGAGGTTTGTGAAAAACTTTTCACGACTTTCTAATCCATTAACCAAGTTAACTCAAAAAGGGGTCAAGTTCATCTGGAAAAAGGAGTGTGAGGAAAGTTTCTAAGAGCTGAAGAAGAGATTGGTTACTGCACCTATGTTAACTCTGCCCTCAAGTAGAGAAGGATTCGTTATTTTTAGTGATGCATCTCTGAAAGGTCTTGGGTGCATCCTCATGCAAAATGACAAGGTCATTGCTTATATATCTCGACAGTTGAAGACTCGTGAGCAGAACTATACTATGCATGATCTGGAGCTGGCGGAGGTCATTTTTGCTCTGAAGCTATGGAGGCACTATCTTTATGGGGATAAATGTGATATATACATATACCATTAAAGTTTGAAGTATATTTTCACACAAAAGGAATTGAACATGAGACAAAGGAGATGGTTGGAACTCTTTAAAGACTATGATTGTTCAATTCATTATCATCCTGGAAGAGCAAACAAAGTTGTTGATGCATTAAGCAGGAAAGACCCAGTTGTCCTATCTATTATGAGGATTCAAAGAGATCCTTTGATTAATGACCTAGTAAAACTGGACATGTGAATTATAAAGGAAGGGACATCATCAACCCTAACCCAAACGATTTCTCAACCGTCACTACTAGAGAAGATCAAGAAATCTCAAAAAGAAGATCCTTTGTTATAGAAGAAGTTTGAGGCTGTAAAGGATGGGAAGTTTCTTGAGTTCAATACTGATCAAGAAGGTGTACTAAAATTTCGTACAAGACTATGTGTTCCATCTATTCTATAAATAAAGAAGGAGATGATGGATGAATCTCATAGCTCTACTTTCTCTATACATCCTGGTAGCACGAAAATGTATAGGGACCTTCGTGATAATTATTGGTGGGATAATATGAAAAGGGAGATTTATGATTTCACTTTAAGGTGCCTAGTATGTCAACAAGTGAAGGCAGAGTGAAAACTTCCTAAAGGGGTATTGCAACCACTACCCATACCAGCATGGAAGTGGGACAATATCACTATGGACTTCGCCACTGGTCTCCTGAGAACTTCCAAAGGAAATAATGCGATATGGGTTATTGTGGACCGTCTCACCAAGACTTCCCATTTTATCTCCATTCGGGAAGATTTCTCTCTTGATCAACTTGCCAGGATTTACGTGAAGGAAGTGGTAAGGTTGCATGGAGTTCCACTTTTTATCATATCTGATCATGATCCAAGGTTCACATCAAAATTCTAGAGAAGTATTCAACAAGCTCTGAGCACTGAATTGAATTTCAGTACGGCCTATCACCCCCAAACTGATGGCCAATCTGAAAGGACTATTCAAACACTTGAGGACATGCTGATAACTTGCTCAATGGAATTTAAAGGTGGATGGGATCAACATCTCTCTTTAGTTGAGTTCGCTTACAAAAACAGCTTCCACTCAATAATTCAAATGACACCCTATGAATATCTATATGGGAAGTGATGTAGAACTCCTACTTGTTGGGATAAAGCTGGTGAAAGAGAGCTTCTTGGGCCTGATCTTGTGCAAGAGATGACAGAAAAGGTTCATGCCATCTAGCAACACATTAAAGGTTGCTCAGAGTCGGAAAAAGAGCTATGTTGACAACCGTTGAAGGGACTTGGAGTTTGATGTTGGTGACAAAGTCTTTCTTCAGATTTTACCTTGGAAGAGAGTCATGAGGTTTGGGAAGAAAGGGAAGCTCAGCCCTAGGTACATTGGCCCCTTTGAAATCCTTGATCATGTGGGAGCAGTGGCCTATCAATTCCTCCAAATATAACACAAGTTCATGATTTATTCCATGTATCCCTCTTGAGGAAGTATATACCTGACCCTTCACATCTACTAAATCTAGAGGTGGTACAACTGGAATATGACCTCTCTTATGAGGAGAAGCCGGTGGAGATCTTGGATTGTAGAGACAAGTTTCTACGCAACAAGACTACCCACCTTGTTAAGGTGTTGTGGATAAACCAAAAATGTGAAGAATCTATGTGGGAACCAAAGGAGTCCATGAGACAGAAGTACCCACACCTTTTCCCATCATAGGGTACGAGATAAAATTTCAAGGACAAAATTTCTTAAGGGGGGAAGAATGTAATGACCTGAACTTTTTAATTATATTTGTTTCCTAATTTTGTGTGTTATTTTATTTTATACTCAAAAAAACTATATCTTTTCATTAATGAAGTAGGTATAATTAAAATGAGACTGTTGGGTTTTGACTATTATATGACCATTGGTCAATATGACTGTTGAAAACTATAATATTAACATTGTGTTTTTATAAATACGGTTATCTTGGTTAATTAATACAGAAAGAATATTGAATGGCCTCATCCAGTTGACTCGAGCCATATGAATACCATCTGTTGGATCTTGGGAAAGAGGTAGCATCACTGGGCTTTGCTCTGGACCAAGCCCAAACTGAACTTCAACGTATGAAGCTTGAACAGAATCTTCTAAGGGAGAAGTTCAGGCTGATAGAAATCACCACTTGGGTAATGTTGTCTGATCCACCCCAAGATTCTTTCACCATAGCACACCTTACACTTAGGTCAAATGCTACTGTTATAAGGGTCTATGTAACGAGACCTTAGCTACTTTGTGTAATCCTTTTATATAAATAAAATTGTTATTTATTATTATGGGAAAATTTGTGAATTTCAAATATCTGGATAAATATAGGATGTGTATAATTGATGAATTTAGGGAAAAAGGGTATTTTAAAATATTTTTTGTATTCATTAAATAATTAATAATGTGAAATGATTTTCAAAAAATGGTCTTCTATTGTTATGATCATTGAGAAATTTAGATTCTAATAAGATCAACTTAGTTTTAGTGAATAGTAAAGTAGGAATAGTAACATACCCATATGAATAGTATTTTGACAAAAAAATAGAAACTTCACCCATGAATGTATAAATACATTTTAGACATCTTAAAAGTAAAAAAAAACGATCAAAGTTGAAGTTTTGGTATTTTTGTATGCCATAAATATTTTATTTAAAATTTTATAATTAATTTAATAATTTAAAATGGAAATTTATTTTCATAAAATTTAATCATAAATTGTTACTTTGTTGTCTTATGGGTATATGATATTTTTATAGTAACTTGATTACTTTTTTAAGGTGTTACAAAATGAGTTATAGTTTTAAAGTTTTATTTTTGGAATAAATAATGATTTTATTTAAAAATTAAATTAAAAATATTTAGAAAATTATTTTCATAAAATGGACTTCCTTTTTGAATTTAGAGCATCGATACTAGGTTAGGGTGAATTTTGAGATTTTTCTGAAATAGTTGAATTATCAGTGAATAGTAAAAATATAGTTTTTGAGTTTCAAGTGTTTAATGACATCATTAATGATGTAATAATGATGTAAGATTTCTGGTCAACTTATGAATAGTGAGATATGCTATGATGTGTCCCAATTGGCCAATACCATGGGAAAATACCATGGGAAAGCCCATGGTTTTTCAAATACCACCGATGAGGTGTCCCTTGGAAATTAATAATTTATTCACTCACTTTTTCTATAAATACCAAGCCATTTACCTCATTAATTTCATTCCAAAATCATCCTCAAAGAAGTTATGGTCTCCTTACCTCAAAAGGAGTCCTCCCAAGGTTCCCTAAAGCATCCCAAGGTCCTGAACTTCAAGCTTTAGAAGTTACTCTTCAAGGTAAGGGATCCTTTCACCCACCTCTTTTAAGTCATGAATTCCTTTATGTTGTGTCTTATAGTTTCCATCTCCTTATATTGAGGGTATGTTCTTATATGTTCTCATTACTTTCCATTTCATGTCTAATTTTTGAGATACCCTTTCCGCTCTCATCAATTTGTTTTCTGTATTTTTAAGAGACGCAGTTAGGCTGCCCAATTTCTCGTAAAAGAAATCGCATCTTCTCTTTCCTTTCAAGTTTCATTTTCTTGTGGTATGTCATTAAAATATCCATAACATGTTCTTATCTCCATGTTATTAGGTATTTATATTGTAATATGAGTTATTTATGAGTGGGTTACCCTTGTACCCTCTCTTTTTATTATTTTCTAAAACCATGTTATATAGCTGTTATGCTGTAGAAATTTCATCTCAAAATTTCTATCTCTTTCTCTCAAGAAATTATCTTGTTTATTTATGTGAATACCCAAAACTATTTAGTTTCAATGGGTGTTCATAAATATATAAAAATATATATTTTATTTTGGAATGTACATGCATATAACCCTCACTCCCTTTCCATGGGTTATAAATGATATAATGATCTTACTTTTAAGAACTTTTAAAACATCACGTATTCGAAATGAAACCCATTTATTTTATTCCCTATGGGTTATTTATGAAATGTTTTATTTTGATATATTTCACTCAAATGAAAGTAAATACATATTATGGGTGTTCCATGATAGCGCTCCAATGTATTGGGTAAAGAATTAATCTCTAGAGATGATAAGTTTCACGATACCTTGGTGAATAACCTTGGTAATTTTTATGACACCTTAGGGATAAACCTTGGTGATATGTTCATGAATGTCTAAATGGAATGTTGTAGCCACATATTCAAGTTACGTACCAAGTTCTTTTCATTATTATATTCCTATACTTACATTTCTCATGTCTTTATGTTGTTATTGTTAAACAAGTAAACTGATTTCTTTGTTTACCCTTACTGGGCCTTCTTCTCACCCTTTCCTTTGATGTATGTCTCTAGGATTTGAGATGCAGTAGTTGTACATAGGATGAACCAATTATGAATCCTTAAGAGTGGTTTAGAATAATTTTTTATGTTTTTTTCATGTATTATGTTCTTGATTTCCAAGACACTAGACTTTAAATATCCTCTGTTTGTAAAATGTAATGAAAAGTTATGTAATAAAAAGGTGGGATGATATATACCAGTATTTGAAACCAATATGAAAAATTATGTTGTCGATGTTCCTCAAGAGAAGTAGATGTAATTTGTATAAATTTATTTTTTATATGGTCATCATATAGTCTACAAAAAATTTAATGTAAATAAATATATCTTTTATAAATATTTAATTAAATAATAAAAAAATTAGTACTTACTGCACAAATCATGTCATTTCTTCACAATTCAGTAGAACATAAGTATGATCTCTGTACGGTTCTTTATATGTAAGCCATCTCTCATGATAACCACCGAAACCAAGCTCAGGATGATTAAAAACTGACAATTGATGGTTTCTAACATAATCAATATTTGTCTCATTGTAAACCATGTGATTATTTTTTGAAGGATATTCCAACTGAAAATAATAAGAGCAGAAATTTGAAATTTCCTCTTGCAAGTATGATTATGCAATAGACCATTCAACTAATGATTTGTTATGTACTTTCTTGTTTATTTTTTTCATACATATCTCAAATGGATACATCCATTGGAATTGTACTTTCCCTCTAAATTTACCTTCATATAGAAAATGAAATATTAAATGTTCCATGGAATCAGAGAAGCTCAGTGGGAATATTTTCTCCAATTTACATAATATTAAAACAACATCTTTTTACAGAAAAATCAATGAATTATAATCTGATGTTTCCACAAAAATATCTTGGAAAAAATGATATTCCAGTCATCACATCCCATATTGAAGAATTCAAGAGCCCTCTAAGACTAACATGCAGTAATCTTTCAATTTTGACATGAAAGTCATGAATTTTTAACTCGGTAATATGTCCATTTCTGATGCAACAAGACAAATTAGAATCATAATCATATGATAAGATCAAATATCTAATCCATTGATAGAATACTAAATGATTTTCTTTACTAAGTGTGTAAGATGCTTTTAGCTTCATTAATTTTTGTTATCTTTCATCTTCAAACAATTCAAGTTCAGGACGTCTGTAAATATATGCAAGATCTAACAATGCCTTTACATTATCTTTGGTCTTACCAGGTGTGTCCAACACGGTATAAAACATGTTATCAAAAGCATTCTTCTCAATATTCATTACATCTAACATGTGATGAACCAACAAATAATACCAATATGGAAGGTCCCAAAAAATACTCCATTTTATCCAATTATGATCTCTCCCAAAACCATTTATCTTTTGCTTATTTATGGTTTTTCTAAAAGTAACATGAGATAATGCAGAGAAAATATATTTTACCTAATTACCTAAGAGCATTGTTGGAGGTGCATCTATTTCAATTCGACCTTTTGTAAAATTAATTGTGTTCCTTCAAAAAGGGTGATCTGTAGGAAGAAATCTCCGATGACAGTCAAAATAACTAACCTTTCTCCCATTACAAAGAATAAACACTTTGATCTCATCCATGTAGTATGAACACGATTTTAGACCATGTGTGCTCCATCCGGATAACATACCATATTCCAAAAATTCACTGATCTTCCATAATAATGCAACCTTCAATATAAAATTCTGATATACAATTATATCAAATATAGTCACATCGTTGTTCCATAATGAAATTAACTCATCAACTAGTGGTTTCAAATAAACATCAATATTCTTTTTTGGATGTCTTGAAATTAACTGCATCAAATATATATATGATTCCTTCATCAACATCCTAGGAGGAAAGTTGTAAGGAGTGATAAAAACATGCCAACATGAAAATTGACTATTGTAAGCACCAAATGGACAAAAAAACATCAGTAGAAAGACCCAAGCGTATGTTATGAGGTTCTGAAGAAAAATAAGGATGTGTATGATCAAATTTTTGCATGAATCACCATTATATAGATGATTTAAGCTTTATGTAACATAAATATTTGATTTATTCCATGTCATCAATCTAGCTGTGTTTCGAGACATAAATAAACGCTGTAAACGAGGTGTAATTGGAAAATATATTAACTATTTTATGGGAAATCTGGAAATTCCTTATTGTGCCTCTTTATACCTCAATTCTCCACATGTTGGAAAATTAACCAAAGATTAATAATCTCCATAATATATTATGAAGTCAATTTAACATGCATGGATCTTATAATAACTTAGACCCAAATTATGAACCAACCTTTTACTTTCATAGAAACTTGTAGGTAATGTATTTCCACCAGGAAACAATAACTTAACCAAAGATAAAATCTGATTGAAACAACTATTAGACATTCCTAAATCTGATTTAATAGCTATAAATTTTTTAATAGATTCAAGTTTTCTTATTTGACTTCCCGGATATAAGGCCTCGTCATCGGATTTCAACAAATCGTAAAACTGAGAAGGTTCTGATTCCGGATTTGGAATATCATTGTGAGTTGTTGTTTCAGGAATAGATGGACTAACCGCCTCATGTATTAAATTCTAAAATGATAGATCCAGAACCAAAAAAATTTTATTTTCTACTGAACTCTTTTCACCATGTGGATACCAAAAAATACAATCTTTATGAAAATTGGAATTCAGTAAATGAAGTCCAACATTGTCAAATGTTTCGAATACCCTAAGATCACATTTCTGACAAGGAAATTTATTTTTTTCTTCAGAAAAAAATTTGAATTTAACGATACAAATGATTGAAAGGATTTGACACCTTTAATATAGAAAAAATTTAAACCAGATCTGTTTGGATTTTTAGGATTATTTATCCAATAACAATCACATAATAGATACTGTTGTCTACTTCTCGAGTCTATAGTTATCTAAAAAACAAGAAAATAAAAAGAATTATTATAGATCATTTTGACTAATTTATTATTATTATATTTTACCACCTTGAAATATTCTATGGAATATGATTAGAGTGAGGCACTGGGTTAGCACTGGATTGCGAGGCCCATAGAGGCTCGACTTAGATAAAATAACAATATTAAATATATTATATAAGACACATGCTATTTTTTGAAAATAATAGAATATCTCTCGAACATTGTCTCATATTAGAAATCTAAGACCACCGTTAGGTCAGAGATGTGGGGTTTATCCTTGAAACATCATTACATATGGGTGTGTTGGGTGTTTAATTACATTGCACGTGAGAGTAATTCATTTAATATTTTTATTATAATTTATTATAAAATTTAAAATATCTTACAAACTATGTATCATATGAAAAATTGAAGACCGTCATTGGGTCCAAGATGTGGGGATGTGGGGTATACCTTAGGTGTTACATAACAATTGAATTTATAATAAATATTAGTAATATTTAATAATTACTCATATTTTTTCTTTTACAAATTTTGAAAAAAAATCGTAATTTTATCATATTGTCAAATTATTAACAATGTTTTGTAATTAATACTAATATTTACCATGTATTAATAATATTGAAAAATTAATTATTATTTATTATAAATTGTGTAATGATTATTATTAATGTAATTTTTATGTATTTATAGATTTTTTACTTATATATATTTTTTAAATATATTTACAAATTATTATTATGATTTTATAATCATCGGTAATATTAACAATTTATTAATAATAATGAATCGTTGATTGTTAAATATTATAAATTACTTAAATTAATACTATATTTTTAATAATTAATATTTTTTTATGAATTTTTAAAATGTTTTATAATTGTTATATTTTTTTAAAAAGTATTACAAAAAATTATTCTAATTATTATTAACTATGTTTTTAATATTACATATTTAAATTTTTTATTATTTTTCTATTAAACTAAATTTTTAATGTTTTTTAATATAAAAAATTCTTATAAATAACGTTTAGTTAAAATGTTTGATTAAAATTAATTTTCTCATCATTTTTTAAAAACACTCATTTCTATTTATTTCATACATTATATATATATATATAACACATAATCAAATCTATTTACATAAAATTAATTTTTACACGTTTTTCAAAAAAATAACATATGAAATTTATACACACACACACACAAATTTTCATATATTTTATCAAAATTTTAAATTATTAATAATATTTTTTTTAATTAACACTACTATTTACTATTTATTATTAATATTATATAAATAATTAGTTATATATATTTATATCAAAAGATTTATTAATTAATATAAATATATCAAAAAAATATCACAATTTTTTTAAACCAATATGCATATTAAATTTATATATACATAGATATAAACATACATAAATATTTAATATTTATTAATAATATTGAATAATTAATTTGTAATTATTATAAATTATGTAATGATTATTACTAATTATTTAAATTATTTTTAAATTTTTAATTATTATTATATATATGTATATCGCGATTTCATAATTAATATAAATACATAAAATACATTCTGACTCTTTTTTAAATAAATATACATATCAAATCTATATATATATATATATATAACCATACATGTATTTTTAAAATGTTTATATATACATATTCCGATGTTAATATATATATATATATATATTACATGATTTCATAAGCAAATATATTTTTACATGTCTTTTTAAACAAACATATATATATATAGATAAATACATACATACATACATACATATATATATATAATCTTATATGTTTTTTTAATGTTTATATATGTTTATGTTTGTATATATATATATCAAAAAAATTACATATTTTTATACAACTTATATACATATATATATATATTCACATGTTAATATACATAAATGTATATATATATATATATATGTATATGTATATTAAAAACCTTACACATTTTTTAAAATGTTTATATACGTCTGTCTGTATATATATATATATATCATAAACTTTACAGGTTTGTTAAAACTTATATATATATATATATATATATATATATTCACATTTTAATATACATACATATATGTGTATATATATATATTAAAAACATTACACAATTATATATATATATATATATTATAAAATTTACACATTTTAAAAATATTTATAGATTTATTCACAGAATATATTATTTACATATATTTATATTAAAAAATTTCTTAATTAATCATAATGTATTAATATGTATTTATATTAAAATATTTATTAATTAATATATATAGATCAAATATATTTTGGTAATTTTTTTAAACGGATATACACATCAAATTTATATATACATATACACATATATACATATATACATATATACATACAGATATACATATATATATAAATATATCAAAAACCATAAACATATTTTTAGAATAATATATATATATATATAAACACATACAAATATCAAAATTAAATAAACACATTTTAATATATATATATATATACACACAAACATATATCAAAATATAATGGTAAAGAAACATACTTATATATATATACAAATATAAATATAAAACACATATAAATATCAAAATTAAAAAATTAGAATACCTAAAATCAATTAAAATAAATTACATGAACCAGATTACAATCAAAATAGAGATTAATATAATTACGTCAATCCTAAATATTAAATAAAGCATGCAAATCAGATAAATTTCTAAAACTAGGGTTAGACCAAATGAGTATATTTTACATTGAATCAAAATAAAAAAAAATGGACCAGATTAAAATCAAAATAGAGATTAATACAATTACGTCAATCCTAAATATCAAATATAGCCTGAAAATTAGATGAACTTCTAAACCTAGGGTTTCACAAAACCAGTATATTTAACATTGACTCAAAATACACAAAAAAATTATGGAGAACATAAGCGGAGTCCGTACCTTGAAGAGCTGAACCAAAATCACCAAAAAATTGGGAAGAATGGAGTTACACTGAGCTGCAGCAGATCGGCCGACCAGGTAGGGTTTGGTGCACCGTTTAGAATAGGTAGGAGAAAGGAGAGGAGGACAAAAGGAGAGTTGCACAACCATTAAAATGTCAAGGTTTTTTGTGACGGAATATTTGAAACAAAATTAATATCATCGCGAATAGTTTTTTCTTCAAAATTATTTACAAGAGACACTAATTTTCGTTGCAAATAATCCTAAGCCGATGAGCATTTGCGACAGATAAATTTATCCATCACAAATGCTCATCATAATTACTTTTCATGCTGAGCATCGGGAATGCCTACTAAAACTATTTGCGATGGATTATTAATTCCTTCACAAATAATGATTTTTTGACAAAATTAATACTCTGTCACAAAAAAATAGTAGAAAAGACACTATTTGTGATGGTTCATCTGCCCTTCGCAAATGATTTAATTTCTAGTAGTGTGTCACAATTGGAGACAATCATCGAGGTTACCCCATGAATGCAAATGATCTCCAATACATATATCTACCCCACACTCTCAATCGAACTCTACTCTCTGATGGTAAGGAAGTGCGATGACTTCATGAGTTGGTCAACTATCACCCAGATGGCGTCGTTGACCTTCACTATATGCGGAAGCCTTTTGATTAAGTGCATGGATTTTTCATTACACTTCCACACTAGGATCTCAAGGGGATGCAACAAACTTGCTAGAACTTTGTGCTCAACCTTCACCTGCTGACATGTGAGGCACTAAGAGACAAACTCATCTACACTTTGTCTCATGAAGAACCACCAAAACTGCCACTGAAGATCTCTATACATCTTCCCCACAACGAAATGTACAGGTAGGGGAGAAGTGTAGAACTCCCACATCACCTCCTCCCACATTATTAATAGAACCACTATTCACCTCTGGGATAAGATAACATGATTCCCACATTTAAAATATCCATATGGTGAATCACCTATGAATATATGATCATGTAAGACCTCACAGTCGATGTCTCCCAGCTGGGACTCTCTCACACAATCAAGGAGTGAAGGATTCAAAACCATTTACTGAAGAAAAGTTTTACCCTCCTTCTCTATGAGGGTTAGCTGCAGGGAAGCTAACTACTCTAAAAGTTTATACATTGAGTGAGCTTGGGACTTCCTACTAAGGGAATATGCTACAATATTTCCCTTCCTTAGAGTATAGACTATCTCAAAGTTGAAGTCACACAGAAACTCCAACCATCATCAGTATCTCAGGTTCATGTCTCTCTAAGTGTAGACGTACCTGAGACTCTAGTGGTCTGATTAAACCACAAAAATATCTCCCATAAGATAGTGTCTTCGCTTCCTTAGGGTGAAGACTACCATTTCTATCTTGTGGTCATGAGTTGTGTAGTTATTCTCATGATGTCTTAACTTCATTGACTCGTATGCGATAACTGCTTATTTCTGTATCAAAACTCAATTGATCCAAGTTCCTGAGGCATCACAATACACGATGAAATCCACACCCTCCTCCGGTAGTCTCAACATTGGAGCACTCATCAACCTCTAATTCAAAACCCAAAATTCCCTTTAGAAATTCTTATACCAAGTAAACGAATACCCTTTCCACGTCATGGTGGTCAAAGGGGATACTATTCCAGATAAGTCTACTAAAAACCTCCTATAGTACCCTACTAAGACAAGGAAGCTTCGTACCTCTAACACATTCTTGGGTAGCTCCCAAGAAATAACTACTTCTATATTTTCTAGATCCATGGCTAAACCTTGTTCATAAATGATATTCTCTAGAAAGTGAACCTCATGTATCTATAACTGGAACTTAGAGAGATTTCCATAAATATTGTTATCTTGAACCAAGTCTAGGACCATCCTCAAGTTCTTTGTATGCTCCTCATCTGTTATAGAGTAGACGAGTATTTCATCAAAGAAGACAACAAAAACCTGGTACAAGTATGGATAGAATACTTCGTACCTAAAATCCATAAACATGATAGGGGAATTCCTTACACCAAATTTCATAACTATAAACTCATAGTGTCCGTATCGACATCAGAATGCTAACTTTGGAATGTCATCCCTGCGAACCCTCAACAGGTGATAGTTGTATCTGAGATCGATCTTCAAGAACCATCTCACACCTCAAAACTGATCAAAGAGTTAATCAATTCTCATAAAGTTTTACTTTTTATTTATCATGGTTTGGTTTAGGAAATTATAATCTATGCAAATGCATAATCTCATGTCTTCCTTTTTCATGAACAACATTGGAGCTACCCCGGGGGACACACTAAGTCTGATGAAACCTTTCTCATAAAGGTCCTCTAACTTCAATTATTTCCCTCAGAGCTGAGTAGGTTCTATATGATATGCTAAAGAAGATATTATGGTAGTCCCATGATGCAATTCAATGTAAAACTCTATCTCCCACCTCAAAGGTATTCTCGAAACATCTTCAAGGAAGACATCTATATAATCCTCCACAATTGAAGGAACTAAGATGCCTGAAGAGCCTACTACACTAAGGGATACACTTTCCAAGTGATGGGTGGTGGGATTCATCCACCTACTTGTTGAACCCACTTACCCTACCACGATATCTCTCTCATCAGAGAAGGAGAACCTCATCTCATCAGTGCATAGGCATCTAACTTGTCTGTAGAGAAAATAAATGTGGGATCAGACCATGGAAAGTTAATCCATACCCAATATAATTTCATAGGGTTACATTATGACAACCAAAATGTTCCATTTGAACCTCTATTCTCCAAGAGATAGCTCACACTGCTGGCAGATGAAAGATACAAAAGAAGCATTGTCGGTAGGAACCTCAAGTCGAAGATACTATGTTATCACCTCTACCGGGAGATCTAGCTCCCATACTATGAGTATTGAGAAAAAATAATTAATGGAACCTATGTTTACTAATACTGATGAAAGAGTATAATAAACAAAAATCATACCTCTGATCATATTTTGAGTTATAGAATCGTAGACATCCAAAGCATGCAATTGTCTGCGACCCCAACTACCAGCTGCCTTATCCTAGTATGGGATGCCTAGTGATGGTGGTGGAAGGACCTCATAAAGTCTTACTCCACCTACATATCCTCCTGGTCCTATTATTACTTCACCTCCCTAGGGACCACCCTATTCATGCTTGGGAGATCCCTCATCATGGAACTGCCTCTAATGTGGTTCTCCATTAACTATCTGTCTGGCCTGCTCGGCATGTTTGGTCAGGCAGTCTCATTCCATGTGACCATGACCATCAAAATCGCATAATTATCCCTCCCCAATATTCCTTGGTTATCTTCACTTCCTCTAAACAGTACGAGCACATCCATGAGCCTATTCATGAAAGGGTCTCTTGCACCGAGATCCCATCTACTGGAGCCTGCAAGCTGCTGCAGACAACTTAGCACCACAATGCTCACTACCATCTCCAATTGTGTGGTGTCCCTATAACAGAAATCTCTATGTCACTAGCACCCAATCCAGTACCTAGTCATGGGTGGGGATGCATAAGGAAACTATACCAGGATAAATCCCTTGGAAGATTCCCTGCTCAAACTTCCTTGATTGGAAGTAGCCATCCTTGATCATGGAAAGAGAATAGCATGTAAGGTTTTTGAAACTCTCTTTATACTCAGAAACCATCATCCCTCCCTACTAAAATTCCAAAATATCCTAGATCTAAGCTGAACCTAAGAAAGAGGGGTAGTACTCCTCACAAAAAAGATGTTGTATGTTATCCCACGAGAGTGGAGACTCATCATGAATCTTTGTAACCAGGCTCCACAAACATCCAGAAACTCCATGGAAAAGGTTGGATACCAAGTACACTGCCTGATTTATCAGGGTCCAAAAAATCCTGAAGATGCAGACCACTGACTCTAGCCAATCCTTTGCTTCCAGAGGATTTTTCTCATCACGGAACCTTAGTGGTCTCTGGCATTGAAACTCATGGAGTGCACCAAGCCTAAGCACATCCTCAGCTTACTCTGCTGGTATGATCTGTTTCACAATAGGTGGAGGTGATGTTACCTTCCCACCTAGAGTAAGGGGACCACATGATGGACCTTGAATATAGGTCTCATCACTCATAGGTTTGTCGTCACAAATCGAATCTGGTATCCTGGATGATTGTCATCGTAGAGCCATCCTGAAATTTATCAATGAGTAGTATGATCAGATGAGTATATATATATATTGAAAATGTTGAGGATCTTAATCAATATGGAAAGTCAAATAATCAATCCTATATGATTTATGTACCATTAATCCATGCAAAAAATGTCTCGACATGCCGAGTTGACAAGCGTGTAGTTAAGTTCTTAGTGAATGGAAACATCAGCTTCTTGTACCATCACTAGACTCCCTAGGCTGGGAGTCATACTTGAGACACTTCAACACTATTTACCTAAACCCAACTGATCCTATTTAAGGGAATATATCTAAACAATTTCCTAAGGAATGAACTTTCTATGATACCAATCTTTCATGACCTGGCCCATGTCGGTGCTTTAGCTGCAACTACCCCAAGCCCGCCTCCATAGGCCTAGGGGTGGTGAAAAGAACTAAAGGAACAACTAAACTTAGAGAGGCCTTTTCCTAAGTACCTATACTCACATACACAAAAAACTCAAAGAAAAAGTGTAGAGATAAATAGGAAATGATGTAACACTACTATAAAATAAACTAGGCATGCATGAATCTATGGATAGTACAAAAGTATAGTAGTGTTAAATGAAAGTAAAGGGGAAAAAGAGTAAACATATGAGAGAGCCCAGATCCTGTATCCTAATCTATGATCACTATACATAGTCCAAGCACCTGGTATCCCTAAGATCCTCTGAATTCATGGTTTATCTGTCCTTTTTCTGCAAAATACATTAAATTTGTGGGAAAAACCCATGCGGGAGTGAGTATATACATACCTAGTAGAACACCCTGAAAGGGATGCAGGGTGATCAGTAAGAGATACAACTGAATATAGAAGTAGTAGAAAGAACAAGGTATAATGAAAGAGTACAACTCAACCTAGCAAGAGAGTTAAAGTAAGCTCCTCCAATCACAAGGAGCTAAACATGGTGAGTATATGAACTTCCCATCGAGACTTCACCACCTATAGAAAGAGAGTAGACTCATCCAACCATGAGAATCTAGACATAAAAAGCACATGTCATACCCCACACATCTTTACCTCTCATAGGAGAAGAGTATCCAAATCCAAAGTGTGAATCTATAAGAAATAATATATATATATATATATATTCTCAATCAAATAATACCAAATGAGAGAGTAATGGGATCTCCATCTCATAGCTCAACCCTAGAAGAAGAGTTTCCAATATTTCCGAAAGAATCCCATAAATGATGCCAAGAATCTCATGTGTCTACCCCAAACATACAAGTATAAGGGACTCAAACACCACACCTTGATACTATCTGCTTTGGGAGACACTGACTCACCCGCACAATTTTAGGGCATGTCATAAGAACACATCTCAGTGGGGAAATCATCCCTCTTTCTTGTGAGTCCAAATCCACATCAAACCACGTCTCATCTCTATGATGTATAGTTGAGGGGACACAAATTCTAGGTAAAGATCCCATTCCCTGGTATGATAGGAGGGTCCTACTCTAATGGTCACTGAGGAACTCCACTGCCTAGTCCTACTAGGGGGTACCACTTAGAAAGTTCATCGGGGAACACCACTTCCTAGTCCTACTGGAGGGTAAGTCTAGTAAGGTTGTCGGGGAACTCTACTAATAAAACCTTCTAGAGGGAAAGCCCAGAATTTTGAGGAACTCCACTTCCCAACCCCTATTAGAGGGTAACTCAGAAATATCATTAGGGAACGCCACTACCTATCCCTACTGGAGGGAAAGTTATGAAATATCTAGTGTTTTTGTATGATCACTGATGTCATCGAGTGTCACCTCGGTGTGTCATGATCAGAACATCTCAGATCATATATCATAATCCAAAATAGAGGTCACCGTCATATTATACATAGAAAAACACTTGAGATAGGCTATTCACTTTCCTCAATTGAACACTTGGGGAAAAATTCACATTTCACCACATCGTGCTCGAATGGCATCTCATGGGTCCAATCCACAAATCCAAATTAAATACCTAATATTATTATTGAAACTTCCGCCAAAATTTCAGGGTAATAGTTTCATAGATTATAGTTCATTCCAACACCATATGAGGGAGATATGTCAGATACAATATTTCATAATAACAATAATGTTATTATTATTGGGTGTTTCATTTACCCGAGGCATGAATCTAAAAACAATATCCAACATTTGTCTTAAAATGACCGTCTTAATTCTAGGATTACATTTTCATTGATGGTTCATCAAATTGATGCCTTATTTAAAAGATATAATTTATATAATATTATTTAACTAAGATTTATATCTCATATCTTGTATCTTATATCTTATATCTCATATCTCAAATATTATATCTTATATCTTATATCTCATATCTTGTATCTTGTATCTTATATCTCATATATTGGATCTTATATCTTATATCTTGTATCTTGTATCTTATATATCATATGTCATATCTCATATCACAAACAAATAGATCAAGAATCCATGTACCGCAATGATTTCAGATCTATGCTTCGCTCGCCAAATCGTTGTCGCATCATCGATACACCATGAATCCAGGGGCCCGATCAAGCTCAGTGCCACCCAGCAATGTCAATTTGAGACTATAGGGATCCAATTGTTGAAGAAAAAAAATAATTGATGCATAAAATCACTATAAACCAAAGTTTTAAACATCACCAGTCAAGTGTTCTTGGTCGGAGATCAAGAATGAGGCACTAGGGTTAGAACATTGAATAAACAATTTAAAATCCATTACTTGGGCTCACGCAAAGTCCATAACAAGATAAAAATTGAATAAGGAATAATGATATACTAAATATTTTAATCCAAAGGCATAGAAACTCAAAAATACGAGTCCTGCCTCTATTTTGGATCGATCGTTAGTGAATAACGCACCCACACAACGATTGGAAGAAGCTGATGCATTCGTTGTGCCTTGATCCAATCTGATGTGACATTCTATCATAATTCATCTTGATTCACTAGAGAGAGGAGGGAGGATCTCTCATTGGAAGATTCAAGAAATTTTAAGGCCAAACCTAGAAATTTTACTTCAACATTATACTTATAGACATCATTTTAGGTCAAATGAATTTAGTTAATTAATTTATTCAATTAAATGAATCCACTTAAGGCACCGCCAATGAGCGAGGGCTCTGAACATACCACAATGACTCATTTTATGTTTCTACTAGGGAAAAAACTACATTCTAGACCCAACCATTATCTTATATTTCTAATTTGATAAATTTTTTAGAGTTACCCCATTTTATTTAACTAAATGCATGTGCGTAGTATAAAATATATTTAATATTTTTATAAAATTAATTCTAGGAATATCGAACCTTGGAATCGCACGTTGTCTCGGATCATAGCTCTATAAATATATATATATATATATATATATATATTTAAAATTCTTATAAGGAAAAAATTGGTTCTTTACAAATTCCATTGGTATAGGTTCAAAAAATCAAAATGCCTACACCAACAGTTTGGAAAACTGTTGGTATATGTATTCAGATTTTTAACGAATTATTTTATCAAATAAAATTGAATACATCAAAAATTAATTTAATTTTAAATATACATACACATATTTATCATATTAAGTTCCCAAGAAACATTTTAGCTTAGTGGTTAGGCCGTTGAAATATAAATTGAGGTGTGGGGATCAAAACTAGTCAAGGGATTTTTTTGAATTACCTATACCAATGGTTTTCAAAACCATTGGTATTGGTATTTCATATTACCTATACCAATAGTTTGGAAAGCATTGGTGTATACCACTTATACAAATAGTTTCCCAAAACCATTTTTATAGGTCTATACCAATGACAGACAAGCCAATTACCACCCAAACTGTTGATATAGGCTATACCAATGGTTTTGGGGCCTATACCAATGGTTACAAACAATTGGTATAGGATTTTTTCCAATAATGTTATGCTAAATAAATTCTTAGGGTATCCCCATATCATTGAGTGTATATAGATCTCAAGACATCCTAGTAAAGCAATCATACTATGCTACACCTAGAATTTTTCATAAAAAGTGGTTCTAGTGCGAAATAATTTATAACTCTTCATACTCTGGGTACCAATATACTATAATTTTAATATTTAAATTGTTATTCACACCTCATAAATGATATAATAAATATTTCAAATGATTTTGAATAGTTTTTAGAAACCAAAACATAAGTCGAACCCCCCATGTTTTCTAATACACTACTTTCCAATAGATAAAGAAGGAAGAATGAGAAAAACAATAGGTGGTATGCCAATTGTTCTATTTTGATACATCACACATGTTACTATTGGAATTAAGAGAATATAAATACTAGTAAGTGGTGTGCACTCATTTAATATGAAAAAACTCATATTTTTGAACATTGTAACTCAATAATCTTAAACCACCTAAGGAATAATATTCCTAAAGAATACTCCAAAAAGTGCCAAAACCCTCATTCTAGTTAAAATAAAGAAATTTGTGTCACTTAAATGAAAACATGTTAGATTACATTCTTTATCATTTACCGGACACAAGGAAATATATGGAATTCCACCATGAAATTCCTTATAAGTTAAATAAAATCTCTTGAACTTCTATAATAATTAATTCTTGTATCATATTCATAATTTTTAATCTAACCATTAAAAATAACTCTTATATTGAAAATAATAAAAAAAGTACCAAGAAAATGGATGAACATTTAATAACATATTAAAATCAACCATAACATAATTTGTGTTCAACCTTATTATTCATATTTTCATATTATTATCTTTTAACTATTTACTACAAAGAGTAAAATCATGATTTAATCACGAAGGTGAAAAATTAATGGTTCGAAACCATCTACCACAACTTAATGGATCATCATTATTATATTGTCTTAGTATCCAGATAATAAAAATATCAAGATTCACCAATTTGAGAAAAGTAGAGAATATTTGAGTTATGAAGATAGTGGGTAGCCAACACCCCTATTTTTATTTTACTAGTTTACCAATATATTAAATACCACATGTAATCAACCAATATATGAAATCATAACTTTCTTCTATAATAACAAAATGAATGGAACAACGGAACACATTTATCATATTCATGACATTTGCCCATGGAATTTTCTTCCTATATTCCTTTAATATCATCATCATCTATGCCAAAAAAGTTAATAATAATAAGAATAATTTATAAATAATAATTAAGTTAATTATATAAAATAATTTTTATCTTTTATGAATTTATATATATATATTTATTATGAAGACAAAATAATTCATACCAATACTTTACATCATAATAATTTACTATACTTATAAAACCTTTACATTAAAAATACTCCTTATATTTAAACTTAACTCATCATAGATTGAAAAAGAAACAAACACGCAAACACCCTAATATATTATAATATAAATTCATGTTATCACTTATTTTAAATTTTATCAAAATAAATTTTATTAAATACTTCATGATTAAAAAATTAAATTATTTTATCAATTTTATTCAAGGTAAAATTTTACATCACTAAATATATTTATTCCATCATTTCCTCATAAAAATCTACTAAATACAAAATAATTTTTTAATACTCTTATAAAATTGTATTTTTTATAAAATAATTCTTGTAAAATAATATTTAAATAAATAAATTCTACTAATAAAATATTAAATAATAATTAGTTTATCCAATGTGCATGTGTGTATAATATTTTACTAATTTAAACATACATAATATAATATTCCATGCATATCTTTTTAAATCACATCATATCCCTTTAACAATTTCTTTCAAAGTATGAAGTGGTTATTTATTCATTCACATAAATATTTATTCATAATTAATAAATAACATTTACAAAACCTTCATGCAATAGAATATCAATCACTCTTAAATTTTTTTATTAAAATTAAGTACATATTTTTAATATCAAAATTGTACCATTTATATAATAATTTAATTATAATTTTATATTCATTTGTAAAAAAATAATCATTAACTCTTAAAATCATAATGATAAATCATTAAAATGATATTAATGACCAAATTAAAACTGGATAATAATCCCATAATACAATGGAACTATAAATGTTAATTTAAAATTGGCATAACTTCCCATGGAATATTAGACTATTTTTTCTTCGATTTTTTCATAAAAATCCAAAAAAATTAATTAAACATTTTTTTACCACCAAATATATTTTATGACAATATAATATTAAAAAATATAATTTAATAAATAATATTATCAATATATTTTAATATTATTATAAAAATTACCCATAATATTAACATTATAATATAATTTTCATCCCTTTAAATCATAAAAAATATCAATCATTCTAAATTATATATTTAAAATAAAATTTATAGAAATTAAAAGACATAAAATATTATTATTTAAATAATTATCATACTATCATAACTAAATTATTTTCAGAATATTTCAGATAGAATAATTTTTATTAATTAAATTAAAATCACTATTTTCTTAAATTTGAAAAATTATGAAAATTCCTGTACAAATTTTCAAAAAAATAAACATGATTTTATAAAAAAATCATAAATTTCAAGAAAGGATTTTTTCTCTATAATACAAACCCCTTAAAAAATTATTCCTCAAAAATCTGAAACCACAACCCTACAATCTTAAACCAATAAAATCTCTACAATATTCACCCCATGAAAACATTTTCCCAAGAAAAAACATTTCTTTCCCTTGATAAGAATATTCAAGTGGTGGGTGAATTGAAATGCTAAATTAAAAACCTATTTTATATCCTTTATACTTAAATTAAGAAAATAAAGTAAAATAATAAATTATGCTATGTAAATAGAAAATCTTAAAAACTTAAATGGATAATTGAAAGTAATCTCAATAATTTCTAGAATAATGAGTCTAGAAAAGACTTTAAATATATATTATTATACACTTTTTATTTTATAAGATCTATTCAAGAAGAAAATTTAAAATATGATACAGAAATAAATTAAGTGAATGTTAAAGGAAAATTTGGAGGTTAGTGAGTGAAAAATTTATAACCCCTCTCTAAGACTTCTAATACTCTATAAAAGATAAACTTTAAAGTAAATATAGATACATTCCAAATTAAAAATATATATATAAATTAAATACAAATTTATGGTGAATAAGACATGAAGAATGCTATATAGGTTCAAGTTAAGAAAAGACCTATGGATCATATTTATATTAAAGTACATTACTATCCCTAAAAATTTATTTAATTTTAACCCAAATTGGAAATAAGATCTTATACCAAGATTTAAACAACACTGATAACATGAAGTGCCTACTTTCCATCACACAGAAAAGTACTTATCCCTGGGATTTCATTGATTAATGATCAATTTATGAAAATTTCTTATCGATGGAACTTATTTAATTTGATATCAATAGAAGGAAAGTACATGTCCCCAAGACTTATTTATTCTCTAGGATCAGAAGAAAAAATTGTGGAGTGAATACAATTCATGGGGTACTTGTGTCATTTTGAAATATATAAAAAACAATGAGAAGGTAAAGATTGAAGGAAAAAAGAGTAAGACAAGAAATCCCATAGGAAGAGGTTTTCTCTCTTGAAGGAACTAAGAAGATGAAGAACAAGTGGTTTTATGATGAATGGTCTTTCCCTTACTTCAATATACTCTCTTTAATCTCAATTTGATCTCTCTTTTATTATCATGCACTGATATATCAAATTATCTCTCTTTAGGTCTTTATATAGAGCTAGAATTTGATTGTTAAAAAATATATTTGTTGCAGTTTAGCTTAGATTATCATATAACCATCACTTATTTGACCTCTATGGTCAATGTATCTTTTTATATGGCAATTCATATTTTATTATGGTTTTAGTTAGCATGGTTTTATCTTTATGACCATTTCTCTTTCATTTATTTATGTTTTACATGTAGATTCTTTTATTGACTCTTATCATGTAGAATATAACTATTTGAATGTGATGACAAGTTGGACCAAAATAAAGTCATTTTACTTCCTTTTCCAATCATTAAAGTCTTTAATTAATCTTTAAATCATTAAAATATGATATGTTTGGTATACTAAATAGAGGTATTAGACATTCTTCATGATTTTCATAGGTGTTACAAGATTCTTTCATTTAGCTTTATCCTTTATCTTTTGTTTTGATAAATGATGTCTGGATAATAAATTTGATTCCATAGAGTTATTCACCTAAATCTAATTAATTTTATAAATATTTCATATTCTTGTATGATATTCTACTAGTAAATTTAGTATAGATTATTAGGTTAATTCTGAAGAATTATTTTATTTTACTTTATCCATTATGGGTGTCATTTATCTGTCTTGTTATGCCAACATTAAATAATGTTTGGATATTGAATATGATTTCACTAGATTCATCACTTGACTTCTAATTTATCTATTTATTATGAAATTTTTCATTTAAGTTCCATTGGTACATGAAATATGTATTGTGAAATTGATTCATAAAAAGTCTTCACTCATCTTTTATTTAATTCATTTAGCACATCATTTGTTCACTTTGATATTATACAATAAGTTAACTAGTTCTGGTATATGGTTAACTTTTACCTTTTTTCCTTTGATGTCCAATCATGATTTAGTGAAATTTTTCCTTTATTTGTTTTTGATTATCAACTAGTTTACTATTATTATTTTTCCATGCATCATCCATTCATTATTATTTTCACTAAAAAAACTTGGTCAAAATATTTAGATAAAAATTTTATTGCTTTATGATCATTAAAAAAATTATTATAGAGGATGATAATTGTGGTATCTAGAGTATATCCCAATAACCTCCACTATTTTCATGATCATAAGTCATGATATATTAAATTATAAAAATTATTTCTTGTGATAAAATTATGTGTATTGTGAAAATTAAAGCCTATCAATCTAAAGGATGATAATTTTGGTATCCATACGATGCCTAAAATTATATCCCCCTTTTATGATCACAAGATAAAAAAAATTAAAACATAAAAAAAAAATAAAAAATGGGTTTATTGAGTTTTATTGAAGAATTTATATTCCATTTGAAACCAAGGAGATAAAAAATGAATCTTTGATTATATCATGAGTTTGGTTCCCCCTTTATGATAGGTTTTAAATACTCTTTCCCTTTAGTTTGTTTCAATTAAACTCTCCCTATTTATGATTATCAAAGATACAAGAGAAATATTTACACTATCCATTTATGAACACACATTCCGTTTATAATGTATGGTGGTTCCATGATTTACTCTCACTCAATAGAAAAGAATTAATAATTCCTACCACTTTGAGAAATAGATAGTGTATTAAGGTTAGTAAGACTTAAAAATTACCCCTTTGGAAAAAATTACAGTGAAAAAGAAAAAAAAGTAATAATTTATCTATATTCAGATACACATACATTAAAATAAAGTAAAAAAAGAAAATAAAATTTTGATATATAAATATTCATATATTTAAATTTAAAATAATATGAAAATATATACAAGGAAATAAAAATTTATTCTTCAGTAAGTATAATATTGAAAACAGATTACCATCTTTTGTAGTGTCAAGACTTAATAATGCTTGAAAAAAATGGCCTCATTTGATTTTTTAATAAATTATACCCATTTAATATTTTAAGACATTTAACTTCAAAAAATATTGAGTTATATTTTGAATAGATTTTCCAAATTATTCTTGATTCAACAATAGTTTTTTGTGCTCAAAATTTTGGAATAAGGAATGTATTTTTTTCATTTGATTTATGTTATGTCTTGAATTTTTAATGATTCCTTTAAGATTTAAAATTGTATTCAATCCCAAACTCATGGATCCATTAAAATAAGTGCATGATATATAAAACTTTTAAATAAAAGATTTTTAGATAAACAAATTTCTATTAAATCATAAAATTGGATGATAATAATGATATAATTTTATACATGAAAATATAAGATTGATATAAAAGGATTCGTATTTCATTATTCTCATTTTTTCACCTATATCTTTATTTGCTTATCATTTCATCTGTGTGTATTCTCTTCAGCCTATCATCTTGGTTTTATCATTTAATATTTGAGAGACTTTAGAATCATCAAGGAGAAGACTAGAAAAGAATAAAGGAGAAGAAATATTTTTCTTACTACTTATAAAACTATCCTCTCTACATTTCTCATTGAGAAGAATATCCAAATTAGGACAATACAGTTAAAAATTTCACTCATTCCATAAGAATTTCAAAGAATACTTATGAGAGTTGATAAAAGGGTAAAAACACTAATATAAAAGGAACAATCATAAATCTCAATTTTTAAAGGAAATAACCAATTAAAATAGGATATTTTCTTGAATAATAATGAGAGATTTATAAAAAATGATTCTAAATAGAAAATAATTTAGAAGATCTCAAGGAATGCGTTTTAATGAAGGGTAAAATTCTCTATTTATAGACTCTAAATAAAATATTGAAAATATTAACATAATAAATAAAATCATGGGAAAGTGAAACACTATATAAGATCTATCCATATAATTCAATAATTAAAGATCTAATAAGAAATAAAAATATTCACATCGAGATGATATTTTTCAAAAAAAACAAATATACTCTTGAACCATAAAAATTACTAGTATAAGTGGTTTAATTATACTTCATTAATTTTGATTTCCAAGAAAATTAAATAGAAATTACTTGGTGTGATTTTTTGATATTGATGATGTGTTTAGAAAGCGATATTATCTATATCCAAGGAGTATTTATATGGATTACTAGATATAATGAATTTTGGAATCCATAACTTCTTTAGTCAAGAATTTGTGGTGCATATTACCTTCAAAATATAGATTTTATTTGATTATTTCAGTTTAGAGTTCTTTTTTTGTTTCAATGATTAGGACAAGGTAACTCTAATAAAGGTTTATTCTAATATCCATGGAATATATGATCCCATATTGATACTTATAAGGATTTTCCAAGTTTTTTATTCCTTTTGTAAATATATCCAGATACTCTGTTAATTTTTTAATTTATAACTTTAGGTTGTTTGTATTATATATATATTTAAAGAATGACTTTTTGGGGATATTTCTCTTATAAATTTTGATTGTCTATAAATAGAGACTTGATCAGTATAATTTTTAATGAATTGAGAAGATAGTACATTGATTTTATCATGTTTCTATTCCAATTCCTTTAATAAAATTATATTCCATTCATTTAACATCTTAATATTTTATTCAAAATTGTGTGAATTTATTAAGTATAAATATATTGGAGGAATATTGATCATCTGTTTCTTTGAAGGATGGGTATTTTTTATATGATGTTGATATTCAACTATCTTTTTTACTAATAAAATCATTGTAATATATATATATATATGTTATATAAGTTTCAATATTCTTTTTTAAATTATCAACTTTAAAATTAAAAAAAATTAGAATGATATTCACCTAAATATACAAAATATATAATTTCCACTAAGCATAATGGATCAATTCATAGATCACATCCTTTGATTAATTAAAAGGATTCATTGATGAAAAATTTTAAAGTTAAAAATTTCAACTCATATCATCTTTTAATGAAATATAATTATAATTTACTTATATTTCATATATTTTTCATCATCTTCTATTTTTTGGGTATTCTAATATAGCATCATCACTAGATAATGTTTAATAATCTAATTATTTAGTGAGATTTTTCAGAGAATGTTCAGTATTAAAAATAGTATTGGTCGCTAGTAGATACCTATTAAAAGTAAGATGAAAAAATATATATATATCTAGATAATATAATAATATTTTATGCATCAACATATATACCAATGATTAGAATATCATGTAAAAAATAATTTAAAAAAATAAATTTTCTTCAGAGTAAAAAAATTTATCTTCTTCAGAGGAATATAAAATGGTCTCAGAATGTTTAGACAACTCAATAGAATTAGAGATATAAAAAATGATTAACTCATTTAATTATATAAATTTAATATAGTTTTATTAAAAATAGGATGAAAACTAAAATAAGGATCCATTTTAAATGGATTTTGAAAAAAAGCGCAAGAAAAAAATATTATAGAAAGATCCAAATAGATAAAAATTAATGGTAGTCCCTTGATACCATATGTTACTATCAAATTTTTTATATTTTACCATATTCAAAAATTCAACGAGAGTTCAATTAAATATTTTTAAAATATTATAAATAAATCCCCTCTAAAAATAGAATAGTTCATATGAAATAGTAAACTGTTAATATAAACTATAAACAATACAAAATTAATGTTTTATCGTAGAATATAACAAAAAAATTTGTAAGAAAATGATACTTTGAATTAAAACTAAACAAGTTAAACTATGAAGTTGTATCATAGTTAAAAATATAGAAATTAAAAAAATATTTTGGGTATTTTAGATGAATAGTCTAGAAGAACCATAGAAATTTATTAATGAAGAATATATAAATTCATATCCCTAGAGTATCTTCAATTTTAACTAAAAATAGTCAGAGGATCAAAACACCTCATTCAGATACAATAGGTTCTAAGTAAGAATCTATATGACAAAAATATCATAAGAACAATATATTTTTCTAATATTATCTTTGATAAAATATCAGAAACACCAATTCTTTACCTTAAGACTTATTTAATCAACTGATATTGGAAGAAAAAATAATTACAACTGAAGTTGTCTTGTGTCCTTATAATGAAAACTCACAAACAAAGACACAATGATATACAACTAAAATAATAAAAATAGAAGCATAATATCTCACACATAATCATAAAAATCATGATTTTTTTAATTTTATTTGTATCATCTATGTTTTTGGTTTGAGTTTCGGTGTCTATTTTTAGACATCAACAACATCAAATTTTCCAAGATTCCCAGTTGTGATGTCTATCTTTTAATAAATTTGGATACACTTCAGAATAATTTTCTATATGTTTTTACATAGTTTATACCTTAATATATTTTGGTATTAAGATGGTTTAGAGGATAAAATAATCAGAATAATGAATGTATGGATGGTATTTTTTTATGAAATAGAACTAAAAACATTATTCAAATAAATCTTATCAGAATAGAAAGTGTATTATGATTTATCAAAAATATATATGGAGTATGGAATTTATAAAATAACCCAATAATATTCCCCTTTTTATAATAATAAAACACATTATGAAAAAAATCTTAAATAAGTAAAATAATGATAAAGTAAAGTGATGTCTCAGATCTTACTAAACTTTTAAAAGCACTCCTAAAAACATTTATCCCCATTTATAAAGAAAGAAACTTTCCATGATACTATTTGTGATTCTAAAAATGAAAAAATAGGTTATGAGAGAGAGAAAATAGGAAAAATAAAATATAAATTTTTAATAATTTTTTTATAAAATATTCAAATGTGTATAATTATATAAAGAAATTAAGGAATTCGGTTTGGGGATAATTTTTAATCTGCTTACATAGCTCCACATTCCTCTATTTGTGATATTCACACCTATATTTAAGAGAATCAAATATTTATTCCAAATACTATTTCCAATTTTCAAGAATCTTCAATTAGTTTCTCTAGATCTCAAAATACACAACCATCTTATTAATCAAGCGGGTATTCTCATGATCATATTCTTTAAGATTTTAAAAATATTCCTTTGTCTGAATATGATCATTTAATATTTCACTTTATGTTGTATAAGTTTTGGTATATTAGTGTAAGTTAATATGATTTTTAATAATATTAATATAAATTATAATTTTTAGGAAGAATAGATTTGGTTGTGGTTATTTTGTTGATATTATTCATCTAAGTAGGAAAATAATTCTACATCAGTTTCATTTTCTAGAGAATATTGACTCTTATACACTTTCTAAGAGTGGTTATCTAATCATTAGAAATTATTTTCATTCAATCAGTCATTCCTAGTAAATAGAATATTATTATTTATAGAATATATATCTAACTCATTTGGATTTTTCTCTTACTTATTTCCTAAGCATAAATTTCCTACTTTATCTAAATTATCTATCTTCCTATATTTTACTTATTCATATTGTTTTTTTATATATCTAGAACTTATATAGATAAATTCTCATTAAAATATTTCTCTAGAGTCTTTGAATAAATATGATTTATTCTAGACTTGTCTTTATTTTTATAAACTGGTTTTGAATTATATGGTCTTGAGTTTTAAGGAGAATCCTTGGATGATGATGATAATGAGTTTTTAGAGGATTAGGGTGTACCTAATTCCTAGAATTTAACTAGTTAAAATGTCACTTCCAGTTCTTTATTTCCTATTGACAAAGGTGGAGCAGATATAGCGATAGGTTAAGATGATGATTGAACATTAGTCTTCTTGAATTTCTATTTTCCTTTATCAAATGGTGTTAGAGAGAAACACAATATCTTCCCTAAAATTTATTCCTCTTTATTTCATGCTTCCTAAATGGTGATAATTGGTTAAATAAAATTTATTCCATTCAAATTAAAAGAATAATTTTTTCCTTTCACCTTTTGTTTCTATTTCTCATCCTCTTCTTTCTTTTTCTCTGCTTCATTTCTCTCCTTCTCAGCTTCAAATTACTTTTTCTCTTATTCATTATTTCAATTTTACTCCTCTTTATTTTTATTTAATTAATTAATCTTCTTAGTGTACTTATTGATATTATTCTGAGTCTTAACCTTTTTTTATTATTATAAGTATTTAAATTTCTTTTTTATTTGAATTTTTTTAACTTTTACTATCCCCACTATAGGTTCCTCATTTTATTTTCTCTTCTAATAGGATTTTGTCATAACAACACTTTTAAATAGTTGAGTTTGTTTCTATATTTTTTACTTTTCTACTACTTTTTCCTTTAAAAGTTTTCTTCTCAATTCTTCTAAATTCTACTAGTTAATGGATTTACCTCTATTTCCTGATCATTATAAAAAGTATCATCAAACTATTTTTAATATTTAATGAAATCATAGGTAGATTATTCTAAATTGTCACTCTACTAGACTTGTGTTAGAACTTCTTCTTGTGAATATATATACCCTTCATCATTTATATCATATTCAATATCCATATTGGTGATAGTTTATTCATTCATCAGATTTTATTTAAATTTTTAAGGTTTTACAAGATAAATATTTCCAACTTACATTAACATATTTAACAAAACTCTATTCAAAATGAAGCAGTAGGTAAGAATATTTAATTTTAATACTCTAAAATGTATAGCTTCAATGAAATCTCACATAAATTGAACAATATTAATCCTCTACATTCTTAATAATAAGTCAAGTAGATATATATCATGTTCCTTTATAGTATTATATCTCCATTTCTTGGAATAATAAAGTTATAGAGGCACTTAAATACAATAAACTACTCCACTCCTATGTTACCCATCTTATTAAGATTATATTTAGACATAAAATTTTTCAATTATAGGTTACTCTTTTTCAAATGCTCTAGAATTTCTTGTTAGTATGTGAGATACTAACAATGATTATCCAACTAACAGAAGTCCTATGGCTTTTACAAATTTCTCAAGTGTTATAGTGAACTCATGATATTATATTTAAAACTTGGATCTCTTAGCATCTCTTAAATCTTTGTATGGTGAAGTACAATAAAACTAATAAAATCAAGAAGTGTAAAATGGATAGAATTTCTTACATGGTAAATCTATTTATTCCTACTATTGAAACTTTATGATCCTTTTTAGTAGAAATTCATTCTTGATGTACTATTTTTTATTAATCATCCTTCCATAACTCATCTCCCAAGAAGTTATCTTTCTTTTCTCATACATTAATATAATTTGTATTGAGTATAGAATTGGATTATAATTCAAATATAATGTATCTTGATTGATCTTAATGACTTCATATTATGAAAACCTAAAATAAAAAAATATACTTGAGAAAATTCATCAAGTATTCATAAAATTTTCACTGTAGTGCATTGGGGGGGTAAGCTAACCTTTATATAGGAAAACTGGATGAACCTGAGATATTGATCTGAATTCAATAATTTAAATAGATCTCATCATTTTCCATCAGTTGGAATGATTGGATTGTATCAAAAACAAAATTCTTAAATTCCTATATAGTTGTAACCTCAGAAATTGCAGATTCAAAGGAAACAATGAAATGTTAAATCCTTAATGTTACTAATATATAGTTCCTTAATTTTAACTTATGAGAATCGATAAAACTTCTAAAATTTCCCATCATAGGATTATATATACAAATTAAATATTTTTATATTATTTTATTCAAATAATTAATTTAAAAAATTTCACTTGTGATTCCTTATTCTAGATCTAGATTCCTAAAACAACTTGGAAGTTTCTATATAAAAAATGTAATCCCCCATTCTTATAGAGTTTTCCACTATAAGGGGTTTTAATAAGAAAAAAAGAAGACGATTATTTACAATTAATCATTCCCATATTCTATTTTATATATTTAAATCCTTCAAAATGTAAAGCTTTATTGAAAATATCATTAAGATGATTTTAAGTTCCAATACATTTGAGAAAAATATCTATTTTTGTGCATCTTCATGAAGAAATTTGTGTCTTACATCGATGTGTTTAACACCTGAGTGATGTGCCAAATTCTTATATAAATAATTATAAATTTCTTTGTTTCACATTATTGTATCTTGATTGAAATTCACTCTAAAATCAGTGAGTGTGTATTTCATCCACAACAACTTAGAAAAACAACTTCTAGCTACTAGATATTCATCTTTAGTAGCGTAAAGTTCTACCAAATGATGTTTATTACTAAACCATAATACTAAATACTTTCTTAATAAGTGACATGTTCTAGACATACTTTTTTAATCCATTTTAAAACCTATGAAATATATATCTAGGAAACTATTTAGTATAAAATTAGATCTATAAGGATATAAAAGTCCAAGTTCTAAAGTTTCATTAAGATAATGGAAGATCTATTTTACTACTTTTAAATTGGATTTTTTATTAACTTAAAATATTATAAAAAGACTTAAAAAACATAATATTTGGTTGAATAATAGTTAAGAATAATAAACTTTCAATAATTCCTTTATAAATATTTGGATTAACTAGTTTTTTTAAATTCATTAAGATAAAGTTTGAAAGAATTACTAACCAAATCGCTTATGATAATCTCATTTCAAAACCAAATATCTTAAATAAATATATAATGTACTTATATTTAGATAAAATTATTCCTTTTTGTCTTTGAGAAATTTGGAAACCAAGAAAGAATATAAGTTCTCACTTTATACTCATCTCAAATTCACTTTTCATGAGTTTAATAAAATGTACTACAAGTGATTTTTGAGTGGATTCAAAAATGATATCCTCTACATATATGTGTATGAAGAAAATTTTATTAAATAATTTATTGACAAAAATATTTTGTTTTTTTTACTTTGGTAAAGATTTTTTTAAATAAGGAATTTAGTTCATCTATCATACCAGGCTCTCAAATATTGTTTTATTCCATAATGTGCCTTAGTAAGTATAAAAACAAAGTACATAGATTTTGCATTTTAAAACTATGTTATTTTTTAACAAGAACTCCATATTAAACATATCTATTTAGGAAGACACTCTTTGATGGGTTTTTTAAGAACATCGCATGCTCAAAAAACAAAAAAAACCATTAAAATGTTAGATATGTCATTATAAAATCAACATGAAATATAAATATCATAAAATAACCGTGAATAAATCATGTCTAGTGTGATCTATATTGATGGAGTATACATGATAAACATCACTAAGCAATAATAATTAGGATCATTCCAAAAAAGGTGGTACGCCATCCAATAAATTCCATACGAACTATATAATAACACCTTGATATCTAAAAGGTTTGTAAACACCCTATCCTCAAAGATGAATGGATAATTAGAAAGAATATAGTTCCAAATTGACTAAATATTCTACAAAATCCTCAAAAAGAAAGTATTATATCATTTATATAGTATCACCTCAAATAATTAATTAGTTTGAACATCGCTGCCAATGTTTGGAAGCCACCATAAGTTGCTCATAACATATACAAATTTGATGTTTTATGGTTATTTAATGTTTCAATATTCATAATATATTATATCGATCCATAAATAAATCATCTTGATGATTTTTAATCATTGAAAAACCATTCATAAGACATGTAAACCCACCATACAACTTGGTATCATATGTCATAAACCATAGATATATCATATGTTGTGATATATAAATCTCATGCATATCACAACATATAACCCAATACCTAATCACAATCTATGGAATGTATAACATGCATGTCATAAGATATGACATGAATGAATCATATAATATTATTCAACACATTTTAGTTCCTATCTATCAATCTCACACTTTCACTAAAATCTAATAAGGACTTTACAAAAAACTTCCCAACCCTTTATAAATCTATCCAAACTCTTTTTATAGGGTTTATAAAAATCTTATTTTCGAACAAACACTTTGTTCATAATTTAATCTTATTTTTTAGGCCTAATTGTGTGACACTATATGTATTTATATCATAGAAAACAAGCATGAATTATCTAATTTATAGATGTAAGAAAAGAGTGACCTCTAGAAAAATTTCATTACTACTCAAGATACAAATGGTTTTGGTACGATCTTGATTAAACATACCCACTCAAGATACAAATGGTTTTGGTACGATCTTTATTAAACATACCCATATCTCTATATGACCATATCCACCATAATATTTATCTAATATATCATATGTATACTTATGTAATTCCATTTTCCATGACATAGAGAGGCCAATACATATAAAACATTCCAATCTAGTATACCTCAACTCATACATTTTATATTGTTTGAGTCTATTGATCATACATATTTATTACATCACATGTAAATCATTCTAAGAGATGATAATATCACATTTCACTCATATAATCATGTCCATACATTTAATAAATCACTCAATTGAAGTTTAAGATTTCTTTTCTTTTCATAAAAGTAGAAAAATACCATCTTGGTTAAACTCAACTGATGACATGATCAATAAAATACTCAACCAACCCCTGATTAGCTTAGTAAAAAGGATATAATAAGAAAGTTACCAAAGTATAAAGGTTTATATACTAGATATCTTTTCAACCCCATGTATTGGGGACTTATATGCATATAAAACCATAAGTATACCAATAACCACATGAAATTCCATGTGATATACTCTAATGTATCAATCCATATAATAAGTCTCTACTTATTATATCATGAGTCTAATTTGTATCATACATGAGACTTCTAGTCATTCCAATCTTAACATATAATCATAACCTGTAATAATTCATGATGATCTTCAATTAGGTAGATATCAAAGTTGTACTTTTAGGGTTTATTATTATTCAACTATTCGTGTTTAATATATACCACACACATGAATAAATAGTAAAGGGATATTTAATTTATTATAAATCCATGATATATTTTACAACCATTGAAACTAATTTCTCCAGTATTAAATACCTATAAATTCATCATAACCCTTATAATTTTATTATAGTAATGGTTTCATCAATGGATCTACTACATTTTCACATGTAGCTACACAATATATCTTTACATCTCCCCTCTTAATAATTTCTAGAATGAGATAATATTTTTGAAGGATATTTTTTCCATTAGAAAGACTAGGGTTCCTTGACATATGTAATAGCTCTATTGTTTTCATAGTAAAGTAAAATTTCTATCATAGTTCTAGGAACTTCCCTAACTTAAAAAATGAACTTCTTGTCCCAAATATATTATTTAATAGCATCTAATGTTGTGATGTACTTTACCTTATTTTCTAGTCTACCAAGGTGTCTTTATTGGATCTGTTTTAATTAATAGCTCCACCATTTAAGAAAAAATAAAATCATTTTGAGATATTGTATCATCTTTTTAAGTTTTGAAACTGGAATTAGTATAACCCTTTACATTGATCTCCTTATCACCTCTAAATAATAATAACTTATTCATAATTTTTCTCAAGTACTTAAGGACGTTCTTTATAGAAATTTGGTGACTCACTAAAATTATATTGTTATCTACTTTTTATGATTTGAGAATAAGTGATATCAGAACGAGTACATAACATGGAATACATGATAGACCCAATGGTATAAATATAAGGAATTATATTAGTCATTTATAACTTTTTAGAGTGATCCTGAATCTTTTTAAGATCCATTCCATGAAACAAAGGTAAAGACCCCCCCCCCCTCTTGGAGTTTTCTATCTTAAACTTAACTAACACTTTACCAATATATGTGTTTTAACTTAACATAAGAAACCACTTTGATTTATCTATATTGATCTTTATACCCATTATATAGGCTAATTGACCCATGTATTTAATTTAGAGGTAATTTTCTAATCATATATTTAAATAATGTAAATTTAGGACATCATTTCCGATAAAGAGTACTTCATCCACATATAATACAAGAAATATAAAAAAACACTAACCCAATTATATACATAAGAATATTACATATTCTTTATGAAACCAAACACTTTATAGAAATATCATAGACAATAAAATAGTGGTTTATACCATGTCATGGTCTATGCTGGGATAGATTATGTCATGGTGAATGTCACCATGTCATAGTGTTATGCATGGTGGTTTTACATGATATATGATATCACATGGATCAACATTCTTATGAAACTATAAGATATCATGTTTGGTTAATTATCATGTGGTGATAATTTTTAAAGAGTTTTAATGATGGAATATTAAATTTTTAAGGAGGTAAACATTTCATTAATCATGGTTATAGGTTACAAATGGTATATAACCTTCACATTTATTGTTAAATGTTTATGAAGAATATAAGGTGTTGAGGAGTCTCTGTGATGCCTATATTATGAGGATAATACCATGAGATGTAATGTGTGATTATTATCATATATTTCTCTTAAAATTAAAATATATCTTACTCTTTCACTCTCTTATCATTTAAACAAGGTTATAACAAACTGTGAGGGAGAGGGAATTCTTCCCAAGCATTGGGAGATTCATCCAACCTATGGATATCCAAGGAGGAAGGAACCTAATGGATACTTCTTAGTGATTATTATCTAGACCATGTGAATATCTTAAATAGATTTATATCATCATATAAATATTACATTTATCTTAATTTATTTTATTTAGAATAAAAATAATGGAAGATCATATGTCTTAAATTGGTTTTGGTTGATATTTTCCACTATATTTGAGTAAGAGTTATACCCTAAAACCCATCAATTGTATTATATCCTATTCCATATCATTTTTATTGAATTATAAAATTAATTAAGAAAATATAAAAATGATAATTTCTAGAACTATGTAATTTCTACTTTAAATAATCCATGATTCATAGATTTTCCCATGACTATGACATTATTTTCATGTAAAATGGGCATATAATAGTTTTAAGAAAAATAGGGTATCTTAAGATAGTGAATCTATGCCATGGTGTATTATTTCATAAGAGTGCCACTATATCACTAAGATAGGGACATGTCATAATCTCTAGAGTGATAATTTTGAATTTTATACCACAAATGGCTTTGATAAAACAAAATAACATCCTAAAATGACCATGATCTTTCTTTTATAATAGGGGTCAACTATGTCATGGGGTACTTGTAAAATGAATGTGGTTTTAGAAAAATGGAATCTTCCGAAAATGGTTTCTTATTTAAAAAAGAATTTTTGGAGAGAGGTTTCACTTAAGGGGAAGGACACACCATAGACTATATCTAAAAGGGATATGGTGTGTAGAATTTCGTAGAAAACTAGTTTTTGTTAAAATTCAAAAAAAATACCCATTTGGGGGGGGGGATTTAAACTTTACCAAAATCCTTATGGTAAATGTGATCTAGGTTTAAATTAGGATTTACTTGGTGAATAATTTATAAAGTGTTTATAAAATATAAAATAAATAAAGTATAAAAGTGTTTATATTAATTTATGAATTTTTCATAAATAAAAAATTTAAAAAAATTTAAATTTAAAATAATTATTTGGAAAAATTATTTAAACCATGCCAAAAATATTTTTGTATGATTTGATCAAAGGTTTAAATGATATAAAATCGATTATATTTTTTAAATGTTTTTGTATTAAATATGAAATTTTTATATAATTATAAAATCTTTCATAAATGTCACGTATTTTGAATATATAGGGAGTTCATTTTAAATTATATGTAAATTAAGAATATTAAAGGGTTTATATTTAAAATAAAAATGAAATGTTCATGATTATTTATTTTATATAATTTTTATAATGCATACATTGTTTATAAAATTTTTAATTTTTTATTTATGGAATGTTCAAAAATATTTATCTCATGTTTAAATTTAAAATTATTCATTTTATTCCTTTATTTATTTATAGATATAATTTTATTACATTATGAATTAATGTATAATTTAGCTTAAAAATGTCTAAACTACTTCTGTAAAGTATTATACATGTATTCAATCAGTAACATGCTTGTAATGATAATTGATTTACTTTTATTCTACCTTGAATTTGTCTTATATTAATTTATAAGTTTGAATTAATAAGTTAATTATACTTTATATGTACTAGGTGTTAGAATTGTAATGGAATTGAATCACTTGAGTAAAGAACCATTAGTAGAGGAAATTTGGGTTGGACTGATCACTTGTCTGGGAGCTTAGGCTCTATCTAGAAAACTAGGTTGGCTACCTATTACTCCATGATTGATCTTACGGGGATTTTTTATTTCATATGATTTGAAACCATTATATAAAATGGTTTCATATAACTTATACAAGTAATGCATTTGGATATGTATAAATATAACTGGGTTTTAATTAGGGTTAGTAACATAATCCATGAGTTGTATAACTAGTTGCACATCAATATAGTTTGAACATATTAGTTTGGTGAAAGGAATTGGGATTCCAGACTAAATAATTAGAATCTTGCATACATGTAAATGGAATACATGAGATAAGAGAGTGAGAAAATAAAACCTAATAAAAATAATGAGTGTTATATTCTTTTAAAAAAGACAAATTTCAAGACCTTAATCATCCTACCGAGTGGGTTCTTCTAAATCAGGGTGCTCGTGGATTATCTTGTGTAAGGAAATAAAGTTATGGGTTACATTAAGAGTTAGGTTTTTGTATTTATCACATTATTTGGGTTACACTTAGCTAGGAAACCCTAACAGTTAGGATACCAGATCAATATAGTTTATTTTATCAGTATATTGTATTGAATAAGGAGTTATATTCTCAATTATCCAAGAGTTATATATGATATGATTGGAATTTATTATTACTTAAATAAATAATTGATTAGTGAAATGCTTAATAAGACTCAATACTTAGTGAAATTTGGATCTTGTATCACTAATGGATATAATGTAATTTAAAAGGGGTCATTATTTTAGTGGAAGATGATTTAATAGAATTATTTATTAAATAAATGTAGATCATAATACTCATCAAATAAAATCTTTTGTCATAGATAAAATGGAATCAACATCAACAAACATGACTTTGAGATCCATATTAAAAAAGGTGAAGCTTAAGAGAAGAAAATTCTTAAATTGGTACTATTAAACCCAAATTCTTAATATACACTCGAAGAGGGGGTGTAAATTGGGATGTTTTATAATTTATTATTTAAAATTTTATTATAACATGTATCTTAGATCTTATCACAGTAATTGCACAATCAGAAAACCAAAAATAGAAATGAAATGATAATGGACACTGAGGTTTAACTTGGTTCACCTGTATTAGGCTATATCTAAGGAGAAAATATCAACAATGTGTTTATAGGTCTAATAATAACCACTTCACTAGTATATTATTACAATATTTATGATGAATAATCCCATTTATTTTTGTATTTGTTTGAGGATGGTTGAAATACCATAGTTGTTGGTGATTTTTGGTTGTTGTGGTTGTTGACAACCATATTTTGAGGTTCTCACAAAATGTGATAGTGATTGATCTATTTTGTATGGATATACATCATGGGGGAGAGTTTTATAATTCTAATAAGTTTTTTTGAGGTTGGTTGGATGTTGATTTAATATGTTCATAGTAAGTTTGAGTGAAATCTAGAATTTTACAAATTCACATAAGTGTTTTCAGTATGTAGGTGATCCACCTGGAAGAATCCATCAAATAGATGGATCAAGTATCCAAAAATGATACTTAGGAATTTTGGATAGCATCACATAGCTATAGGCTCCAGGCATAATAGAAGCATGTGGATTTTTGTACCCAACTTTAATTTTTCTATTAACAATGATCAATCTGAGATCTGTCACAATAATAAAACGTCGGATCTTAGAAATAGAATGAAGAACAAAAGGAAATAGGGATGTCTTGGAACCATCGATAGGATCACCATATGTTGGTTATAATTAATTTAATTAAAAGACAATAATTACCTTGATATAATTCTCTATTCAATTATGTTTATGGTCATGACCTGATGTGATCTGTCATTGCGTCGAAGAAGCTAAGTGTAGGCTTCCTCTAGAGGTGATCCACACATGCTCCACATATCCCTAGACTTTGCCGAAGGTATCTCCAGGTGCTAGTGCAGAAGAGCCTTCAATTACAATGTCCACCTTCAATTGCCTTAAGAGATTCTTCCAAAGTGCTCTTCTTGATCTGGTGGAGAAGGATCTCTCTCGTAACTTGAGAGAATTATTGGAGGAAAATGAATTCTCTCTTTGCTTGAGAGCTTTCTCCAGATCCATTGTGCATAGCCACAAATAATGGGTAGGCTAATGAGAATAATATAATTAGGGTTTTTAATTACTTAGAATAATGAAATGAATTAATTACCCAAAATAATTTATTCATTTTATTTAATTCTTAGTTAGACCTCATGTCTAATAATAACAGTTGACTATTATTATCACTTTACATGCACCCATTGAATTACACCTAATATTATTTAATTAAATAAATAATATTATTCCTCAAAAATCCCTAGAAAAACAACACAGTGTGTATATATTAATATACACAATGTATACTTTTGTTTTTACATTTTCTTTATTTACTCCATCACATTTATTAGACCTTGAATAAGGAATATTTATTTCATAAATAAATATCACTACATTACTCACTAATAAATATATTATTTCACCCACAATATATTCTCTTAAATAACTAGTGTTGAAATAAATGAAATCAGACATCCTTGAATAATTATTAAACCACAATCGGGAATAATATTTATTCAACTTTTAAAATTAATATTTAACTGAGATACTTGGACACACTTAGTGTGTGACTCTCTAGGCATCTTTCTCAGTGGAATAAAGGAGCATACCTAAATTCCAAGGTTAGAGTCTAGAAACATGCCAAGTCACCCAGAGAGAAAGACGATATCGTCGTAATGACATATCACCTCCTACAAACACTTACCGTGTAATGTAATCCCTTTATCTTGATATCTCAAATCAAGTGAGTTGCATGCTAGTGCCATCAACCCATTTTCTCGATTATTCTTTCTTTGACTTCCCGGAATAGAACTCTCCCATTCCTCACCATGGCTATGAATTTATTTAGGCTATATCAATTCCATCAAAGGGCCTGAGATATCAACTTCCATTATAGAAGAGAAGGTACAAATCCTTTCTCACGTTATCTTTTAATGCAGTATTACTCATGACACACCCAACATATCCTACCTCGCTACGAACAATGTTTCGTTACGGTTTTTTTCAATACATCTAAGTGTGCGATTTTTAATACGCATTAATAATAATATTAAATTCTAAGTACCAATACACATGTTTGCAAATAGGAACAACCAATGACACTATGAAATGTGGATTTCTTACTGGCAGGTCTCGTTCTCATAATATCCTATAGGATACTACCAAGGGCGCACACCATGAGAAGGCTCCTCAAAGTTTTATGAGCCCTCACCCCTAATGGCCTGTATTATTTTTGTCCCTAAAATGACATCATCTGGACATAGAAAATATATTCAAGAATAGTGTTATGGCACTTCTAGGTTCTCATCATAGTAGGAATATTCTATGAAACTTTAGTGAAATAGTTATCCTTAGGACATTATCACATGAATTGTCATGCAGAAGAATAATCAAGATGTGATAAGGTATTTGTTAATGAATAAAGTACAAAGTAGTTGGTTATAGGCCACCAACTCCAACAGAATCCCACTGGGACTAGAGCCAACTTCTAACAACCTTTAACCTGCTATCTCTCACATGATATTCATGATTCTACTGAGATAGGCCTTTAGTCATGGGGTCTACCACATTCTCTTACATGGATACTCTACTCACTACAACTTCACCCCTTTGATTGAAATCCCTCAAGAGGTGATACTTACGGAGAATTTTCTTTGTATATTGATGTGACCTTGGTTCTTTTTCAAGATCCACTGCTATAGTATTATCACAATACAATGTCATAGGGTCTCTACTGATAGGCACCACATCAATCTCCTGGACAAAGTTCTGAATCCAGATGGCTTCCTTGGCTGCATCATAAGCTACTATATATTTGAACTTCTTTGTAGAATCAGCGATAACTGGATGCTTTAAACTCTTCCATCTTACAACTTCTCTGTTGATACAGAAAACATATCTATATTGTGACTTTAGATCATTTTGATCTATCTAAAAACCAGCATCAACATACCCTATGATGACAAGCTCCTCGTCTCCTCCATACACTTGGAACATATCTTTAGTTCTTCTCAGATACTTAATGATAGTCTTAACAGTAGTCCAATTTTTTTCTCATAGATCTGCTTGATATCTTCCTACCATGCTCAGTGCATAGGAAATATCAATCCTGGTATAAAACATAGCATACATGATGGATCCTATATCTGAAGCGTATGGGATCTTACTCATACTATCTTTCTCATGTTGTGTCTGAGGACACATTTTCTTAGAAAGATGTAGGCCATGTGACACTAGAACTAATACCCTCTTGGATTGTTCCATACTAAATATCTTTAGTATCTGGTCAATGTATATACCCTAACTTAGTCCAAGAAACATCTTGGATATATCATGAATGATCTTGATCCCTATAATGTAGGCTGCTTCACCTAAGTCCTTCATGGAGAAACACTTGTTCAACTATTCCTTAACTGACTCTAAGACTGGTACATCATTTCCAATAAGTAATATGTTGTTAATATATACTACTAGGATAACAACTGCATTTCCATTAAACTGCTTATAAACACATGGATCACATTCATTATTAATGAAACCAAATTCATTTACGACTTTATAAAATCGAATGTTCCATGACCTGGATGATTTATTTAATCCATAAATAGATTTATCCAACTTGAAAACTCGTTTGGATTCACTTGGTGTCACAAACCCTTCTGGTTGTGTCATATAGACATCTTCGCGAAGGTTCCCATTAAGGAATGTTGTTTTGAAATCAATTTTCCAAATCTTGTAGTCATGGTAATATGTTATGGAAAGTATGATTCTTATGGATTTAAACATGGAAACTGGTGAGAATGTTTCATCATAGTCAATTACTTGACATTTTTTGAATCCTTTATCCACTATCCTTGGTTTATAGGTGTTAACTTGACCTTCCATGTACAGATTTCTCTTGAATACCCATTTACATCCAATAGACTTTACATTAACTGGCTCATTGATTAGAACCTAGACTTGGTTCTGATACATGAAATCCATCTCAGAATTCATAGCTTCTAGCCATATTGTAGATTCTGAGCTCTCTACTACTTCCTTCTAGGATATAGGTTCATCATTGTCCAAAAATATGGATTCACCATCCTTGGTGACTAGGAAACAAAATCACTCTGGTTCCCTTACCTCTCTTGTGCTCCTACGCAGTACTTGTGTTTTTGGAACCTCTTCCATGAGGACCTGTGGAACTTGTTCCTGTACCAACTCCTCTGTATCTTGACCATAAACTTAGTCGAAGTCAATATTACTCCCATTATCCCATTTGAGGATGTTCTTCCTCTCAATAAATACAGATTTTCTGGTGATAATCACTTTCTTGTCTAAAGGGTTATATAGGTAATATACTTTAATTTCCTTGGGATATCCTCTAAAGATACATCTCGTGACCCAGGGTGCTAGTTTGTTTCCTAAGAAGGCCTTAACAAATGTATCGTATCACCACACACATGTGTGTGACAAAATTGGTTTATTTTCATTCCATAAATCAGAGGGAATTCGATTTGTCTCCTTAGTTGGTACTCGATTTAATGTGTATGCTGAAGTTTGTAATTCATATCCCCAAAAAGATAATGGAAGATATACATGACTCATCATCGACCTCACTATCTCCAACAAGGTGTGGTTTCTCCATTCACTAACACCATTCCATTGTGGTGTATAAGGAAAAGTGAGTTGAGATAGAATCCCAAACTCCTGCAAAAGGTCGATGAATTCTTGGTTCAGATATTCTCCACCTTGATCCGATCAAATATTCTTTATCTTATTACCAAGATAATTCTCTACTTCATTATTTAATTCCTTAAATTTCTCTAAGGCCTCTGACATATACCTCATTAAGTAGATATATTCATATATACTCAAATCATCATTAAAAGTAATGAAGTAAGAATATCCACCTCTAGCTTCTACTGAAAATGGTCTACACACATCCGTGTGTACTAATCCCAGAATCTCTATGGCCCTTTAACCCAATCCACCGAAAGGCGGCTTGGTCATTTTATCTTATAAACAAGAATGACATCTATCAAGTGATTTTAGATTAGTAGAGTGTAAATAACCATCTTGGGAGAGCTTTGTCAAGTACTTCTCTTTTACATGACCAAGATGGTGATGCTATAAATGGGTGTTTTATGAGTTATGTGATTTGGTTTCGTTATCAATTTCCAACACTTGGTTTTCATAATTTAATACATACAAATAGTTATTTAAATACACCATACCATAACATATGTTGTTATTATAAAAGAAACAACCCTTATTTCCAAACAGGAAAATAAATTCATCCATATATAAACATGATACAGAAATTTTGTTTTTGGTAACACTAGGAACATAATAACAGTCATGTAAAACCAAAATCATCCCAATTGGAAATGAGAGATGGTAATCACCAATGGCCAATGCATCCAGCCTCATGCCATTGACAGCATGAAGATCCACCTCTCCTCTGGAAATATTTATAAATATACTTGGTTCCTACATTTGAATACATATGTGATCCCCACAAGCCACATCTAATACCCAATGTTTAGAAATGAAAAGATTATACTCAATAACGAACGAACCTTTAGCATCCCCATTCTTTTGGGTGCAATTCCTCTTCCAATGGTCTGGTTTGCCACATAAAATACATACCACCTCTTGTTCCTTACCCTACCTTTGGATCTTCCCCTTCTTAGAGGGATGGTGCTTGATGGATTTAGACCGTTTATAAATCCTTGTCCCTTTTTCCTTGTCCTTATTTTTCTTATTCACCATAAGGACTACGGGTTTGTCACACCCTATGTCCTTATCTACCTAGAGAATTAAGGTTATAAGTTTTGATATACTCTTATCATTATTTATCATGTTGTAGTTGACAATAAATAGAGAGAAGGTCTTGGGAAGTTATGATAGGATGAGATCTGTATGAAACTTATCTCAGAACTTAATCCCTAAGATGTCCAGGCATTCAATAAAGCTAATAAGCTTGACTACATGACGTCCATCTAGAACAGACTCTCCAAGATTAGTTGTGAACAAAGAATTGTAGATCTCATATTTATCCCATCTCTCCTTCTCTTGATATAGATCCTTAAGGTGAGACATCATGCTATATGCATCCATGTTTTCATGTTGCTTCAAGAGCTCATTAGACATGGTTGATAGCTTGAAACATTGGACATCTGTGGAATCATATATATGTTTCATATAGATAGATAGTTCCTCGTCACTAGCCTCTTTTCCAGGCACAACTGGAACATGCTCCTCTATCACATACAGTTTCCTCTCATGGTAATGGATGAAGCGTAAATACCTCTGCCACTCCTGGAAATTGGTGCATGTGAGAAGGTTTTCCTTCTTGAGTATGGTTCGCAATGATATGTTTGAAGTAATTTTTCGTATTGTTTCTACAATTTAATATGATCAAATATTTAGTACTTTATCATGATAAAAAATGAGACAAATAATTAAATTAATAGTTATTAATCTCCCACTATTTTATTGAAATCTAATATCCCTCACCATTGACTTCAAAATATTATTTTGCCTGAAAATTATAGTGGAAAGGATCTATATTTCCCTTTACATTACCCCAACTAGGGTTGGTCAAGCATCTTGAAGGGTTTTAGGTAGGCATTCCAAATGTTAACTACATTAACTCGCAGTTCCTTGATCTGCTGAGTGGACTCCCCAATCCTGAAATCCTTTTATTTTGGATTTCCTCAACCTTTTCCTCTTGGTCACACCAAGTCCTGCTGTGGTAGTCAAACCTTGATGTGAACTAAGTAAATTCAACCCAAAACCTTGAATTATAGTTCCCCGACAATTGAAATCACTCCAACTAGGTTTGTTCAAGCACTTTGAACTATGGTTCGATTCTAACCAAGATTATGGAAGGATATACCGACTTAATATTTCTTTGAGGTATTTTATCCTTATATGTAATTTCCATTTTATTATCTTTGATTAGGTGATTTTTAATATTAAATGTGATATACTTAAGTGATTAACCATATCTAAGATAATATTTATGCATAAGGCGGTCTTATTTTAGTTATATCTTGCATGCTTGTTTAATTCATTAATTGTGTGATCGTGAAAACACACCCATAATAAATAAACAATGAAACTAATATAAATAAAATAAATGGAATGATCATGAGCTTGTTCTATTGGTTATTTTATCTATTAGTTGATAAACTAACCCAATACCTAGGGAAGAAACACCTTGAACCTTTTGGGTTCGTGTTTACAGCTTTCCACCTATCCACCTTTGCATCTCCTTAGATTGGTTTCACCTTGGATCCTAACTTGAGATGCCTCCACTAGCTTGGGAGCTCTATCCATTACATAAACTTGTATCTCACTCAAAGGTGAGGAGTAAAATGGGGTTTTACATAAAAGAAACCCTGGACATGCAAGCCCTATATATTAATGAGGAGAAGGCTCACAGGCCAACAAATTTAATTTAAATAAATAAATTAAAAGAAACCATCCACATACAAAGGTCTTGGTCAAGCTCATGATCATACATACATGAAACAATATTTACACATAAATAAAACTAACATTCAATTCTTTAATTGTTCTTTTTTAAGATAAATCATTCTCTAATTAATTAATTATATTTAATTAATCAATCCTTTTATCTTAAACCCTTTTTCTGAATTTCTTTGATATTCCCATCCATCATAATTTTAAACAAATAAATTCATTTAAAATTATCTTTGTACGTAACTTGTACCTTGGAGGTAACCTGATGAATTCCCATTTATAACTACCCAATGAGTAGAAATGAACATTATGCAGATGTTAAATTAAACACATATATATAAAACACCTATCATGTGTTGTGCCTCAAATTTACGCCTGCACCATGGTACACATCTCAAGGGTTTGTATAATATAATAATAAATTTTAATAAATATGCATAATTTGGATGAGTACACGGTGTGTATTTATGAATACATGGTGTGTACTATCATTCACCATCCATATTAAGTACATGCTCAGGGATACAATGTGTAGATGTGCTTAAGAAATATTTGGACTACACGACGTGTCTAGTGGGCTACATGTCATGTAGTATCCACATTACACAATCTTCAGCTGGGCAATCCATGTACAGAGTACATGGTCCAACCCTAACCCGAAGAGAATACACATCGTGTCTAGTGGGCCACATGATGTGTAATCTGAAAACTGTGTGCCACCTATTCCTAGTCAAAACATGAAGTCATTTAAGACTTAGATAGACTCCAACACACAACTTAGTTTGGCGTACCAGTCCCGGTGCATGGAACCTTGACTACACAACATGTACTGTCGAATACACAAAGTGTGTTCTGGTGTTGTATGGCTAGGAACCTTTGGAACCTCTGGATGAGATCCTCTATTTTATTTTAATCAAAATTAAAAGAAAAAAATTGTTCCTGTAAGGTGAACGAGAAACTAGAGAGGAGGAACAGATCTTGAGATTCAGATTTATAGAATGATTAACTTGAATTGAAACAACTAAATTATTAAATGTGTAAATCATCAATGAAAAACTAAATAATTATAATCAATGATATGACGGATCTGATACCACTTGTAGGTTCCAACCGTAGTGGAAGCTGGTGGATTTTGTACCAAACTTTAATTTTTACATTAAAAACGATAAATTTGAGATCTGTCATGATAATAAAATGTCAGATCTTAATAATAGATCAAAGAACAAAAGTAATGAGGGAATTCCCAGAACCATATAGAGGATCATTATATGTTTGTTATAATTAATTTAATTAAAATACAATAATTACCTTGATGGAATTCTCTCTTCGTTGATGTTTCTGGTCACAACCCGATGTGATCTGTCATTGCATCAAAGAAGCCAAATGTAGGCTTCCTCACTGAAGGGATCTCTGGGTTTTATCATAGAAGATCATTTCCTTGTGATTTCTGCCTTCTATCTCCTTGAGATCCACTTCCAAAGTGCTCTCCTTGATCCGGTGGAGGAGGATCTGTCTCGTAACTTGAGAGCATTCTTGGAGGAAAAGTAATTCTATCTTGGCTTGAGAGCTTTCTCCAGATCTGTTATACACAACCACAAAGAATGGATAGTATAATGAGAATAATATAATTGGGATTTTTAATTACTTAGAATAATAAAATGAATTAATTACCCAAATCATTTATTCATTTCATTTAATTCTTAGTAAGACCTCATGTCTAATAATAATAGTTGACTATTATTATCACTTGACATTCACCCAGTGAATTACACCTAATATTATATAATTAAATAAATATTATTATTTCTCACAAATCCCTATAAAAACTATATGGCATGTATATATTAATATACACGGCATGTACTTTTGTTTTTCCATTTTCTTTATTTCCTCCACCACATTTATTAGACCTTGAATAATGACTATTTATTTCTTAAATAAATATCACTACATTACTTTCTAATAAATATATTATTTTACCCACAATATATTCTCATGAATAAATAGTGTCAAAATAAATGCGATTAGACATTCTTGAATAATTATTAAACCACAATCAGGAATAATCTTTATTCAACTTGTTAAATGAATATTTAACTAAGATACTTGGACACACTTAGTGTGTGACCCTCTAGGACTATTTCCTAGTGGAATTAGGAATAGCCTACCTAAAGTCCAAGGTTAGCATCTAGAAACACACCAAGGAACCCATAGAGAAAGAAGTTAACACTGCAATGACGTGTCACCTCCTACGAACGCTTACCATGTAATGTAATCCCTTTGTATCGATATCTCAAATCAAGCGGGTTTCATGATAGTGCCATCAACCCATTTTCTTGATTATTCTTTCTTTGACTTCCCAAAATTGAACTCTCCCATTCCTCACTATGGATGTGGATTTATTTAGGCTATATAAATTCCATAAAAGTGCACGAGATATCAACTTCTATTATGGAACAGAAGGGAAAAATCTTTTCTCGCATTATCTATTAATGCAATATTACTCATGACACACCCAATATATCCTACCTCGTTGTGAACAGTGTTTCATCATAGATTTTCATCAATACATCTAAGTGCACTAGTTGTAATACCCATTAATAATAATCTTAAAGTCTAAGTACCAATAAACACGTCTGCAGATAGGAACATCCAATGACACTATGAAATGTGGATTTCCTACTAGTGGGTCTTGTTCTCATAATATCCTAATAGATACTACAAAGGGTGCACACCATGAGAAGGTTCCTCAAAGTTTTATAAGTCCTCACCCCTAATGGATTGTATTATTTGTGTGCCTCAAATAACATCATCTTTCCATAGAACATATATTCAATAATAGTGGTATGGCACTTCCAGGTTCTCATCATAGCAGGGATCTGCTATGACTCTTTAGTGCAACATCAATCCTTAGGACATTATCACATGCATTGTCATTCAAAATAATAATCAAGATTTGATAAGGTATTTATTAATTAATATAAGTACAAAGTAGTTGGTTCTAGGACACCAACACCAACACCAACAATATCCAAATTTATCACATAGCTGAATCATGTATCCAAATATGTCATGTAGCCAAATCACATAGCCAAATCTACTACGTAGAAATTTTGGAAAGCATCAGGTAGCCAAAATCATCACATAGTTGGATCACATTTCCAAATATGGTATATAGAAATTTTTAATAGCATCAAATAGCTGATATAATGACACAAGAGAATGAAATGACATATTCAAATATATTCGCATAGTTATTTCAGTGACATAGATAAAACCATATAGCTAAATTATACTACATAGGAAAATATGGGATTTCATGTGTCTGGATGCTTTATGTAGATGAATTAAGTGACGTGACCATTTTTGTGACGTAGCTAAAGTAATCTTTATAGATACATATGGGATTCACTTAATCATTTTAGAACTACATAAGGGATTATATTCATACATACTGGGAGATAGTTTCATGATCTAAAATTTTGATAATGGAAGTTATAAATGGTAGAGATTCATGAGGCTATGCACATGGAAATCTTAGGTGTTTTTTGAAGAGGAACTTTTTGAGGATATTTCAGTAGAGTTTTAAATAGAGTGTATTTTTTGGATGTTGAAAATTATGGTATTTTAATATCACAACATGAAATAAGACCCGAGTCTATAGAGAATTTAAATGAGGTTTTTAGTATGTGGATATATATATATATATATATATATATATATATATATATATCACATCAAAATTCATGTTTGAGTCTTTGGGAATTTTGAATAATGGAGATATGATTGGGATTTAATAAGTTCAAAAAAATGAGGAAGTAGTGTGAATTATTTTGTGGATACATTATGTAATTTTTATGCTATGAGAAAAAAGAAGAATAATAATATTCTATGGATGAGGTTGGATTTTCAGTGTTCAACATATAATGAATCCCATTTCTTCTAGAGATTTTATTTGAGTATGAGAATATTTGTAAAATGTAATTCAATTCTTCAATGTGGTAGATTCTATCTTTCTTATTCTAGAGGATTTTGGAAGCAAATATTTATCTTTTGCTACCATAGAAGCCTCTTTTATTTGGTGATATTATTTATTTTGTATTTATGCTGTTTTTATTATAATACAAAGTTGTGTTATTAGGTGGGACTTCTAACATGTTTGGTGTGATGTCACATAAATTCTTGTAATTAGAATTCACTTGTGGTTATAGTGAAGCGAATCCACGGTTTGGGAGGGTAATTGGACATGATAAGGCTTATGATTTAACATTGGAACCAAACCTTGTAAAAATTGTGTGTTCCTTGTCTTTTTTATTTCCTATATAATCATGTGACACTAGTATATTTCTATTTTGAGTGGATTATACTCTCAAAATTTACATAGTTTTATTTCTATTGAAAAGAAATTATAAAAACTATTCTCCACTAATTCAATCCCACCTTCTCAGTGGAGGTAATAGATACTAAAAGGTACAAAAATTGATATCAGAGGGGGTTGCCACTATAGGATCCAAATAGTTCATTTTTTAGAATGGATAATATTAATTCAGTTGAGAATAGGGGTGTATAAATATTTTATAGAAAAAATTATCACAAATAGAATAATCTAATATTGCTATTTCTTTTGTCACTTAGATTAGAATTTTGTGACACATCCATAATAGGCTTTCTACCTATTGTAAATAATGGTCAAATAATTTTTTTTATAAGATATATATGGAAGTGGATAGAAAAGTGAAAAGGTCTATTTTCACTTTATCTTTATACAAATTATATACTAAAGTTATGAGTCTACAAACCATAAAATAAATCTTGGATATATTGGAGAGTAGTTATAAAAGAAATGTGAAAGTAAAAGAGAAAAAACTACATATTTGGAGAAGAAATTTTGAATATATAAAAAAGGTATATGATGAATACATTGATGATTTATTTCCTTGAGTAAATGAAATTTCATGTAATATTTGAGGCTTTTTGAGAAAATTTAAGTTTTCTCAATTATGGAGAAGTTCATGACAAATTTTCTGGATATATTTGATCCCAAAAATTCATCTCTTGAATATAGAGAAGATCATGAACTTGATGAGTTACATAATATTATTATTTCTTATGAGATGGTAAATATTTCATCTTTAAAAAAGAAAGTGAAATATGAAATGGATTTTGAAGCCATGAGGAATATGAATTTTTTTAATGATGTAGATGTTGCAGACTATAGCGATTCTTAGAATGAATATGAATATCAAGGAGTTATTTATTTTATTTCCAACATATTTTATAAAGTAAAGAGAAATAAAAAATGTACATTATCTGATAGATGTTATAAATTTAATGGACTTTGAAACTATGAAATTAATTTTCCAATGAAGAGATGAGTATATCACAAATCTGAAAATGATGAAAAAATGAAAGGAAATAATTGGAGAAAAAAATTATGAATAAGATTCAAAGGCAGGTGGAAGAAAGATAATACTTTAAAGAACCAAAAGAATAAATTTTATGAGAAAATAAAATAACACTAATCTTATCTCATGTAGTGATTCTAATGATGAAAAAGGTGAGAAAATCAAAAAGGAGATAGATCTAGAAAAAGAAAATAAAAAACTCAAGTTGAAAGCTTCCAATTATGATAAAATTGTAACACCCCAAGTAAATAAAGAATATGACATTTTTATATTTATCCATATTTGTGAATAAAATATTAATATAACTTTAAAGGGGACGCTATTCTTGATGGCGTACCCACCACACAACAACGAGTTCCTTTGAAATCTTACGTTGCACTCTAATAATAAAATAATATTATTTTAAATGTTAGTTAACGCCTAGCCGTTGTAATGGCGGGAATGAACAGAAATAACTAAAAAATGATTATATATTTTTGTAAAATATTTTTACTCTTTACAATAAATGTTAGAGGATTAAAAATACGAATGAATCCAATTTTAAGCGTAAACATTCTAATATTCTTTAAAAGGTCGATTAACCGCCTTTTGATGACGAACCTCTTTTAAATCCACTTTTTGACAATTTTATCTGTTATATTTGACAAAATAAAATTCTTCTTTAGAATCGGGACATCAAAATTTACTTTGTGTAATTTTTTGGTATTTTTCCGAAAAAGTTCAATTTTTAATGAATAGTGAAAAATGTTGTATTTTAATTCAAAACCTATTTTTAATCTAATTTATTTATATGATTAGATTATATTTTTAATTGGTTTTAAAGTAAAATTAGAATATATTTTTACCATTTAATCCAACAGTGGTCTTTGGAATTAATTTCACTTTGAAATCGGACTTAAACTAGTGTCAATCTTTTGATACTTTTTGTTTCATAAAAACACGCTATTTGTTTTGACAGCGGGAATTAATTATTAAATTAATTAATGAAACTTATATGTTTTAAATTTTGTAAAATCGAAATCATTTTTGAATTCGGAATATCAAATATAGCTTAGGGTGAATTTTTGGTAATTTTCTGAAAAACTTCAATTTTTGATGAATAGTGAAACCACTAAGTGGTACTTATAAAAAATGATTTTCCGTTTAAATGAAATTTTTCCACCTTTGTGTTTTGAATTTCAAAAATCTGACATAAATGGTTGTCATTAATAAGTAAAATGTGATTCAATGGGATTAAAATAATTTTTTGGTGAATAGTAACTTATTAAGTTTTTAATCGCGATTAGAGGTAATTAGTGTAGTTTAAGGTAAGAATAATGTTTTAATAAAATGAAATGACCTAGAAACATTTCCTACCCTCATTGGATGTTTCATGGCAGACCAATAAAATCCATGGGTCAACTTGGGGACCCCATGGAGCCACTTTGGTTGGAAAATGACATAAATACCTTTTTATTTAATGTTAAAGTAAAAATGAGACAAACATGAAATGTTTTACTAAAACAATTTTTATATGGGGTTATACAAGTCATAATTTTGACTATAAATATTAATTTGAAAGATAAAACGATTTCCTACATCATAGTATTTTTTTTATAATTTATAGACATTAAATAAATTAAATTATTTATGACAACATGATGATGCAGCGATGACCTCATTATTTAACGATTTAAATAAAATGGAAAGATAATGTAAAATCTAAGAACTACACATGTACAAAACCTATTTTATGGAAGTATTTCAAACCCTTATTACCTTATCCTCGAAACACATCAATGTGGGACCATTAAAATCCGAAACTCATTCTAAAATAAAGTAACATTTCTTTACTTTCCAAGGGTGCCCCTCCTCTCCTCTTATAAAAGGCCCCCACCTCTACCTCCTTACCCACACCTCCAAAGACTTTGGCTCAGCCAACCCCTGACCATTTTGTCTCTCAACATCCCTCTATAACTCCTTGAATACTCACTTTGGGCATAAGTCTTTCCAAGGAAGCCTTTGAGCTCAAACCAAATGGAGTTACCCGATTTTAAGGTAATGTCTTCACTTGTGTCCTTTTGTTTTATTTTGCTTATCCAACCCCCTAAAATCTTTTTATTCATTTATTTTGTAACAACTCCATTATATTAAATATACTAGGATGTTGTTATAAGAATTATTAGATCTACACTTACACACACCTTTTTCTAATGGTTAAAGAACATACTGTTTCTGTGGTTGGTGATTTTCTGCCTCACGAAACGATGATTGTTCAACATTCTTCTAACACCTTCAAAGGTGGCAATTAATATGACACTATATTTATATATGATATATAATATGTTTATGTTTTACTTAATCTTATGTATTTTTCATTTATGTCATACCTTTATGGTTTCCATTATGGGCAAACGCGATATCTTCATTTAAGGAAGTGCGGACTACCGCCCCCTCAAAGTGATTTGATTCGTTAATACCATATGTGGTACGTATAAAGGATATATTTAGTGATATTATATATGATTACATAATGGAATTAAAATACTATTATGTATCATTATGTTTTAATTCCATTAAATATGAAATAGAAATGGAAGTAGTGTTCATGCGTACGTACGGCTTACCGTCTCCATGAACGGTACATTTCATTTCTTATCTCAAAATGTTATGTACTATTATAAGTACATATATATAATGGATATATATGTGATATATTAAATCTAAATTATGGATATCATTCTGTAATTATAACATATATATATATATATATATATATATATATCTCATTTTGTTTTAATTCCATTAATATGACAAAAAAATGAAAGTAGCGTTCATGCGTACGTACGGCCTACCGTCTCCACGAACGGTGCTTTTAATTTTTTAACTCCAAATGATATTGAATAGTATAAAATGAATATATAATGGATATATATGATATTTAAAACATCAATACTATTCTGGATATTATGTACCTATAACTACATGGAAAATTATTTTCCAACAAGTTCAATTTTTGACTCATGTACCAAACATCGACAAAAACGTCTGATATGAACTCATATTATTAACCAATTATTATAACATTAAAATATGTGATATGAACTGAATAATAATATTTATATAAGTTCCTTAAGAAATTATAAATTGACCAAATTTTATTATTCAGTAATATAAAGAAACGAACAAGACAAGTTGGACTTGAGGTAAGGGATCTGACTCCTCTCTTTCTTTTAAAGTACACTCTTTTATGTCATTACTTTTAAATCTCATATTTCTTATTATTGGGATATTATTTTATATTACTATTACTGTAATTTTTATGTTCATATGATGAGAGACCCTATTCTCTCTCATCAATCCATTTTGGAAGTTTTGAGTGGCGCCGTTAGGCTGCCGAATTTTCGTAAGAGATCCAACCTCTCTCTTTCTTTTTAAGTACTCTCCTTTATGTCACTTATTTTAAGCTCCTCTTTGTTATGTTGGGGGATGTTATTTTATATTCCTCTTTCTGTAAACTTTATGTTTATATGATGAGAGACCCTATTTCCTCTCATCAATCCATTTTGGAAGTTTTAAGTGGCGTCGTTAGGCTGCCGAGTTTTCATAAGAGATTTTTCATCTCACTTTTATTCCCATGAGATTTATTCTACATTTTCCACAATTTCTTTTGAGTGGTGTATGTACTGCCCATTATTTTACTCATTGTGTAATATACTTTCATTTATGAGTTTTTACATCAATGTTGTATTGTCCTTCTTTCACGGGGCGTATGTTTCGAAAGATACCCATGTCGGTAAGGGAACCTTTCACCCTCCTTTTTTAAAAGACTTATTTTGTTATGTCTTTTAATTCACATAATATTATGTTGGGATATGTTCTTATATATCATTATTGATTTAAATTTTATGTCCATGTGATGAGATACCCATTTTATCTCTCATCAACTCATTTTCTGAATTTTGTAGTGACGCCGTTAGGCTGTCAAATTTTTGCAAGGGAACTTCTTAACCCAAATTTGATTCTTTGGGATAAACATGTACTCCTTGAATATGTCGTTCTATGAATATGTGTGAATAACCTCTGATTTTTTTACACTTAATATCCACTTATATCTGGTGTATTCATTTGTCACACATAATTATGTAATTGATTTGTCCTTAAACCAAGGATATCGTCTTTGTAAGGGTCTTCATATCAATCTCCTTTCATTGAGGCATATTTTGTTTTATACACAAATTTCTTTTATACGGTGTATAAACCCCTTTGACTTTTATGTTTATCCAAAAGGAATCTTTGTTATACGAAGCATTTTTACAAAATGACAAAAGGGAATGTTTTTGTCATACGTATGCGGTGACAATGACTTCTCCGCCGCCGTGACCATTATTTGAGTTTCGGCTTCCTCTACAAGTTATACCTTCTTTTTAAAATAAAAATAAATACCATGTTTTACTTTTCTTATATTTTGGTATTGAAAATGGTTTTCATAAGGTTTTTTTATATCAATGTGTTTTATTGATATCTTGTTATTGAAATGTGGAAATGTTATGTTTCATTTATGCATGTTTTATGTGATACGATTATGTTATGGTTCTTGGGAATTATTATGAAGACGGGTCGTTCCATGATAAACTAAGGGCAGGTGAGCCCGATATAGCTCTCCAATGCATTGGGTAACACGAAGGAGTGAAACATTAAGGTTTCTTCGAAGATATTTAGGGAATATACTATGATGGGTATTCCAAATGTAACCAAGAGGGTTACTCCCTACGTAAGAATATTATGAATGCCTCAAGTTACCTTTATGTCTTATGATTTCTATGATTTATTCATGATTTTATGGGGTATGTTAAAGTGATTATGTTTTATGGGTAAAGTATGATTTCATTCTTATGTATACATGTACTCATGTTTCCTTTCCATATTTTATATCCCTTACTGAGCTTTTTATGCTCATCCCAAGTTTTTGAAATGTTTTTCATAGGTCAATGGAAGGGTACATGATATGATGATAGTGTCAAGGAAGTGTCAAGAAAGAATCCATGTTTTATTTCACATATGTTTCCATTGATGGGAAAAATGAATACTATCTTTTATGTAACCACTTTGTCTAAATGTGGAATGTAATGAAAGTTTTATGATCTAATTCTCTAAAACTCTAAACCTGAAAAGATCCTCAATGTGTAATCTTGTAATAACTCAAGATTAGGTAAGGTTTAATGCTGGGGATTTTTAGTTGGTATCAAAGGTCGGTTTAGATAACTTTAGAGGTTAGGGTATTCTTTAAGCATAAGTGACATTACCATAATGGTTAGGATTTCAGAAAGAGTCATAGTTTTTAGATAAAGTGAATGAGTAAGTATATCTTCCTCATTAGTACATGATGGTTTTTTTTGATATACTCACACTGACCTTTTTGGTTTTAGTAAATGGCTGGATCTAGCAGGCACCAAAGTGACAATAGGTTTGAAGGAAACTGTGGTGGTTCTCTGATTAAGAGACTGGATGAAATGGGGGATTCAATGAGGAAACTCATGGTTGTTCTAAACCAACTATCCAGGAGTAAGGATCAACCACTTGTACCTTGGTATGTTCTGTAATGCATCATGTATGAGATGACCAATCGATGTGGAAGTTCATGTAATAATTATAAAGGTAACCATTAGGGTTTATATGATCCTTACTTTTGAGGTAATTATGGGTTATTATATGATGGAAAATGAAAGGCATGAGATAAACTTGAGGTTAAAATATGTTATGATTATTTTTGAATATTTTATCTCATTTTGGGGAATTTTGTAAGAATTATATAGTTTTGGAAAAAGGACAACACACAGACCGTGTGACAACCCGTCGCGTCGGACAAAGCTGCGGGAATCGAACCCACAACCAAAGTGTGATTGGTATTTATCGCCTACCACTGGACTACGTGAAGTCCCTGGTTAGTTTGACTAATTATTTTTAATTAGATGATTTTAGGAATCAAGAGTAAGTTTATTTTGGGTTATCTATGGAAATGATTAACCTATCATCGAGGATATGTGATTAGGTTAATTACTTTTCAATATGAGAATTTAAGAGCAACTGATGTTATTTGGAGATAAAAAGTTAATTTGTACCTTGGAAGTCTATGTGATTAAATCCTTCAAATATTTGGGTTTCAATCTTAGTTTGGTTTACTTTGTAGAATTTTATGGACAATTGTTTATCAAATGGTCTTCGTTGAACTTTGGGTTTTGTTGGAAAATTTTGGAGATTAAGAATAGATTTTCTTTTTATAAAGGGTTATCCTTTTCTGGATTATCTGATCTTGTACTAACCATTTTGGTTTTGGTTTTGGTTTTGGTTAACGTCCAAATACATGGGAAGTATATAGTTCTCTTTTGTGGATTAGTTTATTCTCTAGAAGTTGATTATAGTGAACAAGTCTTCCTAAATACTCGTCTTTTGGAGAAAATATGAGTTTGTGTAAGAAATCTAATAAAAGTTGAAAGTCAACATGATAAGTAATTATGTTTCCTTATGAATAAATTCCTCAATAAAAATTAACTTAAAACAAAAATGTTGTCTGTTAACTTTTCCTACTGGGTAATCGAATACCGTTTAACCCATCACAAGTTTGTGATTTTCTTATGGTTAACTTTCTCCTAGACATGTTTACTATCACTCTCCATCAGAACATGACCCTTTTTTTTCATCCATGTCCATATTTTCATACACGGAATCTTATTATGGGTTAACTCGGGTGACCTTTGTACTTCCCTTTCTTTCTTTTAAAGTGATAGTTTAATTTACTCCTTTTCCGATGTGGGACTTTCAATGGAGTTTTCAAGCCCAATTTTGAAATTGCGAGGACGCAATTCCCAAAAGGGGGGAAGGATGTAACACCCCAGGTAAATAAAGAATATGGAATTTTTATATTTATCCATATTTGTGAATAAAATATTAATATAACTTTAAAGGGGACGCTATGCTCGATGGCGTACCCAACACACAACAACGAGTTCCTTTGAAATCTTACGTTGCACTCTAATAATAAAATATTATTATTTTAAATGTTAGTTAACGACTAGCCGTTGTAATGGAGGGAATGAATAGAACTAACTAAAAAATAATTATATATGTTTGTAAAATATTTTTACTCTTTACAATAAATGTTAGACGATTAAAAATAGGAATGAATCCAATTTTAAGCGTAAACATTCTAATATTCTTTAAAAGGTCGATTAACCGCCTTTTAATGGCGAACCTCTTTTAAATCCACTTTTTGACAATTTTATGTGTTATATTTGAAAAAATAAAATTCTTCTTTAGAATCGCGGCATCAAAATTTACTTTCTGTAAATTTTTGGTATTTTTCCGAAAAAGTTCAATTTTTAATGAATAGTGAAAAATGTTGTATTTTAATTCAAAACCTCTTTTTAATATAATTTATTTATATGATTATATTATCTTTTGAATTGGTTTTAAAGAGAAATTAGAATATATTTTTACCATTTAATCCAATAGTGGTCGTTGGAATTAATTTCACTTTGAAATCAGACTTAAACTAATGTCAATCTTTTGATACTTTTTGTTTTATAAAAACACGCTATTTGTTTTGACAGCGGGAATTAATTATTAAATTATTTAATGCAACTTATATGTTTTGAATTTTGTAAAATAGACATCATTTTTTAATTCGGAATAACAAATATATCTTAGGGTGAATTTTTGGTAATTTTCTGAAAAACTTCAATTTTTGATGAATAGTGAAACCACTAAGTGGTACTTATAAAAACTGATTTTCCGTTTAAATTAAATTTTTCCACCTTTGTGTTTTGAATTTCAAAAATCAGACATACATGGTTGTCATTAAGAATTAAAATGTGGTTCAATGGGATTAAAATAATTTTTTGGTGAATAGTAACTTATTAAGTTTTTAATCGCGATTAGAGGTAATTAGTGTAGTTTAAGGTAAGAATAATGTTTTAATAAAATGAAATGACCTAGACACATGTCCTACCCTCATTGGATGTGTCATGGCCAACCAAGAAAATCCATGGGTAAACTTGGGGACCCCGTGGAGCCACTTTGGTTGGAAAATGACATAGATACCTTTTTATTTACTGTTAAAGTAAAAATGAGACAAACATGAAATGTTTTACTAAAACAATTTTTACATCGGGTTATAAAAGTAATAATTTTGACTATAAATATTAATTGGAAATATAAAAATATTTCCTACATCATAGTATTTTTTGTATAATTTTGAGACATTAAATAAATTAAATTATTTATGACATCATGATGATGCAGCGATGACCTCATTATTTAACGATTTAAATAAAATGGAAAGATAATGTAAAATATAAGACCTACACATGTTCAAAACCTATTGGATGGGGGGATTTAAAACCCTTATCACCTTATCCTTGAAACACATCAATGTGGGACCATTAAAATCCGAAACTCATTCTAAAATAATGTAACATTTCTTTACTTTCCAAGGGTGTCCCTCCTCTCCTGTTATAAAAGGCCCCTCACCTCTACCTCCTTACCCACACTTCCAAAGCCTTTGTCTCGGCCAAACCCTGCCCAATTTTCCTATCCACATCCCTCTATAACTCCTTGAAGCCACACTTTGGGCATAAGTATTCCCAAGGAAGCCTTTGAGCTCAAACCAAAGGGAGTTACCCGATTTTAAGGTAATGTCTTCACTTGTGTCCTTTTGTTTTATTTTGCTTCTCCAACCCCCTAAACTCTTTTTATTCATTTCTTTTGTAACAACTCCAGTATCTTCAATATACTAGTATGTTTTCATAAGAAGTATTATAGCTACACTTACACACACCTTCATCTAATGGTTAAAGAACATACTATTTCTGTGGTTGGCGATTTTCTGCCTCACGAAACGATGATTGTTCAACATTCTTCTAAAACCTTCAAAGGTGGCCATTAATATGACACTATATTTATATATGATATATAATATTTTTATGTTTTACTTAAGATTCTGTATTTTTCATTTATGGCATACCTTTATGGTTTCCATTATGGGTAAACGCGATATCTTCATTTAAGGAAGTGCGGACTACCGCCCCCTCAAAGTGATTTGATTCGTTAATACCATATGTGGTACGTATAAAGGATATATTTAGTGATATAATATATGATACCATACTTTAATTAAAATAATATTATGTATCATTATGTTTTAATTCCATTAAATATGAAATACAAATGGAAGTAGCGTTCATGCGTACGTACGGCTTACCGTCTCCATGAACGGTACATTTCATTTCTTATCTCAAAATGTTATGTACTATTATAAGTACATATATATAATGGATATATATGTGATATATTACATCTAAATTATGGATATAATTCTGGAATTATAACATATATATATATATATCTCATTTTGTTTTAATTCCATTAATATGACAAAAAAAATGAAAGTAGCGTTCATGCGTACGTATGGCCTACCGTCTCCATGAACGGTGCTTTTAATTTTTTAACTCAAAATGCTATTGAATAGTATAAAATTAATATATACTGGATATATATGATATTTAAAACATCAATACTATTCTGGATATGATGTACCTATAACTACATGGAAAATTATTTTCCAACAAGTTCAATTTTTGACTCATGTACCAAACATCGACAAAAACGTCTGATATGAACTCATATTATTAACCAATTATTATAACATATAAATATGTGATATGAAATGAATAATAATATTTATAGAAGGTCCTTAAGCAATTATAAATTGACCAAAGTTTATTATTCAGGAATATAAAGAAACAAACAAGACAACTTGGACTTGTGGTAAGGGATCCGACTCCTCTCTTTCTTTTAAAGTACACTCTTTTATGTCATTCCTTTTAAAGCTAATATTTCTTGTTATTGGGATATTATTTTATATTACTCTTACTGTAATTTTTATGATCATATGATTAGAGACCCTATTCTCTCTCATCAATCCATTTTGGAAGTTTTGAGTGGCGCCGTTAGGCTGCCGAATTTTCGTAAGAGATCCAACCTCTCTCTTTCTTTTTAAGTACTCTCCTTTATGTCACTTATTTTAAGCTCCTATTTTTTATGTTGTGGGATGTTCTTTTATATTCATATTTCTGTAAACTTTATTTTTATATGATGAGAGACCCTATTTCCTCTCATCAATCCATTTTGGAAGTTTTAAGTGGTGTCGTTAGGCTACCGAGTTTTCATAAGAGATTTTTCATCTCACTTTTATTCCCGTGATATTTATTATAAATTGGCCACAATTTCCTTTAAGTGGTGTATGTACTGCCCATTATTTTACTCATTGTGTAATATACTTTCATTTATGATTTTTTACATCAATGTTGTATTTTTTCTTCTTTCACGGGGCGTATGTTTCGAAAGATACCCATGTCAGTAAGGGAACCTTTCACCCTTCTATTTTTAAAAGAATTCTTTTGTTATGTCTTTTAATTCACATACTATTATGTTGGGATATGTTCTTCTATATCATTATTGATTTAAATTTTATGTCCATGTGATGAGATACCCATTTTATCTCTCATCAACTCTTTTTCTGAATTTTGTAGTGACGCCGTTAGGCTGTCAAATTTTTGCAAGGGAACTTCTTAACCCAAATTTGATTTTTTGGGATAAACATGTACTCTTTGAATATGTCGTTCTATGAATATGTGTGAATAACCTCTGATTGTTTTACACTTAATATCCACTTATATCTGGTGTATTCGTTTGTCACACATAATTATGTAATTGATTTGCCCTTAAACCAAGGATACCGTCTCTATAAGGGTCTTTGTCTCAATCTCCTTTCATTGAGGCATATTTTGTTTTATACACAACTTTCTTTTATACGGTGTATAAACCCCTTTGACTTTTATGTTTATCCAAAAGGAATCTTTGTTATACGAATCATTTTACAAAACGACAAAAGGGAATGTTTTTGTCATACGTATGCGGCGACAATGACTTCTCCGCCGCCGTGACCATTATTTGAGTTTCGGATTCCTCTACAAGCCATACCTTCTTTTTAAAAGAAAAATAAATACCATGTTTTACTTTTCTTTTATTTTGGTATTGAAAATGGTTTTCATAAGGTTTTTTATATCAATGTGTTTTATTGATATCTTGTTATTGAAATGTGGAAATGTTATGTTTCATTTATGCATGTTTTATGTGATACGATTATGTTATGGTTCTTGGGCATTGTTATGAAGACGAGTGGTTCCGTGATAAACTAAGGGCGGGTGAGCCCGATATAGATCTCCAATGCATTGGGTAACGCAAAGTAGTGAAACATTAAGGTTTCTCTGAAGAGATTTAGGGAATATACTGTGATGGGTATTCCAAACGTAACCAAGAGGGTTACTCCCTACGTTAGAATGTTATGAATGCCTCAAGTTACCTTTATGTCTTATGATTTCTATGATTTATTCATGATTTTATGGGGTATGTTAAAGTGCTTATGTTTTATGGGTAAAGTATGATTTCATTCTTATGTATACATGTACTCATGTTTCCTTTCCATATTTTTATATCCCTTACTGAGATTTTTATGCTCATCCCATGTTTTTGAAATGTTTTTCACAGGTCAAGGGAAGGATACATGATATGATGATAGTGTCAAGGAAGTGTCAAGAAAGAATCCATGTTTTATTTTACATATGTTTCTGTTGATGGGAAAAATTAATACTATCTTTTATGTAACCACTTTGTTTAAATGTGGAATGTAATGAAAGTTTTATGATCTAATTCTCTAAAACTCTAAACCTGAAAAGATCCTCAATGTGTAATCTTGTAATAATTCAAGATTAAGTAAAGTTTAAGGCTGGGGCTTTATAAAAATGATAAAATATATTGAATAAAAACTTTTTTTAAGGTTGAAAATTTATAAATGAAATAATAAAATTTCCTTGAATCTGAAAAATAAATTAAAAAGATCAATATGGACTAAAAAGTCACCATAGAAGTCAAGGGAGAATCCTCTAAAGATAATGAGAAAATTCAGGTAAAATCCTCATCTGAAAAATATATTTCTAGAACTATTATCAATAATAATGCATGTTTAAATATTAATTTCAATCAAATATGGACTAAGAAAAATGGAGATAAATTTTTTATAAGAGTATTTTATGAAAAGATAAACTTGAATGACACTTCTATTTCAAATTAGATATGAAATCAGACCTGAATAGTTTAAAGAATTTAAATTTCTAAACATACAATTTCTAGATACAATTTTTTTTCAAAAGAATTTAGACTTTAGGGATATTCCTAGTGTTTTTTTATGTTCAAAAATAAAGCTTATATATATTGGCACAACATGTCTTTACCCCAAATAAGGAAGAAACTAGGGGGGATTTCAATGTGAAGGAAGCAATTTTAGAAGAAAGAGTATAGAGATGGAAATAAGATACAAGATAAAAAACAAAATACATTTTATTATCTTGGATAGATATTTGAAATGTGTGATCAAAAGTGGAATAGAGTAGTGAAATTCATGAAAATTTTACCCGATCATTTACCTCTCAAAGAAAAATGGACAAAAATTTCAAATGGATAATGAATAGAATTCATGCTTGGTAGAAGTTTCTTTTAAATCTTATATGCAGTCAAATGCATGGATAGTTTATATTGGGTGTTCCTTATATAATAATTTTAATACTAAAATTCTAAAGAATATTGAGAAACATCAATGAGGTGTAGTAACATTTCGTAATGACTCTTACTTAAAAATAAAAGTTATTGGTAATACTCAAATTGATAATGATAATTTTAAATAAGATGATGTTATTTATGTTGAAGGGATAAAATACAACTTTTTGAGTGTTATAAAACTTTTTGATAATGGGTTTAAGGTAAAAATAAAGATAAATACATGCATCATTAAAAGTACAAGTGATAGAATAACTGTATCTCAAGGCAGTATATTAAATGGAAATTTATTCTTGATTGGAGATCCTTTTAATACATGTTACTTATTCAAGAAATATGAGAACATGTTATTACATAGAATAATTGGGAATGTTGGCCAAATAATCTTAAGAAAGATTGTGAAACATAAAGCTGTAATAGATTTACCCAGCTGAAAATAGATCATGATTGAATCTATGGAACATGTCAGAAGGGAAAGATAACTCAGAATACGCATAAGAAGGTGGATATTACTTCCAAAAGACCATTATAATTAGTCTAAATAGATCTTTGTGCTCCCATGATAAAAAATCTACTTCATTAAATCTCTATTTCATTACTTTTAGAGATTAATTCACTCAAATGACCAATATTATTTTCATCAATCACAAGTATGATGCTATTAGGATGCTTAAAATGTACAGTAGGTAGGTTGAAAAATTATTTGGTTTGTATATCAAAAAAATGAGATTTGATAATGGGAAAGAGTATATAGGTGATGCATTTTTAATTTATCTTGGATAACATGGAATCATGAATCATTATATCTCACATTATATATCACAATAAAATGGTGTTGCAAAGAGAAAGAATAGAAGAATTATGGAAATTGGTGGGAAAATATTAGTTGAGAATAATGTTTCAAAATTATTATAGGGGGAATAATTATGTACTATGGTGCATATTAAAAATAGATTTATTTTGAGGCTTGATACACTTTATACACCCTATAATATGTGGTATTAAATGAAGCCTGTAGTGAAATATTTCAATTTCTTTAGAAGTTCTTATTATATTAAAATCAAAGGAATCATGATGAAAAAGTTTGAAGAAAAGGATAATGGTGGACTCTTTATAGGCCATTTATCTAATGGAAATGGATAAAGATTTTGGAATAATATATTGTATAATTTTTTTGAGTATTCATATATAAAAATTGATGAAAAAATTTGAAAAATATATCAGTATATTCAAGTAGATTTTGACTCTCCTATAGAAAATATTGAGAAGATTTCTAAAAAAAATAGTTATTAAAATTATTGAAATCATACCATAAACTATTGATTCTATTTCATAATTTTATAGTGATGATGAGAAATTTTTTAGTGGTGAAATAAATCAGTTTATAAGATTACAGACACGTTTAGAAAATGGGAATATCATTGGGAATCAGAATGCAATAATTCATACCAAAAGGAGACTAAGAGTGGAGAACCAAACAACTATTATATCACAGGTTGATCCTAGAATGGTGTATAAGGCTATTTAACATGAAGAATGAGTAAAATATATGAATTGATAACTCAATAAAATTGATAAAACTTTATAGGGGAACTTATACTAAGACTAAAAACTAATAATGTGATTGGTAAAAAATGGTTTTTCAGGAAAAGAATGAATGAGAAAGGTGAATTCACATGGAACAAGGATTTTATTGTCTGTAAAATATACTCTCAAATGGAAATAAAATTCTTTCAATAGACTTTTTATATGGTTTCTAGACTTGAGACAATAAGGATTTTCTTGGATGTGGCAGATCATAAGAATTATAGGGTATATCAAATGGATGTAAAGTTTGTGTTATTGAATGGTAACCTTGAATAAAAAGCCTTTATTAAAAAACCAAAAGGTTTTGTTCTTGAAAATGATGGGAAAATGGTATAAAAATTGAAGAAATTTTTGTATGGATTAAAGTAGGCTTTAAGGGTATGGTATTCTAAACTTTATGACTGTTTGATAAGAATAGGTTTTTCCAAAGGCACTATTGATAGAATCTTGTACATAGAGGAGGATTTATCAGACACACTAATAGTGATTTTATATTTGGATGGAATAAATTTTTCTAGTTTTAATAAATACTTATGTGTGGAATTAATAATAAATATGTATACATAGTTTGAGATGTATATGTTGGGGGAACTTAACTATTTTCCAGGGTTACAAATTGAGAAAAATTCAGATTATGTCTTTATTTCACAATAAAAGTTTACCAAATAAATATAGGGAAAGTTTGAAATGGAAGATTCAAAAGTAGTTTGTACACCAATATTAGTTGGAAAAATTTGAGAAAATATGAACAAGGTAGTAAGGTTGATCAGAATAAATTTAGAATTATGATAGATAGATTTTTGTATCTCATAGCATCCAGAATTTCCATTGCCTTTTTGGTGACTCTATGTACAAGGTATCAAAGTGAACTGATAAAGTCACAAATTCTTACAATTAAAATAATTCTGAGTTATGTAAAAGGTATATTGAATTATGAATTTCTCTACATATACAGTGTTAATCTATAATTTCTTGGTTATACTTATGCAAATTTGGCAGGTGACTATACAGATCGCAGATCCACATCAAGTGAAGTGTTCTTTTGGTGATAGTCATGTTAGCTAGTATAGTAAGAAGTAGAGTTTAGTGACCTTGAGTAAAATTGAATTAGAGTCTATGGAATCTACTCATATAGTTACATGGTCTTTATGTATGTAGGTCCAACTCATAGATTTGTGGGTTGATGTTTAGAGCATGTTGATTATTATTTGTTATAATCAAAGTTCTATTGATATTTCAAAAAATACAGTTCAACAATATCAGTATAAACATATTTATGTTATATATAATTTTGTAAAAGAGAATATGGTTTATAGTTAAATAAAACTTTTATTTATTTTCATAAAGTATATTCTTGTAGATATCTTTACAAAAGCTATGCAATGTTAGATATTTTTAGAGCTAAGGCTGAAATTCCATGTCCATCCTTCCCAACACACTTGAGTTTTTATTTTCTTGATACCTCCACTCCCCCCCCATGGTCCTTTGGATTATTTTTCCAAATGGTGAGAGAAGTCTGTTTGGAAGTGGGAGTGTAAGTTATAGGGTCAGTTTTAGAAGAATAGTTATTTGAATCACTCAGACCAAATATGATTGTCACCGAGGGATGGAAATATCTCAAAAACACAACTTTATCATATAGTGTAGTGTCAGAATACATTTATTTGAGATTAGCTATGATTTTATGATTTATGTGTTTTGGAATGATAGTAAATGGGGTTACATATTGTTTTCAATAATTCCAAATGGGGAGATTGAATAACCCCATGGATTTGTGGATTTATTTGAGGGTGGTTGAAGATCCCATGGATAATAGTGAGTTTGGGTTATTTTATTTTTTGAAAACCATATTTTGAGTTTCTCACTAATTATAATGGTTCTTGATCTAGTTTTTATGGATATATATCATGGGTAAGAGTTTCATGATGATATCTAGTGTTTTTTAGGTTGGATGGATACCGGCTAAAGAGGTTCTGAGTGAGTTTGAGTGAAATCTGGAATTTTATATATTTACATAGGTGTTTTCATTATGTAGGAAATCCATGTTTCCAAATTTATCGCATAACTAAATAACATATCCAATTTTTTTATGTAGGTGTTTTGGACAGCATCACAAAGCCAAATATGTCATGTAATAAAATCTGTCATATAGCTAAATCATGTAACCAAATCTTCTATGTAGGAATTTTGGTTATTATCACATAGAAAAATATATTATATAACCAAATAAAATAGATAAATATACTATGTATCTATTTTTGATTGAATCACATAGCTGATTCAATGATTTTATAGAGTGCAACGACATATCTAAAAGGATTCATATATTCATTTTAATGACGTAGTAGAAACCACATAGTTAAATTTTTCTATATTAGAAAATATGGGATTTCATGTATCTGAATGATTCTTGTTGCTGAATTGAGTCATGTATCCATTTACTATGATATAACTAAAGTAATAATCATATCCATGTATGGGATTCACATAGGTATTTGAGAACAATTTAAGGGATTGTATCCTTACATAATGGGAGAGAGTTTCAGAATATGAAATTCCAAGAATGGGAGTTACATATAGAAGAGATGCATGAGGCCATGCACATGGAAATATTAGATGATTTTTGAAGAAGTGAGATTTTAGGATATTTCAATATAGTTTTAAATAGAGTTTATTTTGAAGATACCAAAGATTGTAGAATTTGAATATCATAGTATAAAAGAAGACCTAATTCCATCATAAATTTAAATGAGGTGGTGAGTACACAAAAAAACACACATCGTGTGAAAATTAAAGTCTAAGTATTTAATAAATTTGAATAATGAAGTCTTTATTGGGATTTAACATGTTCAAAAAAATAATGACGTTGCATGAAAGAATTTATGGATATTATATATAGTTTTTTTCATGAGAAACAGGGAGAAGAGGAATAGTCTGGGGATGAGGTTGGATTTTGAATGTTCAATATCTAATAATTCTCATTGCTTCAAGTGATTTGATTTGATTATGAGAATATTTTTCAATTTAATTAAAGTATAAACTATGGGTGATTCTATATTTATTATTTTTATAGCTTTTGGAAGTGAATCTTTATCTTTAATTTTCAAAGAAATGTGGTTTATTTTGTGATCTTTTTTATATTGTATTCATCTTATTTTTATAATAGTGTGAATATGTGTTTTGGGGTGTGAATCATTATATGTGTGGTGTGATTCTACATGAATTCTTGTAATTGGAACTCACTTATGCTTATAGTGAATAGAATCTATAGTTGGGGTGGGTAACTAGCAATGATAAGGTGTAGGATTCCACATAGGATCTAGACCTTGAAAAAATTCTTCATTCCTTGTCATTTTATTTTCTTCATAATTGTGTGAGGTTGAGATATTTTTGTTTTGATAGGATCAAACTATAACAAGTTACAGAGGTTTATTTCTATTGAGAATAAATTATAAAAACTACCCTCCATTTATTAGACCCCCCTTCTCAGTAGAGGAAATTGATCCTACCAGACACTTTTTAGGATAATCTCAATGCTCATTCAAAGTCTATGGAATCTTCCTCTCATTACATAATTACTTTACAAGAGGGATACAGATATGATAATATCAAAACACATGTCATTCTAACCTATGAGATGAATTTTTACCCTTCCTTTTGATATGCTTGTATTCTAATAAAATAAGTTAATTATACAATCATGGGAATCTCAAAATTTTAATACATTTAATTATAAATTCTTTCAATATAATTATATATTTTCCACTAAATTTGATGTTATACATGTATACCATTATAATGAAATGATCTTTATCTAAGACTTTCACATAGAGTTTATAATCAAACCCTCTTATTTTGAACTCCAAATTTCTTAAATAAATGTTTAGCCATGTATACCAAGTACAAGGTACTTATTTTAGGCCATATAAATATTTTTTTTTTAACTTGAAAACCTTTTCATACTCATATTAAATAAGAAAACCTATTGGTTGTTTGATGAATACTTATTCCTTAAAAAATCCATTTAAAATTTTCATCTTCACATCCATTTGATAAATTTTAAGATTCCTTTATTCTGAAACACCTAAAAAACTTCTAATTGATTTTAACCTTTCCACTACTGTAAATTTCTCCTCAAAATCAATTCCTTCAATCACAATGTACCCTATAAATACCTAAATTACTCTATTTCATACAAGCTAAATTCCATCATACTTATTTTTTTAAGATCCATTTTGTACCCATCACATTGGGATGTTTTGGTCTTTCAATAAGCTCTCATTTCTGGTTCTTTTCAATTTTTTCCAACTCTTCATTCATGTATTTCGCCCATGATTCATCCTTATACACATATTTGAAATTTTATAGTCCCTCATATGATAAATGATATATGTGATATATACTTATCATTCTCTAGGTTTTTGTTAGAGTGTATTTGTCTTTAATAATGTTGTTCAAACCAAATTCATTTGTTTTCCTTCTTATTTAAGCTACAAATTATCTCCCTTCAATGAAATTATCATCCTCTAATTCAACATTAGAATAATCGTCATTATGATTTTTTTTTTCATCTATTATAATTCACATAAAAATATTATTCTTCTTCTTCACACATTTTTTCAAATATAGGTACTCGTAAAAATTTTATTATCTTAAAGTTTAATCTATTTTATGTCACTAATTTCAACATTTTCTTGATATTATTATTGAAATATCTATAAAAATTAATCTTAGTTTAGTGGAATATAAATATTCCCTCATTGGATGAATAATCATACTTACCAAGATTTCCTTATTAATTATAGATTAAGTAATTTATTCCAAAAATGTAAAAAATCTTTAAAATATATTTCCTAAATTGAAATATATCATACGACATCCTATTCTATCTAGGGATAATAAATTACTAGTTTTGGGTTTATATGGCCCCGTGAAATACTTATTTCTGGTAGTAGAGAGATATTTCACCCCTAATAAAAAAAGTATTACCCATTTTGTAAACCATATGGTTATTCCTTTCTAAAACTCCATTATGTTGAGGAGTCCTTGCTAGAGACACTACACACCTTATTTCCATATTTCTCTAAATAATTTTCAACTTTAATTTATGTGTGTTCAATTTTATTTTCCTGTTATAGGATCATTATTTTTTTCCTATTTTATTATCCACTCTCCTTCAAAAGATTTTAATGTAGTCCAAGGCTTATTTCTTAGAATGTATGAATATAACACATCTAATTCTGTTTTAGTTAGTAAAAAATAAGATGAAATGTTTTTCACCTAATGTTTTGGATTGATTAGTTGTACCATGTACATTAGAGTGGAACAAATCCAGTATACCTAATCCTTGTGTATTATTTTGATGACAGTGATTTCTCACCATTATTTCCCTTAATCATGCATCATAAAAATTTTATCCATTCCTCTCAAATTAAGTATATCCATTATTACCTTTAATTTTGAAAAAAATTTGATACTCTGGTGATGGATGTGATCAAGCCTCTGATGCCACAAATTATTTACCTCTTCTACAGTAAGGATACTAGTGGTCTTCTTATTTTCAATATAATGTAGGTTATTATTTATTCTCTATCCATGTATTAGATAATTTCCAACATTTCCTTTGATATGAAATTCTCTATAGTTGAATATGACTTCCAATCCTGAGTTACATAACTATATCACACTTAAAATATTGTGTCATAAACCATCTATATAGATAAATTCAATATTTTTTAACTTATATCCTACCAAATGTGATTTACCACTTCCCTTAATCTTTAGATCTCTATCATTTCAAAAATGGAATTTTTTTTTATCTACTCTTCCTTTCATATTATTGATAATATTCATGTTTCCCACCATGTGAGATAAAAAAACTATTAAGAATATATTTAAAACTATTATATTTATCCATTAAGGTTATCTCATCAAGTATATACATCTCCTCCTTCAACTTCTTTCCTTCTAATAAATCCTAGAATTAGTCAAGACGCACATGGATCTCACCTCATAAAATACAACTCCATTATCCACAAAATCCTTTACTTCTCCAAATAAAGAAGATTTATTTATAAAGTGAATTGAATTCACTGGTCTTAGATCAATTATCCTTTGATCATCATATGTATTTCTTATATATCTTAATTTTCTATAAATCATTACTTTATATATAAAAAATTAGATAGATTAAAATAATATACACAAAAATAAATTTATTTTATGAAATTAATTATATGATTTGATCCTACTTTATTGAATTAAAATTGATTCCCCTTTAAAATATTCTTTTTCTTCTTCATAATGAGAAATTTTGTGTCCCAAATTTTCACAAAATTAGAATTTCCTCAGTGGAAAAAGTTTTTCTCCACTACCCCACATGTTTACCAATTCTATATAGCTCTAGGGTATTTGAGAGCCTCTTAATAATTGAATAAATTTCAAATCTACTTATTTACTTTCATTGAAGCACCTACTATCTTGGATAAAACAATTTTCCATAAAATCAATTTCCATCCTTATCCATATTGTTCGGTATTTTTACATTTATCATCTTTTCATTATTTATTTTTCTTATTCTGTTATTCCCATTACTTATTCATCTGAAAACATTTTGAATTATATCTTTATTTTAGAACTACTCATATAAACTTCAAAATCATAATTCTTATTCAAAGATATAGCTTCCCCATCAACCATTTCAACCTTCTTTGTTTTCTCCTTGATACACACATTGAATTCACTAATGAACTTGGCATGCTTCTCAATATTTATCTTATAATTCATAGTATCTTCATGTTTCACTTGATTATTCGCATATTCCTCAAAAATTTACTATATTTAAGAAATTAATTCTTCAATATTATCAATGTAATTTAAGTATTATTTCAAAAAACCTTCAATATTCTCATTTTTATTTGTTTTTAATTCAATCTCCCCAAGAGCTCCTTCTAAGTCTACCTTGAAATCAAATACTCCCTCTGGTTGATCATTATCTTCTACTTCAAACTTATATTTCTCTATAGTATCCATCACAATATGTTTTTAATCTAATATAAATTCAGTTTAAACAAATTATAAGGGATCTTATTAAATATTATCTTCCTCTTTATTTACCAATAATTTTCTCTAAAACTTCTTTCCACTAACATTTCCAAAATTGAAGTTCCTTCTAGTGTAAATCTCATTTTCTTTCTTTGTATGTATTCACCTTCAATATATCTATATTCCTTACTTGTAAATTTCCTAGTAATATAACCAACCATCCATAGTTAAATCATACTAGTTTTATCTTACAATTGATTATTATCTTTCCTCACTTAAATTTTCTCACCATAAGTGATAATAAGTCATTAATTACATATTCTTCTTCATTTTTAGCCTCATGATTCCCAAGTTTATCGATGTATTTAAATTATATTTTCTTTAATGAATAGTTTATTGCCTCTTATGGATTTACACTCATCTAATAAATGGCCAAATTTATATTAAGATCATCAAGAGATAATTCAAATAGATTTCCTTCTTTAGTAGATAATACCTTTGGATTATACAAGGGTGAAAATATTCTCAAATTATGCTTCATAAATTCAAAATATTTCATCTCATCACTAAGCCCATGGATTACTCCAACAAATCCAGTGAATCAAATCCAATAAATTATCTATCTATAGTGACCATAGATATGATCTCATTCTATTATTACAAATATGTTTGTTTTATATTTCAAACAATATAATGCCTTCATCATTCACTGTGTTCTTTATGTTAACAATCTTCCTCTAACTAATTTTCCAAAATCAACCTTGTGACTCTAATGTGACTTATTATAACCCAATGTTCTAATATAAACCCTCTAGGGGTCTGAATATGGGGTTTTGAAATTTCTTATTACTTCAAACATGATTGTACCTGTCTTTACATTTTCAATGACACTTGGAATCAATCACAGTAATTTCATAAACAAAAAACTAAATGAAAAAAATAGAAAGAGTATGGATATCAAGATTTTACTTGGTTTAACCAAACTAGACTACATACAAGGATTACATATCAAATATGTGTTGACATGTCTAATAATCACTACTTTACTAGTTAGTGATTAAAATCTTTAGGATAATTGTACTAACTATTTGTAATATCCCATCTCGGAAGAAACTAATTTGATGCCCCGAGCCAGTTCACCACAAAGAATAAAGTTAACCTCTCTATATTCTAGAGGATTCCAACTAGAATCAAGGGACTAAGGTGTGTCTGTAGATAGATTATGACCTCATATAATAGTAACCAAAAATGGAAATAACTAGGTAACATATATAGTAGTGAAAAACAAAGTGTGTAAGTCATAAATAAAAAACTATAATAAATAATGAAATGTAGTAAATTACTGAATAAAAATGTCATATATATACAACACTAATCACTCACTAGTCCGATTATACATATACAATATTAAAGAAAATAAATAGAAATAAAAGTGCATGGATCTACTACTAACTCTAAGCTAAAACTCATACTTGATCTCCACATAAAAATATGAGCCACCCTACTCAATTAGTCTCAGGAATTAGTCCAACCCATCCCTATAACCAAGTGAACGTATTCTTGGGTACCCCAATATAATGGAGGGCTAAGTAGGGTGTGTGTACAAAACTCAGTAGGCCACCACCAACGTGGTTCCATACATGGACAATAATATGCAGTGTAAGTGATTGTAAGATACTCATCAGGCTAATAATAATAATAAAACTAAAAAAATAAATACAAACAAAGAGGTAAATAAAATAAACCATAGTCAGTTCTTGGGTCTATGATCCTGATCAACCGTTCCTACTTCAGCCTAAACTATAATGTCTATGAACAAGTTTTCATCTCATATTTTAATAACTCTTATTTTTCTATGTATTACTTATGAATATTATATGCATTATTTCAGATCTAGGTGATGAGATGATGTGAGAATATGAGGCCCAGTGATCCCAAAGTTAATGTTTGAAAAATATAAAAAATATTAAAATCACACATGCATAGTTTTCCTAAAAAATGGAATAACTCTTAAACAAAGGCTCAAATCAGAAATATGAAGCCTATATTGAGTTCAGAGTGTGGGTTTTACCCTAGATGTGACATAATCTTTATCAGTGTTGGGCATTTTGGTAAACTATAGTCACGAGAAAAATTAATAAAATAAATAAATTTATTTAGTTATTTTATTATATTGACACTACGACCCACTTTAATATATAAATATATGGTTATGATGAGATCTCAGGGATGTCCATATAAACCTGGATATCTAGAGGACTATTGGAGGAGAGCGTTCTTAGCAGACGATAATAGATCAGATTGAGATAAAGGATTATTGCACTATTATAGTTCATGGATCTCACCAATGATAGCAAAAAATGACAATTATTCATTTTTGATCAATCCAAACTCTAGGTAGGATGTTTTATTTTTGTGATTTTATCTCGTTATTTTATCCTAGTAAAGCACAAATCAATTATATGAACAAGAATTTATTCATGCATTGATGGTTTATTTGATTTATGGTTGATTTATTTTTTTTCATTGATTAATTCCCTCTTCGTTCATATAATTCTTAGACAATAGATCAATCTCATAATTAACAAAGGATTAGGCTTATTCCTTAAATTTTTTATTTATGGATTTCTCCCCCATTTCTTTTCATGATCAATGCAGGAAATTCCTTTGGCCTATAGTTTGATCAAACACCTAATTTTCGATTGTTGTACAAGCATTATTTGGAACAATGGATCAATATCGTAGGCTTAGTTCATGATCTAGGTCATGATAAAGGTGAAATGATGATAAAGTAATATCATATGTAGATCATATAAAATAATGGATCTCGTACTTCCCGGTTTGATGCGCGACGGATGGGTGGGTTGATAGAGGTGATTTTTGAGAAGATCAAAACATAGATCCCAACAATCGGTGATATTAGGGGATGTATAACCTCAAATACATGATTACTATATAGAATTTTGGTGGTGATAGTAAAAATGGATACATGGATAATAACCCATGGGTTATAGAAAATCTCGAGTTACACAGCGTGTAATCCATAGATACATGTTGTGTGGGACCCTCTGTGCAGCATTAGGGTTTTCATGGAGAATAAAAAGATCACACACCATGTGACATATGTCACATTCCATGTGACCTCTTATGTAATCTCAATGTGTATCTTGGAGGATACACATGCATGGGTAGGCTGGGATGTATGGACACAACTAGGTATACACAGGCATGGCCAAGTATACACAGGTTGGTACACAAGCATGGCCAGAGGTACATAGGAATGGAAATATGGCATGGTAATGGTGTCATAAGACCTATACATTCCATGTATTCTTACTTTAACACCATGTATTTTGAGAATTACATGTCGTGTAAGGTGGTGACACATGGTCAAATCATAGGTTGGCTAGACACATCGTGTACTCCCTAGTATACACGGTGAACCCCCTTTGAGGGTGTTTAGAGCCCTTAATTTTTTATTTTGGACCATTATTAGTTGAGTACGTTACCTTGGTCCATCCCCATGAGGTTATTGTGTAGAATTATGTCCAAAACTATGGATTGTGATCCCCTGTGGAGGATGAGTCTTGAATAGAGTTTGTGGTGTCCCTCTGTGAGTTTAATTTGTGATCCTATATCATTCATTATTATAACCTATGTGGGGTTTTTGGAATCAATGTGACCTAATTATATAGGTCATTGAACCTCCATATATCATGATATTTCAGTAGGGTATGTGTTATCATTGTAATATGATCCCCTATATAGCAAAAAGATCTAGATTGGGTTCGTGGTGTCCCCTAGAAGCCCTAGGTGTGATCCCTTATCTATGGATTGAGGTCTTCAGAGACAAGTGAGTTTCTTGGGAAGGTCCCAATTATCTTTACCTCTTAGATGATTGTTTTCAATAATAGTGTGTCTCATGGAGTGGTTTCCCCTAGAATGATCATGTACTAGAAGCTTTAAGCAGAATCATGTGGCTAGAAGTTTGGTTGAGACTGCTTGGAGGAACGTTTCCTTCTTGAGTAAATCTGGATCTATTTTCCTTGCATTGATATATCATTATTATGAGATAAATATTCTTTATTATATGTGTTTAGTGTTTTTGGAGTGTCCTATTGGGTATTTTTATACTCACACCTACATGGGATCTGCCCACACGTGTCGTGTCTTATGTTGACGATGACCCTTTTGATGGTTTCCTAGGAGGACAAGAAGATGGTAGATAATATCTTGAGATTTATAGACTGAGGTTATTTCTAGGTGTTTTCATTTGATATTAGTCTTTTCCTTCTAATCATGTTGGAATCTTCATAGTTTTTTGGTTGGGCTGGTATTTATCTCGACTGCTACTTTCATTACTTTATTATCACACTCGGATTGTGGGATCATATATTTATGCATGCATTGTTTTTATTTTTATTTTACATTTCAGCATAGTATGGTCTTAGAGATGTGTGTGTCTTTAAAATTATATTAGGATAATTCCTCCCATGTGTGGGATATTCTTACTCGGTGATGTTCGTAATCCCTTGTCCTATTAGAGGAAAGCTTGTGGTAGTTGTGGCTCAGGCCCTATTAGGTCAGGCCAGATAGAGTGATATCAAAAGACTTGGATCTATCTTAGTAATGGAGTCTATGAGATTGTTTTGGGTTTTATGGAAACATTATTAAGTGTTTCAAGTTCTGATTTAAGGTTAGGGACTCTAGTGTTAGTGCAGTGGCTGACATATCCATACATCATGACTCGGATCACCTGAATTTAAACTTGATACATATAAACATTGGTTGTGGGGAAAACATTGGTATGTGAATCATATAGGAATGAGTTTTGGTTTCCATGTACTTCTTGAGTAACTCACCAGATATACTCTTTGATCATGGTACATCTTTTCAATTTCAAGATGCCTCCATGAAGATAGATGGCTAGGATTCCACTACGTGATCACAAGTATGATCTTCTGAGTGACAAGGCTTCAGTATAGGGGCATGTACCAAAGATAGTGCCTCCAGGTATTTTACCAGCTATACCAACACCCATTGAGCAATAGTTAGAATCATTAGTACCAGATGAGGATGCATGTAGACTGAGTCTATTTTATGATTTCTAGAGATAGTGACCTCCCTGGTTTTAGGGAAATCCATACCCCTAGGTGGTTGAGAACTAGATAGAGGTATTCACTCGAGTTTTACAACTTGTTAGGATGAATTTAGATCATACGGTAGTCCTCTTAGTGATTATTCTTTAGGGATACACTAAGTGATGGTGGATTATGGTGAGTCATTCACATGAAGAGACAGATGTCTCCTAGTAATACTTTTAGAATCTATTTATAGAGGAGTTTTATCTGACTATGTAGTGATTAGTGCACATCCAGTAACGTTTAATAATATCTTATAGTACTCTATGGATATGGTGAAAGATATATTATTCATAGAAAAAAACTTTGAGTAGGGATTACATTGATATATATATATTTCATTGCATTCCAACTTATATTGGAGTTCTTGAGTGGGCCTCAGTAGTGGAGAGCTTCCTGGAAGAGTAGATGCCGACAATGGGTGATGGTAGTGGGAACCGAGAAGCTGAGACCTTGGTGGTAGGTGGATGATGATAGTTGTAGGGATCCATGTGTGCCAGATTATTCAAAAGACGATCCCAAGATAGAGGATCACCAGTGCAGGGCTCTCAAGATGGATTGAGGCGGCCAAGGGTGAGGCGGTTTTTCTCTTGAGATAGTTAAGGATATCTTACATGGGATTTCCGAACCTATCATATAGATGATAGGGATATGGTTAAGGGATGGTATAGGTAGATACATATGTAGGAGAAAGAATGTATATAGGGTAGCGTACATGGTAGAGGTGCTGGTAGAGAAGTAGGAGGTGGTCAGAGGTTTGACCTATTGCACCACCATCCCTAGGTGGTCCACACCAAACTCAGGGAGATGGTGTTCAGGGATGAGGACTACGACATGCTATAGAGTCTTATGACCTCAATTCTTTAGGGATGATACAAGTTATGATCTATGTCTTTTCTACCTTATCTAAAGTACTTATAGACACAGGTTAAATTCATTACTTTCATATCACTTCTTTGTTTTGGGACTTAGAGATTATAGTTGAGCCTTTGGATTAACCCTTGCACTTAGAGACTCTAATGGGAGGTGAATCATGGATTACACACTTCTGTCGATAGTGTGATACTTAGTGGTGAGATCTTTGTATGGGACCTCTTTGTAGTATTGATGAGACCTTATGATTTCATATTAGGTATTGACTAACTATCTATAGTTCATGCATAGATTGACTGTTCTAGGTAAAGAATTTGGTGTGTCTGTAGTGATGGGTTGGGGTTTTTCATTATGGGTGAAAAGGAAACCCTAATAGAGAAGGTAAGTATCAGTAATAGGAGAGTTTAGATGATTACTCACTAGTTTTCTAGTATGACTCTTGGAGTAGTGGTTTCTATGGAATACCAGTTCCCTATAGTGGTGGTAGAGTATGAGGACATATTTTTTAATGATGTGTTAGTCTTAACTCTCTACTAAGAGCTATACTTATCCATTGAATTAAGCACCAGGATGGACTTGATATCTATACTAGCATATCAGATGGATCCTATAGAGCTTCATGAGCAGAGGGTTCAGTTGGAGGACTTACATAAGAAGGTATTTGTGAGACCCAGTGTTTCCACCAGGGTATCCCTAGTGTTGTCCGCCAAGAAGTTAGAAATGAAACTGAGGTTTTTTGTGGATTACTGACACTTAAAATAGGTGACCTTGAAGAATAATTATCCACTTCCAATGATCGAAGACCTATTTTATTAGTTGAGAAGGGAACGATGGTTCTCGAAGGTTGACCTCAGATCAAGCCATTTCCAACTATGAGTTAGGGATGATAATATATCTAAGGTGGAATTCAGATGTCACTATAGTCACAATGAGTATTTGGTGATGCCTTTTGGCATGAATAACTCCCTAGTAGTGTTCATGGGACTCATGAACCAGATCTTTCAGTCTTTTATAGACCAGTTCATGATGGTATTCACCGATGATATCCTAGTGTACTCGGTATTTGATGAGGCTCATGTGAGACACTTAAGGATGGTACTGGACACACTATGAGAGCATTAAATTTATTGAAATCTCTTGAAGTGTTATTTTTGGATTTGATAGGTCCACTTCCTAGGACACATCATCTCATAGGAATGAGTGGAAGTTGATCTAATGAAGGTTGAGGCAGTGCTAGCTTGGGAGCCACCCAAGAGTGTTACTAAGGTTCAGAGTCTCCTTGGGTTGGAAGGGTACTATCATAGGCTTGTACCTATTTTCCCAAGAGTTTTATTATCATTGAAATCTTTGACCTAAAATGTGCATACTTTCATGTGGATGGAAACGTTCCATTCGTTTTTTCAGGATTTGAGGCATAGGTTGATGAGTTCCCCCATCTTGAGATTTCTAGAGGAGGGTGTTGAGTACATTATTTTGTATGATGCCTTAGGTAATAGACTTGGTTTTGGTCTGATGCATGGGAATATAATGATTTCCTATGGTTCATATCATTTATGACTACATGAGAAGAACTATATGACCCATGATCTTGAGCTAGCAGCGGTAGTCTTCACCCTAAATATGTGGTGACACTACCTTATGGGTGAGTAGTTAATCATCTACTTTGAACACAATATTCTTAAGTATATATTATCTCATAAGTATCTTAACTTGATATAGAGGTGATGGATAGAGTTTATTATTACTATTAATTTTAGATTGTATATACTCTTATGAAGGGGAATGTGGTGGAAGATGCTCTCAGTAAGAGATCTTGTTCTCAGTTGTTGGTCATGGCATCAGAGTAGTTATCCTAGTTACAGTTATCCTTAGTGAACAAGTATGGTGATTCATATATTCAGTCAATGGTTGTTACCCCATCTATTTTATAGTGTTTTATGGAATCTCGGCATGTAGATATCGACTGTGAGACATTACATACTCAATTATCCATTGAAAGTTCTACTGATGGATATTCTGAAGGTTAGGATAACATTATCCTTTTCAGAGGATAGATGATGGTATTAGTGATGTTGCAGGAGGAGGTGATCAGGGATTTTCAAACATACCCTTTGGTGGTATATCTAGGTGTGTAAAAGATGTATCATGACCTCTGACATCAGTTTTGGTGGCCAAGAATAAAGGGTTGTATTATAGAGTTTGTCTCTCAATGCCACACTTATCAACAAGTGAAGGATAAGCACTAGGTTTCAATAGGTTTAGATCAACCCCTTGAGGTTATAGAGTGTAAGTGTGATGGGATATCCATGTAATTTATGATGGAGTTACCATGAATCTCTAGAGTACCTGATGATATCTAGATGATTATATACCATCTCACTAAGTATGTCCACTTCCTAGTTATTCAAGAGTAGAGTTCATTAGAGAGCTTAGGATTCTTGTACGTGCAATAGATAGTATGGATCCAAGTATTTCCCTCGATGGTCATTTCAGATTGTGATGCTTGCTTCACATCATGATTATGGATAGGATTACAGGATGAATTTGGGACTCAGTTACATTTGAGCATGGAATTTCACCCCCAGAATGATGTACATACTAAGAAGATCATTTAGGCCTTAGAGGACATGTTGTGGGCTTGCATGTTAGACTTTGGCCATACTAGGTAGGAACACATACCCTTGAAAAAGTTTTCATACAAAAACAACTACCATTCTACCATCAGTATTGAATCATTCAAGAATTTTTATGGGAAAGCCAATAGGTCACCCATTTTTTGGACTAATTCATGTGATTAAACACTCATGGGCCTAGAGTTTGTGTGGGCTATGATAGAAAAGTTTCATATCATCCAGGAGAATATGAGGACTTCACAGAGCCATCAAACTTCCTATGTGGACTGACAATGGAGGCCTCTAGAGTTTTAGGAGGGAGAACAAGTGTTCTTAAGGGTCTCACCTTGATGTGGGTTATGGAGACTTGGATGGGGTGAAAATATACCTTTGAGATTCATTAGCCTTTTATAGATACTATGTAGAGTTAGAGAGGTGGTGTACTTATTAGCTCTACCACCATAGTTAGACCGGGTACATGAAATCTTCCATGTATCATAGTTAAGGAGGTATGTGCATGACCTGTAAAATGTTGTCAAATGGGGAGAGTTATACACCAAGGATGTCATTATAAGAAAATTTCCTTTTTCAGAGGTAATTTTTTGTTTTGGCGGTGGTTTAAACTACCGTTAATTTTTTTGCAATGGTTTCAAAAAACCTCTACTAAAGTTGGTGTTGGCATTTAACATATGATGGTTCCTTCCATTTAGTGATGGTTTCTAAAAATAATTATAGAATGTATATTTAGCAGTGGTTTTCCTCGTTTTAGTGGTGGTTTTCCTCATTTTAGCAGTGGTATAACCACCAATAAATCAAAAATATATTTTGACTTAATAATCGATATTTAATGATAGTTTTCTTTATTTTAGTGGTAGTTTTTTAGAAAAAAAAATTTAATGATGTAGCATCGGTTAAAACTACCATAAAATCAAAAACATTCTTTGGCCATAGTACCACAACTAAAGTGATCAAAACCACCTTTAATAATAGTATGCAGTATTTAGAAGTGGTTTTAACCACTGCACAAAAAAATAATTATATAGAGGTGGTTTAAACCACAATGAACAAAAAAACGGTATATTTAGTGGTGTTTTAAACCATCACTACATGATAATTTATAGAAAAAAATACTGAAAAATATACATCCCTAGAACCCTGAAAAAAATGTATATTTCTTATAATCGGAATACACATAAATCAATAACGTAATTCCATAACAAATGAAACACGTCATACAGACACATGGCCATTGATATGGTATCATACCTATCATCTATCGGTCACACCACTACCCACAACCTCTCCTAACCCAAACCTCAATTCCTAGTCCAAATATACAAAATCCCTTATCTCTCATGTTTCTAATACCTAGGTATCATCCAAGCCTATCATGATCTGTACCCCTTAGAAACATGATTCCATTTAGTTTAGTGATTCTTAATGGGACACATAGTACCTTTTATGGACATCATACAAGGACCAATGTGGTGCCTTTTAAATTCATTAAACCATGATAAAATTAATATTATTTTAGGGTTGTGGGTCCAAGACATATTTCCATCATTTTAACATAAAGTAGAATGAACTATATTTCATTAATTTTAATAACATGTAACAAAGACTATATGATATGTAGTTTAATTTCATACAATAAGGACTATTAGGTTAAAGGTTTCTGGCTATGTTTGGTATTGGGCTTACACATGAGTTCCCATTTCTAGTTCATCTTGTACATTAATGATCAGATAATAAATTATATGGTTATAATTATTGATGATATAGACCATTGTTACATAGGAGATCATGGGGATATGGACCATTGAGGAAAGGTTTGTAGATTACACCAAGTTGGGGACCCATTTTCATATCGATCACTGTTGGGGAAATGAGGATTAAATCATCCCACTCATAGTTCTCATTAAGCCTCAACCCACACTTATGAGGGTGTTTCTCATGAATCCTAATCCATATGGTTTTCTCACCCATTGTTTTACTGGTCTTAATCCTCTCATACATATCATAATAGACTTAGGGAAACCAACCAAGCATACCCACATCAAGCCTCATATCTAAATATCACCTGACATCACTTTTCAACTTTTATAGTACCCTTTAACTATGGTGACATGGTTACTTATCAATTCTATTTACCTATAGTGATAAATAGAAGTTATTCTGATATTAAGAGGCCCAAAACAATCCTATATATTTCTCTATAGTTTTATTAGACCATATTCATCTACACAATCCCCTGAAACATGATGAAGGAAAGTAATCATATATAAACAAGTGTATTGATCTATATTTTATGGACCACTTACTTCAAAATTGTGCTAACCCCTCACTATGTTTTTTTAAGCCTCATCCAATCTCATCCACACTCTTGAATATCTATATCAAGACACAACTACAAAATATTCATCCCTAGAATAATCCTAGAAAAAACAAACAAGCAATGCACAAAACATTCCACCATATAGTTATAAAAAACACTATATAAATGGTTTCAGCCTCTTTAAAGATGAGAAATCATGAAAATTTCATGTGAATACTCTATGCCATATCCAACCACATGAAGAAACCCTCTCTTTAAATATTGTTCCAATACATTAAAGAGACCACTAATCACTACCCTATGATGAACTATACTCATCACCCTCTCTATCTCCATCTTTACTTCCTGCTACCGGCATCTGTAAGACAATTATATTGAAAATTAAATAGGGTTGTATATTTAAATTTAAATTTTGTGAACTAAATGATCTTGAAGTTGTGTGATTTACCTACTCACCACTATTCATCGATGCAATATCACATGGGATATATTCGTTCATCTTCTGATATAAACCAACCAATGATTTCTGCAAAGTGGATATCTGAGCCCCCTGTTCCTAAATTATACTTTTCATATAAACAAACACTCTCTGAGCATCTCATGGTATAGAGTGACTAAAACCAAGAGTAGATGTAGTTGTTATACCTAATGACCTACTAAATACCTCATATGGTAATGGTCCCAAACTCATCCCATGCACTCAACCATGATGGTCCTTACCAAGGACTTTACCAACTGAGTCATCTTGGGAGACTGAGAAAGACTGCACGGGATTGAAATCCCATAGTTCTTTAATTTTTACCTATAAATCAAATATAAATCATATTTTAAGCAATATATATTAACATAGTGACAACTGATAATAAGTTATTATAATGAAAAATTAATTCAATCCCTAAATTATTTAGAAGTCTTATTAACTAACTCCCATTAGATTTTTTATGAACATTAAACCACAGTTTTGTTTGGGAGACTTGGTGCCCTAAATTTTCTGACTAAATTAAACAAAGATAAATCAAAAATTTAATACATGAAACAAATAATATTTTCTTATAAATATTTAAACTAATGAAAATATTACTAGAGTTGATCGACTTCTAGAAAAACTATTTGACCTAGTAGTGTGAGGGATGACTTTCTTAGCTCGACTTGATGCATTCTTCTATGAAATATACTAAAATAAATAACATGTAATTTAATATTAATGTATGCAATTTCATATCCTTGTAATATTCATGTATAAACATAAAATAAGATTAATATAATAATATATATTTAAATACCATGTGCTTCTCATGATGATGGGTATCAACAAAAACTTTCCATTTCTCTCTAGGTACCCCATTGGGTACCTTATAATAAAGTTATTGGGTGCTCAATGGAGTATCGTTGAATTTTTTCCATAATCTCCATTTAAAATCCTTCCATTTCTTACCCAAATTATTCAATGTCCACTTTTATGCTATAATATCAGTAATGGGAAAGTAGAAAAACAATTTTACAAAGTGATTAGTTTTAAAAATATTAGAATTTAATAACATATTGACATTAAATTACACCATAATGTATTAAAATTACATTTATCTATGAATAAAAAAACTTAATTTTTTCAAGATAAAGGCATATGCCTCCAATAATAATATGTAATTGGAAGGGTAACCAGCTCCGCTACTAGCTGTCCTAGAATCCGGTCAAATAATCATGTGGTGTCATCTGTAGGGACCCCATAGTAGTCAAGTGGGAAAACTATCTTCAGTTCATTAGATTCCAAACATATAAACTTTTCATATTTTTTTACATAGTAACATTATTTCCAAATTTTATAAAAAAATAGTTATTAGTATAAAAAATACAATAAATTTATTCATATTAAAAAATTTACCTATAACTGTCACCCTCCAATATCCCCATGAAGAAATAGAAGTGGATACATGCTCCCTTTCTACTGAGGTTGCTGAATAAGGAGGCGTTGGTTGAGCAACTGATGGGACGCTAATGGATGGTGTGAGAGATAGTGCATGGTGGAAAACATAGGGTGTCTCAGATGCTGTAGCAAGGGATATAGATGGATCATCATCTGTCGGTATGGTATAGGGAACGTCGACTGAGAGTCAACTAGAATTAGTACAATGCTTCATCCTTAGAATTCTTGTCATTTAATCAAATAAAATTAACTTTATAACATATATTTCAAAACAAATCATTCAAAAAAAATAGAAATAATAACAGATGCACAATACTAACAAACAAAATATACATAACTATGATAATGAATGATTGTATAAATAATATAAGCGGCTGATAAATGAATGGATGAATGCACATACAATCATTTTCTCCTTCAATCATGTCATTTTACTACTCCATCATTAATTCATCTACTTAATGTACCCTTAAAAGACTAATATTTTCAATATCATGATGGAAAAATAAGTTTTCTTGTTGTTGTTGATGGGATTCAATGTTAGAGGTCAAATATTCCACTTTATCACCCATATCATACAAGTCTCTTTATTTTAAATGAGAAACTACACTCCACCCTTCATCCATGACATCTTCCAAATAATATACCATTTTTACTTATGATGATAAGATATAAAAATCATGTAATTCATAGTCACTAACATCCATCTAGCTAGAGAATTTCATAGAATTAAATTTCAAGGGATCTCTTTTAACACCCCTAATAATATCGACCCAATTGAATTTGAATAAAATGACTAAAAAATGATTTTGGTAGTTTAATTTGATAATATAAGTCAACATTCCATATTATACCACTTCATCAAATGTAAATATACCACTATTCTATGTTTTAAAAACCTCTTCCTGATGGAATGTACAAAATTTAAAGCCATTCACAATGTAAGTGTCAAACTTTCTAGCCTATTTTAGAGGAACTCAATCAAGAAACTTAAAATATTCTGACAACACTGATCAAGTATCAGTATTCATGATCTAAAAAAAGTAATATGCATTATTATATTTAAAAAATATATTTGTAAACCTAATATCTGTATTGATTACAATATTTATGAACTTATAGGTTGTGCAAACCATTCTACAAGCTCTTTATTAATAGATTTTGTTATATATTTCTCATTTCATGTTCATAATCTCATCCATATCATTTTTTGAATCCTCAACTCTTTAATAAATGGATATATAATTTTACTATTTAGCAGCACATATCTATGTGCCTATAATAATTCTATTTCTATCAATGTAACTTTTGAGCTCCTCCTAACTGATTGACCAATAGCATTAATGTTTTTTGACTTCCCATGTAGTTGATATTGATTCGATGTGTCATCAACACATCCAACTTGATTTAATCATGTCTCAATATCATCCAAGTATCTAGAAAAAAAATTAATACACTCCTATTCCAAATAGCCTTAAAAAATAAAACCTTCAGGTTAAGCTTTAATTTTCAATATGATTTCAAATGCTCAAGATATCTGTGAAATAAAATAAAAAAACATAATTATGTATTTAATGGAGTGCCAAGAATTGTTTACTTAAATTAAAAACATATAAATAAAGTACCTCACAATTGGATACATCCATTGATAATGTATATATTCTCCTAATTTATCTTCCTTGACCAAATGCGTAGTTAAATGCATCATGACAGTAAAAAACAACAGAGGAAAGATCATCTCAATTGAAAAAAGTGTTAATAAAAATCTCTCCTGAATGTTTTCAAGCTCAAATGGTTATATAATTTTCTCACATAGTAGTATAAATAATGTGGAAATTTGGTGTACAATGGTAGTAACCTTTTTAGGTAATAACGTACGCAATGTCAATGGTAGAAACTAATGTAACAAAATATGTGAATCGTGACTTTTCAATCCATGTAACCTATGGTTATTTAAGTAAACAAACCTTGAGATATTACTTGAATACCCATAAGATACCTTCACATGTTTTAAAATTCAAAGGAATGTATCTTTATCCCTATTTTTCAATGAAAATATTGTTGGAGAATAATTTACATCTCATCTGGTCAGAGATCATGCTTTATGTTCATTGTTTGTAAGTATTTCCAAGCATTGATATGGTCCTTAAATTTTCTATGCTCATTAAGAAATATGAAGATCAAATTATCAAAAACATTCTTCTCAATATTCATAACATCAATATTATTTCGCAACAAATTAAATTCTCAATAAGTAAGCTTTAAGGATATAATTTTTTCCTTCCATTGTTGTGTTTTGATTTCACTTGATGTTGCACTTTGAACTCATTTCCCACAATCATTCAAATGATGCACATTCCCAAATTCTATTTCAACATTTCCAAGTTGTGCCAATATTTCAAAACTTTTCAACAACTTTGGAGGTGGTCTACGATCAATATAACCATTGAATTTTGACTTGTTCATCCAAAATCTATGAGATGCATCGAGAAATATTTGATGACACAAGAAGTGTTATTTTTTACTATGAGGCAGTTGTTCGAGCTCAAAATCAAAGTTAAAAACAAGACAAGCCAAACCCGTTTAGGTGTTCCAACCAGCTAAATTCCCAAATCTAGGGAAGTTACTAATGTGCCACAATAGATCAGCTTGATTTTTGAATATTTTTTTAGAAGATGCATCATATGTCTCAACATTGTTGCTCCATAAATGTAACAGCCTGAACATTTATGAATAAAATTACCTTTCATTTGATTTAATTAAATGTATAATGGTTACAAAAAACACATGAACTTATTTTATTATATCCAATTGGATTTTAAATGACTATTAAGTATATTTACTGTTGATAATATATTCATTGAAAAATGATCACATGACTAGTTAAATATAGGGTTTTATAAATCCTTTTAGAACAGATAAAGGAAGTGATGGCCTCAACCAGTAGGATCATACCCTATGTATCCCATTTATCAGAGATTATGAGGGAGATTTAATTTTTGGGGTTTTCCCTAGACCAAGACCAAGCTGAGATTCAATAACTAAAGCATGAGAAAAACTGTTTACGTGAGAAGTTTAAGCTCATCAAAATCGCAGCCCAAACCATGTTCACAGAACGGCCCCATGAAAGCCCCACAATTTCACACCTTACTCTTAGGGTGTATACAGTTTTAATAAATTGATATGTATCAAGAACCCAACAATAGGAATATGTACATAATTTTTTTATATAATATTGAATATATTTTCTTCCTATTATAATTACTTTTTAAATCATCTTTAAAACACAAATAGTATTTTTGGTTAATATTCAAATTCAAATAAGAAATCTATTTTGATGAATTAATGGATTTTTAAAATAAATAATATTTTAATAAAATGTTATTATTAATTTTTTTTACATAAATGATCATATAATTTTGATGAAGTCAAATGTAATTTTTATTAGGGATTGAAAATTGTTATTGAAAAAAATACATCATTTTCAATAATTGTGAGTTTTTATTTTAAAAGTGAAAATTAAAATATTTATAAAATTATTCAAATAAAATTAATATCTTTTTGTAATTAGGATATCAAAATTATCCAATGATGAATTTTTCATAATTTTCTGAGATAGTCAAATTTTTGCATTAAAATTGAATATTGTATAATTATACAGTGTGTTTTATGACATCATAATAACACAATAGTGATTTAATAAATGCTATAAAATTTATAATCATCCAAATATATGTTTTTCCTTTAAAATAATGTGATTTTAGGTTTATTTTATTTATTTTATAAAGCCTTATTGAATCCTCTAAGACTTATAAAATATTTTAAGATTTTAAAATCATTTATTTGAAAGTGTGACTCACCACCACTTAAGAAAGGGAAATATTTTATTATCTTTATCCTTTGACCTCATAAAATAATTTATACCACTCCCCTTTGTTAGAAACCATGGGATGGTTTGTGGTTTTGAATATTTTATTATGAAGTGTCCAAAACCAAAATAATAAACCCCCTCATTTCCTATATAAACCCACCCAAGATTCAATTTCTCTTCACTAAAACTCTTTTCATCCCATACAAACTCTTAACTATACTCAATAGAGTCCTCCCAAGGTTCCACCAATATCCTAAGAAGACTCTCCCAAGCCTTTGGAGTCACACATCCAAGTAAGGGATTTATCTCCTCACCTTTGAATTCAAACACCTTCTTTGAGATTAGTTCTTTTAATTTCAATTGCTTGTATTTAAATTCATTTATAATCATTACCTTACTGTCCAATTTATTTTATTTATATTAGGGATCATTTATTCCCCCTCATTTGGACCCTTGCCTAAGCTGTTACTATATCGAAATTTTGTAAGGGGTTTCTCTCCTCACCTTTGAATTCAAGCACCTTCTTTGAGATTAGTTCTTTTAATTTCAATTTCTTGTATTTATGTTCATTTTTAATCATTATCTTAATGTCTAGTTAATGTTATTTTTATTAGGGGTTATTTGCTCCCCCTCATTTGGACCCTTACTGTCACGAACCGTATCTGGTTGCCTTCAAAATCGGCACCCGACCCGGTCTGTGGAAAGACCCGAAGGGTGTTCCAAATCCCCACAGGCTGGCACAAGTGCCCAGGTATCATAAAATGAAGTTTGGGAATGATTTACTTGAATTTGTAAACATAAAACGACAAACAAAACCAAGAAACCAAAACTGGATTTTTCAAACCAAAAAAACTTTTACTAAAATTCAGAACTAAATTACACAATTTTAAACAATGTATGAAGACCATTACAAAGGTAAAAAACCAAGAAAATACAGCCCAAGAACATCCACATGGAAAGAGGCACCTCCCTCAATCCATCTCCACAACACTGCATCATGATGGACCGCTAAAAACCTGAACCAATGACATTAAACCTGTACCCAAACCTGTGACACAAAATAAGAAAGTATACTTACACCCAATGGTGTAAGTAGGGTGTGAACCAAAGCCCAGTAGGATTACACCACTAATATATTCCATGTGATAAACATTTAAAGACGAAAATCATGCAAGTTTTCAAAAACATGAAAAGCTAGTTACAATTTCTAAAAGATGCAACTTTGAATAAAAACAGTTTTCAAGTGAGATATTTTAAAGAGTCAATACTTTTAAAATAAATTCAAAGGCTACTGAATTTTTCCAACCAAATATACCATATGCAAATGGTAAGTATAAAGGATCTAATGAGCACAAGCAATAGGAAATAACCCCTAGGCACTAGCTAGCTATGGGTCCTAGGTACCTCATATCTCGGTGAGAGTAACCACAAAAAAATATTCATTCTCGTGCATGAGACACTAGTAGGGAACATACCCATAAAATAGTGGTCCCCAATCATCATAATCATATTTTAGTTAGAGTTTTAAGCGTAAATCTTGCTAAGTGAAACTGAGGTCAAACCCCACGGATTCACTAGCATACTAGTACACGTCTACCCACCTAGATACCCGGGTTTTCCCTTTGTGCTAAAACAAGTTCAACAAGCCATGAAATATAGTTTTCACATGATAATATCACTTCCACATCACACATTAACCAAATAGACCCATGTACATCACACAAGTCACAAATTCCACTTTTCATTCAAATGCATTTTGAAATCAAACTCACACCAAAATATCCCACAACACTTTTGGCATAACTTTTACAATACAACACATCCTTTAACATTTTATAAAGTCCCTCCAAATATGATAAACATCACATAACATCCCACTCACATGTTTCATAAAACCATTTTGATATACAAAATTCATTTTTCACATCGCACTCACACAAACAGCCCACATCATGTCCACACCTCTTTCACATTTCAGTAAATCCATTAAACATTTTTATAAAACATTTCCAATAGGATACACATCACATGATAGATCTATTCACATTTAAAATGGTCCATTTGAAATTATAAACAATCCAAAACAGTTTTCCAATATGGATTCACCTCTTACATAAATCATTAAACCATTCAAAACTTTCATAAAACAATTCTAAAGATGTACGAAAGCTTTTCACATAAAACCCATTTCAAAATAATATTTCAAGGACAAAATCACACCAATACAAATTCAAAAACAAAATTGGAATCCCCAAAAACATTTATTAAACTACCCCCGTGTGTTATACAAACACCTCAAACAATACCACAAAAGATCCTCATGAAAAGCACATGTTTTCAAAATCACTTTCAAGAATTACAATAAGGTTTTACACCTTAAACCCATAAAAAACCTCTTTAAAACCTAATGGAACAACAATACCCTACCAAAAATAATTTTCATCCCAAAAAAGATTTATTAAAACAATTTCATATGTTATAAAACACACCCAAACAATATCCAAAGGGTTACACATGAAAAACACCCAATTTTAAGCTAAAATGAAACTATAAAAATAAATGCTTAACCAAATCCAACATAAACATTTTTCACACAACACAAAGCATATTAGGAACATGCATAATAAGTAATTCAAGAAAACTAACTCATCTAGAAATGATTACACATGGAATCACCTACCTTTTATGTTGAAACCCTCAAAACATAGTGTGAAACATCAACCACACCACCGCCGCACCTAAAGGAAGATAAATCCAGCCCTAGACCACAATATTTGACCAAAAATACACCAAATAAAACTCTAGGTTCGAAACTCAACTTCTGGACATGAGGAACTTCAAGAAAGGGTGAAAGAAACACAAAGGAGAAGAAATCAAGGAAAGAAACACTTACTTGAAACATCTTGAATCAAACGAACCAAATACACCAAAATTTGAATCTCCAAGAAACCAAACATGACATTAAGGCTCTAATGGGGATGATAAGGTCAATTGAGGACTGAAATGGGGGAAAAAGAGTGAAAATTAAAAGATTTATGAAAGAATCAACTTACCTTCTCAAATCTGGACGATTTGAAGAACCCTAATAATTTTTTCCCTACTCTGCGAGGCAAATGAGGTCCAAAGTGGAAAAATGAATAATGGGGGTGAGTCTCGGGATTTTGGATTTAGGTGGGAGGTGGAATCATGTGAATACAGTAAAAAATGAGTAAGTTATTAAAGAATTAAAAAACAAATTAAAACTGGAAATGGATCACGGGTTGGCCCAATTCCAAATTAATTCACTCAAAACCAAAATTCTAATGGGTTCAAAAAGGGTCCAAATGGATATGGTGATTTGGATAGGTCATAGGAGGAAATGTGGGAAGTGGAATGGATGAAAATTTTAACAAATTAAGGAGTTATAAAAGAAATAAAATTTATTTTTAATTCTGGAATTGGGCTCACGGTTTGTCCCAAATTTTGAAAACCCTCCATTTCCACCAAAATGAATGGAAAACCTCCAAAACAAAGAAAGAATGGAAATTAAATGAAAAATACATTTAAAATAAGTCATGGATGTGACAATTCTCTCCACCATAAAACTTTGTGTCCCTAGAAAGCCACAGTAAGGCCAAATACAAAAACCAAACCCAACTGATAAACAAAGAAGTAATTCTTTGCCAAGATTTTCCCCCAAAGGCCAAAACACCTCCAGTGATCAATTAAGGAAGGATTACTCTCACAACCAAAACTTACACCACTTTCCTGAAACAATCAATTACATTCAGGCTTTATCCCAAATGAAAACTCCTCAAATACAATTTGAACAATACTCAATCAATTTACCTAAACAAACAACAACATCAAACAAAGTTACACTTACCCTACTATAAATAAACCCTTGGGAACTCTCCAATCTCGATGTTTACCCAAGGAATATGTAGGTAGTTAGATATCTCCAAATTATAATACCTACTTCCAAGACAAGACCAAGGAAAAAAAATGATTTACTCGTATGAAGAGACACAAATGGGCTCCCCAACATAAGAGACAACTTAATTTTTTTTCCGAGACAGAATCAGGACACTAATAGGGGGAGGCCCGAACAGACTCTCTAGTACAAGGGGTATACATCCATTATAAATTTCAAAAATAATATGCATGTTACCCATGGTGGGTCTCCCCACCACAAGAACCAACCATCTTAACTGACCGGAGTGGGCCGACACGAAAATACCCCCAAAAATTTAATGATTTAAGAAGGCTTCACAGTTAGTCCACACGGTTTGGGAAACCATGCACTAACTGTGTAGATCATTCATTCTGCATGGATTCCTGGCACATGGTCACTACTAATAATGCACAAACCACATGCTCATCCTGTCTAGCCAAATTTCAATCCATTCTCCAAAGACTCAATGGAAACCAAAGGGGGGGGAAGATATTGGGTGATGACATGGGTACAAGGACCTCCACCTATTTCCACCGAACGAGAACAACAGAAGAAAGATGATGACACCATAGTTTTAAACTCTACCTATCTTTAATACTAAGGATAAGACTTTGTATAAGGGTTTAAACTATACTGGGGTTTCCCTTGACTACGCGCTAGCTTCTCTCAGGGACCTATGGTTGGAGATCAAAATATTGAAGCATCTTTGGCCTCACAGTTAGGCTGTGGAAACCCCTATGTGGAACTTCTTCTTTCGGTGCCACAAACAACTACACCGCATACTCTGATGGGTTCACAAAGACATAACACACTCCATAACTCACTTTTCTAAAACCTGACATTTCACTGAAACAAGGGATCATAATATTCACACACATCACACCTTATTTCTTTGGGTGAGAAACAATAGAAGGGCGAGAAATGTATAAACACCTTCCTATAAGATAGAGGATTTGATGTTTTTCCCAAGGGAGACATACTCCCAACATAACAGAGAACCTCATAGGATTGTGCGACCTTCACCTTTACAGTCAAATGAGCACACAACATCACAATGCGTCACCGAACATGACCTTTGTGATTGATAGAAACAATACATGGAACGGGACATTATGCCAAGTCCCTAAACAACAGACAAGTCCAAAAAGTGGAAACAATAGCCTCTCATGACCAAAATCCCAAAATTGGTGGTTTAACAAGAACTCTTTCTTCAAAGAAACTATGAAGAACCCAGAGGCCCTCTTAGACACCATCGAGACACTCATCCACACTAACAACCCCAGAACACTTCTACCTTTGATGAATCAGGAAACTTAAGAAACTAAGGTCTCTTTCAACCTTCCACAAGCACTATCCCACTAAAATATGATCCAAAAATCAATGAAATTAATGGGTGTAGACTCAATCAACAAATATCAATAAAATAATCCTTATATTGATCAACTGAAGGATTTTCCAATGGCGAAACAATACGGGTTGCACTACAGTTGTTCATTAACCCTTAATGGAGGCATACCTTATCCAATGAGAGAACCCAAGGACCCAACCAAGCTGGTCCATTGGTAAAAACATTCCACAAACTAGATTCAAACACATGAAGGGAACCACCGTAAAGGTTTCCTGAAACATATCTCATAAGATACTACTAACCGGTCCTTCTACCCAACTTGCCGTCCAAACACAAACCCAAAACACGATTCGAACAAGAGGGGTTCATGGACTCAAAACATCCCACAACATCAACATTTTCCAAAAACACATAATATACACCATCCCAAACAATTCAACAAGAAATCCTGTTTTTCTTTAAAAACATCTCTTTGAAAACAAACGGTTCAGCAGTTAGCATATCCACCAATGGTACCCCATGGGCCTCACACATGCATGTTTCTGTGCCACACCGAGCACCCTCCTCATATCCGTCCTGGCACTCATCCAGTCATTCCATCAACCATCCATTATCCCATATAACCCCATGCATGTGGTCACTCATGAAAATACTAAAGGTTAAAATAAAAATTCATTCTACTTTTCAAAACCAAAACGGTTAACCAACACATCCTTTTTATCAAAACTACTAACCACGAGATAAAAATACCAATTCACATATTACAAAACTTTTCACAAAGACACAAACATTTAGAAAAAAACTCACTTTAATGTTATTCAAATAAATTTCAAAAAATCTCATCCCATTAAAACACCCTTTGATTGTTTAGAAAACTCCATTGGAAACACATTCTCAAAACCAACTTCAATATAGTTCCTGATTTCAAAAGAGGTATAAGCACACCATTTTTCATTTCAAAATAAATCTGAAAATTCAGTTCCACCATTTCATAAATCAAACCATTCCCTCTTTATTTGAAAATAATTTCACAAAAACTTTTCGCTTCTTAAAACCAAGTCACTTTAAAACCAAAGTTCCATGATTTCAAAACTAAAGAACACAAGACAATGTGAGAGGAAACTAGTTTCAGTGGGTGACTTGGACATATGGATGGAAACCATATTCCAATCACTTCACTATAATAGAGAGTATTCTAGGGAATATCCCCAGCTCCACATGGCTTGTCAGGCCCTGCGAGCTCACAGAGACCATTAACCCAACTCTCTTTTAATTTCCCCTAATCATCATTTAACCAAGAAAATAAAAGGACTCTAAAAGGTCCCGACTTCCCCTGGATACATGAATCCCATTATGAGGTGCGGTGATCAGCCACACTACTCATAACTGAAATTCCAAGTCCCGACAATCCTAAATGCAGACTATCCCGATTGTTCCCCAAATAACATGACCCAAAGAGAGCGAACCTTCTCTAATATCATTTTTTCACGAACCGAATATGATTTCCACCAAAACCGGCACCAAACCCAGCCTTTCACAAGTCCCGAAGGGAATTCCTGATCCCAACGGGCTGGAACAAGTGCCCGGGTAACATAAAATGAGAATTGGGAACGATTTACCCAAGTTTATAAACATAAAACAACAAATGAATCCAATAAAACGAATCTGGATTTTTCAAACCAAACAATGTTTTTAAAAAAATCAGAACCGAATTACATAGTCTAAAACAACTCACCAGGACTATAAAAAAGGTAAAAAACCAAAAAATTAACAGCCCAATAACCTAAAAATGGTAAGAGGCATCGCCCTCAAGCCATCTCCACAACACCGCATCATGAATGACTGGTGAAAATCCGAATTGTTGGTACAAAAGTTGTACCCAAACCTACGACAACAAAAATAACCAAGTCTACTTACACCCAAGGGTGTAAGTAGGGTGTGATCCAATACCCAGTAGGATACCACCACTAAGATATTCCATGTGATAAACATTCAAAAATGAAAAGCATGCAAGTTTTCAAAAACATGTAATTTCTAGTTACAATTTCTAAAAGATTCAACTTTAAAAAATCAGTTTTCAAGTGGGATAATTTAAAGAATCAACACTTTTAAAATAAATTAAAAGGATACTGAATTATTTCATCCAAATATATTGTATTCTGATGGTAAGTATAAAGGATCTAATGAGCACAAGCAATAGGAAATAACCCCTAGGCACTAGCTAGCTGTGGGTCCCAAGTACCTCGTATCTCGGTGAGAGTAACCACAAAATCGGCACCCGACCCAGTCCGTGGCAAGACTTGAAGGGCGTTACCGATCCCCACAGGCTAGAACAAGTGCCCAAGTATCATAAAATGAAGTTTGGGAATGATTTACCTGAATTTGTAAACATAAAATGACAAACGAAACCAAGAAACCAAAACTGGATTTTTCAAACTAAAACATCTTTTACTAATATTCAGAACTGAATTACACAATTTTAAACAATGTATTAAGACCATTAAAAAGGTACAAAACAAATAAAATACATCCCAAGAACATACACATGGAAAGAGGCACCTCCCTCAAGACATCTCCACAACACTACATCACGATGGACCGTTAAAAACCCAAACCAATGACATTAAACCTATACCCAAACATGTGACACAAAATAAGAAAGTTTACTTACACCCAATGGTGTAATTAGGGTGTGAGATAAATCCCAGTAGGATACCACCACTAAGATATTCCATGTGATAAACATTTAAAGACGAAAAGCATGCAAGTTTTCAAAAACATGAAAAGCTAGTTACAATTTCTAAAAGATGCAACTTTGAATAAAAACAGTTTTCAAGTGGGCTATTTTAAAGGGTTAACACTTTTAAAATAAATTCAAAGGCTAATGAATTTTTTCATCCAAATATAATGTATGCTGATGGTAAGTATAAAGGATATAATGAGCACAAGCAATAGGAAATAACCCCTAGGCACTAGCTAGCTGTGGGTCCCAGGTACCTTGTATCTTGGTGAGAGTAACCACAAAAAAATATTTGTTCTCATGCACGAGCCACTAGTAGGGAACATACCCATAACCTAGTGGTCCACAATAATCATCATCATAGTTTAGTTATAGTTGTAAGCATCAATCTTGCTAAGTGAAATTGAGGCCAAACCCCATGGATTCACTAGCATACTAGTACACGTCCACCCACCTAGATACTCGGGTTTTCCCTTTGTGCTCAAACAAGTTCAACAAGCCATGAAATATATTTTTCACATGCGAATATCACTTCCACATCACACATTAACCAAACATCCCCATGTACATCACACAAGTCACAAATTCCACTTTTCATTCAAATGCATTTTTAAATCAAACTCACACCAAAATATCCCACAACACTTTTTGCATAACTTTTACAATACAACACATCCTTTAACAATTTTATAAAGTCCCTAAAAATATTCTAAACATCACATAACATCCCAATCACATGTTTCATAAAACCATTTTGATATACAAAATCCATTTTTCACATCGCACTCACACAAATAGCCCACATCACGTTCACATCTCACTACTGGAATGGAGAGCTATACCAACAGTTTGGTGCCAACGGTTTTAGAAAACCGTTGGCATATGTGGATTACAGACCTCTTTCCCAACGGTTTTATTAAACTGTTGGGATATCTCACTATGGGACAACTTTTACCAATGGTTTATGTAAACCGTTGGGAAAGCTTGATTTCAACCAACTTTTACCAACGGTTTACATTAAACTGTTGTCATATGTCATTAAAACTAAGACTTTTCCCAACGGTTCAACAAAACTGTTGGGAAATCTTGACATTCAACCACATTTTCCCAACGGTTTAGTAAAACCGTTGGGAAATCTTCATATTCAATCATAGTTTTCCCAACGGTTTTTAAAAATCATTGGGAAAAATTCTCTCCAAATACAGTGAGCCCCCAATTCTCTCTTCGTGCGACTGCAGCCCTAAAATTGATTCTCTCCCGACGCTCTCTCCTTACGGGTATTGGAAACTCCATCCATCCTCTTCAATCAAACAACTTTTCTGTTCAAGACATCTGTTCAAGACATCAAATCTGTAATTCCTACCTCAGTTCTAATTTTCTTCATCTATCTTTTCTATTTTCTATTTTTATTTGACCTAAATGTGAGCGATCTCTCTATACCCAGATTGAGAAACTCGTTCCACTTGATAGATCCATATTAAATCAAATAATTTTGTAGTTCTACACTCTAAATCTATATGTACTACCTTTTTTTAAATGTTTTTCATCTATAATTTTCATTTTCTTTTTTAATTTGGTATAAACCTTTTTGTGATGTTTATGGAATGTCATACCCAACAAGTGCACTTTGATTTGTTTTTTGTCTTTCTTCAATACTTATGTTTCATGATTGTATGGATCAACATTATTTGAATTCTACATAGCCAATCCTTTCCTGTATTTAGTGAACCATATGAACCAATGGAGGTGCTGGTGAGATGTATCCCCACTCAAAGATGATAAAGAGTTTGTTTAGTCATATTGTCTCGGGGTATGTAATGGATATAAGTATGTTTCATGTGAAGTGATTGTGGATGGTTGGGGTAGTGGCGTAGGTGGTTTTCCATTTTTTTAGTGGGGTGATATGGTAGTATCTATGGAGTTTAGTTTAGTTCAAAAAATGGATATGTGTTTTGTATTTATAGTTTTTGTTTAAGGAATAATGGGAAGGTTACTGATATTGAGGATGAATTGGATGTTGGTTGGGTGATGGATTGGAATTGTGATGTTGTTTGGATTGGGTTTAGATAATTTTCAAAGAATTATATGGGTATTTTCTCTCTTTAACAAATCCCCCCTCCTCCTAGACCATGGAAACCCCCCTCTTGGACCCTAGACACCCCCCTCCTGGAACATGGACAGCCCACCCCCTCTTTCTTGAAACCTGGATAGCCACCCCCCTCCTGGAACCTGGAAAACCCCCTCCACCCTCCACCCAAGACCTTGTATAGTCCCTCCTCCACCCTCCACCCAGGACATTGTATAACCCCTCCACCCTCCTCCATGGTCCCTGGACAGCCCCCTGGACACCCCCTAGATAGCCCCCACCCTCTTCCTTGGACCCCAGATAGCCCCCCCCCCCCACCCCTTGGACATCCCCCCACGCTCCTCCTTGGTCCCCGAAAATTCCCCCGGACATCCCCCTATACATCCACCCCACCCTCCTCCCTGGACCCCGGACAACCCCCCAGGCACCCCCCAAATAGCCCCTGGACTGCCCCCGGATAGCCCCCCGAACAGCCCCCGGTTAACCCCCCACCCTCCTCCTTGGTCCCCGAACAGCCCCCCCCCCCCCCCCCCTCCTCCTTGGTCCCCGGATGACCCCCCGGACAACCCCCTCCTCCTTGCCCCCGGACAGCCCCCCCCCCCCCCCCCATCCTCCTTGGTCCCCGGACACCCCCCCAGACAGCCCCCCACCCTCCTCCCTGGACCCCGAATAACCCCCCGGACAGCCCCCCACCCTCCTCCTTGGTCCCTGGACAGCCCCTCAAACATCCCCCCACCCTCCCTGGACACCGGATAGCTCCCCGGATAGCCCCCCACCCTCCTCCTTGGACCCCGGACAGCCCCCCGGACTTGAATAACATTTTCTTTTTGTACCACTGTGTATGCAAGTTAATGATACTCATATGCCTTATGTATAATTCTATTACAAGTTGATTAAATGTTATACCTCATGGATGATATGTAATTATAGGCATGTTGATTTCACATGCCTTTTTTATTTCTATGATCATGCAATGTTATTTAGGATTATTCTATTTTTTATGTCTTGAAATATATGAATTTCTTGGTAAGATTATCAATTCATGCTCATCAAATGCATGCGATTATATTCTTTAATTTGAATAAAAATCCTTGTTGTACATTCTCCATGTAATGTGAATTATGCCTTGTTTGATTTGGTTTACTTGTTAATTGTTAGGATAAGACATGGGTTACAAGTTATGGACTCATGGATGGACTCGTCATGCTTAGGGAGAACGATCCATGAGTCATATGTGATGTGTATGAGTCAACCCCGCCAAAAACTGAGCCACGGTGTGGCTGGGACTACTCGAACTGTATCTCTTTTGTTAAAAATGTACTAAATTGTAAGTGAAATCAACAACTGACATACGGGAAACGGAACAAACGCCTTCGGATTCTATTGAAACGTTAGGACAATGATCCATGGGTCATATGTGATGTGTATGAATCAACTCCTCCTTAATCTGAGGCGCCGTGTGGCCGGGACCACCCAAACTGCCTCTCTTTTGTTCAAAATGGACAATATTTTACGTACATACGCCAAACTGATCAAACAGATTCTGATTGTGTTTAAACATTATGAAAATTATACTTGGATCATATGTGACGTGTACGAGTCAACCCCGCCTCAATCCGAGGCCCGGTGTGGCCGACACCACTCAAAGTGCCTCTCTTTTTTTAAAATGTATTTAATTTTAAGTGAAAACAACAACTAACACACGAGAAACCGACCAAACGCCTACAAATAATGTTGAAACTTTAGGAAAACAATCCATGAGTCATATGTGACGTGTAAGAGTCAACCCCGCCTCAATCTGAGTCATGTTGTGGCCGACACCACTCAAAGTGCCTCTCTTTTGTTGAAAATGAACTTAATTTTAAGTGAAAACAACAACTGACATACGCCAAACTAACCAAACACCTACGGATTTTGTTGAAACTTTAGGAAAACGATCCATGGGTCATATGTGATGTGTACGGGTCAACCCCGCCACAAACCGAGCCACGATGTGGCCGAGACCACTCAAACTCTCTCTCTTTTGTTCAAAATGGACTAAATTGTAAGTGAAATCAACCACTGACATACGGGAAACGGACCAAAAGCATTCGGATTCTATTGAAACGTTAGGAAAATGATCCATGGGTCATATTTCAGGTGTATGAATCAACTATAACTTAATTCGAGGCGACGTGTGGCCGGGACCACCCAAACTTCCTCTCTTTTGTTCAAAATGGACAATATTTTACGTACATACGCAAAACCGAGAAAACAGATTCTGATTGTGTTTAAACTTTATGAAAATCATACCTGGATCATATGTGACGTGTATGAGTCAACCCTGCCTAAATCTGAGGCCCGGTGTGGCCGACACCACTCAAAGTGCCTCTCTTTTTTTTAAAATGTATTTAATTTTAAGTGAAAACAACAACTGACATACGAGAAACCGACCAAAAGCCTACTAATTATGTCGAAACTTTAGGACAACAATCCATGCATCATATATGACGTGTAAAAGTCAAACCCGCCAAAAAATGAGCCACGGTGTGGCCAGGACTACTCAAAATGTATCTCTTTTGTTAAAAATGGACTAAATTGTAAGTGAAATCAACAACTGACATACGGGAAACGGACCAAACGCCTTCGGATTCTATTGAAACTTTAGGAAAAGGATCCATGGGTCATATGTGATGTTTACGAGTCAATATCTCCTCAATACGAGCTGCGGTGTGGCCGGAACCACTCAAACTATCTCTCTTTTGTTTAAAATATACATAATTTTAAGTGAAAACAACAACTAACATACGCAAAACCAACCAAACGACTTCTTATTATATTGAAACATTACGAAAATGATCCATGGATCAAATGTGATGTGTACAAGTCAACTATGCCTCAATCCGAGCTGCGGTGTGACTGGGACCACTCAAACTGTCTCTCTTTTGTTCAAAATGGACTAAATTGTAAGTGAAATCAACAACTGACATACGATAAACTGATCAAACACCTTTGGATTCTATTTAAATTTTAGGATAATGATCCATGGGTCATATTTGATGTGTACGAGTCAACCCTACCTCAATCCGAGGCACCGTGGGGCCTAGACCACCCAAACTGCCTCTCTTTTGTTCCAAATGGACAATATTTTATGTACATACGCCAAACTGATCAAACGGATTCTGATTGTGTTGAAACTTTATGACAATGATTCATGCCTCATATGTGACGTGTATGATTCAACCCCGCCTCAATCCGAGGCCCAGTGTGGCCGAAACCACTGAAAGTGCCTCTTTTTTTTAAATGTACTTAATTTTAAGTGAAAACAAAAACTAACATATGGAAAACCGACCAAACACCTACGGATTCTGTTTAAACTTTAGGAAAACAATCCATGGGTCATATGTGATGTTTAAGAGTCAACCCCGCCTCAATCTGAGCCATGGTGTGTCTAGGACCACTAAAATTGTCTCTCTTTTGTTGAAAATGGACTAAATTGTAAGTGAAATCATCAACTATCATACGGGAAACTGACCAAACGCCTTCGGATTCTGTTTACACTTTAGGAAAAAAATCCACGGGACATATGTGATGTTTAAGAGTCAATACCACATCAATCCGAGGCACGGTGAGGCCGACACCACCCAAACTGTCTCTCTTATGTTAAAAATGGACAATATTTTACATACATACGCCAAAATGATCAAACAGATTATGATTGTGTTGAAACATTAGGATAATGATTCATGGCTCATATGTGACATGTACGAGTCAACCCCTCCTCAATCTGAGGCCCGGTGTGGCCGACACCACTCAAAGTGTCTCTCTTTTGTTTAAAATGGACATAATTTTAAGTGAAAACAACAGTTGACATACGCCAAACCAACCAAACAAATTAGGATTCTATTTAAACTTTAGGAAAACTATTCATGGGTCATATTTGATGTGTACGAGTCAACCCTACGTCAATCCAAGCCACGGTGTGGCCAGGACCACTCAAACTGTCTCTCTTTTCTTCAAAATGGACTAAATTGTAAGTGATATCAACAATTGACATACGGGAAACAGACCAAATACATTCTAATTATTTTGACACTTTAGGAAAACGATCCATGGGTCATATGTGATGTGTACGAGTCAACCCTGCCTCAATACGAGTCACCGTGGGGTGGGGACCACTCAAACTACCTCTCATTTGTTCAAAATGGATTAATATTTTACGTACATATGCCAAACCGATCAAACAGATTTTGATTGTGTTGAAACTTTAGGAAAATGATCCATGGATCATATGTGATGTGTACCAGTCAACCCAGCCTCAATTCGAGGCATGGTGTGGCACTTATTGAGTCACAAGTGATGAGACTCCTATGAAAATACCTTTTCACCATATATTATAAAAGTGGTTGTCGTATGAAGATTGAAATGGGTGTAAATAATATTTGATTTATTGAAACTCTGATTCAACTATACTGGATGATTTTTGTCATATGAAGATTCAAAGGGGTAATTATTCACCATGACTCTAATCAAATAGGTGGTGTAATCAAATAGGTGGTGTTATTTTTTGTTGTTTTAAGTCTGTCACTATTTTTAGTGCTGTTTTTTATGCAGTTGTATGCACTGGAGGGGCTACTGGAGGGGCTGCTGTGCAACAATTCTGGAAATACAGAATACCAACGGTTTTAAACCGTTGGTATACTTTGAGAAATAATTATACCAACGGTTCAATAAACCGTTGGTAAAAAACCATACTTAAACATATCCCCACGGTTTCATTGAAACTGTTGGGAAAACATCTATACCAACGGTTTACAACCGTTGGTATAAGATCAAAACCATTGAATTCCCAACGGTTTTATGAAAACTGTTTGGAAAAATACTATACCAACGGTTGTGAACCGTTGGTATAAGATCATAATTATAGTATTCCCAACGGTTTAGAACCGTTGGGTAAACCTATACCAACGGTTCTTGTTGAACCGTTGGCAAATCCATACCTAGAGTGGGCTATACCAACGGTTTACTGCAAACCGTTGGTATATATCTTTCCCCACGCCTTACTTCCATACGGTTTGGACAACCATTGGTATAGAATATACCAACGGTTCTCCAGCCTATACCAACGGTTCTAAACCATTGGTATATCCTTTATTTCCAGTAGTGCCTCTTTCACATTTCAGTAAATCCATTAAACATTTTTATAAAACATTTCTAAGAGGATACACATCACATGGAAGATCTATTCACATTTAAAATTCTCCATTTGAAAGTATAAACAATCCAAAATATTTTTCCAATATGGATTCACCTCTTACATAAATCATTAAACCATTCAAAACTTTCATAAAACAATTCTAAAGAGTGTATGAAAATTTTTCACATAAAACCCATTTCAAAACCATATTTCAAGGACAAAATCACACCAATAAAAATTCAAAAACAAAAATGTAATCCCCAAAAACATTTATTAAACTAGCCCCATTGTTATACAAACACCTCAAACAATACCACAAAAGATCCACATGAAAAGCACACGTTTTCAAAATCACTTTCTAGAAGTACAATAAGGTTTTACACCTTAAAACCATAAAAAAAACCTCTTTAAAACCTAATGTCACACCAATACCCTGCCAAATCAGAATTTTCAGCCCAAAAATGATTTATTAAAACAATTTCATATGTTATAAAACACACCCAAACAATACCCAAAGGGTTACACATGAAAAACACCCAATTTTAAGCTAAAATGAAACTATAAAAATAAATGCTTAACCAAATCCAACATAAACATTTTTTTCACCACACACATCATATTAGGAACATGTATAATAAGTAATTCAAGCAAACTAACTCATCTAGAAATGATTACACATGGAATCACCTACCTTTTATGTTGAAACCCTCAAAACATGGTGCGAAACATAAACCGCACCACCGCCGCACCTCAAATAAGATAAATCTATCCCTAGACCACAATATTTGACCAAAAATACACCAAATAAAACCCTAGGTTCGAACCTCAACTTCTGGACATGAGGAACTTCAAGAAAGGGTGAAGAAACCCTAAGGAAGGGGAAGAAATCAAGGAAAGAAACACTTACTTGAAACATCTTGAATCAAACGAACCAAATACACCAAAATTTGAATCTCTAAGCAACCAAACCTAATATTGAGTCTCTAATGGTGATGATAAGGTCAATTTGGGACTGAAATGGGGGAAAAGGAGTGAAAATTAAAAGATTTATGAAATAATCAACTTACCTTCTCAAATCTAGAAGATTTGAATAACCTTAATAAGTTTTTACCTACTACGTGAGAAAAATGAGGTCCAAAGTGGAAAAATGAATAATGGGGGTGATACTATGCATTTTGGTTTCATGTGGGAGGTGGAATCATGGGAATACAGTAAAAAATTAGTAATTTATTAAAGAATTAAAAAAACAATTTAAAACTGGAAATGGCTCATGGGTTGGCCCAATTCCAAATTAATTCACTCAAACCCAAAATGATAATGGGTTAAAAAAGGGTCCAAATAGACATGGTGATTTTTATAGGTCATAGGAGGAAATGTGGGAAGTGGAATGGATGAAAAAAAATTTAACAAATGAAGGAGTTATAAAAGAAATAAAATTTATTTTTAAATCTGGAATTGGGCTCATGGTTTGGCCCAAATTTTGAAAACCCTCCATTTCCACAAAAAATAATGGAAAACCTCCAAAACAAAGAAATAATATAAATTAAATGAAAAAAACATTTAAAATAAGTCATGGATATGACACTTACCTAAGACGTTGCTATGCCGAAATTTTGTAAGGGATTCTCTCTCTCCTCTTTTAATCAGGAACTTCATTTATGATATGTCATTCAAATTTCAATTTGAATATTTTGGGATACATTCTTACATATAAAAATTACTATACACTTTATTTATAATTTATTATAGCCACTTTCACTCTCATTTAACCCTCCTAAGAACCTTTATGTACACCCGTTACCATGACGAAATTTTGTAAGGGTTCTTTTGCTTTCTCCACTTTCTTAAAGATTCTTTATTATGATACACCTTTTATTTCCAATTACTTATGTTAGTGAATGTACTTCCATGTCACTTTTAATGTCCATTTTATTTATAAATTATGATATACCCATTTCTCTCTCATCAACCCATTTTATGAATTTCTATATGATGTCGTTATATTGCTAAAATTGTACCGTGATTTTCCATGCCAAAATCATCGTGTAGTGAATACCATACCCATTTATCTATCAAAATTATTCACATTTATGCAAATATACTTATTGATTAGAGACTTACATTTATGTATTCCACATTCCTTTATCATGGAATAAGTTATAATGTTGAATGATTCCATGTTATATGATATATGTGGCACATTTAAGCATGAGATTGAAATGATTATTAAAGGTGCGTCTTGATAGCGTTCCAATGCATTGAGAAATGTTTAGTATCATGATATTTCATGTTGGGACCACTACTGAAATTTTGACTATTTGCAACGGGTTATTTGCGACGGGATCCCGTCGCAACTAGCCCATTGCATAAAATAGTGTTGCAACTAGTATTTTTTGTGACGGCCCTATTGCAAATAGATCTTTGATTAAATACATTATATATATAAAAACTTGTTGTAATGGGCCCGTCACAAAAAGAACTTTCGATGGGCCCATCGTCCCGTCGCAAATATTTTTTTGTTTATATATGTTATATATACCAAATTTTTTTGTGATGGGCCCATCGCAAAAACTTATTTGCGACGGTACAAGAACCTATCACAAATAAGTTTGAAAAAATATATATATAATCTATTTGCAACAAGACCCCATCGCAAAAGACCCCGTCGCAAATACTTAATAATATAAAAAATATATAATAAAATTATGATTAATGAAAAAATAATATTAATATTATTAAAATAATAAAAAAAACATTAAAATTCTCAATATTCGCAAAAAAATATAAAAAATCATAATGTTTTTATTCAGTGAGAAAGATGCAAGTAAATGATCTGTCGGACAAAATATCCCCCTTTTCGTCGATGAATTATCTTCTTGCAACTGTCTCCGCCTGAAAACATTATGAAAGATGTGGTACTGCGAATGCATATTCAAACTCATGCATACGAATTTGATATGCATACATAGAAGCAGACTTTTCATAATGTTTTGAGTCGGTGATAGTTGAAAGGAGAAGAGTCATCGAAAAAAAAGAGTTCTACCAATCCACTGAAAATTGTGCCAAATTATTACAATTTATTACGATTGATTTTAATCCTAATTAATCCTAATTAATCCTAATTATTGCTAATTAATTCTAATTAATTATAATTATTGCTAATTAATCCTAATTATTGCTAATTATTGCTAATTACTCCTAATTATTCCTAATTACTGCTAAATATTCTTAATTACTGCTAAATATTCTTAATTGCTGCTAATTAGTACTAATTACTGCTAATTACTTCTAATCACTGGTTATTACTGCTAATTATTGCTAATTGCTCCAATTTACTACAATTTACTTCTAATTACTGCTAATTGCAGCTATTTACTGCAAATTACTACTATTTATTGTTAATTACTGCTATTTATTGCTAATTATTACTAATTATTGCTAATTACTGCTAATTATTTCTAATTATTGCTATTTATTGCTAATTATTGCTATTTATTGCTATTTATTGCTATTTATTGCTATTTATTTCTATTTATTGCTATTTATTACTATTTGTCACTATTTATTACTATTTATTACTAATTATTACTATTTATTACTAATTATTAGTATTTATTACTAATTATTACTATTTATTACTAATTATTATTATTTATTACTAATTCTTATTATTTATTACTAATTATTACTATTTAGTACTAATTATTACTATTTATTACTAATTATTACTATTTATTACTATTTATTACTAATTATTAGTATTTATTACTAATTATTAGTATTTATTACTAATTATTAGTATTTATTATTATTTATTACTATTTATTACTATTTATTACTATTTATTACTATTTATTACTATTTATTAATATTTATTACTAATTATTACTAATTATTACTAATTATTACTAACTATTACTAATTATTACTAATTATTACTAATTATTACTATCTATTACTATTTATTAGTACTTATTGCTATTTATTGCTATTTATTCCTATTTATTACTATTTATTAGTATTTATTGCTAATTATTAGTATTTATTACTATTTATTACAATTTATTGCTAATTATTACTAATTAGTACTAATTATAAATAATTATTACTGATTATTACTAATAATTAGTATTTATTACTATTTATTACTAATTATTAGTATTTATTACTATTTATTAGTATTTATTACTAATTATTACTAATTATTAGTATGTATTACTAAGTATTACTAATTATTACTAGCTATTAATAATTATTATTATTTATTACTATTTATTAGTATTTATTACTATTTTTTACTAATTATTAGTATTTATTACAAATTATTACTAATTGTTACTAATTATTACTAATTATTACTATTTATTACTATTTATTACTATTTATTACTATTTATTACTATTTATTACTATTTATTACTATTTATTACTAATTATTACTATTTATTAGTATTTATTACTATTTATTACTAATTATTACTATTTATTACTAATTATTGCTAATTATTACTAATTACAACTATTTAGTACTGATTACTACTATTTATTACTAATTACTACTAATTATTACAATTTACTACTATTTAGTACTATTTATTACTAATTATTAGTATTTATTACTAATTACTACTAATTATTACTATTTATTACTATTTATTACTAATTATTACTAATTGTTACTAATTATTACTAATTATTACTATTTATTACTATTTATTACTAGTTATTAGTATTTATTACGATTTATTACTAATTATTAGTGTTTATTACTAATTATTAATATTTATTAATAATTGTTACTAATTATTACTAATTAATTCTAATTATTACTAATTGTTACTAACTATTACTATTTATTACTATTATTACTATTTATTACTAACTATTACTATTTATTACTATTTATTAGTATTTATTACTAATTATTAGTGTTTATTAATAACTATTACTAATTATTACTATTTATTACTATTTATTACTAATTAATACTATTTATTACTAATTATTACTATTTATTACTATTTATTACAATTTATTACTAATTATTAGTATTTATTAGTAATAATTAGTAATTATTAGTATTTATTACTAATTATTAGTATTTTATTACTAATTATTAGTATTTATTACTAATTATTACTAATTGTTACTAATTATTACTATTTATTACTATGTATTTCTAATTATTACTATTTATTACTAATTATTACTTTTTATTACTAATTATTACTATTTATTACTAATTATTACTAATTATTACAAATTATTAGTATTTATTACTAATTATTATTATTTGTTACTAATTATTACTATTTATTACTAATTATTACTATTTATTACTGATTATTACTATTTATTAGTATTTATTAGTATTTATTACTATTTATTAGTATTTATTAGTATTTATTACTAATTATTAGTATTTATTACTAATTATTACTATTTATTACTATTTATTACTATTTTTTCCTAATTATTACTATTTTTTCTAATTATTACTAATTAGCATTAATTACTATTAATTACTGCAAAATACAACTATTAATTACTAATTACCACTAATTATTTATATACATTACTAATTATCGTTAATAATTATTAATTATTACTAATTACTAAGAATTAGTACTAATAATTTTATTTTATTATTACAAATAAATTATGATGACAAAACAATTTAAATCTAATTTAATTACAACTAATCAACAATAATTAAATTTAATATAAAGAAATGAAATGAATACTAAATTAAATAAAATGTAAATACCTTTAAACTTGATCTCTTATAATTGTAGATGGCTTCACAACTTCTTCGTAAAAAAAACTAACTCTGAAAAATTTTCTCTCTAAAATTAGAGTTTAGAAGATCAGTGAAAGTAGCAATTGAGAGGAAGTGAAGAAAAAACAGATGGGGGTATATATAGGTTAGATTAGTTGCGACGGGATTCTCGTCGCAAATAGTACTTTTAGCGACGGGGTCCGTCGTAAATACCTTCAGCCGCATTAATTACTGTCGGCGGTTAAAAGATTATTTGCGATGGGTCCCATCGCTAGAGGTAACCTGCCGACACACTATTTGCGACGGGACAACATCCCATCGCAAATAGGTTTTTACCGCCGTCGGGTATTTGCGACGGGGGATCCCCTGTCGCAACTAGGGTTTACCACCTCTCGGTATTTGCAACGGGCGGTGCCTACCCATCGCAAATACCCTTTCGCGCGGTTTGGTGTGCAAACCGTGCCAAACTGCACGTAAGTTTTTGTGACGGGGCGCCTAGTCCCGTCACAAATAACCTATTGGACAGACTATTTGCAACGAGAATAAATCCTGTCGCAAATAACCCGTCGCAAAAACCAATTTTTTTCATAGTGGACTGGGGTTTGCCTAATTCCTTTATGTAACTTTTTTCAACCATGAAGTCTTGGCAGTTTATCTTTGACTTATGTTTAGGATGCAGTGTTTTAAGTTGTTGCCACATTTCCCATGTTATGATTATCATGCTATATCATACCTTATTATTCATGTTCCTTTATGCCTCATTGATATTCCTTTTCTAACATGTATTATTATTTTCATGTTATGCCATGTTTATTCCCTTATTGGGCTTTATATCTCACCCTTTTCTTATATATGTCCTCAGGTTATCACATGCAGTGTTAAGTACGAAGGAATGTTTTGGTCATGTCAAATAAGATTTTCAATAAAGATGTTATATTTCATGTTTTAAGATGTTATGTAATGTTTCTAAACCATGAATACACTAGACCTATCGATCTTATTAGTTGTATTATTTTATGTAATAAATCATGTTTAGATATGTAAAAAAGAGTAGGGTTGTTATAGTTGGTATTAGAGTATAGGTTTAGTTAATTTTTGGATTAGGATTAGAAAACCCTAATGAAAACCCTTAGGGATAAGACTGAGTGTAAGAAAATATCCCTAAATTTTTGTAAGTATATAGTAAGTGTTCTATCAAGAAAATACATCCATGTTTGGATACTATAAGTGGACGTGGTTCTAACACAGATGTACCTAGGAGTAACAACTCCGACAAAGGTTTATGGGCTTGACTCGGGGTAACCAGATAGACAAAAATAGGCCTTACTGCGCACCTAGTTTGACAATACTAGGGGATATTCTTTGGTAAATTCATAAACTCGTTACAAACCATTATTAAGGGAATAAATAAATAAATTCTTATAATAATATATGTTTGGAAGTAGATCATGGATAACATAGATTGAATCCTAGAAACTCATAAGTTACGGAGATAAATGTAATTCATAAGTTATCCACTTATCATTATTGGATTCCCCTTTTTGTGTTTAATATTTTTATATGCTCATCCATAATTTCTCTTTTATTCTAGAAAATGGCCAGAAATATGAGGAATCATGCTAAAAACCGATGTGAAGGGCAGTGTGATGATTTCCCCAATGAGATGCCCAACCCGATGGGAGTGGGAATCACAAACTTTTTTATGATAATATCTCAGTTAACTCAAGTTACGAATAGAAACTTGGACTAGGAGGAGCGCCCAACCCCCACTAAGAGATAGCAACCCGCAATCGAGATCTTCATGTGAAAATGACCTCCTACTTTTAGTGGACCATTCTATCCCTTAATTAGGGAGCAATGGATAAATTCCATTGAAAATATCTTCTCCATCCTTCAATGTTCTGAACAAGAGAATGTTCTTCTAGTTGTTTATCATATGGAGGGTTAAGCTGACCAGTGGTGTAAATTGATCAATAATACAAAGCCTAAGAAAGATATTGGATAAATGGAGTGAGATGAATTATAGAAAAAGTTTTTTGATAAATATTTTTCCCACACCCCTCGTCTTAAGATGGAAAGAGTTTTCCTTATACTCAAGAAAAAGGATTATGGATATGTTAGAGCATATAAGGAAAAGTTCACAATACTTGCACGACATGCCTTCAGTTTTTTCATTACCCTCAAACACAAGGTTGACCACTTCTTTATTGGGATAAATCCTAGCATATGAAAATCCTTGTAAATCCATGACTTTGATAGCTATGTGAAAATTGTCTGATATTCCCTCAAAGTCAAGATAGAGATCGGTGAATCTTAGGGGCATCATGGGGATAAGAAATGAAAAGTGGTCTTTAATTCTAACAGTCTAATGGATAAATCCAACGATGCTATGAAATTCCAGCACCCCACTTGTCAAAGGTGCGAAAATAATCACCCTGGAAATTGCCTAAGGGGAACAAGGAAATGATTTAGGTGTGGAAGAGAAGGGAACTTAGCCCATGATTACCAACAGAAGAAACCCGCCAATGTGATAGAGGAAAGGAATGCTTCAATCGACCCTCAACGTGTTTTTCATTATTACAAATACAAGGAACTAGGGCACTTTGTGAACTAGTTCCCTAAGCCAATGGTTTTTTGAGGCAACCCACAACCTCCAAGGTAGAAAGGGTGAGATTTTTTCCATCACTTCCACCAAATTGAATCTTGACAATGAAGTGGTGACAGGTATGCTAGTTATTCATTCAAGATTAGAGAACGTACTTTTTTATGCTTGTTTTATGCATTCCTTTATATCATGAAATTTTAATAGAACTATTCAAACACCATCAAAAAGCATGGAAGTGGAGATGTTAGTGAAAACAACGAAAGGGAAAACTATTGCATCCCATGTATATAACTCCTCCCCTGTCACAATTTGTAGATTGAACTTCCCAAAAACCTTTTCATACTTCCCTTTTTGGAATTTGATGCAATTTTGGGTATGGATTGGATTTCTCTATATAGAGTAAACATAAATTTCTATGAGGAGGATATCACTCTCCATATGGAGAATTGACCCCCGCTTCTATACAAGTTCAAGGAGGAGGATGAATCTTATTTAGAACCATAATCTCAAGCATGGAAATTATTTTCCTATGAGCAATCATATCTATCTCAAATAATTGATTCTAAGAAAAGAACCATTATCGAAGACATGTGTATTGTGAGGGAATACATTGATGTGTTTCTTGAGGAATTTCTTGGTCTTCCCCCTAGCTAAGATGTTGAATTTTCAATCGAGATTATACCTGGGGAATTGTCAATATTCATGACTCTATATAGGATGGTTGTTATGGAACTTGAGGAAATAAAGAAAAAACTATAGGATAATCCAGATAAAGGGTTTATATGCCCAAGTACTTCACCATGGGGTGCACCAGTCCTCTTCTTCAAGAAGAATGATGGGTCAATGTGCCTTTGCATTGATTATTGTGATTTCAACAAAATCATGATAAAGAAAAAGTATCCATTTCGACAAATTGATGACTTATTCAATCAGTTACATGGAGCATAATACTTGTCCAAGGTGGATCTGTGGTCGGGATATTATCAAGTAAGGGTGAACAAGGAGTATATCCCCAAGACTAATTTTTGTACAAGGTATGATCGCTATGAGTTCATATTTATGCCTTTTAGACTCACTAATGATCCAACAATATTCATGTACATGATGAATAGAGTCTTCAGATATTACCTCAACAAATTTTTGGTAGTCTTTATAAAAAATATTCTAATGTAATCCAAAATCAAGGAGGAGCATGAGGAGTATCTAAGCATTGTGCTAAAGACCTTGGAAAAGGAGAAACTCTATGAGAAGTAAAAAAAGTATGAGTTATGTATGAAAGAAGTCTCATTCTTAGGGAATATCATCACAATAAATGGGATATCTATAGATCCTTCCAAGAAAAAAAGGAATTTAGGGATGGATGATTCCAACATTTGTAACAGATATCTGTATCTTCCTTGGGATATCTAGATATTATCGCCAATTTTTTAGAAATTTATCATGATTTCAAAACCCTCTTACCAAGCTAAATTTTAAGGGAGTCAAATTTTATTGGAACGATGAATGTGAATAAAGATTAATGGAGTTAAAAAGGAGGCTTATCATTTCCCTTATGCTCACACTACCCACAAGTGGGGAACTTTTCATAATTTTCAGTGATGCTTCAAAGAAGGGTTTGGGATGTGTGTTGATGAAAAATGAAAAATTCATTGCTTGTGCCTAAAGGTAGTTAAAAATTCATGAAAAAAAATATCACATGCATGATCTGGAGTTGGTAGCTGTGATCTTTTCATTGAAAATCTGGCGTAATTATCTCTTTGGGTAGAAGTGTGAAATATATATATGGATCACAATAGTCTCAAATATATATTCACGCAGAAAGATCTAAATATATGATAATGAAGATGGTTAGATCTCATCAAGGATTATGACTTCTCAATCCACTACCATCATGGGCAATCAAAAAAGGTGGCATATTCTCTAAGTAGAAAGGACCCAATAATTCTATCATTGATGTGAATTGAGAAGGATCTGATCTTCTTAGATTTGAATAAGATGGATATGGGAATCATAAAGAAGGGAACATCATCAATACTTTCACAAATGATTTCTCAACCATATATTTTGGAAAGGTTAAAGTATACTCAAAAAATATGATGTGGTAATTTTGAAGAAATTGGAAACTATTAAAAAAGGTAAATCCTCAAAGGTCAATGTTAATGAAGAAGGAATTATGAGATTTGGGTCAAGACTAGGTGTTCCATCAAATCCAGAGTTAAAGAAATAACTTTTAGATAATGTGCATAGTTTGACCTTCTCCATTCACCCAGGAAACAAAAATATGTATTAAGATATCCAAGATCACTATTGGTGGGATAATATGAAGAAAGAGATCATGGAATATACATCAAAGTGCATAGCATGTCAGCAAGTGAAGGATGAAAGGTAGAAGTATAATGGGATGATAAAACCATTACCCATACCAACATGGAAATCAGAAAACATCACCATATACTTTGTCATTGGAATTATAAAGACATCCAAGGGAAACAATGCTATCTAGTTTGTTGTGGATCATCTTACGAAGACTACACACTTCATCATGATTCGAGATGAATTTTCATTGGATCAACTAGCATGGATATACACCATATAGGTGGTAAGGCTACATGGAGTACCACTATCAATTATGTTTGATCGAGATCCAATATTCTCCTATAAGTTTTGGAAAAGTCTTCAACATGATCTAAACACTGAGTTGAACTTTAGTATGACTTATCACCCACAAACTGATAAAAAATCTGAGCGGACTATCCAAACACTTGAGGATATATTGAGAGATTTCTCAATAGACTTCAAAGGTGTATTGGACTAACATATTCCTTTAGTGGAGTTATCTTAAAAAAATAGTTTCCACTCAAGAATCCAAATGGCCCCCTATGAATCCTTTTATGGGAAGAGGTGCAGAACACCGACATGTTGGAAAGAAGTTGGGGAATGAAAACTTCTAGGTCCTGAAATGGTTGAAGAAATGGTGGATATGGTTAAGATCATATAGTAGAACAACAAAGCTGCTTAGATTTCAATAAAATAGTTATGTTGAAAATCATAAATGAGACCTAGAGTTTGATGTTGGAGACATGGTATTCCTCTGCATATCTATATGGAAAAAAGTGATGAGATTCGGGAATAAGGTAAAGCATAGTCCAAGGTACATCAGGACTTTTGAGATCCTTGATCGCATAGGAGAAGTGTCCTATCAACTAGCACTCCCACCAAAATTATCTTAGGTACATGATGTATTACATGTTTCCCTCTTAAGAAAGTACATTCCAGACCCATCACTTGAACTCAATATAGAGGTGGTACCATTGGAGAATGACCTTTCCTATGGGGAGCAGCCAGTGAAGATCTTAGAAAATAGAGAAAAAGTTATATGAAATAATACAATGCTCTCATCAAAGTGTTTTGGTGAAACCACAAGTTTTAAGAAGCAATGTGGGAACTAGAGGAGGTGATGAAGAAGTGTTACCCTCATTTATTTTAGTGTGGGAAAAAAGAAATTTCAAGGGTGAAATTTCTTAAGGGGGTAAGGTTGTAATGACCTGAAAATTTATGAATAAAATTCCCTTTATTTTGATTTAATTGAATGTCTTATGGTTATAGAAAACATATACACTTATTTTATTATATCTAATTGAATTTTAAATGACTGTTAAGTATCTTTATTGTTTATAATATAGTTGTTGAACAATGATCACATGACTAGTATAAATATATGGTTTTAATAAATCCTTTTAGCATAGACAAAGTAAGTGATGGCCTCAACCAGTATGATTTTAACCTATGAAACCCATTTATCGAAGATTACAAGAGAGATATAATTTATGGTGTTTTCCCTAGATCAATTCCAAGATGAGATCTAATAACTTAAGCATGATTGAAATCGTTTACGTGAGAAGTTCAAGCTCATTGAGATCATAGTACAAACTATGTTCACTGAACGGCCCCATGAAAGCCCCACCATCGCGCACCTTACTCTTGGGGTGTATAGTGGTGTAATAAAGAGATATCTATCAATACCCTATCAATAGTAATATTTAAATTATTTTTGTATAGAATATTGAATATATTTTCTTCATATTATTATTACTTTGTAAATTATTTTTAAAACATAAATAATTTTTTTTGTTAATATTCAAATTCAATTAAGAAATATATTTTGTCGAATTAATGTATTTTTGAAATAAATAATATTTTAATAAATTATTAATTTTAAATTATTTAAAAAAAATGATCATATAATTTTGATGAAGTCAAGTGTAATTTTTATTAGGGTTTGAAAACTGTTATTGAAAAAAACCCATTATTTTCAATAAATGTGAGTTTTTATTTTAAAAGTGAAAATTAAAATATTTATAAAATTATTCAGATAAAATTAATATCATTTTTTGAATCATGATGTATAAATTATCCAACAGTGAATGTTTCATAATTTTCTAAGATAGTCAAATTTTTGCGTAAAAATTAAATATTGTATAAATATACTATGTGTTTTATGACAACATAATAACCCAATAGTGATGTAATAAATACTAAAAAAGGTATAATAAGAAAAATATATATTTTTAATTTAAAATAATTTTATTTTAGGTTTATTTTATTTATTTTATAAAGCCTTAGTGAATCCTCCAGGACTTATAAAATATTTTAAGATTTTAAAATCATTTCTTTGAAAGTGTGATTCACCTCCACATAAGAAAGGGAAATATTTTATTATCTCCAACCCTTGAATTGATAAAATAATTTATACCACTCTAATTTTTCATAAACCATGGTCAAAAACCATGGTATGGTTTGTGGTTTTGAATATTTTAATATGAAATGTCCAAAACCAAAATAATAAAGAAATCCCTCTCCTTTCCTATATAAACCCACCCAAGCTCTCATTTATCTTCAATAAAACTTATTTATACTCATCAAAACTCTTACCTATACTTCTTATATTCCTCTCAAGGCACCCAAATCTCCCAATAATCCTCTCCTAATCCTTTGGAGTCACACATCCATTTAAGGGATTTCTCTCCTCACCTTTGAATTCAAGCACCTTCTTTGAGATTAGTTCTTTTAATTTCAATTTCTTGTATTTACATTAATTTTTAATCATTAACTTGCTATAAAATTGATTTTATTTTTATGAGGTATCATTTATCCCCCCTAATTTGTACCCATACCTAATCCGTTACTATGCCGAAATTTTGTAAGGGATTTCTCTCCCCACCTTTGAATTCAAACACCTTCTTTGAGATTAGTTATTTCAATTTCAATTTCTTGTATTTACATTTATTTTTAATCTTTAAATTACTATCCAATTGATGTTATTTGTATGAGGGATCATTTATTACCCCTCATTTAGACCCTTACCTAAGTTGTTACTATGTCGAAATTCCTTAATGGATTCTCTCTCTCCTCTTTTAATTAAGCACTTTAATTATGATATGCCTTTTTAATTTATATTTGATTATGTTGGGATACATTATTACCTATCCCAATTAATTTAAACTTGATTTATAAATTATTATATCACCTTTAACTCTCATTTAACCCTTGTAATAACCTTTACGTACACCCATTACCATGCTGAAATTTTGTAAGGGTTATTTTTCTTTCTCCTCTTTCTTCAAGATTATTTATTATGTTACACCTTCTATTTACAATTAATTATGTTGGGGGAATGTCCTTAAATGTACCTATTACTATCAATTTCATGTCTAAATTATGATATATCCATTTCTATCTCATCAACCCATTTTATGAAATTCTATATGATGACGTTATGCTGCCAAAATTGCACCGCGATTTTCCATGCCAAAATCATCATATAGTGAATACCATAACCATTTATCTATAAAGTATATTCACATTTATAAACATATAATTATTTATTGGGGACTTTAATTTATTTATTATACATTCCTTGATCATGTAATATGTTATGATTTTGAATGAATCCATATTATATGATCTATGTGGCACACTTAAGCATGGGATTGAAATGATTATGAAGGGTGCACCCTCAGAGATATAATGAATTGGGTAATGTTTAGTATCATGATACATCATGTTGGGATAGGGTTTTACCTGATTCATTTATGGGAATTTTTTCCACCATGAAGTCTTGGTGGTTTATATTTGACTTGTGTTTATGATATAGTGTTTTAAGTTGTTACCACATTTCATATGTTATGATTATAATGTTGTATCATGCCTTATTATTCATGTTACTTTATGCCTAATTGATATTACTTGTATAACATATATTATTATCCTCATTTTATACCATGTTTATTCCCTTACTGGGATTTATAGCTCACCCCTTTCTTATATATGTCCTCAGGTTATCCCATGCAGTGTTAAGTATGAAGGAATGTCTTGGTCATGTTAAAGAATTTTTTCAATATAGATGGTATTTCATGTTTTAAGTTGTTGTGTAATGTTCCTAAACCCAAAAGACACTAGAAAAATCAATCTTACAAGTTGTATTAATTGAAATTTTATGCAATAAATCATGTTTAAAATGAAATAAAGGGAAGGTTTGTTATAATAAATTCTGTAATTATTCAATTAGAGGTAGAAAGTATACATCAATATCATTTCTAGACATTTTTTTTACATGAATAATCATCTAAATAATAAAAGACGTTTTTTTCACACACATCTATAGAGGTAGATTTTAAGGGATAAAAATAAGAGGCCAAATGCTATAACTGGTGCTCAAATTCCCAAATGGGCTGAATCCATTGACAGTCAATCCCAATCAAATATTCCTAGGATCAGATGAGAAATCTGGATGTAATGAATAAAATGTCTTCCATGATTGTGAATCTATTGTATGTTGTATTAACCCATCATTTTTATTATCTATAGAATGCTACTTCATGTGCTCAATGATTTTTGATGACATGAATAATATTTTAAATCTAGGATTTAAAATAAAGTAACACAAAACCTTTATAGGTGTGATCCTTCTCTTCTTATTCATAGTGGTATGTTGATTCAGACTTCCAACATCACTCATTGACTTCCATTTATAATAAGAAACTTTTTTTCAATCCTATCTTCTAGAATCATCTCACCAATAAATCATATAATCATTGGGACACACATGCATTTTTATATAATTCAGACCAAGATTGTTAACAACTTTTTTCATGTAATAAAAATACTCAGGGATCTTTGCTTCAAGAAATTCATCACACAATAATTCCAATATCATGGAAATTGCCTTATTTTTAATTCCACATAGGCATTTGATATAGTAAAAATTCATCAAGAAAAGAAAGTTTTGAATATTTAAAACATCCACTACACAACTCTTGATTTCCATCATTAACTAAACTGTGAAACACATCTGTACACTCAATGAAGTTTTCTCTTACATTAGTCTCCATAGAATCAATAGTAAGATCCAATGATATGTTACAATCTTGATCCGGTTATCATATAGTTCTGAAAACATCACTTGTTACGTTTCTATTTGTAGCACCCTCAACTAGTTGTTTTGATATGTTTTGATGTTGGTGTTGGTGTCGTTAAATATTGAATGCATCGTTTATTAGGTTTTTCATTTCATTGTCCATTTTCTATGAAGTTGGGATCTAATTTTATCGATTTATGTTAGTGCTAAAAGTTTATGTAACGTTCAATTCTCCATGAAAAATCCAACAAAAATATTGAGTAGGTAATTTCTTCAATATAAAGTGTTTATAAACTTCATCTCTCTTAAATCATATTCTAAATTTACATTTAGGACATGGAAATATTAATCTCCCATCAATGGATCTATTAGAAATTTCAAAATCTAAAAACTCCTCCAAACCCTTAGCATACTAAGGAGTGTTCTTATGTTATGTGATCCATCTTTTATCCATGTTTATCACAATGTGCCTACACATTATTAAAAAAATTAAAAATCATAACTATTACTAAATAGTAAAATAGATAAATGGAAGTGAAAAACCCACAACCTAAGTAGTTGTAAGAAGATTCATATAATAAGAGTCATATAAGTACTAGAGGGGATGTCACATAATACTTCACTAACATTGCTAGTGGTGGAGGACCTCATGAATAAATCACTTAAATTTTCTAGTTTAACAACTTACTTTATGTTAGTCATCATTAAATTTTCCATATATGTTACTAGATGTTATTTTACTACATTTTTATTATTAAATGCTGAATTTATCATATTATGATAAATTAATACTTCGTAAATTATGATTTTATTATATTTCATGCTCTAAAAATTACCTCTATCAGAATAACTAGTCTAAGATCATTAATGTAGGTTCAATGATTAAATTGAAATATGTATATAAATTTCTTCTAGAAATCTATTCATAAACCGATAAGTTTTCTAAATCTTCTTAATTAACATCTCCAATATGATTAATAAGACATTAAATTTACATGGTAGATAGAAATTGCACCAAAAATTACATTACATCAATAATATGTCCACTATCACAACTAAAAAATCTCAAATAAAAAAAATCTAAAACATCACCTTCAGTTGAAGCTACTCACCTATAAAACTAAAAAAGATGTTTTTTTAAACTACCATCTAACCAAACCTGAAACTAAATCAATATAAAACAAATATATCTTCTCATAATTCATTATAATCTTATATCTCTAATACATTATCTCATTGTTAAGAAATATCAATGTCTATAATATCTTAGTTAATACTAATATTTATAATAATATTAAAAATGATAAATCCCAATGGTAGAGAATGAAAAATAATGGAAAAAAATATACCATGAAAAAATTTAATAAATTCAATTTTTAATTCATGTGCTATAGAAAGTAACATAACATCACTCATATCCCTCACCCCCCCCCCCCAAACTAGCTTATAACATCTCAATATGAAAAGCAATAACATTGTTATTTGAGAGAAAATCATGTTATACCCTGATACATGGATAATATCAATAATTTAAACTCTAATAGTTTGTTATTAATACTAGTTTTTTCACTCTTATAGTAAATCAAATTCATATAATGGATGGATATGAAACTTCTCATGTTTAGGTCCCTAGATGGTTTCTTTATCTCTTTTAAAATCAACTATAGGTACTTTGATCGGCACAAAAATGATAAACCACATCTCTTAAATTACCATATAAGTTTCTACATGAAAATATACTAAATACAATGATAAATTAAAATTTTATATTTATAAGCATAGCCATTATAAATAATTTTTTGGCATAAATTTGGACTATATAACAAATTATTTAACTACTCATGTATGTTAATAGAAAATAATGTTTTGGCATAATAATTCATCATCCACCACATCCAATGTTGGTTTTATTACTCAATATATAGAACTATAATACATCAAAAACTAATTATAAACCCAAAACCATATATTAAATAAAAATTATCAATAATTTATCAAGGTGATCAAACAGATTCACCTAAACATATAGAAAAAAACCATTTTCTATGTCACAAAACAAAATAAGAAATTTTCTTATGGTTATAGGAATGTACCAAATCAATATAGATTTATTAGAAAGCTAAATATTATATGGAAATTAAACAAGTGTATAGAAGTAATAAAAAACAATTAAACATGCACAATGACTCATATCAATAATTAAATAACCTAATAATTTTTTTATCAAGAAATTTGGAAATTATTTTAAGGCTAACTAAGGACTTACCATTTATGAAAAATCTAATTAACAACGCATAATAATATAAATAAAAATAGGGGAAAATAAGGAACTATCCCAAATTTAGATAAACCTTCTATATAAAACCATTTTTTGAAGTACCATAATATATATGAAAAATATTCCATTACCAATTCTAAAATAAAATTTGAAACCTTGTTAAAGTGTTGGAAGCCATTTGGAAAACACGTTCTTGGAATAAACTGATTATATAGGTGAAGATAGTTGAGACTGCTTTTCCATTAAACCATCAATGAGATCATCCTTATCCTAGAACTACTAGAAACTTTCCTATAATCCATAAACCAATATTTATAACTAAACGAACTCAAATAACCAAATTCCATAAAAAGAGTAAAAAATACCAGATGGAACTCATGAAGACAGCTCAAAGATGAATCTAAACACTATAGATATAAAAAACACTAAATTACATAAAATAAAAGGTCCATAATTTCAACCCAAATATATGGAAATTCCTAGTTAGTCTATTAATAAAAAACCTCACTGATGGGGGAAGAGGCAGTGGTGATGAGAAAGGGTTGGAGATGAGGGGGACCAGTAGTAGGGTAGTGACCAAGGGGAGCAGCGGCAGCGACGATTCGAGGGAGAGAGGAATCGGCAGATCAGGATTGGGATCTGGGGGCTCAGTTGGGGTGAGGGGGTTTCGGTAGATTTGGATCAAGAAGGGGGTGTTGGCGGCTCGAAATCAGGATCGGGTGTTGGTGGCTCAGGATTGGGATTGACAGTGAGGGGCCAGGGCTTGAGGGGATTGGGGGGGGATCGGGGGTGGGGGTGTCAGGTTTGAGGGGGTGAGGGGGTTTCGATAAAAAGTGTTGTATTTTAAAAAAAAATGTAAATGTTTTATGGGTGGTTTTTAAGAAATCACCGCTAAATTATTTAAAAAAATAGTGGCGGTTTCTTAAACGGACACTAAAAAACCGCCACTAATTGATGATTTAGGTGAAGTGTGTGGATACCTTTGTTTAGTACCTAGTGTAAATTGAGGATCAATAGGATATAATCCATTTTTGGTGATTTATTCATCTAGTGTGTGTCTGGTGGCAGTATGAGAATCTTCATGAGAGTACTTGGGGGCGGGAGACCCATATGTGTGCTCAACACCCTCATCTTTTTTAGTAAGTTTTTTATTTTTTGATATGAAAATACCTAAGGTAGTATAATTTAAAGACTCTTATTTTTTTCATGTATTACTTTTTAATATTATATAGACTATTTTTGGAGCCAGGCACTGAGATAGTGTGAAATTGTGAGGCCTAGTGAGCCTAGAATTAATGTTTGAAAACTTTTAAAAATATTAAAATCACATGCATGAATTTTTCCTAAAAAAAGTGGAATAAATATTAAATGGGTGTTTGGATCAGAAATATGAGGCCACCATTGAGTTCAAATCATGAGTTTTACCCTAGGCATGGCATAATCTTTATCAGCATCGGTTGTTTCGATAAAGTGAAATCATGGGTGGAATTAATAAAATAAATAAATAGATTCATTTAATCTATTACATTGATGCAGAAACCCATTTTCCTTTATAAATATATGGTTATGATTAGATTTTGTGGTTGGCCACATGACTCTAGAGATCTAGATGACCGTTGGAGGAGAGCACTCTTGGTGGATGATGTCAGATTGGATAAAGATCGTGGATCATTGCACCATTAGAGTTCATGGATCTTGACAGTGATGATAATGAAAGACTGTTCTTCATTAGAGATAAATCCGAACTTCATGTAGGATTTTTATTTTTATTATTTGAAACCATTATTTTATCCCAATTGAATGTGGATCAATTCCATGAATAATAATTGATTCATGGATTGATAATTGATTTTATTTACGGTTGATTTATTTTGTTCATTGATTAATTACCACTTTTTTCATATAATTATTCAATAATGGATCAAGGTAAAAATTTAAAAAATGATAAGGTTTGTTCCTCACATTTTATGGTTTATGGATTTCTTCGCTGTTTCTTCACACGATTGAAAAAGCGTTGTCGCACGCGCTCTCAAAAGAACTTCAAAAGTGAGTTACGTTGGATAAAACTCCAAGCACAACACTCTATGAAGCTAATGTTTAGTTAACTTGGTGTAGCATAGGGGGCTAACCAAGGTCGTCTCTCAAAGGAGGAAGTGAATTAAAACATCTTATTAGAGGTATTCTAAAAATTAAATAAAAGAGAATAAAAACACTACTAGAAAAGGATGGGGGTTGTTTATAGTTTATGAATCTAGAAGAAGTTTGCTGGAAGAAGATTGTATTTTTTTTTGTTTTTAGTTTTGAAATGAATTCCGATTAAAATAACACAACAAGAAGATGTTTTTTTTAGAAAATATTTTAAAAGGCGTAATCGATCTAACTCTACCTCTTCATTTACATATTAATCATTATCATTTAAATGAATATCCACTTAATTATGATCCTCTAATTTGTTAACTCTCGAACCCTACAAGAGTTAACTTAACCACAAAGATGGAATTACTTAAACCCTAGGCTAGCTTCGGAACATGCAATCGCAGAACCCTGCTTTGATTGTTGTTCTAAGGTTAGCTTATGGTCAGTGGTTAATTAGAGCACAAATCCATTCTGGAAATGAGGATGAGTTGTGTTTAGGGATTATATTTGAACTCTACAAATTTATCCCAAGTGGTCTTGTATTACCGATTAAGCTCGCACTCTCACAATTTACACAAAATCTCAACCTCGCGTGTTTTTGTATTAATTGTTCAATTGCTTGCTTAGTTTCTTAAAATTTAAAAACATAATTCATGGATCATATTAAGTGAATTACAGTAGGCTCAATGATTCAAAATAATTAAATGAAGAGGGTAGAAGATAGATCGATCACTAAAAATTACTCTTCCATGGGTGGCGTAATCATCGTAGAAGCGTTTTGCATGTGCAAAGGTTTATAATGGGTATAACCCAATATCGCTTCTACTCAAAAATTCCAGCCCCAAGAGGAAGATTAAGAGAAGAATAAATTTAAATAAAACAGAGGAAAAGAGAAGAAATAAAAGAAGAACAAAGAAGTTTATTACACAAACAAAACAATTACAACATGAATGAGAGAAGGAGGCTTCGATGAGAGGATCCTTGCTTCAAGAGCTACCTCTCTTACAATGGTTGGAGAGTTTGGTTGAAACCAATTCTCCTCTGCCTCCAATCTCCCAATGCACGAACCAGCCTCTCCAAATGAGAAAATCTCTAATTTATAGAGTGGAGGGGAGGCTAGGTTTAAAGTGGTTTCAAGTGTGAATGCAAAATCTCGGCCAAATATTTTAATGAAACTTGCACCGCCCATTTGACCTCCAAAACGCGTGAATTGACCGGCCTTCCAGAAGGATGATTTGTGCCACATCATGTCCCCGAGCTTTCCTCAAAATTTGGGCTCAATCCAAGCCCGTATGTAGAGGATATGGCCCAAATACAGAACCTTCTCCATTCTGGCGAGCCCAGCCCAACTTTGACTTCATGGCCCAATTTCAACAACCAAATTAACTCTTTAGCTTTAGTATCCTGAATAAAAGTTGTAGATAATTAAGTTAGGAACACTGTTACAAAATTTAAAATTCAAATAATAAACATAAAAATATTTAGCTTCGAAATACTACAGTGCACTATTAAGGGTAAAACTGGAATTTTCACCAAATTTTCAAATGAATGATCAAATCCCAAATATTTTATAAATAAACATATTTAACACAATGTGAGGAAATTATATCATTTATTATCAATAAAATATTCAATAAAATAGTGTTTTATCAACTCCCCCACACTTACCCTTTTGCACACCTGGGCAAAACCTCATATCAAGTAAACATCAATATCAAATCAAAACCGATTTTAAAACACATATCTTTAAGATCAATCAATTTCACACCAAGAATAAAAAAGATATCATGCCTCATAAAAAACCTTATTTCAGGTTCTCCATTTATATCATTCAATATATTTCCACTTCATTTATCCACCCATGCACAAAACACTTACCTCGCTTGAATTTTCTCTCATCACTCAAATATCAATTTTTTTTGCAATGTCTTTCTCATCCAAACTCATACAAGGGTCACCATAGGCTTGATAGATTCCTACATCGCTACCCGATGTGAGTCAAGGACATATGTTTATCATGAGGACTTTTCAGGGTTGTTCTGTGGCTTTCGGTTGGTAGGATTAAGATGTGAAAAACTCTGAGGCTGAATGAGGAGGGCTTGACTCTTTTAAAGCAAAATTGCATTAATCTAATTTTCACTTAAATATGGTCTTCTCTTCAATCCCCATAGTATCAATTCAGCTCCATCATCATGAAAAGTCATCATTCATCATTTCAGCATAAAAAATGTCAATCTTCTAAAACATGATTTTCTTGAAAGCTCCAGATGGGCACAGCTTTCCACCTCAATTAGAAGCTCCAGAAAAGGCACAGCTTCACTTGTCATGAAAGCTCCAGAAAAGGCACAGCTTTCAATATAATGACTTTCTTTAGCAGCAAACACATCTCTTCAGAATTTAATTTTCCACCCAAAGTATCACATAATGTGGTGGCACAACACAAGGCAGCTTCCCCCACACTTAAGCTCAACTAGATTATGCAATTTCACTTCAAGAGTTGGTTGGATAGGGAAAATTGGCTTGTAATGTGGCTTAACCTAACAGGCTGTGCATGGCTTCTAAGGGCTACAAGGATTAAATATTCAAGGTAGGCCATTATAAAAAAGGATTCTTTGAAAAGGGGGCTTTAATACCAAACAAATGCCTCAATCATTTAAACACAAGTACCTCAAACCCTCAAGTTTTGACAGGAATAGATCAAATTCTGGTTAAATCAAGTATGGTTTGGCTCTCTCAAGAAGTGAGGTGAATGTAAAGAATATGAAAATAATGGTTTAGAAGCCTCACAGGAAAGTGATTTCAAATATAAAGACAGTGAGATTGGCATGGGATTCAAAATTCGGTGTAATTTCCATGAAATTACTAAATATTTGAACCTGAAACAAAGTCATTTCAGCATTCATTTAAGCTTAGTTTCAAGGGGTAAATTGTTTCACTTATTGATATGGATTTAAAAATGGTGATGAGAATCATTTCAGCTCAAAAGTTTCAAAAACACACAGAAAATTGTAAAATAAACACACAAATTTTGAAAAACACACAACAATTTTTTTTTTTGGGGGTTTTTTTTTTTAAACAGGAAAACAATTGAAATTACTAAACTAAAAGGTTCCCTCCCCCACACTTAAAATATTGAATTGTCCTCAATGTGAACCTATGAGATGATATATGCACATGAAATGCAGAATTTTTAAATAGGACAAATAATATAAAAGTGAAAGGGTTAGGAACAGCCTGATGTGATCAAGTGATGATGGGGTCATGCAGTGTGATAAAATCCACTGCATCAGTAGGATGGCCCTCAATGTATCTCTTCAAACGTTGCCCATTGACTGTAAAGCTCCTTCCAGTGTCCTCTTGTGTGATCTCCACTGCACCATAAGGAAAAACATTAGACACAATATAAGGACCTAACCATCTGGAACGCAACTTACCAGGCATCAACTTCATTCGTGAACTATAGAGAAGGACTTTCTCTCCAACATGAAACTCCCTTTTTTGGATCATTTTGTCATGAGCTGCTTTTGATCTTTCCTTGTAGAGCCTTGAGTTCTCATATGATGACAGTCGAATCTCCTCAAGCTCTTGAATTTGCAACTTCCTTTGAATTCCAGCTTGGGCCAAATCCATGTTACATTTCTTTATAGCCCAATATGCCCGATGCTCGACTTCCACGGGGAGATGACACGCTTTCCCAAAAACAATCCGAAATGGGGACATACCAATGGGGGTCTTGTATGCTGTCCTATAAGCCCACAATGCATCATCCAAGCACTTGCTCCAATCCTTCCTATTTGGCTGCACGGTTTTCTCCAAGATTTGTTTCAACTCACGATTTGAAACCTCAGCCTGGCCATTTGTTTGGGGGTGGTATGGTGTTGATGTTTTGTGTGTCACCCCATACTTCCGAAGGAGGGAAGCAAAATTCCTATTGCAAAAGTGTGTCCCTTGGTCACTGATGATGGCCTTTGGTACTCCAAACCTGCAAAAAATCTGTGCTTTGAAAAAATCCACAACAACATGAGAATCGTCAGTCCTGGTGGCCTTGGCCTCCACCCATTTACTCACATAATCGACAGCAACAAGGATATACAAGAAACCAAATGAACTAGGAAAAGGTCCCATAAAATCAATTCCCCAAACGTCAAAAATCTCACAGAATAAAATGGGTTGTTGGGGCATCTCGTGTCTTCTTGAAATGTTTCCAGTGTGTTGGCAACGAGAGCATGACTTACAAAATACATGGGAATCATGGAATAAACTAGGCCAATATAATCCTGAGTCTAAAACCTTCCTAGCTGTCCGTTGGGGTCCAAAGTGTCCACCACAAGCAAGTGTATGACAGAAATGCAAAACAGACTCAAACTCATGATCGGGAACACACCTCCTAATGACTTGGTCACTACACATGCGCCAGAGGTATGGATCATCCCACACATAATACCTAGACTCACTTTTTAATTTTTGGACTTGATGCTTCTTCAAATTTACTGGGATTTCAGAGCCAACAATGTAATTAACTAAATCAGCATACCAAGGATGCTTACCTGAGATGGTATAGAGATGCTCATCGGGGAAAGTGTCCCGAAGTGGTACCTGGTCCAAGGTGTCATCCTCTAGTGTGCGAGTAAGCCTACTCATGTGGTCCGCCACCAAATTCTCTGATCCCTTCTTGTCCTTTATCTCAATATCAAATTCTTGAAGAAGGAGCATCCAACGGATAAGTCGTGGCTTTGCATCTGGCTTCTTTAGGAGGTACCTCAAAGCTGCATGGTCAGAAAAAACAACTACTTTAGAGCCCAATAAATATGAACGGAATTTATCTAAAGCAAATATGACAGCAAGAAACTCCTTTTCTGTGGTAGTGTAGTTTGATTGGGCTGAATCTAGCGTCCTCGATGCATAGGCGATCACATGTGAACGTCCCTCCACCCTCTGAGATAAGACAGCTCCAACCGCGAAGTTGGAGGCGTCACACATAAGCTCAAAAGGAATCTCCCACCGTGGGGGCTGTATGATCGGTGGAGTGGTCAGACACTTCTTTAGCTCATCAAATGATACCCTGCATGAATCATCAAAATTGAAGTCAATATCTTTTTGAAGCAATCGAGATAAGGGTAGAGCGATCTTACTAAAATCTCTGATGAAGCGTCGATAAAATCCAGCATGTCCAAGGAATGATCGAACATCACGCACACATGAAGGGTAGGGTAAGGATGAAATGATGTCTACCTTAGATCTATCAACCTCTATCCCATGTTTTGACACTACATGCCCTAAGACAATGCCATGCTCTACCATGAAATGACACTTTTCAAAGTTCAGGACTAGATTCTTCTCAATACAACGATTCAACACATTTTCCAAACTACTTAGACATTCATCAAATGAAGATCCATACACTGTAAAATCATCCATAAATACCTCCATGCAGGTCTCAATAAAATCAGAAAAAATACTCACCATGCATCTCTGGAAGGTACCTGGGGCATTGCAAAGTCCAAATGGCATCCTCCGATAGGCAAATGTCCCAAAGGGACAGGTGAATGTAGTCTTCTCCTGATCCTCTGGAGCTATAGGAACCTGAAAATATCCAGAAAATCCATCCAAGAAACAATAGTGTGTCTTCCCAGCTAGTCTCTCAAGCATCTGATCAATAAATGGGAGGGGGAAATGATCTTTGCGAGTGGAATGATTTAGTTTCCTATAATCAATACACACGCGCCAACTGTTTTGTACCCTCATTGGAACTAACTCATCTTTCTCATTTTTAACAACAGTAACACCACTTTTCTTAGGCACAACCTGAATAGGACTTACCCACTGAGAATCTGAAATGGGATAGATTATACCTGCCTCGAGCAATTTTTCAACCTCTTTTTTAACAACCTCCAGAAGGGTTGGATTGAGTCTCCTTTGTGGTTGCCTCACCGGTTTAGCTCCATCTTCCAAAAGAATCCTATGCATGCAAATGGAGGGGCTAATACCTGATATGTCAGCTAAGGTCCACCCGATTGCCCTGATGTTCTCCCTCAAAAGATTCAAAAGTTTTTCTTCATGTTCAAAAGAGAGATTGTTAGCAATGATAACAGGTAATTTTTCACCACTTAACAAGTATGAGTATTTGAGATTTGGTGGCAATGGCTTTAGTTCCAGTGATGGTGGCTGCTGAATGGATGGAAGCATGAGTGGCGTAGACATCTGTGCACAATCATACATATCATCTGAATGAGAGAACAATGCATCAAATCCATCAGAAAAATTAGCAGCCATATCATAATCAGAGTATACATGCTCAGAATTAGAATATGATTGGACAAATGAACCAATCCCAAGATCAGAAAGATCATGAATTAAAGGGGATGAAGTAGAATGAGACATCAAGTTGGACCCAATACTCATTATTTCATTAAGAAGTGAATAGTCCCCAAGAGATTGGGAATCAAAAATAGAGGGACTATCACATGGAGACTCAGAATGAGAGAGAAAGAATGCTGAGTGTTCCTCTGGTGGGTACTTCATAGAATCCAGGATTTTAAACCTCACGATTTCATCCCCGAATTCCATGGAAAGAGTACCCTCATGAACATTGATAATGGTCTTAGCAGTTTTGAGGAAGGGTCTACCAAGAATGATAGGGGCATGAGAACTTACCTGGTCATCTTCCATGTTTAGTACATAGAAATCAGCAGGGAAGATCATGTCCTTTACCTTTACCAACACATCTTCAAGGACACCAGCCGGATATGCTGTAGCTCTATTCGCTAGCTGCACCACTACCCTTGTAGGCTTGAGCTCACCAATCTGCAATGAAGAGAAAACAGAGTGAGGCATCACATTTATTGAAGCTCCTAAATCACAAAGAGCATCAGAGAAGTGAAACTCCCCTATGGTGCATGGGATGGTGAATGTCCCGGGATCCTTGCACTTTGTTGGCATTGCTAGAGTTGGTGTAATGAGTGCTGAGACATTCCTTCCAAGGTTGATCCTCTCATTTCCCTTTAGCCCTCTTCGATTGGTACAAAGTTCTTTTAAGAATTTGGCATACCTTGGGATTTGCTTAATGGCTTCGAGTAGAGGAATGTTGATCTCCACACGCTTGAATGTGTCCAAAACCTCCTTTTGCATTGCTTCTTCAGCCATCTTCTTGGTTTGAACAACCCTGTTTGGAAAAGGAAGTGGTTTAGGAGGAACATCATCAATCTTTTTCTTACCTTTATCTTTCTCCTTGGATTGTTCATCAGTTGGTATGGAATGTGGCTTCTCTGAAGTTGAGGTGAATCCCGGTGGAATGGTAGGTACAGCTGTATCATTCATTTGCTTCCCACTTCTCAATGTTATGGCACTAACATTCCCCTTTGGATTTGGAGTGGGTTGGGAAGGTAGATTTCCAGAATTCTTACTTACAAGTTCATGGAGGGCGGTGGCAATCTGGCTCATTTGAGTCTTCAACTCCCTCAGCTCCGAACCTTGACTTTTCAGCTCATTCTGTTGATTAAGAACAATTTGTTTCAAAAGATCATCAGTGTTAGAGTCTACCTTGGGTTGGAGATTCCCTTGTTGCTGACTTGTTGATGTTTGAGCTTCAAATCTCCTTTGGGGTTGTTGGAAACCCTGTTGGTAAGGTGGAGGCTGCTGGAAGTTTTGTTGAAAGGGGGGCCTTTGTTGTTGTCCAGAGCCATACCTCATGTCCAGATGATCTTTCCACCCTTGGTTGAATGTTGGATCGAACTTCTTCTGGGGATATGGTTGTTGCTGCTGCTGCTGATATGGTCTCCCAGGGAACACTGCTGCACAATCTTCTGTTTCTTGGAGTTGTGGGCAACAGTCAGTTGGGTGGCTTGTCTCAGTGCAAATACCACAAGGCCTTGAAGGAGGAGGTAAAGATGTCTTTTGTGCCAAATCAATATGCCTTACCATAGTTGTCAATTCTTCTAACTTGGTATCAATCAAATGACTCTCAAGAGAAGAAGGACTTACCTGATGTACTCCCCTGACATGTAGTGTACCTCTATCGCCAAATTGTTGGGAGTTTTGGGCCATCTTGTCAATCAATGCACGTGCGGCTATTGGTGTCTTGTCCACCAATGCCCCTCCAGCTGCGGCATCCACCATGCTTCTCTCCATAGCTGTGAGTCCTTCATAGAAGTACTGAATGAGGAGTTGCTCACTGATTTGGTGATGTGGACAGCTTGCACACAACTTCTTGAATCGCTCCCAATACTCATACATGGACTCCCCTTGTGCTTTCTTGATCCCCGAGATCTCCTTACGAATGGAAGTGGTCCTCGATGCTGGAAAAAATCTCTGCAAGAAAAGTCGTTTCAAATCGTTCCAACAAGTTACATCTTCAGGTTGTAAATAATACATCCAATCTTTTGCAGCTCCATCAAGTGAGAATGGGAATGCTCTTAGTTTGATTTGATCTTCAGAGACATTTTTAGGTTTTAGGGTTGAGCAAACCACATTAAATTCTTTCAAATGTTTATTCGGATCCTCACCAGAGAGGCCATGAAACTTTGGAAGTAAGTGAATTAACCCTGATTTTAGTTCAAAGTCCGATTCGAGATTTGGGTATGCAATACAATTTGGTTGATAGTTAATATCAGGTGCAGCCAATTCTCGAATGGTTCTATTAAGTTCATTTCCATTATTATCAGCCATTGGTTCCTCTTTTATGTTTGAATTTGAATTGCTTCCAATTTCAATGTTCTGATATTGGAGTAATTCTCCAACTGGTTGAATGTTGAAACTTCCCGTAGACTGAGAATGTCTGATTCGTGCCCTAAGGCTACGTTCAATCTCAGGGTCAAGATCTAAGAGATCTTCGGGATTAGTTCGTGTCATAGATCAAATAAAAATGAAAAGAAAGAAGGTGGACCATAGTAAAATAAAAATGAGAAGTTTGAGTTGATGGTCCACAAAGAAGTAGGAGAAAATAAAAGAAGAGGATGAAAAATCAGATTGGGTAAAGAAGGAAGAAAGAAGAGAGGAAAATAATAAAATGTAAAATAAAATAAATACCTCTAGTTGGTTGAAATAATTACTTGCCTCCCCGGCAACGGCGCCAATTTGAAAAAGCGTTGTCGCACGCGCTCTCAAAAGAACTTCAAAAGTGAGTTACGTTGGATAAAACTCCAAGCACAACACTCTATGAAGCTAATGTTTAGTTAACTTGGTGTAGCATAGGGGGCTAACCAAGGTCGTCTCTCAAAGGAGGAAGTGAATTAAAACATCTTATTAGAGGTATTCTAAAAATTAAATAAAAGAGAATAAAAACACTACTAGAAAAGGATGGGGGTTGTTTATAGTTTATGAATCTAGAAGAAGTTTGCTGGAAGAAGATTGTATTTTTTTTTGTTTTTAGTTTTGAAATGAATTCCGATTAAAATAACACAACAAGAAGATGTTTTTTTTAGAAAATATTTTAAAAGGCGTAATCGATCTAACTCTACCTCTTCATTTACATATTAATCATTATCATTTAAATGAATATCCACTTAATTATGATCCTCTAATTTGTTAACCCTCGAACCCTACAAGAGTTAACTTAACCACAAAGATGGAATTACTTAAACCCTAGGCTAGCTTCGGAACATGCAATCGCAGAACCCTGCTTTGATTGTTGTTCTAAGGTTAGCTTATGGTCAGTGGTTAATTAGAGCACAAATCCATTCTGGAAATGAGGATGAGTTGTGTTTAGGGATTATATTTGAACTCTACAAATTTATCCCAAGTGGTCTTGTATTACCGATTAAGCTCGCACTCTCACAATTTACACAAAATCTCGACCTCGCGTGTTTTTGTATTAATTGTTCAATTGCTTGCTTAGTTTCTTAAAATTTAAAAACATAATTCATGGATCATATTAAGTGAATTACAGTAGGCTCAATGATTCAAAATAATTAAATGAAGAGGGTAGAAGATAGATCGATCACTAAAAATTACTCTTCCATGGGTGGCGTAATCATCGTAGAAGCGTTTTGCATGTGCAAAGGTTTATAATGGGTATAACCCAATATCGCTTCTACTCAAAAATTCCAGCCCCAAGAGGAAGATTAAGAGAAGAATAAATTTAAATAAAACAGAGGAAAAGAGAAGAAATAAAAGAAGAACAAAGAAGTTTATTACACAAACAAAACAATTACAACATGAAGGAGAGAAGGAGGCTTCGATGAGAGGATCCTTGCTTCAAGAGCTACCTCTCTTACAATGGTTGGAGAGTTTGGTTGAAACCAATTCTCCTCTGCCTCCAATCTCCCAATGCACGAACCAGCCTCTCCAAATGAGAAAATCTCTAATTTATAGAGTGGAGGGGAGGCTAGGTTTAAAGTGGTTTCAAGTGTGAATGCAAAATCTCGGCCAAATATTTTAATGAAACTTGCACCGCCCATTTGACCTCCAAAACGCGTGAATTGACCGGCCTTCCAGAAGGATGATTTGTTCCACATCATGTCCCCGAGCTTTCCTCAAAATTTGGGCTCAATCCAAGCCCGTATGTAGAGGATATGGCCCAAATACAGAACCTTCTCCATTCTGGCGAGCCCAGCCCAACTTTGACTTCATGGCCCAATTTCAACAACCAAATTAACTCTTTAGCTTTAGTATCCTGAATAAAAGTTGTAGATAATTAAGTTAGGAACACTGTTACAAAATTTCAAATTCAAATAATAAACATAAAAATATTTAGCTTCGAAATACTACAGTGCACTATTAAGGGTAAAACTGGAATTTTCACCAAATTTTCAAATGAATGATCAAATCCCAAATATTTTATAAATAAACATATTTAACACAATGTGAGGAAATTATATCATTTATTATCAATAAAATATTCAATAAAATAGTGTTTTATCAACGATCATCACTAGAAATTCATTTGGCCTGTGGTTCAATGAAATACCCATTATTCGATCATTACATAATTTCTATTTAGAAAGACAGATCAATATTATAGGTTCGGTTCATGATTGAGGGTGTGATCGAGTTTTGATGATTATGGAGGATGATCAAAGGTAGATCAGACAGATCGATGGATCATATTTTTCTTGTTTTAATGTGTAATGGATGGGTGGATCGACGAAGGTGGTTTCCAAGAAGATCATATCATGTATCCCAGTGATTGGTGATGGAAGGGGACATACAACCATAGATCTGTGATTCCTAGATGGAATCATGGTGGTGGTAGCATGGAAAGTTATTTAGAGAATAACCCATAGGTTTTATAAAATATCGGGTTAAACGAAGTATAATCCATAGATACATGTCGTGTGGGACCCTCTATGCGGTGTTAGGGTTTCCACAGAGAATAAAAAAATCACAATATATGCAAAATATTTCACACACCATGTGACCCAAGTTTGTAGATTTTCATGTATCTCGTATGATACATAGGCATGGGTAGGCTAGGATACATGACCATGACCTGGTGTACATGGGCATGGCCAGGTGTACAAAGGTTGGTACAGAGGCACAACAAGAGGTACATGGGTACAGATAGATTCCAAGGGTAGGGTATTAGTAGGCCTCTACACACTATGTATTCTTACTTGCACATAATTTATTTTTAGGCTTACATGTCGTACGAGGCAGTGACACACTAGAATATCAGGGGTTGTCTAGACACATCATGTAATCCCTAGTGCACCCCCATTGAGGGTATTTGGAGCCCTTAATTTCTTCATTTTGTTCCATTATCAGTTTAGTGTGTTCCCTTAGTCTATCCCCTAAAGGTTATAGTGATAAATTACATCCAAAGCATTGGATTGTGATCCCCTTTGGAGGATGAGTCTCAGATAGAGTTTGTGGTGTCTCTCTATGATACCGGAGAGTGATCCTCTATCATTCCTTATTATACCATAGGTGGGGTTTGTGGAATCGAAGTGAGCTCTATATGTATGGAATTTATCCTCCATCTAGTCTTCCATTTCAATAGGATTTGGGGTATCACTGGCATATGATCCCCTAAATAGTGGTTTGATCCATATTGGGTTTGTGGTGTCCCCTAGAAGTCCTGGGTGTGATCCCCTTTCTATGGATCATAGTCTTTAGAGACCAATGAGTTTTCTTGGGTGGATCCCAATGATATTGACCTCTTGGATGAGTTTCTCTAGTGATATCATGGCTCATGGAGTGGGTTATCCTAGAATGATCATGGACAGAATATTTGAGCAGAATCCTATGGATGGTAGTTTGGTTGAGACCACTTGGAGGCATATTATTCTTCCTAAGTATATCTTGGTTTATTTTCCTTTTATTTCTATATCATTTTTATAAGTTTACTATTCTTGATGCATTGTGTTTAGTTTTTTCAAGGTTTCCTACTAGGTATTGTTATACTTACCCCTACACGGGATCTGGACTCATGTTTCATGTCTTATGCAGACGAATACCCTTTTGACAGTGTCCTAGTAGGATAAGGAATTGGTGGAGCATAGATTTATCTAGACAGACTGAGGTGTTTTCTATATGGTTTCATTTTTTACTTTTAGTGTTTTATTATAATACATTTATTATGGGATCATAGATGTATACATACATTGTTTTTAGTTGTTTTACATTTCATCATTGTATGGGATTAGAGATTTGTGTGTGTTTATAGGTACATTAGGATAATGCCTCATATATGTGGGAAATGCCTACTCGGCACTGGTTTTATCCCCTGGACTATTGGAGGTAGGCTTTGGGTAGTTTTGGCTCAGTACCCAGTGGGTTGGGTCATAAAACATACACACATATGTATATAAATGTGTCTATAAATCCCCATAAATATGTATACACAAAAATATGTATACATGTATATGATTAAGGTGACAAATAACAAAATAAAATCAAACCATAGTCAATCCTTAGGTCTGTAATCCCGATCAAAAAATACATGCTTTGGAAAGCACTAAAAAAGTATTTGAGAAAGATATATCACCAAGGGGATATATGTCCTAGCCCTGAGATCACCCATACTCATATCCAATCACTATAATCAAGGATTTCGTGTACCGACAAGAAATCCTATAAATATGGAACTACCTCAAATACAGCCTATGCTAGATGTATCAAGTATCATACCTATGAAGGATATGACCTAGATCCATTGACCAAGGAATCCTCTTCAATTCTATAGAGTGAGTCCATATAAAGATCATTATAATGTAGACCTTATAGGTCTAGGACCCAAGTCCATTGACTAAGACATCCTATTCTAGTCCATGGAGCACATCCATAACAAACTCGGTATAATGTAGTCCTACTAGGGATAGGACCCAAGGCCATTGACCAAGGCTTCCTCTTCAATTCCATAGAGTTTTTTCATCAAAAACTCAGTACAATTTAGATTACCAGGGCTCATACCCAAGTACATTGAACAAGTCGTCCTCTTAAAGTCTATAGATCACATCCATAGAAAACTTAGTATATAGTGTCATACCATCAGGAATTATTGGTTCCATACCGTAATTCCCCTCATCGATGTCATTCCATGATATCCATATCCATCAATAAGTATTAGAATCCAGATCCTAGGAAGTACCTATGGGTGTCATTGTGATGTACTGTATTGTGTTAGGCCCATCAACCATAAACTAGGGAGTACCTTTAGAAATCATAGCCACATCAATAATAACTAAGTGAAATCACAAATAGAAGAGTGAGGGTGTCCAAAATCCTAAACCCACTATGGATATCATATCCTCTCAAGATTAAAAGTTTAGTTTGGGTTCTAGGTGACACCCACTACCATATCAACCCATACCCATACACATTATTTTGGGGTTGGTTAACCACTGGGGAACCCACTGGGGTCCCCTAGATCAATACACCAAAGAGGCATCCTCCTCGAGATCATCAAGGTCCATACTTAAAAAGATATATTCCTCTCAGAATCCTCCTAGTTAGTTACATAGTTTATCAAGGATTCTCTACACACCCAACCTAGTTTTGATCTACCTAAGGTTCATTCACCGAGGCCTATACAAAGGTAGTCATGCCTTACCAAGAAAAATATCACCTCTTGAGAGGTATGGAAGCTAATTGATGCCTCAAGGGCTAAGTCTCTGCCACTATAGATAAATCATAAGTCTAGGGCACATGGTTTGTTAGTGACCCCTAATGTTCATCCACTACAATCTTCTAATTAATTAGTTAAACAAGACAATGAATAAGTTGAATAAGAGGTTTCACCCTTAAAGAAATCCAAAGCATACACATAATACCATAAACATGAAAAAATACTAAAATTTAAGGTATGACAGACCACCTAAAATTATGAAACTTTACATTTGTTTTCCAAAGACAGAAACCAACAACCAAGGAATGTACAAGATCAACCAAATCGTGTTGGGTCCTGTCTCACAACAAAACCCCCAAAAAGAATTAATTATAACAATATTATAATTAATTAATTAAAACCCAATAGTTTAGCTTGAATAAAAAAAATATTTATAATATTCATAAGGCCCAAAATATCACTAGCCGATCCAATCACATTGGAACGATGACCAAACATTTTCCAATAACCCAAGTCTCATCCTTAACTATGAATCAAGAATAATACCTTAGAAATCAAGACAAAAAACCCTTCAAAAAATTTTATTAAGGCCATAAATCTTTAGAAATTCACTATGGAAATTCAAATAAATGAAATGACAAGTGATGAAGTATATAATACCTCTCGGGTTATCCTCTTCTGAGGAAGACCGATAACTCCAACATTGGTAATCAATTCAACCATGCTCTGTTGGAATTGGGAATTAAAATCCCTAATCAGGGAACCAAAATTTAGAGGAAGTTTAATACAACTACAATGGATGTTAATGGAGTTGATGACTCACATTTAGGATTCCAATACACCAGACGTCATTTAATTCCAACTAAGAGTGAAGGATAAGTCACATGGATAAAGGGAGGAAAAGGGATAGAACACATGAGGATCTCCTGGGAAAATTGAATGAGGAAAATGTGGTATAAACCTTTAATGGTTGGAGGGAAAAATATTAATTTTCCCCACTTCAATGAACCACATGGTTAGGATGCATGACATGGAAAAATGTCTACTAACCATGTAGTGCTAGTGTCCCTATACACCTCCACCTCACACAGATGCAATGCATGATTAGTCAATTTATGTGCCAACCATGTGACATGTCTACAAAAAATTAAATAACCCCCACATAGTTTCCTCTAGCCTGCCACATGGTTTATCAAACCATGATCCTATACAAAATAGCCTGTATAGTTAAGCCACACAGTTATCACTAATTATGCGCCATGAGATGCACCTTTCCAAAACTTGGGGTTCAGGATTTGAACCCTCAGGATTCTCCCAAAACCTTCAAGATATAAAAAAACTAATTCCATATAAAATATTATTTATAGGCATTCCAACCTTTTAATTCCCATTTAGAATCTCCAATCAAGATTCGAACCATTCATTAATTGAAAATTTAAAATCCTTCAGAAATTTACAACTCAGAAAAACATGCGATCTTACAGCCTCCCCACCTTAAAACTTCTCATCCCCAATAATCCTTAGTGGGAATCAAAATGGATAACCCGACCTAATTGGGTTTTGAATTAAATTTGAAAGGTTGTGTTGCATTCCTGAATTCCCAATGTACCTCCAAGAAATACTTTAAGCATACGACGCCTATATCTCCAAAACTTGATCCAATGCTCACAATCATACTGAAACCACAATACATCTCTTACCCAATATTGTCTAATGTGAGACACATTCATGTTTTCTTATCTTCCATAAATCGACCTAGGGTGATCCCCACCATAGGATCTTGCTTTTAATGACCAATTTCAAACCATAGTACTTCCACTAGCAAAATTGCCTACTGAAACATGCCCTTAGAATTCTAATGATGTTCCCAACATGATTTTCAACTCACAACACCTAATCACACATGATAAAACTACTCAATGTCCTTAATTTGATCTAAATTCTCGAATCCCAATTGACCATGATCAACCTAGTCATTCCAAATTTTCATTAAAAATCCTTGTCTAACCTTTGAACTACACCTATCTCATCCCAACGATGTTCCTAATGTGGTTTCTTACTAACCACATCCAACTATACAAAATAATGAAATTCGAACCACCTTTTCCCAACTATTCTAAAAAAATGGCTTTAGTATCCAATGTGTCACCAAAATTTGATAAGATTCCTTTATCCAAAGTCATACTGGTATCATTTTGAACATGCTCACTGAAGCCCATAACCAACTTCCAGTGACACCTTTTAGCTGAACCATCTCCTATTCAAAACTTTCACTAGGTCATAACATAACCACTAACAGAATACTCTATCCAAAACCATTAGATCATCATAATATACTACATTCTTAATTCCCACACTCAAACCTCACCCAAGTCCATATTTGAATATATACCTGGTATTTATAGAGAATATAGTGATACTTTGATCCATTTATCTAATGGAATATGAGATCCAAAATGACCATCTAAGGATGGGTCTCAAGATCCCATGACCCTTCTCACATGAGGGTTTCCCACAAATGACTAATGCCCCACTCCCCACCTTAGAAGCATCCTTTTCATCACTTTAATGAAAATAGAACCTGATCATCGTAGCCTATGCTCTATCCCTCCCCTACATAACAACTTTTATGGATTAGAAACTACTCATCCCGAGCATTAATGTAAACATATCCCCTGAATAATTCATGATTATTGAGATCAATTTCCATGATGCTTGTCAAAATTAAAAACAAAATGAGTTTTAGCACCCTCAAATGGTCAAGTGTGAACTACACACCCTATATCTTACTTTTAAACTACTCCTCAATCACACTTCCAAGGATCCTTTCATCCAATCGAAAAAGGTACATAGGTAGTTTTGAATATAGATGATGATCTCTCGACATACTCAGGATGATGTCAAGATTTTGGGCACGACTGCCTATATCTAGAAGTACACTAAGATTTCATTTATAGGTTTTTATTGTTCATCCCGATCTATTCTCACATCAAAATAGGCTATAATTTCTTTTAACCAACTCATAATACCATGTCTCCTGAAAATGTGTGTCCAGGTCCATCCATGGGTAAACCATCTCATAGACCCTAATTATTCTCAATGTCTTCTATACCATAGAGGTATATTCCTCAGTATGTCACAAATCCCATGAAACTATGTCTACAGTGATTATTTAAAAATTGGTCCTTGGATCGCACCCAACCACTCACTGATTTATAATTTAAATAGTACCATGTGCAATGGGCGTGTACCATTACTTCCTGAATCACACTTCCACAATTCTTCCATCAAAATATTAAGATGATAATTATACATGACACATTAGTATAATTAAACAAGAATAACCCTTGGAACTCCTCTTCAAAATCGAGCATCTCACTTATTCCATGATTATTTCCATGACTTCCCATCACATGACATCTGTTTAATAGATATAACCATTAAATGTGTAAATACTAGTTAATTGGTCTGGAACCTAAACATCCCTACCTATCAAAACTATCTTCAATACCCAATCACCCTAGGTGGATCCTTAGAAACATAAGGCATCATAATTCACATATAGAAAAACCCAAGCACCTAATATGTACCATTCTCAGAACATGCATACAACCAAGCTAACTACTTAAAAAGGAATCTATAAACTTTTTTCAACCCTACTCATAAGTTTACCTCAATAAAACTGAACATCAACTTATAAGGTTCTGAGTCACAACTAAGGGACTATAGGTATTCTACCTAGCCCTATTAATCATGTCTCATAATAGGGGAACTAGGTCTAACCACCTAGCCTGAAGGTCAAACCTCTCAAAAATTTCACACCTCACAGGGAATTATCCATGAACCCATCTTGACATAAGGAATATAATGTGCCTATCAACTCTCTCTCTAAAATATATAAAGAAAACATTGACCTATAAGGTTCAAAACTATCAAGAATTAGTCTACCTTGGCCCTGATCCTCTCTAATCATCCCCATAAGGTACTTCTCCCTAGTGGTCATGATATAAACATTGGAAGAATGATGAAATAACACTCATCAGGCATCTGTATATGTTAATACCCCCTCAAGGTCTAGTTTATAGAAAACATTTAGGCACCTATCAACATCATACTCAGTGATATGACTAGATAACTATAACAAAGGTCAATTAAGTAGAAATTCATTCCAAGCTATGTGGGAAAAACACTGTATATGTTGTTACTAACACTTTAAATAATTGAACCTAAGTAACAAAACCCTATGAGGGGTTAAAAACATGGGAATAATATACCCTATTGACCTACTAGGGTCACTGCACAACTTGTGAATGAGGACTGAGTCATCAACCTCTCCATAAAACATCTCACCATAGATCCACATAGCCTACCATTATAAGTAAATATATAAAAATCAGCCTAATTGGGTATAATTCCACCAAGAACCTAAACAGGAAAACACCATTTAGGTTTACATTGACACTTTAAATAATTGTACTTTATCATCAGTAATAATCACACAATATAAATCACATAATATGTGAATCCTACATACTAAATATGATCCATTATATGCCTCTTTACTTTTCCATACAAGATTCAAAATCAATCACTAGCCTCTTGTATATGGTCCAAGATCCATAAATCCATAATAAATCAGAAAATACACACAACATGTGTGTCAGTTGAGGTTAAAATCATATAAAACTATAACATCACATATCAAGAACAATAATCCCATATCCTTAGTAACTTGTACTTATTACTAAAACAAGTTTTCTTGACACACCACACTTATATCCACCATAGATTACCACACATTCCAAATACTCTTGTTAACCATATCTCAAATAGTAATAAAACATGAAATGAAAAACTCTAATACCAATTTTTAACATCCCAACCTAGGTGCCAATAATCAGGTACCCTAAGCCAGTTTTCCACAAGACCTCAAGTGCACATCTCCATATGCCAGAGGCTACCAACTAGTAGTGAGGTCTTAAAGAGTATCTGTGGAGAGACTATACCTCATATTAGAGTAATTAACAATAGAAATAACTATATAACATCCATAATAGTGAACAATAGATTTAATAAGAAGTAAATAGAAACAATACTATAATAAATAATAAAATGTAGTAAAGGTCTGACTTTCCATGTCATATATAAAACACCAATTTCCCATTGGGCCAACCATATATATACAGAAGTTAAGAAAAATATATAGAAATAAATGTTCAAGGATATAATTCCAACTTTGAGCTGAAACACATACCTTATCTCCATATAAAAATATTATTTATACTACTCGATCAATCCCAAGACTCACCCCAACCAATTCCTATAACCAAGTGATTTTTTTCTCGGGTACCCCACTATAATGGTAACCCGGGCAGGGTGTGAATACAAAAATCAGTGAGGAACCACCAATGAAGTCTTGTACATGGATAGTAATATGAAGTGTATATAAATTTGAGATACTCAATAGGCTAACAATAATAATAAAACTAAAATAATAAATAAAAAATATGTAAATAAAATAAACCACAACCAGTTCTTGGGTCTACGATCCTGATCAACCATACCGGTTTTGGCCTAATCCGGAATGTCTTTGAACAATTTGTTATCTCATATGTGTGTGTGTGTGTGTGTGATTCTGTGTGTGTAAGTCCCCTTAAATATATATACACAAAAATATATACACATATATATGAGTAAGGTGACAAATAAAGTAATAAAATCAAACCAGAGTTGATCCTTAGGTCTGTAATCTTGATAAAAAAATACCTACTTTAGCCAATGCTGGAAAAGTATATGATCAAGATACATCACTAAGGAAGATACATGTCCTAGCCTCAGTATCACCTGTATTCACCTCCAATCACTATAATGAATAATTATATGTACTGAAATACAATCCTATAAAGATTTAACTGGATAAACTAAGGCCTATGCCAGATGCATCAAGTATCAAACCTATAATTTCTAGGATCTCATTCCATTGACCAAGGTGTCCTCTTCGAGTCCATAGTGAACATCAATAGAAAACTTAGTATAATGTAGACCTATTAGGTCTAAAACACAAGGCTATTGAATAGGGAATCCTCTTTAAGTATGTAAAGCACATCCATAGAAAACCCAGTATAATGTAGACTTACTAGGGCTAAGAGAAAATTCCATTTAACAAGTAGTCCTATTCGAGTCTATGGATCACATCCATAGAAAATTTAGTATAATATAACCCTACTAGAGCTAGGAACCAAGTCCATTGACCAAGGAATATTCTTCGATTCCATAGAGATTTTTCATATCAAAATTAGTAAATGGTGCCATACCGTCAGCCATTATTGGTTCCAAACCACAATTCCCCTTATTTATATCATATTGTGACACCTATATCCATCAATAAGGCTCAAAATATGGATCCCAATAAGTACCTCTAGGCATCCCTATCATGTATCATATCACATCAGGCCCATCGACCAAAAACTACAAAACAACTCTAGAAATCATAACTGCATCAATAATAACTAAGTGAAAGCATAAATAAAAGAGTGGGGGTGGTTGAACGTCGAAACCCACCACTACTATCACAACCTCTTAGGATTGCAAGTTCAGTACATTTTCTAGAAGACACTTTCTACCATCTCTACCTGGACCTATACACACTATGATAGGGTTGTTCAACCACTAGGGAACCAATGGGGGTCCCTTATATAAATACACCAAAGATTCATCCTTCTCTAGGTGTCCATACTTAAATAGTATTATTCATCTTGGAATCTTCTAAGTTAGTACCATTGTCTCTTTGGAAATGTCTACACACCCAAACTAGTTATTTTATCCTAAGGTTCATCCAGCTAGCCCTATACAAAGGTTGGCATTCCTTACCAAGAATAGTCTCACCCCCTAAGAGTTTTGGAGGCTACTCAATGCCTCAACTTCTATGTCTCATCCACTACAGATAAATCATGAGGCTATCACACAAGGGTTTTTAGTGACCCCTGGTATTAATTCACTACAATCATCCAATTAATTAATTAAAAAAATCCCTTAAATAAATTGAACAGGAAGAATCACCCTTAGGTGAAAGACCAGGTATACAAATAATACCATAAACATTCACAAATACTAAAAGGTCAGGTACGATAGACCAACTACCTTTAGAAAACTTTAAATTTATTTTCCAAAGGACAGTATCTTCTACCAAGGCCTTACCAAGCTCAACTGAGTCATGTTGGGACCTGTATCACAAAAAAACCACCAAAACTAATTAAGTTTTAAAACATTATAATTAATTAATTTAAACTCAGAAATTTCATTTAAAGAATCATTTTATTTAAAATACACATAATACCAAAAATCACACCGACTGATCCCATTGCACCAAAACGATGAAAAAACATTATCCAATAACCCACATCTCATCCTCAACCTTGAATCAGGAATAATCCCTAAAAATGATGTCATAACAACCCTTCAAAAAAAATATTAAGGCCCTAAAGCTTTATAAATTCACCATGGAGACATACCTCAACTAAAAGACATGTGGTGAAGTGTAGATAGCCTCTCGGGTTATCCTCTTCCTAGGAAGAGTGAAAACCCCAACATCGGTATCTGATTCCACCATAATCTAGTATAATTATAAATTAACCAAGTAACCAAAAGTTAGAGGAATCTAAAGAAAACAAAAACAGAGTTTAACAGAGTTAAAGACTCACCTCAAGGATTCCAACGCACCTAACAATGTCTTATTCTAACCAATAATGAGGGATAACTCCCATAGAGTAAGGTAGGAAAAGGGATGGAACACATAGGGATCTCCTAGGTGAAATGAAGGAGATAATGGGGTATAACCCTTTAAGGGTTGGTTGGAAAAATAATAATTTCCCCCTCTTTAATGAACTGCATGGTCTAGAAAATGGTGCAACAACCGTGTTATACTGCTTTTCCTTTACACCTCCACCTAACATGTTTATAGTACACAGTTTGTTAAACCCTCACTGACCATAAAACATGTCTACAACAAATTACAGCCCCCCCCCACATGGTTTCCTCGAACCTACCACATAGTTTCTCAAATTTTGATCTTGTACAAAATAGATTGCATGGTTAGGTCACACGGTTATCACTAACCATGAACCAACCATGCACTATGAGCTTAACCATTCCAAATAATGGGTTTCAAGACCCAAACCCCTGGAATTTTAAAAAAACCTCTGACCTACAAAAAAAAGTCTCATTGCACATAAAAACATTATTTAGAGGCATTCCAAACTTTGAATTCCCATTTGGAATCTCCAATCAATATTTGACGCATTCGGTAATTGAAAATTCAAAATAATTTGGAAATTTAAAACTCAAAAAAACATGGGATATTACACTTCCAAAGGTCAAAAACCACTTACTCTATTCTAATCACTTCTTTAAAATAGGGATATAATGATGATAATACTGAAAAACAATCCATTCAAACAAAAATAGTAATGAATTAAATGAGACCACACAACCAAGGGTGATCTCCATGATGTTCAAATCATCTCTTCCTGATCTTCATAAGTGTTTAAAAAAAACTCTTATATCCAAATTTTATCTTTAATTATACTCAATTCAGCAACAAATTAATTTTTTAATCTCATATATAAAATAACATGCCTTTTTTGTCTTTTTCTTTATTTTTCTTGAACTTATATCTATCTTATTTACATTTTTTATCAATGAATAGATATTATTTTTTATCTTAAGTATTTTGAAATTCAAACTCTAGTACAAATTATAACTTATTCAAATTTTAACTCATACATTGAATCATCCTTGAATTAATACTCACCCTTGATCTCATTTTTTGACTATTTAAATTTAATCTAAAATCTCCATGACTTGTCAACAACACCGAGTCATCACATTACTTCAAGATATTTATTTATCTAGATATCATGACATAACACCATGAATTGTGGTATGAAAATTTAATTCCTTAAATGGTTTCTTCCAACTTAAAAAATCATTATATCATAAATATCTTCTTCACAACAAAATGTACTCAAATTTATCCAATAATAACAACACAAAAAATCACATTTTATATATTAAGGTTCAGTCACATATATAATATTATAGTCCATGTGTTATAGATTTATGAAAACTTCCTCATTTCTAAACCAATAACCTTTTGTGGTGTGACCTGTAATGATCTGTGTTTTAAACTGGACTAAAATCTATAGGAAATTTGAACTTTTCATTTAATGAATGGGCTGAATTTAAAACTGAGACTCATAATGGAATTATGAGAGTTGGATCACTCAAAGGAGATTTTTTTGTACTTTGGTAAAGGCCTAAGAATTTTCCTAGGAGTCTCGATAAGTTTCAGGAGTTCCAGACCAGGAAAATTCAGTTTTGAAGGACCTGTAGAGGGTGTATGGTTTGTTTCAAACCATGCAGCCCATGGTAGGAAAATGTGTGGCCCTTTTTAATGAAACAGAAGGTGTCACACAAGCTGCACATAGTTTACTAAATCATGTTCCCATCTCACACGGGTACCTCCACTTAGGCAATACCTAATCACTATTCACCACATGGTTTGTTCATCATCAGGAAAACCATGGGGGAAAAACCATGCAGGGTGCTCTGGGTGTCCAGTATAGGGTGCACGGTTTTCTAAACTATGCGTCCCAAACTGTGCATGATACCATATTTTAAGAAAATAAAATAAAATAAAATAAAATAAAAACTTAAAACATAATACACCCTCACCCCTCTTACTTTAGCACCCGCACGGCACCCCCCCCCCCCCCTCCCGAGAGCCCTAAATGCATGACGCCTCCCCTCCAGCTCCCTCCTCTCTTCAACTTTTTTTGCCAATTCATCCAGGATTCATAATCGATCTGGTGAGTTATGGTCCTCTCTTGATTATACCCTCCATTTCTTGGCCTATTTTTGGGTCTTTCGTTGCCCTGTGATTTTTTTCCCAACCCTAGTTCAAATAGGGAATCCTATTTTTGATTTTCTTTTGGTTTTAGGTTATACGAAGGGTCTCTTGGGGGCCCTTCATGTGTATTATAGAATCCACAGCTAAAGGTGAGGTGGATGGGTCTGTTTAAATTCACCACCATCATTTGAGGTGATTTTTTCTACCACTTCTTTATCTTTCCCTATTTAATTTAGGGTATTTTGGTGGTATTGAGTCTCTATAATTTTTTATAGTGGGTTTTGATCAACTTTGAATAAGAAAATGCATATACTTAGGTATATATATATATATATATATTACATGTACGTATTTTCTCATGGTATGGGGAATAAATGCATTAGGTTAAGGGATATATATATATATATATGAAGGTATGTGCGTGCATGTGGGGAGTAGTTCTGAGTGGTTACTGATAAATATATAAAGTTCCAAGTGTTGTCTTGGTTCCTATTTGAGGTAGGATCCCTTTCCTTTCCCTTTAAATTTAAGAAAACTTTAATTAATTAATTTTCTACTTATTGCATCTTGTTTATTTTGGTTTCACTTGAGTGGTAGTTTATTCTAAAATTCTTCTTGATAAATTAAATTATGATTCTTGAATATGAATCATGTTTAACCCAATGAATTGTTTATTTAAAAATGTCTTGATTTTATAATAAAACCCCTCTAATAGAGGTGAACTGCCTTCAAGATAAAAAATAATTGTTATACTTTTATGATTTCTTAGTTCATTGCATTGATATTTCTTATGATTCTAAGTTATGATTGATAAATTGAATGTTTAGGACTTTGGTCTATTTTATAAACTGAATGAATTGACTTTATAAATGAATTTTCCCTTGTCTCATGTGTATTTAAAGAAACCCAAGACACCCCATGGGTGTTTGGTCCACTTAGACTTGGAATTACCCAATTGGGTAATTGAGTTGTTACCATAACCCTTTCCTTGAACATGACCCTTGGGTTTATAAGTGGCATTTCCATGTCTTAATTTAGTTCTTGAATTGGTTAAGGTGAATGACTTTGATTAGTATGGTTTAAGTGATATAGTGGCATACTTTGAATGAAATGACCATGTCACCTTACTTGACACTTGTATCGTATAAACCAAATTTCCATTTTTAGGTAAATTGAGTGAGATTGGCCTTGATTAGGATGGCTCATACCAAATTTAATTCCTTGAATAAATGGTTTAGTCATATTGAATTTCTTACCTTATGTTAAATGGTTTAAATTAAATGGATTCCTTGAAATGGATTTGAATATGGATAATGAAATACATGAGATAACCTTGCCTCGTGTGTTAAATGGAATGTGATCAAGACCATGTTAATGTTTTAATTGAAATGATTAAGATGTGTTGCCTTAAGTATGAATAGGATATTCCTCTTATACGAATATGGATTAATAAGACTATGATAGGTTTATGCCTCATGCCTTATGATATAAATGTAATGGGATAATGGGATGTATGAGAGGTTAATTCCTCATGCATTTAATGTTATGAATGATTACACCATATAGGCATGCTCAAGCCAAGAGACTGTGAGGGATCTTGGACATGGGTTATGGGTAGATCGTGAGAGCTCCTCTAGAATTTGGATGATGGTGGTACATCCCGATCTACCCTAACATATATCTATCTATTTATGGTTATTGTATTTGGGTTAGGGGTAGATCATGAGAGCTACCCTAGAAGTGGATAGTGGTGGTATGTCCCGATCCTTCTCAACATATATCTACTAGATAGAGCTAAGGGATAGACTGTGAGAGCTCCTCTAGTGATGGGTGATAGTGGGTACATCCCAATCCTTCTGGTACATGTGGGCCAATATACAATGAGGGATCTTGGTTTTGGGTTAGGGCTTAGACCATGAGATCTCCTCTATAATTGGATGGTGGTGGTACATCCCAATCCACCTTAATATATATCTACTTTATATATATACATGCAAGCAAAGAGATAGTGAGGGCTCTTTGACTCAGGTTAGGGGTAGACCATTAGAGCTCACCTGGAATTGGATGGAAGTGGTACATCCCGATACACACCAACATATATCTATCTATGTAGATATATAATCCTACTATATATATAAATAAATTTGACATGATCAGATATACCATCCATGTTCTGAAGCTGGTATAGCTATCACGTGTCCCTTAGGAACCTGGATGGGTGGTGATTAATTTATTCAGTTCAGTTATTATTACTCTATACCTACACACTATTAAAGTATTATTCACTATCTGGATTGGTCTTGGAACTGGTGGGGCTGGTATATTGAGATTTATATATCACACCCTACTTGGGCCATCATTGCACTGGGGTACCTGAGTATACTTTCTTGTTCACAAGTCTTTGGACCTTGCTCATTTCTATATGATTTTACTCAAGGGGTTAGGAGTAGAGGATTGAGTTGGAGCTTTGGATTCTTGTGTATATCGCCTTCTGGGTTTTAGTTCTTTTATTTTCTTAAGTCCTATATTTTCACTATTGTGAAAAGCATGATCTTTGTTTACTACTTTCATATATGTATCATTACTATGTATTGCATTAATCTATTTTATAGACTGGTGTTGTCCATTTTTATTCAATTGATTATTATTTGTCTTCTACTGCTGTTTTTCATTTATATATTGCTTCTGTTGTTGTTTACAATTTATATTTTGTTACACCGCTATGAAACTATGATTATGAGGGTATAGTCTCCCCACTGAACCACCATTACACTCTCACTGCTAGTTGTAAGCCTCTAGTATACGGGAAGGTGTGCTTAAGGCCATATTACCCATCGGTCCGACTACCGGATTGATGTTAAGCCAGGTTGGGATGTTACAAAGTGGTATTAGAGGTTGTTTCATTTCATTTTTTTACTATTTTGGGTTGGTAGATAGGAGACTAGGAATGTGTCAGTGCTTGGTTAATAGTCATGCTTGGGATTAATCACCCCACTTACGAGAAATGAACAAGTGGATGGGGTTGAGAATTTTTGTTTATGCTGTTTACTATTACAATTGATATGATTTCACCTTGAGTGACTGGCGTAATTTCTACTGCTTAATGATTTATGTAATTTCTAGTATTTTTACCCTTGGATTTATATGGAAAGGAAGCTGCATTTCATGTATCATATAGGCATATAGTAAATTCACATGACATGCATATGTCATTCCATATAGTTGTATATATATTTTCCCTGCTTATTTAAATGTGTGTAATGAGTGATATTCCATGATTTTTTTTCTTTAGCATTCCCGTATAGATAACATGATTTGGTGTTTAATGTTATCATGTTTTCTCATGATTTAGTGATAATATTCCATGCTTCTTGTCTTGATTATGTGTCATTCTTCTGTGTTATAGTATTCCTTTTGTGTTAGTTTCTTGTTGTGGCATGTTAGTTTCGTTAATATGTAAATGGTTGATTGGGATGGAAATATATGGTGTGTGAATAAACGGGAACCAGTTTTCAATTTTAATTTGTATGGGTGACTTACAACCTAGAAAGGGTAACCCGTATATTCAAACCATCTTGAGAATAATATAAATAAATTTTAATGTTTTTTCTAAAATGTAAATGCTGATAAAGTTTGAATTCTAAGGTGAATTGGTTCATAAATGGGAGCCAAGTACCAAACTATAAAGTGTATGTTCACTTTATAGGTTGGTAGATGGCCACCCATATCATCGGACCATTGTTTGTTAGCATGTTAAATTTTGAAATGTAATTTGTTTTGATAAATGGGAGACAATTTTCAATCCATGAAGTGTAGGGGCTCTTCATGAATTGGTAAATAGAAACCCATATTAAATTTAATGGCATTAAGTGTTTGAAATGGTGAAATATAAAATAAATTTAAATTTATTTTTTAATGAAATGGTTATCTTTTAAAATGAAACTGGACCCAAGTAGGTCATTTGGGTCATGTGTCTTGTGATATGAATCATTTGGGTGTTGTAAGATTTAATAATTTGAGAAACTATTATTGGGTTTATTTCTAAAGAACCTAGGATGGCTTGGTAGGACCTTCATAGGTTTCTGTATCGGTTAAAAAAAATATTTTGATAAATTTTCTAATTATGACTTAATGTTAAGAAGTGTAAAAAAATTTAAAAAAGGAAGTTTGTTAAGACTTTCCTGGTTTTCCTTGATGTGTTAGTTAAATCTTTTAGATGTTTAAAGAATAAAATATATATTAAATTTAAAGGTCATAGAAATGGAACCTGTAGTGGTGTCCTTAGTAAAACCATCATGTATGGGTAGTTTTAGTTTCTCATTAAGTTTCCTTGGAACAAAAACATAGGTGTTTTTTTGTAGTATTTTTTCTTTTTTAGAAATGGATTGGTGACCAGATTTTGAGCCTAGTGACTTCTTTTTAGCATGGCCTAGTGTTGGGGTCAATGCTTATTCTTTTGTAAGGGGCTATCCCATGGTAGGTAGCACCCTTAGAGATTGTTTCCTTGATAAATCCCATGATATTTCTGATGTTTGGTATCATTTGGGTGTCATTGTCCCTAGTAGTACATTTATCTTTTCAATGACACCCCTTGTTCGAATGTTTATTCATGGTTTCTTTGGAATTTGATATAGGCGTAGGAATCAATTTATACTTGGGTTCAGTAGGTTATACATTCCTAGGGAATGGTCAGCTAAGTTTTTGGTCATTTGACCCATTATTTTTCCTCAGTAATGGATGACTCAGTATGTCGTCATCAAGGTTAATGGTCATATGTGGCAATATGACTCTAAAATAAACATCTTGAGTTGTTGAGTGTAGTCCCGAGTCATCTCTAGGTGGAGTGACCTGAGTGTTATGGAATCAAGTTTTTCCTAATGATCAGGATGTATTTTCTAAAGACTTGAGTGCTTTGACACACTAGTTGGTCTGTTTTTTTATTTATTTGAATGATTTAACATTGTGATTGTGGCTCAAAGGAGCATCATACACTCATTTAATTTTTTGTGGTCTATCGTGCTTGTGATCAACTAGTTTATCTTCTCTATAGTTGACAAGGACAAGCCTAAAGTGGGGAGTATCACTTCAGTTCTGGTAAATACATACCCTTCCAAGTAGAAGAAACACACCTAGGAAAGATAATTTGAAGATAGTTGGTTTGCTTAAAATCCCTTGGGGATGTTAGGTTTTGTAAATTTCTATACTTTCTTGGTAGCACAACTTCAATGTGGTTGGTTGTGTATGAAAACCTTTTGAAGCATCATCGGTCTCAGATGGACTTTGGTGGTAAGTTGAATAATCATGAAATGCCTTGGGTAGAAAATGCATGTGTTCGGTGAGATGTTGGTGTGTGGGTAGGTGAAGTCGAGCTTCTTTCAAAAGAATTCAACCATTAGTGGTTTGATTGATCTTATGGTAATTCTTGTTCTCCTCCTAGTGTACTATAGTTTAGTAACGAGCATGTCCCTTATCTTGAAATCATCCCCAATGCACTAAGAGAGTGTTGGTGTTATGTCACTCTAAATCTATAAAATCTATTGAGATTATTTTTTGGTTCACTTTTAGTGTTTCACTTTGGGTGTGTGGTTTATTTTGTGGTTTAGCCAAAAACATCATTGAAAGTTGGGTATGTACTTTTGTGGATGCGTTCATTATGAATGTGAGATGCCTTGGGAGGAGGCATCTCGTCTCTTCTTATAAATTTTGTCCATGTAATCCAAGTGTATTCATTAATGGTTAGTCAGAGTGGCTCGACCTGTTGTCCCCCTTCTTTTGTGCATGGTTAATTAAGGTCCATTTCTAGCACGTCTCCAATTGGAGGTGAGTTTTATATGTGTCGATTGAGGCTTTTCATGACAAGTTGTCTCAACTTGGATTTGATTTCAATAGAGGATTGAACATTTGTTAATTTCAAAATCATTCCAAGATCATCATTGTAACACTTAAAGTCATGATTATAAGGAAATTTTGATGGATTTTGAGTTGTAGTTTGGAATTGTCCACTTAACATTAAAGCCTAAAGTGGGAAGTACCTTTGGCCAATTTTTTAACAAGATGATGATGTGATCATGTCTCTAGCTAAATGGGATCAGTTAAGAGTTTTTTTTATGTTTTTGTTGGATAATGAGTGTTGTCTTGAGTTTTGATGACTTAAGTTTCTGTGTGCTTAAAGAATGCTCACAGGTGCATTGGATGCTTGGAAATGCAACATGACCGTATAAACAAATATTTATGACCCTTGTAAATCTAGTGGTGTTTATTTTTTTCCTGAAGTCTTATCAGGGATGAAAATTTCTAAGGTGGAAAAGTTGTAATGATTTATGTTTTGAACCGGACTAAAATCCATAGGAAATTTAAACTTTTCATTTACTGGATGGGATGAATTTCAAACCGAGCCTCATAATGGAATTTCAAGAGTTGTATCACATCAAGGTGATGTTTTTGGACTTGGGTAAAGTTCTGAGAAGTTTCTTAGGTGTCTAGATAAATTTTGGGAGCATCAAACTAGGAAAATCCAGTTTTGAAGGACTTTTAGAGAGCGCATGGTTTGTTTGAAACCATTAAACCCGTAGCAGGAAACCATGCGGCCCTTTTTAAGAGAAAAAAATGTGTCGCATGGGTTTCGCATGGGTATTACCACTTAGGTAGTACCTAAGCACTATTCACCACATAGTTTTTGTATAGTTAGGAAAACTATGCAGGACAAACCATGCATGGTGATCTATGTGACCAGTAGAGGGAGCATGGTTGGCACACGATTTTCTAAACTTTGTGGCCCAATCCGTACATGACACTCTATTTTAAGAAGATAAAATAAATTAAAATAAAATAAAATAAAAACTTAAAACATAACACACCCTCACCCCTCTCCCCTTAGCACCCGCATGACACCCACATCCTAGGAGACTTAGTCGCATGACGCCTCCCCTACAACTCCCTCCTATATTAAACATTTTCCACTGATTCTTCCATGATTCATGCTCGATCCAGTGAGGTATGGTCATCTATTTCTTCTTCTCTTTATTTCTTGGCTGATTTTTTGTTTCTTTCATCACCCCGTGAGGTTCTACCGAACCCTAGGTCAAATGGGAAGTCTGATTTTTGGGTTTATTTGGGTTTTAGGTTATGTGAAGGGTCTCTCAGGACCCCTTAATGCGTATTCCGGAATCCACTACCAAAGGAGATATGGATGGGTCTGTTTCGATTCACCACCATCATACAAGGTGATTTTTTCTTCCACTTCCTTATCTTTCCCTATTTAATTTAGGGTATTTTGGTGGTATTGAATCTCTAGAATTGTTTGTATTGGGTAAGGGATCCTTCTTGGCATCCAAGAGACCCAGGTTCAAAACCGGGTGGAGACGATTTTTTCAGGTACTGTAGCAATCACTGTAGCAGTTAATGTTCAGTACAGTAGCAGCCAGAACTATTCACTTGATTTGGGCCTTCGGGCCACTGGTTTGGGACTACGTGTCTCCAGGGCCTTCAGGTCATCAAAGGCCTTCGGGCCATAGGACCTTCAGGTCACGTAGACCATGGAGTAGCCCAGTTCACATAGAACAGGCCCTAGAAGAGGATCATAGAAACAGGAGTAGCAGCCACCAGATGCAGAGCTAACCAGATTGGAAGAATGAGAGGGTATGGCAGCTGCCATCGGGACCAGGCATCGTGCAGCTTTGTATGGGGAAATGCTAGCCGATCATCAATGCAAGGTGGGGAGCTAAGGTGATCAATGATGCAAGACACTGGGGAGGGGAAGTTCTAGTGGGCTGGGCCTACGGGTTATGTAATGGGCATGGTATGCCTATGGGCCTTCAAGTCATGTATTGCGGGTCATGTCATGCCTTTTGACTTGGGCTTACAGGTCATGTACGGGTTCCCCTTCAACCCTTAAAAGGGGTATTATCTATAATAAAATAAAAATAAGGCCTTCGGTCTATTCGTTCTATGCATGTATTCACTCATGGAATAGGGAATATGTTCATTGGGTTAAGGAATATATATATATATATATAAAGGTATGTGTGTGCATGTGTAGAGCAGTTTTGAGTAGTCACTGATAAATTTTTCAAGTTCCGAGTATTGGTTTAGTTCCTCTTTGAGGTAGGATCCCTTTCCTTTCCCTTTAAATTTAAGAAATATTTATTTAATTAATCACCTGCTTATTTCATCCTATTTACTTTGGTTTCAATTAAGGGGTAGTTTATTCTAAAATGATTCTTGATAAATTAAATAATGATTCTTGAATACGAAGCATGTTTAAACTAATGAATTTTTTATTCAACATTTTCATGATTTTATAATAAAAACCCTCCAACAGAGTTGTGCTTCCTTTAAGAAAAAAAATAGGGGTTAGAATTTTATGCTTGCTTAGTTCATTGCATTGATGTTTCTTATGCTTCAAATTTATTATTGATAAATGGAATGTTTGGGACTTTATCATATTTTATAAACTGAATGAATTTCCTTAATAAATGAAGTGGCCCTTGTCTAATGTGTATTTCAAGGAACCCAAGACACCCCATGGGTGTTTGGTCAACTTAGACTTGGAATTACCCAAGTGGTAATTGATTTTTTTTCCATAAACCTTTCCTTGAACATTAACCTTGGGTTTATAAGTGGAATTTCCATGTCTTAATTGAGTTCTTGAATCGGTTAATGTGAATTAATTTTATTAGGATGGTTTGAGTGAGATAGTGGCATCCTTTTAATGAAATGACCATGTCACCTTCCTGGTAACTTGTATCATATAAACCAAATTTCTAGGGTTAGGAAAATTAAATGAGAATGACCTTGAGTAGGATGGATCATATCAAATGGCACACCTTGAATAAATGGTTTAGTCATATTGAATTGATTTCCTTGTATTAAATGGTTTAAATGAAATGGATTCCTTGAAATGGAATTGAATATGTCTAATGACATACATGATAGGCCCTTACCTCATGTATTGAATTGAATGTGATCAATCCCATGTTAATATTTTAATTTAAATGATAAAGATGTGTTGCCTTAAGTATGAATGGTATATACCTATTATAATAATATGGATTAATAAGAGTATGAGAGGTTTATACCTCATGCTTTGTGATATAAATGTACTGGGATAATGGGATGTATGAGAGGTTAATTCCTCTTGAATTTAATGTTATGAATGATTACACCATATAGGCACATGTAATGTAAGTGACTATGAGGACTCTTGGACTTGGGTTAGAGGTAGATTTTGAGAGATCCCCTAGAATTTGGATGAAGGTGGTACATCCCATTCCACCCAAACATATATCTATCTCTTTAAGGTTATTGGATTTGGTTTAGGGGTAGCCCATGAGATCTCCCCTAGAATTGGATGGCAGTGGTACGTCTCGATCCTTCCCAACACATATCTACCATCTGGATCCAAGGGATAAACCATGAGATATCCTCTGGTGATGGATGATGGTGGGTATGTTCTGGTCTTTCTAGTACATACAAGCCAAGTGACTGAGGGATCTTGGTTTTGGGTTAGTGGTTAGATTGTGAGAGCTCCAATGGAATTGGATGGCGGTGGTATGTCCCGATCCACCCTAGAATATATCTAACTTTATATATATATATATATACATTAAAGAAAATAGACTGTAAGGGCTCTTGGACTCGGTTTAGGGGTGGACCATGAGAGATCCCCTGGAATTGGATGGCGGTGGTACATCCCGATCCACCCCAACATATATATATATATACTGCTACTATATGTACATATAAAGTTGACATGATTAGACATACTAGCCATGGGATGAAGCAGATATAGCCGTTAGGTGTCCCTTAGGAACCTGTATGGGTGGTGATTTATTTATTGAGTTCTATTATTATTCCTCTATACTGACACACTGTTAAATTATTATTCACTGCCTGGATTGGGAGAGACACCAGTGGTGATGGTCTACTGAGATTTATATCTCACACCCTACTCAGGCCACCATTGCACTAGGGTATCCGATTAGACATTCATATCTGTAGGGCCTTGGACCTTGCTCATTTCTATATGATTTTACCAGAGTAGTTATGAGCAAAGGACTGATCTGGAGCTCACCATGCTCATGGATATTGCCTTTGGGTTTTTTAGTTTTTTCTTTGCTTGAGTCCTGTGTTTTCACTATTGTGAAAAATATGTTGTTTGTTTACTGCTTTTAGATATGTATCATTTCCATGTCATGAATTCATTTATTTTATAGACTGGTGTTGTCCATTTTTATTAAATTGATTATTATTTGTATTCTGATTTTGTTTTTCATTTATTTACTTCTTTCATTGTTTTATATTATTTATATTTTTCTACACCACTATAAAACTCTGATTATGAGGGTATTGTCTCCCCACTGAACTACCATTACACCCTCACTATTAGTCGGTATCCTCTAGCATATGGTGAGGTGTTCTTGAGGCTATGTGACCCACTGGTCTGGCTACCGTTTTGATGGTAAGTTGGGTCGAGGCATTACATGAACAATTTCTTCACAGTACAGTTCTCATTAGTCACTGAACAAACTCACACTAAAATTTCATGGCCTTATCATCATGGTGTGATTTCTCCCCATATTACATACTTCTATAATTTTTTATCTTACATAATAACATGTTATGATGTGACCTATCATGTTGTGATGTGGTATCTTTGACTATCTTAGAAAGAATAAGACTAATTTTTCATAGGGTTCACACTATGACATGAGACTATACTTTTAGGTGTGTCTTCAACCACTATAATGTGACATACCTTCTCCTTATCTTGCCTACTTTATTCAAAACCACCTTTCATGGTGTTATAATCATAGTTAAACTATAGAGTTTTTTATATATCATAAGCAAACATTTAAACATTCACTAAACATATCCAAATATCCTCAACATAAATCACAAAACCTAATTAATTAAAAAATCTGATATTACAACCTCTGGTTCCAATAGGTACAAAAACATAATAATTGTTCTTAAGTAAGAAGGAAAATTCTATGTGTTGGAGAAAATACTTACTGAGAAACCTCCTACCAATAAAGATAGTAAAGAAGATAAATATTCATATCAAGCAAGTATATAAATTCTTCTCTTAACAAATATGCATTGATTCTTGTTTCTATAGATCCCAATATTTAAAAGAAATATGAGAATATGGATGATTTTAGGAAGATAGATAACCTGAAAAGGCTCTATCAAGAGTAGGATAGACATGAGGGATATAAAGTTTAAAAATAACTCTTTTAATGTAACATAGATGTGGTTCCTTCCATTTTAACTCATATAATCAATATTATTGGGTACGTAAATAAATTATATTGGTTGATTTTATCTCACATACATGATCTATCTATAGAATTCATTCTAATTTTGATACCAAAAAGGTTATTATATTTTATTGTGAATTAAAAGATGAATGAGTTAAAAAAAATATGTAGTATTCTTAATATATTTATAATTACTAACATGGGAGGTTCAAGCTCAATCTCCATGATGATGTTATATAAAGTAAGGGATAAAAGTTTTGGATAGAAGGGGAAGAAAAGATCCCAAGATTCCACAGCACATTTAAAACTGAAGAAATGAGATTTTAAGGATGGGGAGTGTTTTCACTATGGAAAAACTGGAAATTAGTAGAGAAATTTAAAAAAATATATGAATGGGTGTAAGAAGAACTGTGGATATTATACAATAGGTATTAATGTTATAAGATTTGATGCTTCAATTTTGAAGGGTATATGGTGTTAACTATACATTATGCAAGAGTTATAAATATGTATAGGATTTCAAAATTAAAGAAGATTTGATGATTAGAGATTGAAGTATACATTAAATTGATGGATCAATTGCTTTCTAAATTGAGTATTTTAATGCAGTGGATCAATTTAAATCTCCAGTAGATCAAAATAAAGGATGTATTCTTATCACATTTCTCTTATATGATAAGATATTTTTTATTGTAAAAAATGGTTATAGACAATTGTTGTAAACAATGGTTTTTATTAATAATGGAGATGAAGTTTTTAATATACTTGGTTTTTTATTTGATTCAATTCTATAACATGTTTGAAAATAATATGAGGATAAAAAAATTTATCTAAGATAAAAGTGTTTATCCAAAATATTTGTTAAAATATGAGTGAAATAATTCCCACAACCTAATAATGGAATATTTTGAAGAATAAAATCTTTCTTTTAGAATAATAATCTAAACACGTAGAATGTTAATATAAAATATGTGTGTTAATAGTTTACTTTTTAAATATTACAAATTAAGGAAATAGGTTTTATTTCCTAAACAAAAAAGTTTTTTTGTATCTTAGCATGATATTTTAGAAAAAAAATAGTTTCTAAGAGGCTAGTGGGAGTATATTTGAACTTAAGTAACATTAAAAGTATAATAAATAAAACATTATACCATAAAAATTTGAAGTGAAAGTCACTTTATATCTAAAAATAGTTTATGATGTGTTAGTAAAGAAGGTTAATTCAAATATTCTCGTATAGTTACCAAAATGATCCCAATGAAAATTTTAAATGGAAATATTCCATGATTATAATGATGATCTTAGAAAGAGTTCTAAGTAGAAAATGGCATCCAAGAGACCAAGGTTCAAAACTGAGTGGAGGCGAATTTTCGAGGTACTATAGTAATATTTGTAGCAGTACTGTAGAAGTACTATAGCAGGTATTGTTCGGTACTGTAGTAGCTGGAACTATTCACCTGATTTGGGCCTTCGGGCCATCAGTTTGGGCCTACGGGTCTCAAGGGACTTCAGGCCATCAAAGGCCTTTGATCCATAGGTCCTTTGGGCCATTGAGACCATGAAGTATCCCAATTAACATAGAGAATGCCCCAGAAAAGGATCAGAGCAACAAGAATAGCAGTCACCAGAAGCAAAGCTAACCAGATTGGAAGAATGATAGGGTATGGAAACCACCATCGGGACCAGGCACCGTGCAGCTTTGTACGGGGAAATGCTAGTCGATCAACAATATAAGGTGGGGAGTTAGGCGATCAATGATTCAGATGCTGGGGAGGGTCAGTTCTAGTGGGTTGGGCCTACAGGTTGTGTATTGGGCATGGTATGCCTCTGGGCCTTCGGGTCATGTATTGCAAGTCATGTCGGGCCTTGTACCTTGGACCTACGGGTCATGTACGGGTTCCCCTTCATCCCTTAAAAAGGGGGATTATCCATAATAAAATAAAAATAAGGCCTTCGGGATATTCGGTCACATACTATATGTCCCATATCCAGTCTATTTCTTGTATAATAGGATTATATGATTATAAATACTTGTATATGATATCACTAGAGGACACATGTATAAAGATATATGTATTTTATAGATATCACACTGGATCCCTTATCAACTTGAGTACCATTGATTATTTTGTAAATTTTTCTATTTGATTATATTTATGGATTGTGTAATCATAATTATTTTCAATTATACAAAGGCTCATGGGGTTACACTTTTTATTGTGCAAATGAGGATTATGTTTTGTTATGAAGTATTTGTATAAAAAATTTAGAGATACCCCAATAGTGTTTTGTAGGGTGTCCAAAATAATTTTTGGATGGATTTCCATGACTTGTTACATATGATATAACATGTCATGAAAATGAATGTTAGATTTTCTAAAAAGAGTTTTGGAAGATATCTTAAAGTAGTTTGTCATATATCCTCACAGGTTATTACTTATGATGTAACATAAGTTTAAAATGTTCTATGTTTATGATAATTTTAGTTCAAGTGGGATATTGATGGAAATATACACTAAAATATATACCATGACATAATTTTTTAAACCACATCATGATCAGTGTTGGGATAAACTATGTCATAGTGAATTCCATTGTATTGTAGTGTTATGTAAGGTAGTTTTGTATGATATATAATATCACATAGCTTAGTCGTATTCTCTAACTCCAAGGTATCATGTTTGGTTGATTATCATATGATGATAATTTATAGGAGTCTTTAATATCAAATATGAAAGGTTAAAGGAATTAAACTTTTCATTATTCAGGTTAATAGGTTACAAATGGTTTATAACCTTTACCATTATTTCCAAAAAATTTGGGTATTGAGGAGTCTCGTCAGTGCCTATATAAGGAGATCAATATAATGAGATGGTGTGTGTGATTCTTATCATAAAATTCTCCTAAAATAATAATCTCTAGACTCTTGATCTCTAACTCTCTTCCACTTTAAAAAAAAGTTCTAAAAAATCGTGAGGGAGAGGGAATCCTTCTCAGGTGTTGGGAGATTGATCCAACTCATGGATACCTTGGGAGTAAGGATCCCATTGGATATTTTTTAGTGATCACTATCAAGATAATATGAATATTTAGATATATTTACATCATTAGATAAAAAATTTATTATTATTCATTTATTTTATTCAAAAAAAATGAATTGAAGATCTAATGGATTAAATTGGTTTTCTTTAATGTTTTTCATTGTGTTTATATATGTGTTATCCCCTAAAAAACTCATCAAATTTTTTATTTCATATTCAAAATTGATATTCCAAATCTTATAAGATTTATTATATTTATAAATGGGACATTTTCATTTACAAACCTTAAAATTCACATTCATCACTTCAAAAAATTTAGGTTGTATCATATACACTTCATTGATTAAATCCCTGTTAAGGAAAGGTGTTTTGATATCCATTTAATATATCTCATAATCATAATAAGTTTCTATAGTAATAAATATTTTAATACACTTTATCAACATAATTAAAGAAAAGGACACCTTATAACTAATGCCATGATTTTTTTGTAACCTTTATCTATGAGATGATCTTTATAAGTAGTAACTCTACCATCCATGTCAGATTTATTATAGAAAAACAACCTACACCCTAGGGGTATCACCCTTTCAGGTACACCCACTAAGTTTTAAACTTGGTTAGTGTACATATATTCTATTTTATATTTTATGGCCTCTAACCATTTCTTATAATTAAAACACTCACTTTCCTCTCAACAGATGGTAGTTTCATCATCTATGAACATTACTTCATCATCATTTTCCATAATAAACCCATATCTCTTAGGATCTTAACAAATCCTGCCATACCTTTGAGGTTCTTGTATAACTTGATTCAAAATTGTATCCACAACCTATTATAGAACTCAATAACTTTTTACCATAGGAATAATTCATATTTTTGGTTTTAAACTTCTCTATGTTTAATTTTCATCCCACTGATACCTCAATTAAAATATTCCTCATCAAGGAAAATACTAGTTTAGGCCACAAAAACTTTAGTAGTATTATAGACAAAGTATCCTTATTTTCCTTAGGATAGATAAAAAATAAGTATTTATCTAATTTTAGGTCATGTTTTTTAGAATCTAAATTTCATACATATGAGTTATAACCCTAAATACTCATAAAATAAAAATTGGGATGCCTTTTATTATATATCGCATATGGTTTCTTTATGAATAATTTATATGGAATGTGGTAAAATAGGAATGTATATATATTTATAGCATATCCTAAAAATGATATAGAAAGGTCAAATAGAAAAACCATTAATAGAATAATGTCCATTGATGTATGATTCCTTCTCTTAGATACATTATTACATTATGGTATTCTAGGAGTGAGCTTTGAAAAAATTACATAATCTCTTATGTGACCAATAAATTTCTATCTTATGTATTCACCACCTCAATCTGATTGGATAATATTAATACTCTTTCATAATTTATTCTATACTTCACTTTTAAACACCATGAAATTTTTAATGGTTTCAAACTTTTTTCTCAAAGAAACACATAATCATATCAATTAAAATTATGAATAAAGGTTTCAATGCACCTCTACCCATAATTTTATTAAGTACCCATTTGTCTGTATATATCACTATTTAAAATATCCAATAGTTCATGATCCCTATCATCATTTCTACTAAAAATTGAATTGTTCATTTTTTCTAATAAATAAGATATCAAATTTTCAAATAATTCGTAATCAAATGGGTCCAACAATACATGCCCATGGACTCATTAGATGTGATTCTCATTTATATTCCCAATGAGATAATTCTAAAAATAAGTAGTGTTAGAATCAACCTTTACCTTCTTATCTTGAATGTTATACATAGGATTTTCCATGTATATAATTTATACACTATTCACTATATTCCCAATTCCATAAAAATTATAATTCATATATATGGAATAATTCTTATTATTAATAATGAATAAAAATATTTTCTTTCCCAAAAAAGATATAGAGACCAAATTTCTATTTATGGATAAAACATAGTAACATTTTTCTAATTCTAGAACTAATCTATTAGGTGGACTTAGATTATAAGTACAGACCACCAATGCAGAAAATTTTTCCCCATTGAAAACATATAGACATAATTATCCTTTTATCAATTATCTCATATTTACAAGTTTGTATTCATCAAAAAAATGTATGATTCACACCCTGTACCCAATAACCATGAATTATAACTAGAAAAATTGATTTCTATAACATTCACATCCATTCTTATAGTGATTCTCATTGAAAATAATTCTTAATCTTAGATACCAATTTAGAATTCAATTATAGGTCATACCTATAAAATATCTCAAAATGATAATTATGATTCATTTTATAATCTATAACCAATACATGTCTATGGGTTATTATAATGTTTTATATCTTTTTATCAAGTAATTTTAATAAAATTACACCCACTAAAATGATGACCCAGTACATCATTTCCTTTACTAGGATAAAATTCAAATTTCACTAAGTATTGGGTGTCTTTGGAATTTTTGCCAATATTTTTCTATTTCAGTTGGTCATATTCCCATCATATCTTATATGACTATTAACACCCAAAAAAATATACACTATACACTTTTCCATGATGACTATAATTTGTGTCTCACTTGTATGGAATGAGTTGGGTTGAATATAAAAGAGTGCCACACTAGATAAAAAAGAAAAAAAATGGTATCTCCATGTGTCACATGACTTATCACACAATGAGGTGTGAATAACCTTCAAAAAAATTCCCAATATAGTGATGAAATGGTGATAAAATCCTACTAGAAGTAGGTAGATAATTTCATCTGTTGTTGAAGAAAATTTTGATCCAACCTTATTATCCATCTTCAAATAGTTTTTTGAACATTATTACATTTTAAGACACAAATTATAGTAAAATATTATATCTAAGAGTGTATTTAATTCGTTATGATTATATTTGATAGCTCATGGATACAAAATATACTTACAAATAAAAAATATGATCATTTGACATTGGAAGGATTTTTCCAAATTTTGATAGGTTTTAACCCAAAAGAGGTCCCATCCACCCTACATAGGCACTCAACCCTATGCCCTACTTCAGGTTACCTATTATAATCACCCTATTAATTCATTTCCTATTTATAAGTTCCCTAATGAACCCATTTTCATTCCAAAACATATCCATGTGTGTGCCCAAATGTAGTTTCACATTTCCAGAATCCATACCTTGGTGTCTAAAGTGGTTACGAGTAGTTCATCCATTTTCAGGCACAGAGGTTAGGGTTTGAATATAAAAGGACCCCCAGACTCCCATATTACAAATTAAATCTATATCAATAACACCAAGAACCCGGATCTCCTAACTATACACTCAAGTCTTCCATAGAACCCTCATTAGGGTGAATTTTTAATTAAAACCTAGGGAGAGGGGATAAATAAATTTGAGTTCAGGACCTCCCAATTAGATTTTCTATATGGTAAATATACTACCTAGAAACTAAAAAAATAGTCACTGAACACCTAGGTATATACCACCAAGGCACCGACTACCTGGACATCAACCACTTGGGAACTAGACCAATTGTGTGTTATACCACCTAGTCAGCAAAGCACCTTAGCATTGGAAAACTTAAGTGATGACCACCTGAGCTCCCATTCACCAATACACCCTATTTAGAGCCATTCACAATCCTCAAGGGTATATATGGGTACCACTTAAACTAATTCACCTTCCTAGGAACCCAACCTAACCATTTTGGTCAATAACACGTGGGTTCATCTTCTGCACCCCCTGGTTGGGATCAGTGACAGGCTGCGATCTCAAGCCTTCACCCTGATCCCTTCATTTTTATTAATGAACCCCATGAAATATTGAGAAAAAAATCTTGAACTTTTTAGGGTAGTTCAAACACATTTTTTTTATGATACCTATAACCCTAACCTTAACCCCATTGAACACCTTGATTCGAAAGACTCTGCCTGTTTTCCCTAAAACCTTGTATCAAGATACTACTCTTAGTCCCCAAAATACTTTGAGTCAAGATAGTCTTCCTGTTTATATAATATGACTTGAGTTAATATACTCATATTTATTTCCTCATATGACTTGAGTCAATATTCTCCTCTTGATTTCCTTATATTCCTTGAGTTGAAATACTCAACTTTCTTTCCTAAAATTCCTTTAGTCATTATTCTCCTCTTGGTTTCTTAAAATATGATGAGTTGAGATACTCTTATTGGTTTCTAAAGTTCATTTTCCTAACTCATATGTAAATTTAAACTTAAAAGGTATAATTCATTATAATTCCCACACCAACTCAATTCAAAGTATCTTTCACCAAGTAGTCCAATCTGCATGACTTAAAACTACTTGGAAGCAGTCATGGATGCACAACCTCATAAGGTTCTACTATAGGCCTTGTCACATTGCCTTAAAAGGTATGAAATGTCCCATAAAGTGGCACAAAATTACATGGTTTCTAATTCCCATTACAAGTATACACAATAATACCTTATGATGGACCTGATCCTAATTCATGAACACCTCCATCATCCCTTCATAGGATCACAATGCCTCCCTAAGTGGTGATAAATTCCAAAGTGCTAACCTATATGCCATTAAACTATAGATTGAAAAAAAATACTTAGATCAAATGAGATACATTATAATTCCCATGTGTAGTGTCCTCTTAAATTCATGTTTTCTATCAATCAATTTCAACAAAGGGTAAAAAAAATATTTACTAGAAAGCATTTCATAAACATTTATTAAATTTATAAGAGATTACAATACTATAAAATAATACCCCTTAAGGGATGAGCTAACCTCCTATACTCTTATAAAAAAATGTGACATCATCACCACCCCAAGTGATTGAGAGGTCATCCACCTTTGGAAAGTAGTGTTGTAAAAGTGGGCTCCCTATGCCCAAATTTATCTATACTTTTGATTACCATACCATGTGTACAGTGAGTTATGCATGATGTAAACTTACCATTATAGTGTAGAAATTTATGCATCCACTATTTAATGGTAATTTCCATAAATTATTTATTATATCAAATGGTTATAGAATATACTAGGCTATAATGAGAACCTCAAGATACTATGATATTAATATTAAATATATTCCTTATGGTCTAGATACATCATACTGGATGAACATAGTTGATGTCGGACTATCAGGTGTTGGGGGCTCATAATCATTGAGACTACATCTCATAAATTTCACACTTGGTGATATTTAGTAGGTGAGATCATGAGGAAAGACCTGCCAATAGGAACACCACGTGTTTTGGGTGTCATTTGATGTTCCAATCTATGGAAATGTGTATTGGTCTCCTGAATTGGGATCATTATCAATGTGTTCCATTTGATTACAATCTTTGATGCAAGGTGAAAACTATGAAAATGAAGTTTTGGTGAGGTAGTTTGTGTTGGGTGTGGCATTGGTGGTATGAAATTGGTTGAATGATCAATATATAATTTGTTGCTTCCGAGTTGAGAAAGTGATATCTCTAGCCTGGTTGATCAGGATGTTAGTACCTTCATTAAATCCATGTCCATGGTAGCCGAAGGAAAATCCATCTAGTTGGATCAACAAATAATAAAAGAATTAATGGATGATGACACAAGTATGCATCCTGATTTATGAGATATCATATGACAAAGAGATTATATTACAAAGTGTATGTATGTAGGTTGGTTTTCATTGCTATGACGACTCCTTATCTCTTTAGGGGCCATGATGGGTTTCTAGATTCCAATCTTGGTTTATGAATATTATTCACTGATATTAAGATAAGACCCTAGATGGTCACACACAATAGCACATTCAAGATTCTTTCCTATTCTGATGATTATGTATACAGGACATGATGGACCCCACCACTAGGTCTAAGAGTTGTCCAAGATTTATTAATCAGCGACAAATAAATAAATTCATTATAATTTAAGTATAGAATAATTTGGTTAAATTTATTTATTAAAATTATTTACAAGTGTTTAAGTAAATATTTTGAATAATATTAGATGAAAAATATTATTTTGATATTCATGGTTCATTTAATATTAGTGGGAATTACAAGTCGAGTTAATGAATTAGGTATATCGAGTAATATATTTAATATATATTAAAATTATATGATAAAATATAAATAATATGTATGATTCATTTAGTTCATCACGGTCATTTATTTATGACTTATTTAGTGGACTTCATATATATGGGAGTTGGGAACCCTAACTGGGTATTTTGCACATCCCCTATATAAGAAGATGAGTAGCACATTTCCAGGTGGTGAAAATCATTCTAATGGATTGAGAGATCCTCTTTATTCTTGAATCCTTGATAGAGAAATAATTTTTCCAAGAAATTGATCCAAGGGTGTATTCACGGGCCATAGAAAAAGATTCGAGGTGATCTTCATGAAATCAAAGGAATCGTCTAAGCTCCGTGCTAACACCTAGAATTCAACGATCGGTGTTCACATGGATTCTTGAAGCATGTGTGGATGATCTAGAGGGGTTAAAATTTAAATCATTCAAGAAACTATTAGTGACGATGATTTGTAGTTGAACATGTCATCGAATCAAATAAGGAACATGTTTGTTTATTTATTTTTTTCTTATTAAATTCACATGAGATCCTTGGACCTCAATCGGGGCTCTGATCATTGGAGATGATGAAGTTATGTCACTCTGGTGATTAAATTTATATTGCACACCTCAATACCTTTAATTGGTATCAGAGTGATCGTGTGAATTTTTTAAGCCAAGTAAAAATTAATTTCCATTAAATTAAGTAGAGAAATTTAAATCGGTCCTAGCAGAATAGACCACACATTGATCTGATTCTAAATGGCCAAGTTATGGCCATCCACATTTTTTAGTATAGATCAAAAACACAATTTTTTCTTATTTAAGATTGATGACCAATATAATTATATTTTATTCATCTTATAATTTTTAGAATGTTTAGGAAAACCCATGTTTTTTGGTATAATATTGATCAGTATCTAATGGCCAGAACTTCGCTGACTGAGATTATTTTTCCTGATGAGAGTTGATTCTAAAGGAAGCTTTGAAAAACAAAAAAAATTATGGAAATGATTATAGTGGAAGAAATGTCAAAAATGAAGGTTTTTGTGTATTTGGTTCTCAAAGATGCCAAAATATTAAAAGGTAAATTAGAAAATAATAATATTTTTCAAAATGATAAAATCATAGCCATTGATAATCCACAATCAAACAAAAATAAAAAGGGGCTTGACTATGAAATTGGATTCTTATGGAAGCATTACTTTTAATTTAATAAAAAAAAGGATGAAAGGGAGAATGGGTTCTCAAGGAATACAATTCTTCTCCTCCACATTGAACACCCCCCCCCCCTATGGTTGGGCCTCCCCCTACCTTAATCGAGGTCGACCCTCTCACTAGGAAAAAAGGAACACCATACCTCCATCCTCCTTAAGTCGGACACCTCTAGGCACTCATCGTGGGAGTACTCTTGGCTACTACCCTCCTCCAAGATCCCATCTCCAAACACCGTACTTGTCATGGATAGGATATCCATGGCAACCACTGCCTCACCAGCTAGGTCAAGACTCGTCATTCTAGTGGCCCACGCACCAGAGGACCCTGTAGCTGCCTTCAGCTCTGTTTGGTAAAAACCCAACTGGTGTTCCTCCTTCAATCCATGGTAGTCTCTCCCACCAAAACACTTTGCTAAGGCTGAATCACTAGATGAACCTCCATATACCTCCTATGAGGTCTGACCGTCTTCCTCCACAGAGCCACTCCTGAATGGATCCACCGCATACCAGCACTCTTTTCATTGGTGCTCCTATAGCCCATTGCGGCCACCCTGCCGCACTAGTTCACACCACTACCAACGTGAATATAAGCCTACTAGTGTGAGGTAACCCTTTCCTTCTCCCAATATAGTACCCAGATTAGATAAAAAAGGGTTTGAGCAGACCCAAAATAGTTTAAAATGGGTCTTCTCAACCTGAAACTACTCTTCATGGGGTTTCCCTACCCTAAAAAGGCCTTGGGTAGATTCTTCCCTACCCCGAATGGGTCTGCGTGAGTTTAACCCGACCCTCAATGGGCCTGAGTGGGAATATTAAGCATGAGTTAATTTCATTTAATAAAAATTAATATAGATAATTAATTTAATTTTAGTATTAAATTAAATTAAATTAAAATTAATTTATTGGTTTAAAAATAATAATAATTTTATTATTTAATGTGGTTAATTTAATTCTGGTATTAAATTAAACTAATTTAATAATTTAATTTTGGAGTAAAAATTAAATTAATTTTTGGACCGAAGAAGATAAATTATTTTAATTGGTTAATTAATTTAATTTATATTTAAGATCTCAACTTTAAATTTATTTTAATTTAGTTTTATCACACATTTACCTTTTATGTTGACTAGTATTGAGCATGTGACCAACCTCTTACATGGCTGGTTAGTTTATTTAATTATTTATTACTTGCATGTGTATGTCTTTTATTTATTTTTATTTTTATTTAATTATGTGTAATGATTGTGATTAATTAAGACGGTCTATACATCATTATTTTTTCCTCATTTAATATGTACAAGGGTCTGTGCACCCAAATAAAGTTGTATGTATTTTGTACTCCTGAGATCCCCTCTCCTACATGCGTGTATTTTTGTACTATGATGAGGATGGTGTAAGACACTAACAATGTCAAGAAGAGACGATATATCATATGAGAAGTGGACACACTATACGGGGACCAATTGTATCAGGATTTAGAGAACAAATGAGGTATGACTCTCCCAAGTCATTGTTGGTCCATTAAGTTTCAATGGATCAACCAATTTTATATTCTCAAGACCAATCGGGTATTTATTTCCTTTATGCATTTTCATGACAGCAGGAAAACATGTAAAATAATAAACAATAAAAAATGCATAAAGACGAGATGGATGTTTTTATATTAATGTTCAGTTGTGAATGCGACAATATAGTATGAATAGATTAATATAATTGGATTACATTCATTAAAAAATATAAAACCATAAAAGAAATATTAAGTCTCAAACACCTTTCATCGTTTGAATTTGAATAAAACCCGGTGTATGGGGTGATCGATCAACCAAAGTTGAGGGTGCCTACTACTACTGTGGAGTTTTTATGAGAGCGTTGGTTTGACTTAACTAAATTTGGTAGTAATGAAGTATCTAAATCTATCTTATTGTAACTTTAGAGGCAAGTATTGATTAAATCATATTTATGATTTTAGAAGTTGGGATTTCACTCAACATATCATGGAGCCGCAAGTGAATGTAGTTGGACAATCAAATTCCTATCTTGATCTCTCTATGTAGTGGTGTGGCCAAATATTATAGAATATAAGGGGAGAGTCAAGGATATTTTACACTATAATTCTCAAGAGATAGAGTATTTTGATTCTAATACATAGGGTTTCTAGAGTTTGACAAAATAGTGGGATACATTTAATGATTTAATTAATTAATCTGTAATGTCTAAATTGGTAATCAAGATAAAAGTGATAATATGTTAGATTTTATATTTGTTTAAAATTGAAATAAATACCGAAGGACATACTATGATAAATGGATAAATTAAATGTCCAAACTATCATGAATTTTCAATAATAGTGTTGGTACTTGTGAAAAGTACTACGACATTATAAATTCAAGGTGTCGGTATCCCTAATACCTATTAATCTACCTAAGGAAGTGCGGGTGTTAAAATTCTTATAGGATACTCATGTATTACTTATATGATGGTTTTTTCATAATGATATCATCAACATTTTATGTGATTTGTGGATACAAGATCAATACATGAATGATTTTACATGTATCGTCATCTTCGAGAAGCTTTTGAGGAGAAAGTGAAGCGAGATAAGAATTGGTTATAATTACACTGGTTATGTGTAAATTGAAAATGAGAAACTATTTTTCAATACATCCCATTATTATATCATTTTCACCCATATACTCCAGTCTCATTTATGATTACAAAATGAGAAGTATAGAGAAAACACATCATTATCTTTTAGGTAAGGTTCTCTAAGAGATAAGAACTTATATAAAGTTTTAGTTCTTATAGTGAACAAGTTGAAAGTCAAGGAAAAAAGGCCAATTGAAAGAGCGATGCCAAAGGCACATTTATGCATCCTTCAAATAAATAGGTATTAAACAAGAGGTTATTTTCTTTGTATATCATGAAATAAATATATGGAAGTTTAAATGCAATTAACTAAATTAAAGAATAAAGTAATTTCTTCTTATTTAGGTATATTCATCATTTGTAAGTAATGTTTATGTTAAAATTCTTAGGTATTAAATAAAATATTCTTATCACATTTGTATCAAAATACAGTGACCAATTAATTAATAGAAACATTACTAGAAGTAAGTTATATTCTCCAATCGGCTGAGAAAGGGTGGTTCCTAATTTAGTGGTGAGAAGTACACAACTTTTAATTTCCAAGTTTAATGGTTCTATTTGAACTTTTGTTAAGTATTACCAAAAAAATTTATCTCGTGTGTCCTTTAAACACAAGGAGACATTATTCTAGTTTAGTAATGAATAATGTTTGTGGTGTCTAATACTCAAGTAATAGTTTAGTTATACTTGAATCATAGGAAATACCTTCTGAATATAAAATGTAAGGCATACATACCTAGTTTTGTAAAGATAATACTTTTTCAAGCAAAACAAAGTAGTTTTTAAAGATATACCAAGTATGGTTTTAGGCTCTTTGGAGTTAAAGACCCTAGGTGTTATCAACACACTTGTGTGCTTAGTTTTTGAAAAATAAACCTTTATAAATAAAGGTAAGTCACAAATATTTTGGAATTAGATCATCTAGAGAGAATGAACTATTCAAAGGGTAATCTAGTGGTAAATATACTTCATTAGATTCATTTAAGTTTTCTTAAGTAATGAGAAAATAAAGAAAATTATATGTATAGTCAAAATATATCAATTAATTTGGGATGGTGTGCCAAAGAATATCTTAACAATTCATTTTTCAATCATCATAATGTAGTGTTGAGTAATTCTTAAACACACATTAGCTTATCCGCATCAAAGTTATGTTGTCAATAATAAGGATTTATGATGAGTTTTACACACAAACAATGATTAATATAATGTAGCATTGAGTAATTCATAAATTCACATTACCTTATCCACATCAAAGTTATGATGTCAATAAGGATGATCGATGATGAGTCTTATATACAAACATTTATTAATATAATGTATCATTGAGTAATTTCTAAACATACATTACCTTATCCACATCAAAGTTATGAAGTAAATAAGGAGGATTGGTGATGAGTCTTACATACAAAAATTTATTAATATAATGTAGCTTGGAGTAATTCCTAAATGTATATTTCATTATACACATAAAATTAATGATATACATAAAAGGAGTATCAATGTTGAAACTTATCTCCATTGTAGAAACTTTCATTATTTTTCAATACATGCCTTGAAAATAATTATGTTACCCCATAAAAACATACCAAATATAAAGAAAAAATGATATAATTTAAGTTATAGTATAATGGAAGTCCATTATATCATAAGAACATGTGTTTAGATGTAAAGATTTTTTAAAGGATTTAAAAAAACTTTCATAAAGAAAAAACACAAAGTGCATCTATAGTAATTATCCTAAAGATTCTAAGGATATTACAGAAAATCCTAAGATAGAAAATGGATAGTCAAGTGCTAGACTATATTTCTAAAATAGAGTGTACATATCTATTTGAGGTAATGTGATCAATATTGATTTGGGTTTAATAAATTTCAAATATTCACAAATAGTTGAAATAAGAACAAATTCCACAATAGAATGTGGAAAGAGAATGTTCTAGAGACACGTACTGTGTAGGAAGGATAAAACCATGGTGATGGTTTTATATTCACCATGGTCAATGATGCATTATTCATTGAGAATAATAATCCCTAAAATCAGTATATGTCAATAATATGAGATTTAAATTATCAAATTCAATAATGGATTCCATGTATCAACATACATGGGATTATTATTTTGAATATTGCAGGGGGTATTCAAGTGAAACTAGCCATGGATGGTACAAGCATAGTACCAATAAGGATCGATTGTTTATACCAAGTCATTATAAATAAATCCATTAGAATTTTACTTATCATAGCTAATTTATGTGACCATTTTTATTTAGCATTGGATGTTAAGACCACCAATCTTGGAAAGAATCTATACGACGCAATCAGAAAGGAATGGTGACACCATAGAGTTCTAATAAGGTATGAAAGTTACTGAAATCCAGTTTTGGATTAAAGTAAGAAACGAGATCATAGAATATTCAGTGGGAATGATTTTTTCCATGACTCTATAAGAGGTTAGTGGGAGAGATTTTGTTTTCCAAGTAAAATATGTTTGATAACATATAGAAAAAAAACTATTGGTTATACGGTTAGTTAAGATAAAAATGAAATTATATCTAAAAAAATGACTTAAAGTAACAGCCTATGTTTTAGGGAATGAGATCTATTGAGGTAGATCCAACGGTTTCTTGAACCAATTCAATTGTACATATACTGATAATGTATACAAGTTGTAACAATTTGAGAGAGAATTGTTTCCAGCATCACATGGAATAAATCTCTCCAAGAAGATATGTGCGGAACATTGAAAGATATTAATGTGGTAAGTTGAATTCCATGTGATTCTATGATGGATCAATCACATATTCCATGATATGTATAAGAAATTATATTTCCAAAATATATTTTATGGTAGTAAAATATCAGTTATATCCAGGAGAACTATATGATATGCAGTTATAACTATCTGATTGTATAGAATAAAGTGCAAATGATATACCTGGTATGAGGAGAAAAATGGATACTAGTTTTTAGGGGACACAAAATAGTCTTACTTGGAACAATATGTTCTAATATCATATTTAGGCTAAGGTAATAAGATAGATAATCTCATAAAATCCAATTATATCTATATCAATAAATACTTAGTGTGTTGGAGCTTCAATGGTATCTAAAGAAGCAGTATATAATACACAACAATTTGTTCTGGTTCTTAGAATTATACCTAGTACGTAAAGTTTTATCATAATATAAATTATTAGAATTATACTACTAGTATTATCCAAGATTTAAAGTTATGAAAGTGGGAAAAAGTAAATACTTGGTGATATCATCTCTTGGTAAGTTTTACTCAAGAAGGTAAAGTTGCAAAGAGCATAATTGCCTCACTGCATAAATGTGGTAGGCCCATGTCTAAAGACATAACTCCGTAGAAAAATGATCTGATCATGTAAGATCTAGAAATATTGGTTAGAAAGTTAACTCTAGTGTAAGTGAGAGTGTTAAAAAAGTGGTTTCCCTATACCCAACTTTATCAGTTCTTTTTATTACCATACCATGTGTATAGTGAGTTATGCATGATATAAACTTACCATTATAGTATAAAAATTTTTTCATCCACTATTTAATGGTAATGTCCATATATTATTTTTTATATCAAGAGGTTATAGTAGATATTTGGATATAATGAGAACCTCAAGATACTATGAAATTAATCTTAAATATATGTCATATGGTCTAGATACATCATACTAAATGGACATAGTTGATGCATGACTATCAGGTGATGGGGGCTCATAAGAATTGAGACTTCATCTAATGAATTTTTCACTTGGTGATCTATGGTAGGTGAGATCATGAGGACATACCCACCAATAGTAAAATCATATGTTTTGGGTGTCATTGGATGTTATTATCTATGAACATGTGTATTGGTATCCTGACTTGAGATCATTATCAATGTGTTCCATTAGATCGTGTACTTTGATGCAAGGTGAAAACTATGATAATGAATTCATGGTAAGGTAGTTTGTGTTGGGTGTGTCATTTGTGGTATGACATTGGTTGAATGATCAAGATATAATTTTTCACTTTCTTTTTGAGGAAGTGATATCTTTAGATTGGTTGATTAGGATGGTAGTACCTTCATCAAATTTATGGACATGGTAGTCGAAGGTAAATACATATAGTTATATCAAAAAATAATAAAGGAAAGGATGATGACACAATTTTACTTCCTAATTTATGATATATCCTATGGCAAAGAGCTTATATTACACAGTGCATGTACATAGGTTAGCTTTCATTGTTATGACTTCTCCTTATCTCTTTAGGGGCCATGATGAGTTGTTATATTCCACTCTTGGTCTATGAATATTATTTACTACTATTGATATAAGGTCCTAGAGGGTCACACACAATAACAAATTCAATATTCTGCCCTATTCTAGTGAACAACTATATAGGGCATGGTGGGCCCCGCCATGGGGTCTAAGATTTGTCCAAGATTTATCGATCACCAACAAATAAATAAATTACTTATTATTTAAGTATATAATAATTTGGTTGAATTTATTTATTAAAATAATTTAAAATTGTTTAATTAGATACTTGGAATAATATTATATGAACGAATATTATTTTAATATTCATGGTTCATTTAATATTAACAGGAATTTCAAGTTGAGTTAATGAATAGAGTTTATCAAATAATATATTTAATATATATTTAAATTATATGATAAAATATAAATAATATTTTTAACTCAATTAGTTCATCATAATCATTTATTTATTACTTATTTAGTGGAAATTAGATATAAGGTAGTCTGGAACCATAACTGTATATATTTCACATCCACTATATAAGTAGATGAGGAGCTCATTTCGAGGTGGTGAAATTCATTCCAGTGGATTGAGTGATCCTCTCTATTCCTACATCCTTGAGTGAGAAATATTATGTCCAAGAAATCAATCCTAGGACATCTTCACAGATCATAGGAATGGAGTCGAGGTGATCATCGTGACATTGAAGGAATCATCAGAGCTTCATGCTAGCACCCAGAATTCAACGATCAACATTCACATAGATTCTTGAAGTGTGCGTAAACAATCCAGAGGGGTTCGGATTTTGAATACTTTGAGAAAAAATCACCGACGATGATATTTAATTGAACACGCCATTGAATAAAATAAGGTGTTTATTTATTTATTTATTTTGTGATTATTAAATTCACATGAGATCCTTGGACCTTTACCAGGGTTCGGATCTCCAGAGACGATGAAGTTACGTCGCTTCAGTGATTAAATTTTTGAAATCTCCTACCCACCACATTCTGCTATGCATCCCAATACCTTCAACTAGGAGAGTCACTCTAGACCCAAATCAACCTAAATAATCCCATGGGAAAAGGAATCCATCAAAAATAAGGACTCTTAGATAATTAGGTGGAAAAATCCTCATCCAATTCATCATATGAATTATCCTAGCTCTATTAATCTAAAAACCTAATATTATTATGTTAAACTAGCTAAGTGTAACCCAAAACTTATAATTTATTATGAGAACTTAATCCTATTAGGGTCACTCATATCTATAATTCATTAAATAAAATAATCCATGGGCACCCAACTTTGGCATGACTTACTTGATTGGATGATTGAGGTCTTGAAATGTGTTTTATTTGGAAGTAATCGCACACTTATTATTTATAATTATTTTATATCATTCTATATTTATTATCACATGGTTTATTCCCATGTATATTAATGCCTCTAATGATTTAGTTTTAGAATCCTTAATTCTTCTAACAAATTAATATGTTTAATCCATATTAATCTATAACTCTTTACACAACTCACAGTTTGTTTTACTAACCCAAAAAATAGAATCCAAATATATCTACACATATCAAAATTCATCACACACATAATGTACATGAAACCCTTTCATATAAAGTCTTATAGTCATATGAAATTAAAATCCCCCATAAGAGAAATCATAGTGTGATAGGTAGCCAACCCCCACTTTTCTAAACTGAAAATAGGCTCTCTAGCTAGTGTTCAATCTGACCCAAAGTCAACCTACCCATGGTTAAATACTTAATAGAAGAATTAATTCCATCATAATTATAACACCTAATATGTGTGAACTATAATTAACTTATAAATTCAAGGTCATGGATCTATGATAAACCAAATATAAGGTATAAGAAAACTAAATCTTATGCAATCGTACATAGCATGTAATGCATGGTATATAAATTTTATAAAAATAAATTTATCATATAAATTAAAAAATACATAATATTCATAATATATAAATATTCCATATAAATTAATATTTGAATAGAAATAAATAAATGAAAATTTTAATTATTTACTAAACATGAGATAACTGTATGAGTATTTCATATTTTATTTAGGTATAAATTTTTTTATTTATAATTCCTAAAACTTATCTTTTATAAAAAAATATAAATTAAAATTATTTTTCATAAAATAATAAAAATTTAATTTTGTATTATATATTATTTAAACATAAAAACCTTATCATATGTTGTGATTCAAATCACCACATATGATAAGATTTAGTTTTTGTTGTCTATTTTATTTTATAATATGTGATATCATATTGAATAGTTGAATGTTTGAACTATATCACAATTGGTGATATTCCTTATATCACTCTTATGACATGACACTCTATTTTCAAACACCATGCAATCAATCATAGCATAGGATAACATTTATCATAGATTATGATATACTATAAAATCATGGGTTTTGATGATTTGTACAGTATGGATTATCTTTTCATACCCTGTAACAAATAAAAACACCTTTATCACGCCATGTGATATCATATACCACGTTTAGAAGTATATAAATCCAATAACTAACATTTATCCGCATTATATTGTAATTTAAAATATAATAAACTATATCTTATGATATTAATGTTCTTTATAAAATCGGTATCAAAACATGTTGATTCCATGATGAAGGTAATTTTGATACCGGTGATGGGTTTTTAATAGCATCATATGCTCAAAATTATTAAATAAGCCCATTAAAATGTTACATCATCATCATAGAATCAACGTGAAATGTAAATAACATAAAATGACTATGCATATCTCAAGTAAAATGATATCCATATTGATGAATTATACTTGATAAAGGTCACTAAGAATCCACCCTCAGGATTTAATCTCCAAAGGTGGCACGCCATCCAATAGAATATACATATGCTATATGAGTACCCCTTGATCACCAAAAGGTATGATGGCACCCTATACTTAAAGATGAATGGTGAGTAAGGAAGAAGAGAGTTACTGATTAACTCAATATTCTACCACACACTTAAACAGTAAGGATCATATCCTTTTTATATACTTGCTTTAATCAATGAAGGAGGTTTAGCTTCACTTCCAAAATTTTGAAACCAATATATTTTACTCATAACATATACAAATTTGATATTTAAGGATTATTGAATATTTCAATGATCATAATATATTTATAAATCCATAAATAAATCTCATTGATGATTTATAACTAATGAGAAACCATTCAGAAGATGTGACAACAACCCATACAACACGATATCAAATGTCATAAATCATAGGTTTATTGTATGTTGTGATATTGGTATCTCATTCCTATCATAACATATAATCCAATACCTAATCGCTTTAGGTGACTTTCACTGCATGCATGTCATGAGTTAAAAAAAAGAATGAATCATACAATATGATTCAATAAATTTTAATGAATATCCATCACTCTTAATATCCATTTGGAATAAAGTGAAATTCATATACGTAGAAAAAGATGGTAAATTTTATATTGGATCAAGTCTTTTTACCAAAAAAAATTCTTCATAGCTTGTAACCTCTTCTTGGTTATAACCTTTATAAACAAGTCAATCCTTATTTTGAACTATGATTTTATTTTGGTCATATTTATTTTATAATAATCATTTATTTCCTATAATTATAAGGTTATTGGGATGTTTAACTGAGGATGAATCCTTATTCCATTCAAATTGATTAAGTTCCTCTTGCATGGACATTATCCAACTTTTATCACCTAGGATATCATCTGATAGTTTAGGTTCAAATTGAGATAATAATGAAAGAAATTAACATGTATTCCATAAAGAAAATAAAGTATTGATTATATAATTAACACCTCCAATAACATTGTTAATAGGATGGTAATTTAAAAAAAATTGGTTTGTAGAAAAAGTGGTGGGTTGTTTTACATCTATCATAATATAATAGTTTGATATATTTATTTTTGGTTTAGTGACTTTCAATGTCTATGAATTTCTAGTAGGGGTTACTGGTTGGTTTTTTGTGGTCTCTACTTGCGGGTTGAGGGCAGTGATGGGTGTTTTGGTGCAGATAGTGTAGGATCGTGTTGATTTCTGGAAGGTTTGGTTATGTTGTTTTCCCATGGTTTGAGATGGTTTCATTTAATTAGTGATCTATATACTGTTGGAATAGAGGTGCATCGGACTTGACCACATGGAACAGGCTCCAAAGGAGGTTTCAGAGCTAGCCATCCTTCTTTGTAGACTTTAAGGATTTGGATGTTTAAGAGGGTATGGCGTCATCCATTGGATTGGGCTTGTGCTTTGACATGTGACACTTGATTTCCATTCAATCTTGCTTTGGTGGACATATTTGTCATGATTTTATGATGGGGATGGGTAGATTCATGTAGTCAGTTTGTTTTGTCTCTCTTGACCTTTGGGTCATTTAATGTCGTAAGTCTTGAAGTCTGTTTGGGTTCCCCCCTTCATCCCTTAAAATGGGGGCTTTCTTTTTATAATAAAAAATTAAAGTCCTTCGGGACGTTGGAGGTAGTATTAATAGATTCAGTCCAAAAATATTTATCAACTTGATATTCACACAATATAGATTGATCTATTTCCTAAAGATTTCAATTTATTCTTTAAAGAAATCTACTTTTTGTGGTTTTCTTAGTTCCAAAAAGTTTTTTTTAATTCCTTTCTCGCTATTGAAAGTTTCAAACTCTAGATTCTCAAATTTTCCTTCATGATTTCTATGGATATTGATTACAGGAAGGTTTTTCTCATTTTAACTAGAGTAGAAATTTTTTTAAATATCATGAGTGATTTTGATTGATGTGAAAGAGTGAAAATACAAGTGTATCTAGTGATATCATTAACTAAAACTTACACATAGTGTTTTCCTTCGATACTAGCAGTTTTTTTGGGTTCAAAAAAATTCATATGCACTAATTATAGTGGTATATATGTTGAGACATCACCAATAGGTTTAAGGATAAAATTTTATTTCTTTTCATATTGACAAGGATCATAGACTTAATAAGAATTAAACTTAGGTTCTAGAAGGTCCATCATAAGTTACTTCTTAGAAATTTTATTTATATTATATATATTATAGTGCGCTGACATTTTATTCCAAATTCAAGACTTTTCCTCTATTACACTAAGGTAAGGAAAGTTTTATTATGAAAATTATTCTACATTTATGGTATAAACATTATCATGTTGAATGGTGGACAATATATATACTCTTTTTGAACTACTTATGATACATTTATCATTCCCAATGTTTATAGAATAGACTTTATCACATAGTTCACTAATACTAATGAGTTTGTGCTTAAGTTTTGAAACATAAAGAACATTAGAAATTTAGGACTCTCATGGATGGATACATCACTTATACCCATGATCTGACCTTTCGGATTGTCTCTAAAAATAATAATACCACCTTTAACTTTTTGTAAGTTATGAAATTTAGACTTGTTTCCTACACGTGTCTATAAAAACTGTTTTCCATGTTTTGTATTTTCTTATCACTAGTACCCAATATTTTATACTAAAATTAAACAACTAAAAATTTTGATACCCAAACTTTCTTGTTTTATTAGTAAAAATATCATTTTGAATCTTTTTTCACCCAACTCTATTATGTTTAAGAGTAGTGAGATCCCTATAAATAGAAAATTTAGTTTTTTTTATATTGAGCCTTTCTAAAGGAATATTTATTTTTCCAATTTCCTCTTATTTGACATATAGTGAAAAAATGGATAAATTTTTGGAATAAAGTAGTTATAAAAAAATATTTCCTAGAAGAATAATATCCTAACTTATAAATTTCATTATGAGGTTTATTTAGTTATAGTATTTTCTCTAGATTTTTTATCCTTACCATAAAGTTAGATAAATAATTATTTAAACTTTAAATTTTGGATTTAAGTTTGATAAATTCATTCTGATTTTTAGTAGGCATACAAACTAAAATAGATTTAGAATTAAATTCTAAAGTAATCATAAAAATATTTTCATTTTATTTATCTTGGCCTACCTTAGCATGGTTATATTTATTTTCTAAATTTTTATAGTATTTCTATAAATCATTTACATATTAATTTAGTTCTTCAATTGATGTAAACTTATCTTATTCACCATCCAAAGAATAAATGGAATCTAAATATTCAGTAGATAAATAATGAATAACCTTATCCATGAAGCAAGTTTAATCCTTAAGAATAGTTATAGAAATAAATCTAGAAATATTAAAATTATCATATCTCTTAAAAAAAATTAGAATAAGATTCTTCACCTACACGTTAATTATCAAAGGCCTTCAAGAATTTCTTTCCTTTATATTTCATTGATCTTCTATAATATTTATCTTTTATCTTTATCCAAGGATAATCAAGTTTGATGTGTCTTAGTTCCTTATACTCATAACAAATAACATCATTAGAATATTTTCTTTCTTATCTAATTTTGGGTCATTTATATCTATCTTATCTATCTCTCCGGTTATTTATGTTCTAAGGTAATTTCTTTTAAAACATTTTACGTATCCATTTTTCTAACTGGAAAAACTTATCTTCACTTAATTAAACATAAATTTCATCCTAATGATATTTTAAAGTAGTTATAGTAAAAGTAATAGAAAAAAAAGGAAACTCCTTTATTCTTTTCATCATTTTCTACATTACTCTTAATATGATTTTCATACTATATCAATGTTTGAATATATTTAACTACTTTGATATCAGGAATATGCTTGGTATCTTCCAATGGTTTTATTTTTTATTCCTACTCTTTTAAAATGATATCTATGGTCGTTTTAACCATCTGATTATCAGGAATATAACATTATTATAGATATTATAAATTATTAAAAAGAATCATAAGTATTTGATACTTTTGAATAACTTTCTCTATAGGAATAAAATAATAATCTTGATAATATACTCTTAGGATATCTCTTATAGCTTCCAAAACTTTAGATATGTTGAAATGAGTAATCTCAAAATTCTTATAAATATCATTAACATTTTTACTTGAAGAGATTTTTTTATAGGTATTTTTAGTTATAGCACATTATGCCGCATTAAAAACATTGTACTTTAGTTGAAATCGAACATTATCATCATGACTAAAATTAAAAATTACCTCATTACTAATCTTCTACTCTCTAACCATCATCTAATAATTATCAACTTTGGTGTTGATTATATAATTTTTCATTATGTCTCTTTAATATTCATAATCAACTCCATCAAAGATTGGTATATGATTCAAATCCATATTTTCAAGAGTTTCAACTAGAAGATCCACTACCATAAATAATTTTTCTCTATTTATATGTTAGTTTAATGAAATAATAAATATTGGATACACTAGTACAATCATGACCTTTAGTGGCTGAAAAAATCCGTCGCTAAAGGTCTATAGAAGGCCGCCTAGCATCCGCCAAACGGCGGTAGCTTTTGGCCCATCGTTGTTGCTATCAGTGACCGCCATTTGGCGGATGCTGAAGGCAAGCTAGAATGGGCTACAGCGGCCTCCAAATGGCGGTCATTGTAGGTTTTTTATTTTTTTTTTAAAAATATGAATAATACAATAAAATATACCCACATAAATCTCATTAGTCATCTTTCAAGCTCCACATCCATCATCAAATATAACTGCATAACAAAATTTAATAACAAGATTAGTACTGAATAAAACCTATAAACAAATAATTGAAACAAATTAACATATTTTAATTCAAACTTACTGTAACAGATTGAAAGTATTTTATTTTCAAAATATATTCATAATTTTTATTACCATTTTAAAAATTTAAAATCGTTAATTCTATGGTTCTAATTAGATTTTTTCCCTGTGATTTCAAGTCAACCTGATGTTGTCCGCTATGAATTTGACCGTTAAACGCCCGTTTTGGCCGTTTATGACACCAGAAGTGCGTTCTCGGTCACCACGGGCACACGGAACTTCCGATTGATGTCATGTATGCCCAACCACTTCAAAATTCACTCACCTGTTGTTGTCATCTAAGTTCAGGTCATTCTGACTTTGTTCGGCTGGTTTGGACCCCCCCCCCCCCCCCCACGCGCATTTATGAAGCACGCCCAACACTTAAAAAATGCATATTAAGTCGTACTGTGAAAACCGCACATCTGATTGTCATGTCGTCTCCTCATACACATCATGAATAATAATTATATTGTTTTTCTATGATTTTAGGTCAATCTGATTTCGTCCGCTATGAATTTGACCATTAAACGCCTATTTTGGCCGTTTATGACACCAGAACTGCGTTCTCGATCACCGCGGGCACACAGTACCTCCTATTGACATTCTGTCTACCCAAACACTTCAAAATTCACTCACTCGTTGTTTTTGTCTGATTTCAGGCCATTTCGGCTTTATCTGGATGGTTTGGACCCCCCCCCCCCCCACGCGCGTTTATGAAGCACGCCCAACACTTAAAAAACACATATTGAATAGTACCGTGAAAACCGCACATCCGATTGACATTTTGTCTCCTCTTACATGTTATGAATAATAATTATATTGTTTCCCTATGATTTCAGGTCAATCTGATGTCGTCCGCTATGAATTTGACCATTAAACGCCCGTTTTGGCCGTTTATGACACCAAAACTGCGTTCTTGGTCACCGCGGGCACACGGAACGTCCGATTGACGTCTTGTCTACCCAAACACTTAAAAATTTACCCACTCATTGTTTTCATCTGATTTCAGGCCATTCCAACTTTGTTCCGCCGGTTTGGACCCCCCCCCCCCCCCACGCACGTTTATGAAGCGCACCCAACACTTAAAAAATGCATATTGAGTTGTACCGTGCAAACCATACGTCATATTGACGTGTTGTATCCTATTACAGATCATGAATGCTAATTAGATTGTTTCCCTGTGATTTCAGGTCAATCCGGTGTCGTTCTCTATGAATTTGACCGTTAAACGCCCATTTTGGTCGTTTATGACACTGGAAGTGCGTTCTCGGTCACCGCGGGCACATGGCACCTCCGATTGACATCCCGTCTGCCTGAACACTTCAAAATTTACTCACCTGTTGTTTTTGTCTGATTTCAGGCCATTACAATTTCATTCAGCCGGTTTGGACCCCCCCACGCGTGTTTGTGAAGCACGCCCAACACTTAAAAAACATATATTGAGTCGTACCATGAAGACCGCACGTCCGATTGACATTCCATCTCTTCTTAAACATAAAGAATAATAATTATATTTTTTCCCTATGATTTCTGGTCAATCTGATGTCGTCCGCTATGAATTTGACTGTTAAACGCCTGTTTTGGCCGTTTATGACATCAAAACTGCGTTCTCGGTCACCGCGGCCACACGGCACCTCTGATTGACGTCCCGTTTGCCCGACCACTTCAAAATTCACTCACCCGTTGTTGTTGTTTGATTTAAGGCCATTCTGATTTCGTTTGGCTGGTTTGGAACCCCCCCACACGTGTTTATAAAGCGTACCCAACACTTTAAAAAATGAATATTGAGTCGTACTGCACAAACCACACGTTCGATTGATGTTTTGTCTCCTCTTACACATCAAAAATAATAATTATATTGTTTCTCTATGATTTCAGGTCAATCTGATGTCGTCTGGTATGAATTTGACCATTAAATGCCCATTTTGGTCGTTTATGACACCAGAACTGTGTTCTTGGTTACCACGGTCACACGGCACCTCTGATTGACATGTCGTCTACCCGAACACTTTAAAATTAACTCACTGGTTGTTGTAATCTAATTTCAGGCCATTCCAAATTCATTCATCCAGTTTGGACCCCCCCCACGCGCGTTTATGAAGCGCGCCCAACACTTAAAAAACGCATATTGAGCCGTACCGTGCAAACCGCATGTCTGATTGACGTTTTTTCTTCTCGTACACATAAAAAATAATAATTAGATTATTTCTCTGTGATTTCATGTCAATATGATGTCATTCGCTATGAATTTGACCGTTAAACGCCCGTTTTGGCCGTTTAGGACACCAGAACTGCGTTCTCGGTCACCGCGGGCACACGACACATTCGATTGACGTTCCATCTACCCGACCACTTCAAAATTCACTCACCCGTTATTGTCTTCTGATTTCAGGTCATTCCGACATCGTTCGGCCAGTTTGGACCCCCCACGCGCGTTTATGAAGCGCGCCCAACACTTAAAAAATGCATAATGAGTTGTACCGTGCAAACCACATGTCCGATTGACGTGTCGTCTCCTCGTACACGTCAAAAATAATAATTAGATTGTTTCCCTATGATTTCAGGCTAATTTGATGTCATCCTCTATGAATTTGACCGTTAAACGCCCATTTTGGCCGTTTATGACACCAGAACTGCGTTCTCAGTCACCGCGGGCACACGACACCTCAGATTGATGTCTCGTCTGCCTGACCACTTCAAAATTCACTCACTTATTGTTGTAGCCTGATTTCAAGTCATTCTAACTTTGTTCGGCCAGTTTGGACCCCCCCCCCCCCCACGCGCGTTTATGAAGCGCACCCAACACTTAAAAAACGCATATTGAGCCGTACCGTGCAAACCACATGTCTGATTGACGTGTCGTATCCTAATACATGTCACGAATAATAATTATATTGTTTCCCTATGATTTTAGGTCAATATGATGTCGCCCGCTATGAATTTTACCATTAAACGCCTGTTTTGGCCGTTTATGACACCAGAACTGCTTTCTCGATCACCGTGGGAACATGGCACCTCCGATTGACATGTTGTCTGCCCGAACACTTTCCAATTCACTCACCCATTGTTGTAGTCTTATTTCAATCCATTCTGACTTCGTTCGGCTGATTTGGACCCCCCCACGCGCATTTATGTAGCGCGCCCAACACTTAAAAAACACATATTGAGCCCTACCGCACAAACCGCACATCCGGTTGGCATTCCGTCTACTCGTACACATCAAAAAAATAATTATATTGTTGACCTGTGATTTTAGGTCAATCTGATGTCATCCATTATGAATTTGACCGTTAAACGCCCATTTTGGCCGTTTATGACACCAGAACTGCATTCTCAGTCACTGCAGGCACATGGAACCTCTGATTGACGTGACTTCTACCCAACCACTTCATAATTCACTCACCCATTGTTTTCGTCTGATTCCAGGCCATTCTGACATCGTTCATCCCATTTGGACCCCCCCACGTGCGTTTATGAAGTGCACCCAACACTTAAAAAACACATATTGAGCCGTACCGCACAAACCGCACGTCCGATTGAAGTTTCGTCTCCTCATACACGTCAATAATAATAATTATATTGTTCCTTGTGATTTTAGGTCAATCTGATGTCATCTGCTATGAATTTGACCGTTAAATGCCCGTTTTGGCCGTTTATGACACCAGAACTGTGTTCTCGGTCACCGCGGGCACACGGTACCTCCGATTGATATTTTGTCTACCCTAACACTTAAAAATTCACTCAACCATTTCTTTCATCTGATTTCAGGCCATTCTGACTTCGTTTGGCCGGTTTGGACCCCCCACACGCGTTTATGAAGCGAGCCCAACACTTAAAAAACGCATATTGAGCGGTATCGCGCAAACCGCATGTCCGATTGACGTTTTGTCTCCTCATACACATCATGAATAATAACTGGATTGTTTACCTATGATTTTAGGTCAATATGATGTTTTCCGCTATGAATTTGACCGTTAAATGCCCATTTTGGCCGTTTGTGACACCAGAACTGCATTCTCGGTCACCGCGGGCACACAACACCTATGATTGATGTACCATATGCCTGAACACTTTACAATTCACTCACCCATTTTTTTCGTCTGATTTCAGGAAATTAAGACTTCGTTTTTCCAGTTTGGAACCCCTCACGCGCATTTATGAAGCGCGCCCAACACTTAAAAAACGCATATTGAGTCGTACCGTGCAAACTGCATGTCTGATTGATGTGTCATCTCCTCTTACACGTAAAGAATAATAATTATATTATTTACCTATGATTTCATGTCAATATGATGTCTTCCTCTTTGAATTTGACCGTTAAATGCCCGTTTTGGCCGTTTATGACACTAGAACTGCGTTCTCGGTCACCGCGGGCACACGGCACCTCCGATTGATGTCTCGTCTGCACGACCACTTTACAATTCACTCAACTGTTGTTGTAATCTAATTTTATGTCATTCTGACTTCGTTCGGCTGGTTTGGACCCCCCTCCCCCCCACGCACGTTTATGAAGTGCGCCCAACACTTAAAAATGCATATTGAGTCGTACCGCGCAAACTGCATGTTCGATTTTCATGACGTCTCCTCGTACACATCATGAATAATAATTAGATTTTTTAACTATGATTTCAGGTCAATCTGATTTTTTCCGCTATGAATTTGACCGTTAAACACCTGTTTTGGCCGTTTATGACACCAGAACTGCATTCTCAGTCACCGCGGGCACACAGCACCTCCGATTGACGTGCCGTCTACAAAACCACTTCACAATTAACTCACCCTAGAAAGATACAGATATTGAAAGAGTTCTTGGGATTCTCACAAGAAACAACTGCCTGAAGTTTCTCTCCATCCACTGATACACCTTCCTCTAAGATTATTTTACCCAATAACTGTGCCTAATCAATACAAAAGTGACATATATATAGCTTGGAATATAGTTGATGCTTTATAAGTGTAATCTGGATGATGTCAAGATATTGGGTATGATCATCATCAGTCTTGGAGTGCACGAAGATGTCATCCACAAATACTAAAACAAACTAATCTAGGTAAAAATGGAATATTCTATTCATCAAGGATATAAAAACTTGTATAGAATTCATCAACACAAATGAAATTAACTCATGCATGGGGTTCATCCTCATCTGGATCACCAATATCACTGCGATGTCCACCAGCTGTATTCAAAGACTAAAATATATATCAATATTATGTATATTAAACATATCAATAAAAGTCAATTTGAGTATGGTTTGTTTTATTGTTTACCTGTGGCGCCACTTGTTGCGTCATCATTTCATCGATACATGATGACATCTGTGACAACATCTCCTCATACTCTGCACGTAACTGCTGAAACTATGCATCAAAATTGCATTTCATATCCTGCATGGAAGCATCAATTTCAGTCTGTGTGCACATACCTTAATCTCTGCATGCACCCATCGCATTTTCTCTAACAACTGTACGTCATGGGACACCACCTCCATAAGTCAAATAATAACCATGACCATCACACCCCACGACACGGTGAAATATTTCATCTCTACGCACAGTACTATGACGTTTCTCCTCTAGAAACTCTGATAACTGGGTGTTAAACTGATCTTGTATCATATAATGAATCAATGAACAAATATGAATAATTTATATAAAATAAAAATACATTTATTAGTAATAATTTGTTTACTATAACACTGGAAACATCAGGATCACCTGCCCTATGAGTCCTCACCCATATGGACATCTGATCGATTGGCTCGCCACATTGGTGTAACTATAATAAAGGGTTTCACCATGTTATACTACAATATTTTTAAAATATGAATGAATAGTGAATTCTAAACTTAAATCATGTCTGAGTTGTGACACATGTTGAGTGCCAAGTCTAGAAGGTGTGCCCTGCATCGCCCGATTAAGTGAATGACGAGAAGACTTGGTCTACATTCAATATATTTACTTAATAGAAATTTAAAAAATTAGTCATTTATAGATTAAAACTAATAAATCTTACCATCTCCGCCTCACTCAACCAAAACGCAACCAAATCCTGCCACTGCGTAGGAAGAATGCCCGGAGGGACCTGTTGTAGAATGTATGGCACACCCGCAAATGGTGTCCAGTGATCTCTCTTCACCCTTGACTTGTAATCCTTCCATAATTTTTAGTATTTTGACATACATACAGCCCGAAACTCATCTGGACAGGATATCAAATTATCCTGTTAAAAAAAAATTCAGTAGATGGGACAATAATAATAACAATATCATGAAAAATTAAACATTGAATTTACCTGAACCTCCCTCCATAATCTGTCCATCATATCCTGGGGGAAAGAACTCCATTCACAAGTTGTCAGATGGAATATGTGTGAGTCTCGTATCATATTCCCAAACTGACGACTCAATACGGTAGCACCTTCTCCGACTGGATGAAATGTGTCATCAAATAACACATCCAATCGGGCTCCAGAGTTCCAGGATTAAGCCCCTCTACCAGGACCCCTGCGTTTGTTGGAAGACTCACTAGATCCTGATAAACATAAAATCATAATTCAATTACAATATAAATTAATGATTAGAAATAGTTAGGGAAATATACATAGAAAATTACAATCAATTAATTTAGAAAAATGAAAACATACATACCAACAACATCAGGTGAACCACTGTGACCACCCTGTGACATACCAACATTAAAAGAAATTATAGTTAAATCAAGTAATTTTTATACATATATAACTCATAAATATTTTTACAAACAATTATTGGGGATATAATTACAATTTTCACTAATCATGCAAGTCTATCATATCTCCTTCAACTGTCTCTCTGGCCCATTGTATATCTTCATCTCATACAGCTACTGTTGTTTGGTCAAGTGTTTGATCAGGAAATGTAACAACTTTAGGTTCCTCTTGGTCAATCATAAAAACCCCTCTTCTAGACATTTTCACCATAACTTTCCAATCAGAATCAATGTCAACAAAGTAAACTTGTTCTGCCTGCGATGTCAGTATAAAGGGCTTATTGCTTACTCGGTCATCTTTATATAGTATATTATTAAAGTTTACTAATGTAAATTAGAAGTTATCAACTTTCGTTCCATGAATAATATCGACCCAATCACACCTTAACAATATGTGTTTTAAGCCACGGCCATAAATAACCTCAATAATATCTCTCAACAATCTATAATAATAACCCACACCAACAAAAGAACAACCAAAACCACTATTTTGTATGGCTAGGTTCATGTCAACATCGCTAATACGAAATCAGAATCTGTTAGAATCCAAAGACTTGTAGCGACGAGCTGTAATAAATGGAACATCAACTAGTTGGTTGAGTTATTCACTCACATGATGGGTTAAATTACGTAACTTTTGAATCTGAAAATTTCACATATATAGTTTAATGGATAAAGGATTGTGAAAATACAACTAAGTTTCACTATAAAAATATTAAATCAATTATACATACATGAGTCTTGAACTACTCATGAAATGTGTTGAAATGATGTTTTTGGATTTGATAGTCAGTTGCAAGGGGCCTTTCACGTTTCAACTCAGCGATATGCATCCTAAATCACAACACAATATAAGGTAAGCAATAAAATAAATATAGAAACAAAATACACATCAACTATGAAACTTACTGTATCAATGGAATAACTGATGGATTGTTGAACAACACATATCGATGAGCTTGAACCCACTCATCGTTCTGCATATCAAATGTTATTCCTTCTCCAATTGGACCCTCGTCATTCTGGGAGGGTTTATCTATATTTGTTTCAACCTCATCAATATATGAAGCACAGAAATTAATACACCCATCCATTAAATATCCCTTGGCAATTGAGGCTTCCAGACGAGCTTTGTTGCGCACATACCATTTCAATGTATTTAAGTATCGCTCTATTGGATACATCCACTTGAATTGCATGAGACCGCCAGCAATGAATTCACCAGTTAAATGCACTCTCAAGTGAACCATGACATCAAAAAAAGATGGCAGAAATAGATTTTCTAGGTGACATGGTGAAAGTAAAATCTTATCCTGCAGCTTTTTCAAATCACTCATGCGATGATTCCTAGAACAGAGATGTATGAAAAAATTAGAAACTCCAATCAACGGCTCAACAACCTAGGCAGGTAAGCAATCACAAATTACTATAGGAATTAACTGTTGAAGCAGAATATGATTATCATGACTTTTCAAACCCTGTAATGGAATGCTCATCATATTCACACACTTCAAAATATTAGAGCAATAACCATATGGCACCTTAACGGTCTTAAAAATTGATAGAAATGTTTGTTTCTTTTGTTTACTCATTGTATACTATGCAGTAGGCATGTATGCCTGATTACCTTCACCCAGATGTAAATGTAAAGGTTTTCTCAATCCCATTTCTTGCAAATCACGTCGAGAATTAGCATTGTCCTTTGATTTCCCCTTGACGCCTAAAATGGTGCACAGTATATTATCACATACATTTTTTTCAATGTTCATCACATCCAAATTATGTCTTAAAATATTATATTTCCAATAAGGAAATTCAAAAAAAATACTATGTTTCTTCCAATTATGACTTCGGTATCTATTTTCAGCAGGAATAGAAGGAAATGTAGGAACCAATAAATCTTGAAAATCATACACTGTACGGATGTTTTCTTGATCAAGTTGTGCACAAATTTCAACCTCAGACAGTATTTGTGGTGATGGTTCATACTCTCTATTCCCATCAAACAATACACGGTCTTTTTAGAACCTGTGAAATGGAGGAAGAAAGCGTCTGTGACCAAGATATGACCACTTTATATAGTTCTTAATCCATATAGATTTCTTACTCTTATTACAACAAGGGAAATCAAATTCTTCTTTTGTAATCCAACCTGATAAGTTAGAAAACACTGGGAAATCATTAATTGTCCATAACAAAGCATCCTGAAGTCTAAACATTTCATTAGCTGCCGATTCAAAAGTCATTACACCATCGACCCAAAATTCTTGCAGCTCATCAATCAAAGGTTGCATATAAACATAGATTTTATTGTCAGGTCCTCTCGGTCCATCAATTAGAATTTATAGTAACAAAAAAGGTTGCTTCATACATACCCATGGGGGAATGTTGTATGAAACCAACACCACTGGACACGTACTATGTGTCGCACCAACCATGGAACTAAATGTGTTAAAACCATATACTGCCAAACCCAGTCGAATATTACGATCATCTCGAGAAAAGTTTGGGTGTCTTTGATCAAACTCTTTCCATGCCAAAGAATCTGCCGGGTGAGTTAATTTATCAACCTCTTTCTTTCTCTCTGAATTCCAAGTCATCAATTTAGAAATTTTAGTGGACAAGAAGAATCTATTCAGTCTTAGTTTCAGTGAGAAATAACGCATCTGTTTAGCAGTAACTTGTTTCCCTTGATTCAAGACTCTCCCAGGAAGAATATGACTACCTTTATTTATCTCATTGGTCTTCCACCTGGATGTATATCAAAAAGTACAAATATTTAATTGTGCATTATCTTTTCTGAACAACATACAATTATTGTGACACGCATCAATTGTATCATATGTAAAACCAAGATCATCGGTCAACTTGCGATCTTGATAGAATGACTCTATAATCTTCACTCTGACAGGGAGTACCTTCTTCAACAATACCAACAACATGTCGAATGAGGTGTCTAACCACTAGTTCAAGGGCTTTAGGTGTAACAATTAAACAATGAATGACAGTTTACTAAATTTAGTTCATCCAGGATATAATTCAGTGCATGCCTCATCAAGAATTTCAAAGAATTTCAATGCTTCTCCATCTGCAGAAGAACAGGGATTACTCGATCCAACGTCGTCATTTACGACATTACTGTCTTCAGGTTGAAACTGACGCATCATATCATTAAGAATTATGTTCATCAGATCAACTATTCTCAAATCAAAATTCATATTAATACTTTCTGAGCGATGACATGAAACAGAATATTCTCCATGACGTGTCCATGTCTTATAGTTTTTCAAAAACCCATTCAAAAACAAATGTTCTCTAACACTATCTCGTTTGAAGAGATACCTATTTGCACATTTTCTGCATGGACAACTAATCACACCGCTTGGAAATCTGTTGGTGAAATACATAAATCGCTTAATCCCCTTATAATATTCAGCCGAAAACCTATCTTGCATATCAATCCAGATCTTATCCATCTCAGTATTTAATAGAAATCAAAAGTGAAATATCTTATTTAAATTCTAAAAAAACACATATCATTAAAATTTAAAAACCAAATTTGAAGGATAAAAAACATTACCTACAGAGGACTCGATCACGGGTAACGGGGTGTGACTCGATTGTGAATCCATGACGGCACAACAACTTGATGACAGGGGTTTGACGGCTGTACTCAAAAGGGGAAGAACCATTGGACGAAGCGTGGGAGGGTTCTACACGGTGGGACATGACGAACTGGGAGGGTCCATTGGAGGTAGGACATGAGGACTTTCCGGAGGGATGCATCGGGTCTGGGAGGGGACGACGGCGGCGGGACTGCCCGAAGGTGCAGTGCGGAGGCAGGGGTGGGGGTTGTCGGGTTGCGGGGGTGTCAGGGTTGCGGGTGGCGCAGCGCGGAGGCAAGGGGTGGGGGTCACCGGGGGTCGGGGTCGCTGGGGGTCGCCGGGGGTCACCGGGAATCACCTGGGGTCGGGGGTCACCGGGGTTCGGGGAGGGGTCACCGGGGGTCGGGGTTGTCGGGGGTCAGGGTCTACGGGGGTCGGGGTCGCGGGTTCGCGGGGTCGCGGGGTCATGGGGTCGCGGGGTCGGGGTCGCCGGGGGTCGGGGTCATGGGGTCGGGAAGTGGTGGGTCGTGGGGTCGGGGAGGGGAAAATGGGGTCACAGGGTCAGGGAGGAAAAAATTAGGGTTTTGGGTTTATTAAAATGCAGCGGTCGCCATTTGGCGGCCACTGTTGATAGTATTAGTGGTTTCTATAAGTCCCCCGCCTCAAAAGCTAAAAATTCTAGTAGTGATATAATGCCAAATTTTTTCCAAGATATATAGTTTTAATAGGGGATCATTGAATATTTAAAAAATAAATCTTATAAAAAAACCTTCTTAAAAGAGAATAGTTCGAATAGACTAGAAAAATGTCACTTTGAACTATAAATAATATATAAGTAAAGTTATATAGATGAATATATTAAACAAAATTTATAAAATAAAGATAATCTAAATTTAAACTAAAAAAATTAAACTATGAAGTTGTAATAATGTTCAAATCATAGAATATTAAAACAATGTAGTAGGGTTTCTCATGAAAATCAAGAATACTCTTAGAAATTTATTAATTAAGGATATAGAGATTCCTGTCTTTGGAATCTCTTTTATTTTAACCTAAAGAGGATAGAGGATAAAAAAATTGATCTAGATATAATATATTATAATAGAGAGCCTATTATATCAAAATAATGGAAATATAATCTCTTATACCCATAGATTATTTGATAAAACAACAGAAATAACACATATTTACCCTATGTATTCTTTGATTAACATGGATGAAAAGTATAAATCAATTACAATAGAAAATATCTTGTTCCTTTACAATGAAAACTCATAAATATAGGTGAATGTATAGATAACTTAAATAATAAAAATATAAACAAAATATATTTTACTTAATCATAGAGATTGTGAATTTTTAATTTTCATTATAATGTTTGTGCTTCTAGTTCAAGCTTTAGTATTTGTTTATTGACGTGAACTATAACAAACTTTCCAAGTTTCTTGGTTGAGAAAATTATATTTTAATGATTTCAAATACACTTTAGAATCTTCCTTTTAAATTTATTTCCTCATTCAAGACTTAGAGATGTTTTTTTATTAATATGGTTTGGAGGATAACATATTTGGAATGATAAAATTTTGGATGGTATTTTTCCTAAAAAATGAAAAATATTCTTCAAACAAATATTAGTATAGTGGATAGTGTATAGTGATTTACCAAAATTTGAATCTATAAAATTTCATTTAGAAAATGATCCAAAATGTAAAATTAGGTAATATATTATAGACTAGCATTGATTCCAAATATTTTTATTGGTGAGAGAATGAAGGTTGTAAAGTGGATCTTTTCTCATAACTTTTTGGAGTTTGAGAAAGATAACATTCAGAGACTATATATGATACTAAATATTATCCCATATGGGTAGATTCAATATGAGGTAAATTGTAATTCTAAAGTAAAAATACCTTTTTATATCCTTCATTCTTAAATCAATAAATAAAAGTAAATCAATAAATTATATAGTGAAAAAGAAAAGAAATCATAAATGGATAGTATAAAGTAATATTTTGATCAGAAGAAAAATAAATTTCTGGGAAAAAATAAAAATATTTTAATCTATACCTTTTGATTATATAAGATATATTAAATAAGGAAATATAATAAATGATATAGAAATAAAGTAAGTGTTTATTAAATAAAATTCCAAAGGATAGTGTGTGAAATCTTTAGGCTCACTCTTCAGGTGTCTATAAGAACTATAAAAGAAAATTTTTAAAGTAAATCGAGAGATGAAAAAAAGTAAAAATAGATAAATAAATTAACTTAAATTTTTTATATTAATAGGACATAGTAAATGTTAAATATGTTAAGGATAAAAAAAATCTCTATATTCCCTATCTATATTAAAATAAGTTCTCATCCTGAAATTTTCTTCACTTTTAATCTATAGTCAAAGGAAGATCTTATACCCGGATCTAGAAAACACCAAGTAAAACCAGTGATCAATTTTTGTTACAAGGAAAAATAATTATCCTCAGGATTACATTGATTAAGTATTAATAGATAACAAGTTTTTATCCTTGTAATTTATTTGATCTAAGATCAACAGAAGGTAACTCCATATCCTTGAGACTTCCTCATTCACTAGTAATAGAATATAAATTAGTGGATTAAATACAATATATGGTGTCCTTGTTATATTTTGATATAAAGAAAAAACAATGAAAATATAATGAATTAAGAAATTAAGATTAATACAATAAATCCTAGAAGAAGAGGCTTTCTCTTTGAAAGAGATTGAAAAATATGAAATGAAGGTGTCATGATAGATGAGATCCCATTTTCTCTAAGATGCTCCCTTCACTCTTAATTTGATATCTCTTCTTTTTATATCTACTGATATGTCAAATAATATCTCATTAGGCATTTACATAGAGTTGAAATATATCCATTGATAAATATAGTCATTGGAGGTTGACAAGGATTCTCATATGACTATAGCTTATTTTTACATTGTGGATGATGTGAATAATTCTATGTTTTTTCGTCATTTATAATGGTTATAGATGAAATGGATTTATATTAATGACCATTTCTACTTCATTTATTTAGATCTTACATGTATAATCTTATATCAACATCTCTTCATGTGGAATATGACCATTGGAAGGGGATTCCAAGTTGAACCAAAATTTAGTTATTATAATTCCTTGTATAAATAAAAATTCTTCAATTAATCTTATAATAATTAAGGTCTAAAATGTGTGGTGGTCCTATACAATCTTTGTGATTTATAGAGATGCATCAATATTCCTCTGTTTAGATTTATCCTTGATCTTCTATTCCAATAAATGATGTTTAGATGATGAAGTTGATTCCACATAGGTTGTCACGAACCAGATCTGGTCATCATCGAAACTGGCACCTGACCTAGAGCATGGAAAGTCCCATAGGGATTTCCCTATCCCCACGGGCTGGAACAAATGCTCAGGTATCATAAACAATGGTTTGGAAATGATTTACTTGAGTTCGGATACATAAAACAACCAATAATTAAGAATAAACCCAATCTGAAAATTCATGTCAAACGAACCTTAATTAAAATTCAGAACTGAATACAAGGTTTTAAACAAGACACAAGAGGTCCAAAACTATAAAAAAGTAGTATCAAAAATATCCCAAGTACCACCACATGACAAGGGGTCATCAGCCATGAGTCGTGTCCACAACACCACAACATAGAAGCAACTAACAACCTGAACCGCCGTCTCCAAATAACTCTCCCTTACCTATTTCAAACATGATAAAATATAATTACACCCAAAGGTATAAGTAGGGTGTGATCCTAATCCCAATAGGATACCACCCAAACAAATTCCATGTGATAAACATCATAAGATAAAAATCTTTCCAGTTTTAATAATAAGAAATAGTAGTAATGATTTCTAAATAATGTAACCATTAAAAAATAGTTTTCAAGGGGTGATATTAAAGAATGATAACTTTTAAATAAAACATGCAAGATACTAAATTTTTCATTAAAACACACCGTAATCCAAAGGGAAATACCAATTAGTCAGCAAGCACTAAACATGGGGTCACCCCTAGGAATTAGTTTGTTGTGAGCCCTAGGTACCTCGTATCTTAGTGTGAAAGTAACCATATGAATATATGTTCTCATGCATGATCCACGTACACTAGTAAGTAACATACCCATAACTAGGGGTGTCCATGGGTCGGGTTGGGTCGGGTTGAGGGCTATTTTGGACCCGACCCAAGCAAAATAGGTCGGGTTGGGTCGGGTCGGGTCAGAGATGTTTTTAGATTCAGACTCGACCCAACCCAACCCATCTCAAATAGGATTGGGTCGGGTCAGTTTGATCGGGTTAAGGAAAAAAATTGTTTGGTATTTTTTATGATCCCAACCTGTAGGTTGACCGAGTTACGACAAAAAAATTGTTCAGTTCTTTTTTTGTCTATCGCCCCATGGGTTGATCGGGTTATATATTCCTCTTCTTCATCTTCTTCGCCACACTAGGGAATGTCCGCATCCTCTGCCCTGTAATAAATCGACCCAAAAAAACATCAGTCTACGACTCTATGGTGTGATGTGATTATCTTTCCTGCAAGTATTTATCATGGTTTGAGTAGGTTCAAGGTGAGGCCAGGAGGGTGATGAGAATGGGGTACTGCCTGACATAGATAGATTTGGCACCACACACAGTCGTGATAGAGATGGAGGTGTTGGTAGAGGCAGGGGGTACATGCAGGTGAGACGCGGTGGATAACCTGGACTGGTGAGGGTGAGGGAGATGTTCAATGATCGTTTTCTTAGTCAATCCTCCACTTTTGGATCTTTGAATCATTAAAATCTTTCTATCTTCCTTTGGTTTTTTTCTAGTTCTTTAGTTTTCATACCAAAATCGAATGAAATCCAGTTATCTTCATCTTTTTGTTTGTTGATCGAGCATTGTTTTTTCCGCCGATTTCACATGTCTCGATTCATTTGAATTTATTTTATGTTTGTCTTAGAAATGTCATGGAAGATTCAATCATCTATGCGATTAATATAGTATTCATGTAATGGTAGGCAATGGCATGGACTCAATGGATGGTGTAGGAAAGGAGAAAGACAGCGGTGTGGGGCGAGGGTGAGGGGGCATTGGGTCGAGAGGAAAGGGAGAGGGTGAAGTCTTAAGAGGTGACTCATAGTAGTTGGGTTGGTTGGGTCAGGTTGGGTCAAATTTTTCCCAACCCATGACCCGACCCAACCCGACCATGATATAACCCAACCCGTGGTATAAATTTTTTAACCCGAACCAACCCGATCGGGTTGGGTCGGGTTGGTTGGGTTGAGTCAGGTCTATACACCCCTGCCCATAACCTATTGGTCCCCAATCATCACCATTATAGTTCTGTTAGTGTTTTCCATGTCAAACTTGCTAAGTAAAACATGGACAAAACCACTATGGATCACTAGCGTACTAGTACACATCCGCCCACCTAGATACCTGGGTTTCCCTCTTTGTGATCAAGAAATTTCTACATGATATCCAATTACATTTTCACATAAAACACCAGTTCTGGTCTTACACACTCAAAATAGTATCTAACATTCTTTTCACCCTTTGTGAAATTCAATAAACCCTTTAGAATTTTCATAAAACAATTTTTAGAAGTACAAACATGCTTTGCACATAAAATCCATCTAAAACCCTCTTTTGAAACCAAATGCATATAAACATCACACCAAACCATAATTGGCAGTGCTAAAACCATTTAATAAGATCATTTAATGAACTATAAAACAAACCCAATTGATACAACATGGAATACACAAGAAAAACATTCATTTTTGCACAAAAATGCCACTTTAAAATCAACCACTTAACCAATGCTACAAAAAATGGTTTTTGCATCAAAAAAAAGAATATTGATATAATGAAAATATAAATCAAGAAAAGACAACTCATCAAGGGATGCTTACACATGGAATCACCTACTATATATGCCAAAACATTAAATCCTTGTGTGAAACTTCAACCGCACCACCGTCACACAAAAAAGGAGTGAAAACAAACCTAAAACCACAAGATTGGACCAAGAAACTAAAAATAAAACCCTAGGTATGAAACCCTAGTTTATGGACATTTGGAACTTTAAGAAGGAGGGGAGAAATCCTAAGGAAATGGAAGGAACAAGAGAGGAATTCACTTACTTAAGAAACTTTGAAGAAATCTCCCCAAATACACCAATAGTTGAATCTCCAAGCATCCAAAATTGAAAGGGAGGTTTTAATAAGGCTGAGGAGGTCAATTGGGGACTAAAATGGGGGGAATAGAGTAGAAAATGAATGATTTATGAAATAAACAAACTCCATTTTCAAATTTGGAAGATTTGAGAAACCTTGAGGAAAGTCACCCTAATCTATGATGAAGATGAGATCTAAAGAGGGAAAATGGAACATGGGGGTAATCCTAGGGTTTTTGGGCTTGAATGAGAGGTATTATTACCAAAAAATGTTAAAATAATGGATGAGATATAAAAGAAATAAATTATTTTTTAAATCAGGAAGTGGGATCACAGGTTGGCCCAATTCCTGAATAAATCACCAAAATCCACCATGATTATGAGTTCCTAAGGGATCCAAATGGATATGGTGGTTTTAATAGGTCATGGGAGGCCAAGTGGGAATTGGAATGGGTGAAAAATATTTAAAAACAAAGTATTTATAAAAGAAACAATTTTTTTAAAATCTAGAAATGAGCTCACGGTTTGGTCCAAATCTTAAAGAAACCACCCTTTTCTCCAAAAATTCCTGGGAAACCCCCCCCCCCCAAAAAAAAAGCAATAATAGAAATTACATGAAAATAAATTTAAAAAAAGTCATGAATTTGACAATTCTCCACACTATAAAAACTTACCGCCCTCATAAAGTCAGCTTAAAGCCTGATTAGATAAGAGAAATGGAAACTACTCTTTGAACCAAGACTTCTGCTCCCATGTCTCATGCTCATTAGTCTCATACTGCCAGAGGACTCAAACTAGAGGAATAGTATTCACTCAAAACACATTTTCTTAGGAGTCCACAATGTGCACTGGTCACTCAACCACAGACAGATTTGGTTCCAACTTCAACTCTTCCCAACTCAAAATATGGGACGAGTTCGGGTTATATTTCTTTAGCAGGGAGACGTGGAACACATCATGGATCGATGTCAACTGAGAGGGAAAATCTAACCAGTATTCCACCTTACCAATCCTGTCAATGATTTCAAAAGTTCCCACATACCTTGGTGTTATCTTCCCTTGCTTACCAAGACGGTGATGACCCAAGCGAGGTTCCACTTTCAAGAATACTCGGTCACCCACGAGAAACTCTAAAGCTCGATGCCTCTGATCGGCATAAGACTTATGTCAAATTTGAGCTATCAAAAACCATTTTCTAATCAACTGAACCTTGTCTGATGTCTCCTACACAATACTTGGACCGAGTAGCGAGGTCTCACCCACCTCCACCCAACACAAAGGAGATTGACATGGACAACCATAAAGCACCTCTAACAGCGCCATATTGATTAAGTATTGGTAGCTATTGTTATAGGTAAACTCTACCAATCCCAAATAGAAATCCCATGAACCACCAAAATCCAACACACGTGCCTGAATCATGTCTTCTTAAATCTGATTAGCTTACTCCGTCTGACCATCCATTTGAGGGTGGCATGTCGTACTCAACTTAATCTGTAACCCCAATGCATTATGAAGGCCACTCCAAAACTGAGAGGTAAAATGAGGGTACCTATATGAAATGATGGTTGATATCACACCATATATCCTCACAACTTCATGCACATACAACTGGCCCAATTCCTCCACTTTGGTCGAATCTTTAATCAGAATGAAATGGGATGATTTGGTCAGACAATCAATCACCACCCAAATAGCATTCTTTCCCCGAGGTTTATAAGGCAAGAAAACTATGAAATCCATGGAAACCTCATCCCACTTCTAAGTAGGAATGGGTAATGGATGAAGAAAAATAGAGGTCCTTTGATGCTCTGCTTTTACCTACTAACAAGTATAACATCTCGATATGAATTCAGCTATGTCCCATCTCATGCCTGGCCACCATAACTTGCAACGAAAATCATAATACAACTTGGTGGCACTAGGATGGATAGCCGACTGAGACTAGTGTCTATCATGCATCACCACCTTCCATAGAGAAAAAGGCACCACTAAGAGTCCCTTCAAGCACAATATATCCTTGGGGGATGAAGACCAATCAGAAGACGTCTCCCCACCATGAAGAAACTGCCTCAATTGTTGACATACCTCATCACTGGGCTACTCCTACTGAATCAGCTTCACAAGAGAAGGGTTCAACTGAAATCTCTACAAGAATACACCTCCACTATACTTCTTGGTATCCACATTCATCTGAGTAAAGATCCCCATTAGAGTCCACTCATCATTGTACTTCCTCAAATCCAGTGTTTATACTCTTCTTCTCAGGGCATCAACCACAACATTATCCTTCCCTGGGGTGTAGATGATATCGAAGTTGAACCCCTGTAAGTACTCAATCCAACGCTATTGCCTTAGGTTAAGATCTTCCCGTGAGAAGCTGTAGGATAATCTCTTATTATCAAAATAGACAAAAAACTTCTCCCCAAAAGAGTAGTGATGCTAAGTCTTCAAAGCATGCATCACAGCTACTAGCTCCAAGTCATAGTTCGGTTAATTCTTTTCATGTGGTCGGAGTTGGCGGGATCCATACGTCACCATGTGATCATTCTATATAAGAATACACCTGAGACCTATACCTGAAGCATCACAATACAACACATATCCCTTTCCAAATTCTGGAAAGATCAACATGTGGGCGGTAGTCGACCGTCGCTTCAGCTCCTCGAAGGATGCCTGAAATTATGGGCCCTAAACAAACTTCACCCCCTTACGAGTGAGAGTGGTCATGGGTGAATAAAGCTGAGAGAAATCCAAAACAAACCACCTATAGTATCCTTCCAAGCTAAGGAAACTCTTGATCTCAAACATGTTCTTTGGTTGTTCCCATGAAATCGATGCACTAATCTTCTCAGGATCCACCAAAACTCCCTGCTCCAAGATCACATGCCCCAGAAACATCACCTCCCTAATCCAAAAGATGCATTTGGATAGATTTTCATAAAGGCAATGATCTTGGAAATTTCCCAACATGATCTGCAAATGATGATCATGTTTCTCCTCAGATCCAGAATAAATCATGATGTCATCCATGAATAACACGACAAAAAAGTCGAGATACTAGTGGAACACCCTATTCATGAGTGCCATAAAGACTACTAGACCATTGGTCAATCTGAAGGGCAGGACCAAGTAATCAAAGTGGTCATACCTTCTTTAGAAGGTTGTCTTCAAGATATCTGCCTTTTTCACCCTGAGTTGGTGGTAACCCAAACGCAAGTCTATTTTAGAAAACCACTTTTCCCCTTAAACTGATAAAACAACTCATCTATTCAGGGTAAAGTATATTTGTTCTTGATGGTTACCTTGTTCATCTTATGGTAATCAATACACAATTATAGGGATCTATTATCCTTTATTTCAAACAGGAAAGGAGTAGTCTAAGGAGAGACACTCAGGCGAATGAATCCTTTGGATTCTAAATCGTGATGTCATCCATGAATACCACGACAAAAAAGTCGAGATACTAGTGGAACACCCTATTCATGAGTTTCATAAATACTTCTAGAGCATTGGTTAATCTGAAGGGCATGTTCAAGTAATCAAAGTGGTCATACCTTCTTCAGAAGGTTGTCTTCAAGATATCTGCCTTTTTCACCCTGAGTTGGTGGAAACCCAAACGCAAGTCTATTTTAGAAAACCACTTTGCCCCTTAAACTGATCAAACAACTCATCTATTCAGGGTAAAGTATATTTGTTCTTGATGGTTACCTTGTTCATCTTCTGGTAATCAATACACAACTAGAGGGATCTATTATCCTTTTTCTCAAACAGTAAAGGAGCAGTCTAAGGATAGACACTCGGGCGAATGAATCCTTTGGATTCTAAATCATCTAGTTGTATCTTTAATTCCATCAACTCAGTGGGGGAATACAATACGAGGGAAGATATATCAGTTGTGTTCTTGGCACTAAATCGATCAAAAACTCCACATCCCACTCTAGGGGAAATCCTGAAAAATCATCTAGAAATACCTCTAGGAAATCATCCACTACATGGGGTACCCCCCTCTCAAGAGCACGACCATTGTCATCTATCATGAGATACGACAACTGTAAGACAATATTTCCCAACTCTGGGAGTGGAGGTCCTGCACAAACCAACTAAGAATCCCATTCCCCATGAAAAACCTGATGATTTCCATGAGGTGTCTTGAAACTCACCCGCCGCCTATAGAAATCGATGTGCGCTTAAAAGTGTAAAAACCAATCCATGCCAAGTATTACGTTAAATAGATCCATATCTAATACTAGGAGGTCCCACTCCATCTCAACCCCTAACATGAAAAGCGCACATGACGGGCACCTGAGACCCTATTCCTTCTTCTTTCCCAACAGCGTCACCAACTCCATCACAAAAGACAAAAGATCAGTTGGAAAATTCATCGTGCTTAAAATACAAGAAGAGATAAATGAAAAAGAATAACCAGTATCAAAAAGAGAAACAACTATAGAAGATGCAATCGAAATAGTACCTTGGACAGTCGATGGCCCTGCATATGATCCCGCTAGTGCATGCTCCACGGCATGAAGATTCCACATCTCTGCCTGAGAATGGATGCTCTCCTGTGGCTATTCCCTGAATTGGTTCTACCTAGAAGATGATATGGCCCTGCCTCCATGTCCACCAAACTGAGATCTGCCCATCCTCGATGGATCTGACTGAGATGGCACTCCCCTAGAAGCCACTGATCCTGCCCCACTCTGAAGTGGATGCACCATCCTGCAAAATCCTTGCAAGTGTCCTATACCTACACACTGATAATAGGGATTTTAATAAGATATTCATACTAGTATTATGTTCCCTATCCTTCCACACTGGTGTCATAAGACGGACCTCACATTAGAAGCCACAAATAAAAGATGCCTGGAAGAGTGGCCTGAACTGCTACCTCCTTTCTTCCCCTACTTCTCTCGCTTCTTCTTTTCTCCAATGAATTACCACTTCCCATCACTGATACTAACCCATAGAAACCAAACTTCCCCCTACAGTCAATATCTACCATACAATCCCAATCAACCACTTCTGTATAGGTTTTTAGCTTGAATAGGAATACCTGAGAACAGATCTCTGGCCGCAAACCCCTCTCAAACTTCTGGGCCTTCATCTTCTCATTGGAGACCATTTCAGGTGCATAATGGACCAGCTCGATGAAGCGGTTGGCATACTCCATCACTGAATGGTCCCCCTAGACAAGTTTCATAAACTCTAAGGACCTATAATAAGCCAATACTTTAGGACAATACTGGTCATTGAAAGTGACCTTGAAATCCTTCCAACTCATCTGATCATGCTTTCCAACTTGATGCACTGATTCCCACCACCTGCGTTTGGGACTCTCTAACATGAAGGGGTAAAATTTCACCCAGACCTCCTCAGTTGTATCAAGGAACTTGAAAAAGTGCTCAATCTTCTCAAGTCATTCCTCTACTTCTTGGGGTTTTGTGCTACCTAGGAAAGTGGGAGGCTTGTTTTTCAGAAACTCTTGGGCTTTGTCCTTCCTCAGACCAGACTCATCTTCTCTAGATGAAGTAGGAGTAAGATATGATTCCTATCCCAGGGCATGTATATCCCTAACTACAGCTTCTATGAACCTTTAATCAAGTGGTGAGGGAGAACTCTCTCCATCTTCCTCCTATGGCATGTGAGCTTTCTTGGGAGGCATGTTTCTACAAAAAGTAGTAATCACAAAAGAGAACATTAGTACAACAATCCTGAGAAATTTCAGCAATAGTATCAAATATAAATGAATCAAACTCATCACAACAATAAAATAAACAATTACTTCACTCCCACCCAATGTCCACGTGCAGTCTACAGCCCGCACGTCCCACTTGGAAGCGAAGTCAAACAAACAATCCCGACATTCCATGGTGACTCGAGGTATGTCACGAGAGGTGCAGGCCAAGTACCCTACTCGCATCCATAACTCAGAGTCCTAACAGTTCTAACTCCTATCTAACTAGACTCATCCTAAAATAATAATATAACCCAAAAAAGATTAACCTCCTTTGATACCATTTTGTCACGAACCAAATCTGGTCTCCATCGAAACCAGCACCCAATCTAGCCTGTGGAAATTCCCAAAGGGTGTTCCCTATCCTCATGAGCTGGAACAAGTTCCTAGGTATCATAAACAATGGTTTGGGAATTATTTACCTGAGTTAGGATACATAAAACAACCAATAATGAAGAATAAACCCAATCTGAAAATTCATGCCAAACAAGCCTTAATTAAAATTCAGAACTGAATACAAGGTTTTAAACAAGACACAATAGGTCCAAAACTACAAAAAGTATCGATAAAAATTTCTCAAGGACTGCCACATAACAAGGGTTCATCACCCACGAGCTGTCTCCACAACACCGCACCATGGAAGCAACTAACAACCCGAACCATTGTCTCCAAAGGATTTTCCCTTACCTATGTCAAACATAATCAAGTCTACTTACACCCAAAGGTGTAAATATTGTCTTCTCCTAATCCCAATAGGATACTACCCAAATAGATTCCATGTGATAAACATCATAAAATAAGAAGCTTTCCAGTTTTTATAAAAATAAATGGTAGCAACGATTTCTAAAGAATGTAACCTTTAAATGAAAACAAATTTCAAGGGGTAACATTAAAGAATGAACTATTTTAAATAAAACATGAAAGATACTGAATTTTCCATCAAAACATACCATAGTACAAAGGGAAATACCAAGTAGTTAATGAGAACTAAACACAGGAACACCCTTAGGCACTATTTAGTTGTGAGCCCCAGGTACCTCGTATATCGGTGTGAAAGTAACCATATAAATATCTATTCTCATGCACAATCCACTAATAGGGAACATAACCATAACCTAGTGGTCCCCAATCATCACCATTGTTGGTGTTGTCAGCATCAAACTTGCTAAGTGAAACAGGGACAAAACCACTCTGGATCACTAGCATATTAGTACACGTCCGCCCACCAAGATACCCAGGTTTCCCTTTGTGCTAAAACAAGTTCCACATGATATAAAATTCCATTTTCTCATAAAAAAATATTTATGTTCATACACACTCAAAACAATATCTAACATGCTTTGTGCCCTTTGTTCAATTCAATAAACCCTTCAGAATTTTCATAAAACAATTTCAAGAAGTACAACCTTGATTTGCACATAAAATCCATCTAAAACCCCTCTTTTGAAACCAAATGCATACCAACATCACACAAAACCAGAATTTTCATCCCTAAAATCATTTAATAAGATCATTTAATGAACCATAAAATAAACCCAATTGATACAACATGGAACACACAAGAAAAAACACTCATTTTTGCTCAAAAATGCCACTTTAAAATCAACCACTTAACCAATGCTAACAAAAACAGTTTTGACGCCCAAAAAATGGAATATGAATATACTAAAAACATAAATTATGAAAATATAACTCATATAGGGATGATTACACATGGAATCACCTTCCATATATGTCAAAAACGTCGAATCCTTGTGTGAAACTTCAACCGCACCACCGCCGCACCACAAGGGAGTGAAAACAAACCTAAAACCACAAGATTGGACCAAGAAACTCAAAATAAAACCCTAGGTATGAAACCTTAGTTTCTGGACATTTTGAACTTCAAGAAGGAGGGGATAAACCCTGAGGAAATGGAAGGAACGAGATAGGAATTCACTTACTTGAGAAACTTTGAATAAATTGCCCCAAGTACACCAATAGTTGAATCTTCAAGCATCTGAAATTGAAAGTGAGGTTTGAATAAGGCTGAGGAGGTTTAGTGGGGACTGAAATGGGGTAAAAAGGGTAAAAAAATGAATGATTTATGAAAGAATCAAATTTCCTTTGCAAATCTGTATGATTTGATAAACCTTGAGAAAATTCACCCTAATCTACGATGAAGATGAGCTCCAAAGAGGTAAAATGGAACATGGGGGGCGTGCCTAGGGTTTGTGGGCTCGAGTGAGAGGTTTAATGACCTAAAAATGTTAAAAAATTAATGAGATATAAAAGAAATAAATTATTTCCTTAAATCTGGAAATGAGCTCACGAGTTGGCCCAATGCCTGAATAAATCATCCAAATCCACCATGATTATGAGTTCCTAAGGGGTAAAAATAGATATGGTGGTTTGAATACATAAGGGGAGGCCAAGTGGGAAGTGTAATGGGTGAAAATGTTGAAAAATGAAGTAATTATAAAAGAAACAAATTTTGTTTTTAAATCTGGAAGTGAGCTCACGATTTAGCCCAAATCTTGAAGAAACCTCCCTTTTCTCCAAAAATGTCTGGGAAACCCCTGAAAACAAAGCAAGAATAAAAATTACATGAAAAATACCTTTAAAATAAGTCATGGATGTGACATAGGTATTCTCCTAAATTTTCTCCATCTATTCATCTTGTCACCCAGTTTTCTTAATTTCTACTAGTAAATATAGTGTGTATGATTGGGTTAATTTTATAGAAGTATTTACTTCAACTTTATTTGTTTAGTGTTCCATTTTTTCTATCTTATCGTGTCATATGTAAATGATGTTTTAATGCTGAATTTTATTTCATAGGATTTATCACTCAGATTTCACTTCATCCATTTATTGTTTCATTTTTTCTCTTTATACTCCATCAATAAATGGAGTATTAATGATGAAATTAGTTCAATAAAAGTCATCGGTCAATTTCTACATCATATGTTCACCACATTATCCATTATATTTAATATTCAAATAAAAATTTATTTGCTTACAATATATGGTGGTCTTTATCCTTTATCCTTTTTTATTCAGTCGTGCATCTATAGACTTCATCCTTTTTCCATTCTATCTTATCCACTATTGCGGTATTCATCCTTTTACCACTCATCTTCTGTTCAAAATTCCTTTCACTAAAAACACTTAGGAATTCTTTTTAAATAAGAAATATGAATGTATCATGATCATTAAAACCCATTATTATGTATTATTAGAATTTTGGTATTCAGAATATGACCTAACAACATTAATAATAATTAAATATGTCAATATTGATGAAAATTTTACTCTGGTAGAAAATTTTGAACCAATAATATTTTTCTTATCTATTTTATCCAAAAGAAGTTTAAAATCTTACAAATTGATTTTAATCATACTTTTTTAATGCATTATTAGAAGAATAATTCTATATTTATAAATCATGTGGTTTTTTTCTCAATGATGATGGGGATATAATATAAAATCTAAATATGGAAAAGTATGGATTGAAACAAGTGGTAAGAATATGATTCTCAAGGATTGATCATTTTTTTTAAATGTTTATATTTTCATTGGAAGAATTTTATCACAAATTTTATATGAATAAGAAAACTAAATATAGGATTATGGTGTTATTCTATGTTAATGAAATCATATTTAGTAGATCAAAGGAATAAAGTTACAAGGAGTTTGTTAGACTGGTGAAAGATGAGTTAAAATATCTATGACTGGTAAAATGAAAGTCCCAAGTGAGAGTATCCCACCATAAAGAAGTGTTGAATTAGTGGTTTCAAAGAAAACTCTCAAAATCATTTTCTTCATCGATTAGTGCAACTGGATCTCAAATGAAATGATATGATGATGAGAGATAGATTTAGAAAGAACACACATGACACAAGGGTTTTTACAAGCTTCACTCACTCTTTTTATTGAGTGGTTAATCCTTGGTGAATAGTAGTTACAATTATTTTGTTCATGTTCTTATATTATTATCAACAAGAATAAGAAATGGAGTAAGAAGATAATCATAAACTCTAAGTATAAGAAATAAATACAAGCTTCAACAAGTTACTCTATCTTCATTTCTCAACCTCAAGTGCCTATGGAATTTGGACCATGTGTTCACCCTTGTTATTCTCCTCAGTCCTTTTCAAAATATCCTTATAATTCTCTTGAGAATGTGTATCTATTTATCTAAAATCTTCATCACACACATACATGGGAAACACATCATTTATTTATAGGTTTATCACCACTATGACATAGTCTCCTCCAAAATAGGCATGGTGGTGCTAATGGAGAATAAATCCAGAATCTCATTCAAATGTCCTCAATCCTTTCTATTTTGATAGGCCACTTAAATTATAGATATATATTTAATTTCAAGTTCCATTTCATAGTCTAGTTGACAATTTCATAGATTTACTCAACTTCAAATCAAAACACTCATTGAAATGCATATTTCCACCATAGTTCCTCATGGTCTATCTCCAGCATATCCCCTCAAAATCATAGACTCACTATGTCATTTTTTTTATTTATCTATGTTATATAGTTCCTCAAAATCATTATAAAACACTAACCTCTATGGTAGTTTCACTCCAAATCATGGTACACCAAAAAAAACTTCCTTTTGAAACGGGATCCAAAATGCATCTTTTGATCTCAGTTCCATGTGTTCACTCCTCGAATCATTCCTTAACTATTCCAGAGAAATCTCCAACACCACAACCATCCTCACTGCATCCATTTTCATATTCATTATATAATGGCATTTTGAAATGCCCATTTTAGGCCTCATCATGGTCAACCGCCAGACAGTCAAGAGACCACATTTTGCATAACACCGATTTCACATGGGTTTCTTCACTAGCAGTTTTAAACTTATGATCTACGACTATTTTGATGGATCACAGTGGCATGAATAAACCATACTCAAAATTTATTCATTCCTTTACCTTTGATTCAATTTAAAATAGCCTATCAATCATCCATGAGCAAGTTGTTAATGGATATAACATGAAAACACCTTCAACACTCTTGAATGAATTTTATTAAGAAACAAGTCGTAGTATTCCTATGATGTGAGGGTTATTTAAACACCATACCATAGGATAAAATGGTGTTTTTGTTTGTTATCTAACCTCTCAATGTAAAGACTATTATAATATTGACCATGTCATAATTGAGATCACCTCACAACTCTGCCTTTATTAATTCACTTCATGAGGGAATTTCTCCAATCTCTTCAAACTCATCAAACACCCCAAGGGATATTCATAAACACGCATTTTTTCTTAGTATACTGGTTAATAAAAATTTTGTTAGAAAATTATTTCTTAATCAAAATATTCCAAACAGGTGTTGAAATATTTTCACATGGAGAATAACAAAGTCATTTCAACACCTATTACAACAAGGGTGGAATTTTCAAATGATGGTTGCAGAAATATTTTCAATGTAATTGGGTGCTAACAAATCATTGAAAGTCCACTGGATAATTTCATAACCCAATATTGTGTTTTTCATGTGTCAAATGACAATTTATCTAGGTAAACCCAAACAAAGTCACTTGTTATATGTCTAACAAATACTTTGGTACATCAAAGGAATAATTTACTTAATCTTTGTTTTATAGAATAATAAAGGAGTGGTAATTGTTAGGTTTTATTGACGTTGATTGGGATAATTTGATGAATATTAAAATATATATATTTAGAGCTGATTTCAATCTTGGAAGAAAATATATCTCACGGATTAACAAGAAATGTGATTTTATTTATTTAATTACAGTGTTCGAAGATTATATTGAGGCAACTCAGGCATGCACTCAATTTGTAACACCTTGTGATTTTCGTATGTATTTCCATTTTGAAATAAATTAAACATGTTCTATAGTTTGTGGTGCATGCAACACTGAACTAAAGTGAATAATGTTTTATACAATAAAAAATAAAACACATTACACGATATTTAAACAAAACATGATTATTAAAATAAATGATTCTTTTAGAGTTAGAAGATTCTAATTCACTTAGGAAAGAAATAGATTTTAAAGAAACTATTTTTATGAATTATAAAATTTAGTAATTCTAAGAAATTATAACAATCAAATGTATTGATAAAACTAAAGTAATGATTAGTAAAATCAATTAATAACATTCTGTAAATAATTAACTAACTATAAAGAGTTGTGTATTCATTATTCATGGATAGACAAAAATGTTTTGTTTGAAAACACTTTTTATTATATATTATCTATTTTATTTAAAAGATAAATTTTTAATTTTTGCAATTTAATTTGTTAAAATAAAATTCATTTTTTGATTCATAATTTGAAAATAATCTTTGGGTGAAATTTAAAGATTCTTCTAAAAAATGGATTTTAAAGTGATTAGTAAAAATATAGTTTTTGCAAATACCGTAACTTTTATGACATTATTATGATATAAGAATGACATAAATATATGAAACCTTTTTCTTGACAAAAAAATCATTTAAGAAGTAAAATAAATCATTTAAACTTAATATGTTGGATTTAGAAATCTATGCTTGAATTTTTGGAATCTAAGTTATAGTCTATTCTAATAAAGAACTATTTTGATCATTTTCCTCTAATTAAGTATTCAAATTGATCCATTCAGTTTTGGATTGATTTTAAAGTCACAAAAAAAATTGTTCAATCATAAACCAATAAATATCATGGAAATCAATACTATACATGATGTTGGTGTAGATTTATTTTTATGCTTAAAAGGATTTTTTCTAAAATTTGGTCTTATCGCGTTGAGCATAGTTTTATTAAAATTAATTTTTAACACCTATGAAAATTAAATCCTTTAAAATGGTTTTTAAATTTTTAATCATCATTTTAAATTAGGTGATAATATCAATTTCATTTTTTTCCATAAAAACAAGTTGTCATGGTAAAATTTATCACCATAGTAAAGGTTTAAGTGGTTAACAATGGGTTAAACTAAGTGATAAGGCCCCAAATATCTCAAAAACCTTATCTATAATTGATTGTATAAGGGTATTCTAAACTCCCCGATATTATCTTCTATTTTTTTTAGTTTTTTCCCAATTGACTTCGAGAATGACATTTGTTTTATTAAAAAGTAAAGAATATTTACAAAAATATCACCTCTTTCACTTATAAAAGGATCCCTACTCTCTACACCTCAAACCACACCATTCCTTCAAACTTATCTTAAATAAATTCAAAAATTATCTCCCTCATAATCCTCTCTCATTTTTGGGAACCTTTATCCCAAGAAGTCTTAAACCTCTCATTTCTAAGAAATCCTTCAAGAGGGGATTCAAGCTCTCAAGGGAAGTGATATCTTCTTGATTTTTCTTCTATATATTCTTCATATATCTCTTATTAAATCTAATTTATCACTTTCATAAAATGTTTTTGAAATCATTAAGCTTCTATAAAAGTGATATTATCATTATTAAATAGAATTTTCTTACTCATTCAATCGTTTTAACAAAGAATTATTAGTAAATGGGTAATAAGAAATTATAAGTGAATGGTATTGAAGTAAAAAGTTTTGTGTTGTTTTTAAACTTTCTTCAAGTTATTAATCTCCTAATACTACAATATAGTAGTGCCCGAAGGTTGTCTCCTATGAGGTTGCCACTATAGAGCTCTTCTGTCATTATTTTTTTAGTATTTTTTATTTTTATGTTATTATTGTTTTTTATGGAATTTATATTACTGTAAAAGAAACTATTAAGATTCTAAAACACACCAAAAATTTAAACAGCAGAATGAATGCAGTAGTAAAACAAATAGAAATGGAAAGTGTGTGAAAATAGTGATTGGAGCTACTAAATCTCATGGATTAGTCTCCTGTGTATAACTCTCTCAGTGCTTAAAATGAAATGTGAAATTGTGCATCTCATAAAGTTCATTGAATTGAGGATAACCAAGATCTCAACCATTGATCTCCTTTCAGTAAGAGTCAATAAATGTTCTCAACGATCGTCCAGCACATTGACACAGTCCTCTGTGCTCAAAATTCTCAATTGAGGACTGAGAAATTTAAACAGAGAGAATCAAGCTCAAACTCCTCACCTTGAGCACAAGCCACATTAAGAGATTGGCACACTCCACTCGATAATGCACTGTTCTCAGAAAGGGAGAAAAGGAAATAAACAAAGTGATAGAAAAATCAAACATCCATCAACAATTGCATTTCAATATTCAATTATCTGGAGAGAATTAAATTTTGGAATTAAAGGAAATGAAAAGTCAGAAACATGTCACCATTTGAAACTACTAGTTCCGCCTACAAGGAATCTTGCTGGACATGATCCCGAACTGCAAAAGGTCTTCAATCATCATCAACATCAGATGTAACAACAGCTTCCTAGAAGATCTCTTGGTTGGTGCTCTCCTCCAACTGCTTGTGACAGACCCACATGCTAAAGCTTAGTCTCCAAACAGAATGAATATGAATGTGTTTCTATATTGTTTCACTCTTAAGTGAATTCTTTGTCTCGGCCCAACATGTGACTTTAATGTGGTCACATGCCATCACCAATTCAGCTTCAGAAAATTTCTTCGAGGTTAACATATATTCCTTCAGTGAATCGCACCCGAGCCTCTTCATCTTCTTCAATCTACCAATTAATCATTGAAACAACTCAAAATTCGAGCTCGACACCTGAAAATTCCAAGCAATACTCAACGAGCTCATGACATTAAAAGGTGCAGATTCAGTGATTCCAACTTTGCACAGGAAAATGATCAAACACCCATGATGCGTTCGGACCTGCTCTTTCAACTGGTGAATTGGAATGATCTGAGGCCTCCATCTACTTCACTCCTGCAAATGAACATGAAAACTAGAACACAGAAAATCAAAAGATCAACCCCAAGCTCGACCTTCACCTGGTGCAGCTCGGATCTGAGTTTAGTCAGTGAATTCAGAGTCGTCATATTCAAATCGTAGAGTACCCCCCTGGTTGGATTTCTTCTGGAGCGGCTTGGCTTGCCTTCCAAAGATCTGGTTCAGCGCACATCGGGCTATCTCGGTTTTAACAGGGCAGCGAATGGAAGTTTCGGGTTCTACAGGGGTCATCCTCTTCCAGGATCCAACATCGGCGGTTGTCTTCTTCCACGACCGTGGCGAGCTCGGTCAAGGGTCTTCAACGGCGGCACGACCTTAGGTAACAAACTGGGCAAGCTTGGCTTCCACAGCTTCTGTTACGGTCAATTTTCCAAGCCCCGCCGCAGCTTCAATTTAGGGTTGCAGTTCCTTCCATCGCCAAAAATGAAAAACCTATGGATCAACCATACGTGAAAACACACATATTAAATTTTATAAATAAATTATTAAACATATAAAATTATATAATTAAAACTATATTTGACTACTTAAATTAAAACTGAAATTCAAAGTTAAAATTAAATTACAAAGTTAAAACAAAGAAATCAGAAAAATACTAAATAGATTCAAGTTTCATTAAATAATTTATTGATTGATTAAAAACAAAGAATGATAAAATTTACTAAATAATTTAAATTATAAATTAATGTAATTAATAATTAAATTATTTAGGACTTGGGATTAAAAATAAAATTAAACAAATTCAAAAATATTAAAATATTAAAAACAGAAGATTACAGATTAAATACACATTACATTTGTTAATTAATTAATTAAAAAATTAAAGTCATTAAAAAATAAATTAACATAATACATAAATTAATTCAAACCACCTAAAATTAATATTTAAAATAAAAAATTAAATAAATAACTCAAAGCACGATAAGTTTATAAATAAAACATAAAAACATATTTTTTTGACATAAATTGATTAATTTATTATTTTACTTACAATAAACCACTATACTATAAATAACCATTTAAAGTATGTTTTAAGCTTAAAACATGATTAAACTGCAAAAAATATGTGGAAAAAAATATATGATTTAAAGGTCACAACAGATATCTAGTAAGAAAAATATAAAAAAGAATCTAATATATATGTATAATAAATATGAATTTATTATATAGGAGGTTATATCATGTTTGACCAAGCGGAAGTTCAAGGTAATGGTTTTTATCACCTCAATTCCCCTTAAATGATATATATTTTATATTCATCACCTTTAGTATTTTTTGTAGTGTATATATTTTCCATGAATGTATTTTATGAAATTTTTCATGAAAATTATGGTATTTAAAAATTAATCCAAGGTTCTCTCTTTCATGAGAATTTGATTAAAATATTACCAAACGTGTAAGGGTTTTTATTTAAAATCATTGCTTTAAAAGTTTTGAGGTCCTTTACCCAACTATTTCTCTTCTGCATTCATATTATTATTTATTAAAGTTTTATTTATTTTTTATTTATTTATTTTATTTATTTATTTATTTCCCCCATCTTGTTTCTTCCCTCCTTATGCGTCGCACAAAGGTGCACCTCCCCTTCTGTCTGGTCGCGGCGCCAGGACCGGCCCGGACAATCTTGTTGCCCGAGACGAACTATAAAAATGTTGCCCTTTAAATATAGATAATAAAAGGATTATACCAAAACAAACCAGATCAAAGCACACACATTTCTGATCCAAAATTATAAATTTATTTATACCCACCACATTACATGCGAACTTCAAAAAATAAGTTCAGTAGTACCATTTTATTTTTGACCCGCATAATATTAAAAAGTAAAAAATACAATACAAAAATATATGTTTAAAACTTAATCTGTATTGGTTGAAAAAATACTAGAAAAGAATGTCAAAAAATGATTTAAATCATATAAAAACTTCAGTCTTCTATATATATAAATAATGCAAAACACCCCTCTTTTATTAAAGAAAAAAATTGTACACTTCTTAACCGTTTAAACCACTTCATAACCGATCAAAAAAGACATTAAAGTCTATAAAAACTAGCCTGTTAAGCCTTTGAAAAAAAGATCGAATCATCCTCATCTTCATCTTCACCACTCACTTCTTCTTCTAAACCTATACAAATTTGAACCTACAAATTTAAAATAACATAATAGTTGTATTCAAAAGCACACTTCTAAATAGTTAAAAACATTACCAGTTGGTGTAAAACTATGAAACCAACTTCATATAAAAATCAAGAATTGATTTTTTTTGGAAGAAAATAACACCAATATTTGTTCAACCCATGTCCTTCAATGCTAAAATTTGATTCAGATGCTGCAGTTATGATAGAGATTCTTAATCAAACATGTTAAATAATCCAATTCAAAGAAAATAAAAAATTACAAAGAAATAGAGCATGACATACCGGAGCATGTTGCGGCACTTCACGAACCCGATTATGGTAGTTTATAATCCAATTCAAAGGAAAATGCTTCTCCTTGCATTTGTTGATGCAAATTCTTCAATTAACTCATCATAATTCATACTATCCAAAAATGTATTTTCAATTGAAATCATTGCCAATGCAGATAATCTCTCTTGTGACATGGTAGTCCGAAGATAAGTTTTAATCAACTTTAGCTTAGAAAAACTTCTCTCTGCTGATGCAACTGTAACGGGTATAGTCAATAAAATTCGATATGCCACCCATGTCATTTGAAACCCTCCATCCTTCCAATAAGGCTTGATAAAATCAAGGATATCAATTGATTTTATCAGTTCAGTTGGCAATATTGACTTCAAATGTCTGAGCTCTTGAAATAATTCATCCCCACAAATATCATCATGTTCATCGTGTTTCAAAAAACATTGAAATTGAGTACAGTGTTCCTTCAATTGTTCTTCAGAAATATTTCTAAAACTTGCTTTCAGCAAAAATCCAAATATTTCATTAAAGTGTTCAAACTGTATAAAACGTTCTCTCAATGACATAAGGGCCTGATCAATAATTTGAAGGAAATAATTTGTTCTAAATTTTTCCTCCATAGACAAATTTCTAATAGCATCATCTTCCACATCCTCATCAAATTGTTTCTTCCTGCGAACAACTCTTTTTTCTTCAAATATTGGATCAATACCAACTTCGAGTGCAAGTTCTTTTGCTTCATTCATTAAACCTTCAAACCCCTCTGCTCGAAGTTCTTCAAAGAAAAAAATCAACTCTTTTATTTGTGTACTTGCATATTCAATATCCATCTCTTCTCTTTGAAGGATTTTACTGATATGATTAACTTTATCTAAAATTTTGTACCAAATGCATAAGCTAATGATGAATTCAAAATTCTCTAATGCATTGGAACACAATCCTTTAGCATCCAACATCACAACATCATCATGTTTAGAAAGATTGGCAATTTCAACCAATGCATTTCTTAACTCGGGTGTTTGTCTTCTTATAGCTCTAATACTCTCGATGTGACTTTCCCAACGAGTTATTGATAAGGGTTTTGGTGTCAAACCCTTCACATAAGTCTTTAATACATTCCATCGATGTGGTGAACCTGCAAACAATGTATAAATCTTTTGCACATATGCAAAAAAATTTCTGGCTTTCACGCTAGATTTTGCCATGTCACATATAGCAAGATTCAGGCTATGACATCCACATGGAGTGTAAAATGCTCTAGGATTTACATCAAGAAGCCTTTTTTGGACACCTTGATGTTTACCTTTCATGTTTGATCCATTATCATAACTTTGTCCTCTTATGTCATCAATATTGAGTTTAAGATCAACCAAAGCATCTTCAAGTGACTTGAAAAGCCCACGACCGGATGTGTCATCCACATTTATGAAGCCAAGAAAAAATTCATCCACCTTAACATTAAATTCTTCCTCGACATCCACACATCTTATGATAATTGACATTTGTTCTTTATGACTTAGATCCGGAGTGCAATCAAGGATAATCGAAAAATACTTTGCTCTCATAATCTTCTTCAAGATTTTTTCTTTAATCGCATTCCCCAACAAAATTATCAATTCATTTTGAATTTTATGACTAAGATAATGCTTTTGAATTTCATTATTAACAACACGATGAACATGATCTTGCATAACTGGGTCAAATTCAGCAACAAATTCAATAAGTTTACAAAAAAGACCATTATCCTTCTCATAAATCTTCTCATTTGTTCCACGAAATGGTAAGTTATTTTGTGCAAGTACCTTCACAACTCCAATGATTCTAGTAAGTACCATCTTCCAACGAACTCTTTCCTTCTCAATGAGACATTCGATATTTTTATCAATTGTTTGTTTATTTTCAAGTCCTCTGTGCAAGTCCACCCACTTCACAACATTAGAAATGTGTTCAAAATTTCTTTCATGCTCCCTAAGTCTTGTTGGAAGGTTGTGCCAATCATTAGATCCTCCTTCAGTCAAACCACTTTTCATCGATTTCGACTTAAATAATTTACAACAAAAACAAAATACTTTGTCCAACTCATTAGAATACACTAGCCACTTCCTCTCGTGTTTTTCACCATTAGGAAGTAGACAAAAATAATGATTAGAAGTAAAGTGTCTCCCACGACTGACTTCCTTAGGAAATGCATCATTTTCTTTTAATATTTTAATCGGGCCACGTCGAACCAACAAAATTCTCTTAACATCATTGATATTACCCCATAATCCTGGATCATAATTCACATCCACATATTTCTCAAGATCAAGCACGCTTTGATCTCCAAGATCATGAATCATGTGAATAGTATTTTCATTGTCATCCTCCCTATAATCCACATCCACACTTTCATTTATCGTATCAACACTTTGAGTCATAGGTTCCTCTATAGATTGTTCATTCCCTTCAGAAACATTGTCGCCCAGAGATTGCTCATTAAATTGAACACATGAACTCTCTTTTTCACTTCTTGCAGCAAATAATTTAGAAATCGAACCCACTAGTGTTTTTTCAATTTCATTCTTTCTTTGCTTGATTTTTCTGTTTTGAGATCCAGAATTTTGATTTCTCTTCATTGTAGTACCTACAAGTTATAAATTATAATTCATTAAGAGTTATAACATATTTAAAGTAAATAGTCATCTTTCAAAAATAAATTCATATATTCCAACTAATTGATTTGTTATTTAATAATCAACAAAACAATTAATAAAAATAAATAAACTGAAAATTGAAATTAAAAAATGATTATAGAAACATTATTTACCTTGGAAAAATTGCAAACTGCAATTGAGATGGTAAAATTAAATTGAGTCGGGCAAGACACCAATGAATCCGCAATTTAGATAATTTCTGAAAATTAAACAAAACAATTAATAAAAATAAAAAAAATAAAAATGCTATTTAAAAATGATTATAAAAAACACCAATTACCGAGAGACAAAATACAAATTGAAATTGAATACCCAAATTGCAATTGAGACGAGAATCCAATGATAAATTTGAAATTCAGATAATTTCTGAAAACCAAACAAAACAATTAATATAAATAAAAAATAAAAAATAATAACTAGAAATTGATGATAACAAAACTCTAATTACCTGCGTACGAAGACAATAAATATCAAATCACAATTGAGAGACGAATAAATCACAATTGAGACGAACAATATACCGGCAACCGGTTAATTGGCAATTCATTCACCTAATAACTCTGAAATCTAAACAAAACAATCAATCAATTAATAAAAACAAAAAACAAAAATGATAAACCAATTTAAAAAAAAATCAGAACAAACAACAAACACCTGTTTGTTTGTGGGGGCAAAGGCAAGCACGTGCACCACGGCCGGCAGCACAGCAGGGGGGCGTTCGGCGCAGCCGCGCAGCGGCGGTGCTGTGCTGCTGCGGGGGGCGCAGCGCAGCGGCGGCGGCGGCACAGGGGCGAGGGGAGGGGGGCGCAGCCGCGCAGGAAGGAACACACAGCTCAGCTGGGCTGGGTGGGGCGAGCGCGAGGAGGTGTGGTGTGGGCGAGGCCGCGGCGCGGGGGGTGCGACCGTGCGGCGGTGCAGGGGTGGCGACGGGGAGAGAGAGGGGGGGAGAGGAGAGAAATACAGTTACAGAAGAAGAAATATAAGGGAGAGGAGGAGATGAGAAACGTTGGGGGAGGGAGGGGAGCGACTCGGGATCGGGACTCGGTGGTGCTTTACGGGGAATTGAAATTTCGGAAAAGGGTGAGAGAGAGATTGGTTGCCCCTAGGCGAGGCGTTGCCCTAGCCCAAGGGCTCGTGGGGCTCGCCAATGGGCCGGCCCTGCGCGGCGCACACCCCCTCCCCTGAAACCCTACGTTGCGCCCTGCTTCCCTTGGTCGGCCCGCTGCCATCTCCCTCCCGGCCAACCGACATCTGCTTCTCTAGCGTCCTACTCCCTTATAGCAAAGCCACAGTCCGCACGCACCCCCTTCTGGTCGCGGCCTTGTCCGGTGCACCCCCTGTTGGTCGACCCTCTCCGACGCGCCTCCTTCGCTGTCGGCATTTCTTCTGGTAACCGCGACCCGGCCGTCGGCCCCTCTTCCGTCGCGTCTTTCCTCGGTGATCCCCTCCTCCCCTTCTTTAGGATTTTGGTTGCTCATAGGGTTCTGATTTTAGGACTCAATTTTGATGTTTTTGGGGTCGATTGTTTGGTTTAGGGTTCGCTTTAGGTCCCTTGCGGTGCTATTGGCACACAACGGAAGTTTCACACCATTTTTTTAGGTTTTCTACACTGAGGTAGGTGGTTCCATGCCTTAGCATCTTTAGGTGATTTAATTTGCTGCTTAAATAATTTTTAACGTGTTCTAATGATAAATTGCGTGGTGTGAATTCTATTCTTGATATAATTTGACATGCATACATGATGAATTTGATTTTTCTAAAGGAAATGTCTGTATTCTATATGTGTTTTGTAGTGAAAATTTGTAGATGTGTTTAATTAATTGGTGAAGGTATGCAAATTGTGTTTTAAAAAACGCTTGAGACGTGAGTGTCATTAAAGTGGGGTTTTCAAAAGAAGATAAACTGTTTTGACATGTTGATTTTTATTGTGAACCTTGAAGTATGTTTTAGGGGTGCGAATGGAGTTTTAGAAGGGTTGCGATGTGCAATTGATTTAAAATGGTTTTTTTTCATGTGAAATGGGTATGTTTTGAAGTGAGGCCTTGGGGCATGCATGTGAGATGTTTTATAAATTAAGCAATGGTTTATTTAACTGGTGTTTGGAATGTGAAACATGTTTGGATATTGTTTGAGTAGTGCGAAATGTGTTTTTGTAGGTACTTGTGGTGCGTGTGTGTTGAAAAAGGATTTTTGATTGGAAATGAACAACTTTGAGCATGTTAGCCTTGTTGTGCATTTCTCAATATGTATTGTAAATTCTTTTAAAAGATAGAAAATATGTTTTTTTATGTCGCTTTGCTGTACGTTTGGTTTTAAAGTGGATTTTTCTACTTAAAATTGAGTGTGTTATTGGTGCAAACCCTTGATGTGTTATTTTGAAATGTTTTATAGATTGTTTAAGTGTTTAATTGTTTTATTAAATTATCTTGAAGTGCGCTGGTCACTGCTTTGTGATTTCGGTCCGTCTCGATTCGTCAGTCACCATTTGAGGTGAGGTTTCTCTCGCTGCCTTGTTTAATTTAGTTTTATTTGAAGCCTTTTGTGATTATTAGATTCCTTTTTATTATTGTAATATGTTGTGGTCATCGCAGTGTGAGTTTGAGTGGTTGGCAGAAAACACCTACATGTATATACATGGGTAGACATGTATATATATATATATATCCTCCTTGCACATATTCCCTCATGGCGCGAGGAATATGTACTTTGGGTCAAAGTATATATATATATAAATGTGAAAATGTATATGCGTGTAAGGTGAAGCGGTCTCGGGCTGCCTTCGTCAAAAGTTTCGTGTTTTGAGGTATGGACTTTTATGTCGCTGGTTGGTTTCACACTTGTTTTATGGCGTTCTTTTGATGTTTTAAGGTTCCTTCTAATTGTTGTGTAGTGCTTTGGACTGCTACGAGTGGTTTCAAGTCACCGGGTTTAAGGCGACTCGCCTGCGTGTGCATAGGTAAGTATATATATATGTGGGTTACCCTGTTACATGTATAATCATCCATGATAGTGATTATACACGTATGGAGCTAGGTGTGCCCATGTATATATATATAAATGCATACATAGGTGAGTGGAGACTGGTATATGCGTATGAGCATACCTGTAAGGACCCCCTTGCACATATTCATGAGCCATGCGAATGTGTGCATAAGGGCTAAGTGTCCCTGAATGTATGCGAAGACACATATACTTAGTGGGGGAGCAACATCTTTTAATTAGAAAGTGCCAAGAGCTGAAGTGGATGACTTGGTTCCACCTTGAGGTAGGTCCCCTATGCCTATGCCTTTAATTTGAATTCCATAATTGCTTGCTTGTTTTAAAAATATGTTTTATATTTATGCTATATACACATGCTATGAAATCTGGTTGCGGTTTCTAGAAATGATTATGCCTTTGTTTTAGAAATTGAAATGTATTTCGAACGTCCATTGGTCTTAAGTGACTTTTCTTGAAAAGTGATTTCCTAAGTGGGTTTGAATTGGTAATAATTATTTCCAAAGGCATTTGGCCTTTCGTCCGGTTAGTTATAAAAGGCGTTCCTTGTATGTAATTAAGCACATTTGGCACCTTAAGAATGGTTTATGAAAAAGGAAAAAACCTCTCTTGTGGCACGCCCCCTTGTTTTAGGAAATGATGTGTGTGTTGAATGTGTGATTTGTGATATGTTCTTAGTAAAGAGGCTTGTGTATTATTGTGTGACGTAAAAAGGGGCGATGAGCTCAAGGAGGGAGATCGGTGGTGAGAGGCTGGATGTGTTTTTAAGTAAAGGAAATGATAAGTACATATATGTTTTCTTAATAAAAACTCACCACCACTTGAAATGAAGCACAATGAGAAACCTCGATATCAAGGTGGGCAGACTATGATTAGTAAGCTAGATGATACGTAAGTGGTTCATCCCAGTTTTGTCTAGAAGGATTGACACTACAACACTAACTAAACATTTGTTATTGTTTAAGACCACTAGGTTATGAGTGTGTTCCCTAATAGTGGCTCGTGCATGAGAACATAGATCGTTGTGGTTCCTATGCCACATTTCACTAAGGTATGAGGATCCTAGGTCCCAACTAACACTAGCTGCTTAGGGATTTCCCATGGTGCTTTTGATGTGATTTCCATTTCAGTCATTTCATACTTGATGTCTTATTTGTGAAAACTATATTTTAATCTAAATTGGTTTCCTTTCATTTTGAAATGTTAATGCATGCTTGGAACCTATTTTGAAAATGTAGTGGGAGAGAAACACTTTACTTGAAAATGAAAACTTGTTACTTGAATTTGAAAAGAATGAAAAACATTATTTTATTATGTCTAATTTTCAAACTTGTGTGTTTTGGGTTTCTTATAAAAGGCAAGGGCATAGGGTGTTGTTGTGCCTTGGCTTTCCTATTGAGCATCTCGGTGCTCATGCATACTTTTCTTTTCAGTTTCAGGTTTCTCTATTTTTGGATCGCTCTTGGAGCGAGTATAGTTTATGTTCCATGGTGACCCACGGGGTCACTTGAGGTATGTCACATTGTTTTGTTTATTCCTTTTCCACTGTCAGTTTGTTCGGTTTATTTTCTTTCATTTATCTATTTTTCTAGTTTATGATTATTCATCTGTCTTTGTTATGGGCCAAATCCTTCCCAACTGGTTTATTTTGATGCCTGACACTAGTTGACAGCCCGTGGGGATTGGGAACGCCCTTCGGGCCTTGTCACGGGCTGACTCGGGTGACCGTTTCAGGGTCGACCCGGGTTGGTTTGTGACAAAATGGTATCAGAGGAGCCCTTGTTATTTGTGGTGTTAGGTAGCTTGGAGATTAGGATTTTCAGGACTCGAGTGGTAGGTGCGGGAAGGATGTCATTAACCCTTGCCCGTCCCGAGCCTCGAGTTTCTAGGGGTAGTCTGAGATTTAAATTTTTATTTTGCTTGGTATGTGTGGATAAAGGATGATAAAGGAAGTGATCCGGTGTTACACAACGAACTTGCATGGAGTAGCGAACCATGTATAGCCCGAGTGCACGGTTCAAGATACTTCCTGTGGTTGATGCCTGCTTGGAGCACGGTCTGATAAGATGTGTTTCCGGGTTGGCATAACCACCGGTCTCTTATTTTTGGAAGTTTTGATGAGAGTTATGTTTGGGATTAGTTTTGTCTGACTTGAGTGGATTTCAAAAAATGAAAATGGTTCATATAAAGGGGTTTTTCAAAAGGGAGTGTGATTTTGGAGTGAAAAAGTGGTTTTGAAATGGAAACTGTTTTCTTTTAATGGAATGTGTGGTTTTAAAGAGAAAAATGGGAGGTGTTTTGGAAGTTGTTTTTTGGATTTTGGTAACACTTTTTGGAATGTTAATTGGAAAATGTTTGGGAATTTGGAAATGTATTTCTTTAACGATAAGTGATATTTTCAAATTGGTTGGGAATTTGTCCTTTATGCTGAATGATCTGTTTTGAAAATGAGAAGTGTTTTGAATTGACCCTTGGTATTCCTATGAGGGATCACAGATATGGAGGTACGTATGTGGAACATGGATAATTGGTGGTATGTGTGGATGGGTGCTTGAGCTATCAAAAGATTAGTTTCAATGTTTTGAAGAGTGAGAGGTTGTTTAGTGATTTCTTCTCATGTTTTGAATTCCTTTTCATAGGCTTCTGGTTTTGACATGTTGAAAATGGCATTGAAATGGTGATTTGAGTTTGAGTTTTGTTTTGTGATTGAAGTATGGTATTTCGGTTTGTGATGAGTTTTGATTCAGCTTTGCGCCACTTTTTTTGAGTATGCCACCTAGAAATGTCCCCGAGGTTTCTAGTGAGTCTCTTCTAGTTGTTGGTTCTACCCAGACTCTTAGCGGAGTAGTGGAATTGAGTTCTTTTCAGTTATTGTTCCTCTTCCGTAGTGATCTTGATCTATTGAAGGTAGCATATTGTCTTGGTGAAATTGTTGTTGTTTTCAGGTTATTAGGAACTCCCAAAGCTACGAGAGCTTGTATTAGTTCAATTTCATTTGAGGGTTCAACTTTGGATTGGTGTAGGTGATAATCCCAACATCATTGCATGATGGGATGTCTTGGAAGGTGTTTAAGACCACTCTCGTCTGATGGTTTATACCTGAGGAAGTGAAGGTGAGGGAAGTGGCAGAGATCGTGAATGTTCAGCAAGGACAATGAATAGTAAAGGCTTACGTCAAGAATTTCAAGGGAATGATTCCCTTTTCTCTGGAGGTAGCATCGTGAAATTAGTTAAAGTTTCTCTTGTGTGGGGTCTTCGTCCAGGGTTCAAGGACTGATTCTTTTTGGTGTTCAAGAAGGTTCCCCATCTGACAAGGAGAGCGAACTGGAGGAACCTATTTCAGACAAGTCTTCTTATCAATTCCATATTCTATTAGTCAGACCACTCTCTTGTTTTCTTATGGTGTGGCTGGTTTGGGCACATTAAGTTTCCTTGTCATCATCCTTCAAAGGCTTGCCGTTGGTGTGGCCGTTTGGGACACTTGGAGAAGTTATGCTAGTGGCATCATCAGAATGAGTCTGCGGGGTAGTAGATGCTTCAAGACATCAAAGATCCAATCATAGGTCTCAAAGTGAATCTTTTCATGCAGTCAGGAAATCGTTGGGTGTGGAGGACCTTGGTTTGGATTTTTTGTCTCCAGTGCTGAAATAGGGATGATTTAAATTTCTCTGTTGTATCATCCTCATATTTGAAGGTTCTGTTTTTCTATAAGAGGTGTAGAGGTATCATTTCCTTGTTGTGGTATTTGTTCTTTGAACACCCCACTTTGGTTGTAAGAAGGCACGATGATCTTGTTTTCTTGTAATTACAGTAGTTTTACCTCATCAAATGTGAGCTTTGAAGGTTGTCTCTTTATGGCTGTGAGTATCAAGATGATTGTTTCTCTTGTGTTGTGTGTCTATCTCATTTGGTGACCCGTTCTTGTTTTAGGACATGCCCTTTTTGAATACACATGCGTCTTGAGCAATAATGAATAGGGTTTTGGTCTACCGTTTGGTTTGGGGTCTTTCGTCGGGGACCCCATGCGGTGGGGGGTTTGGTTTATGCAGAGAGTTTGTGGGTCGGTTTGTGTTGGGTTTCCCATATTGGTCCGTGCTAATTGGCCTAAGCTAGTTAGTTCTTAGCTGGTAGGAAGACCCACCATGAATCTTATCGTGCCTTCTTCGAGAGTTAGTTTGTGTGGGAGTTTTGGTCTATGTCGGCGGTTTCCTATTTGGATCAAGTTATCAGTTCTAGAGTTAACCCATTCTGAGAGTCTCAATGTTGGTTGTACTAGTCGGGTTCTTGTGGTGGGGAGAACCCTCCTCATTTCCTGATGGATCTTCTCTTTCTAGTTTCACTTAGAGTTGGTCGGGTGTGACTGATGGAGTGAAAAGTCACACCAAGTTTGTGATTTAGTTGGTCTCGTTCAGTTTCAAACTCAATTTTGATTCCTCGTTTGGCTGGGTGACTTTCTAGGGGCAGAAAGTTTTTTTTGGTGGGGAGAATTGTCACACCCCAACCCGACATCTTGCGGTCACTGTTACTTTTATTTATATTTGTGTCTCTTGGTTTCGTAAAGTTAAAAAAATTATTAAATTAAAATCAAAATGAGATAAAATAAAATAAATAAAAAACAATTTAATAATAATAATAATAATATTATGGTTAATAATAATATTGTTATTAAGATTATTATTATTATTATTAAGTTATTATGATTATTATTATTATTATTGGAGTTTATTATAATTCTTATTAAGTTTATTATTATTATCTAATAAAGTTTTATTTATTTTATTTTATTATTTTATTATTTATTTTATTTCTTTCCTTTTCCCCTCTTGTTTCTTCCCTCCTTGTGCGTCATACAAGAGGTGCGCCTCCCTTTCTGTTTGGTTGCGGCACACACCCCCTCCCTAGAAACCCTACGTCACACCCTATTTCCCTTGGCCAGCCTGCCGCCATCTCTATCCCGATCAGTCGACCTATGCTTCTCCAACATCCTACTCCCTTCTGGTGAAGCCCCAGTCCGGCGCACACCCCCTTCTAGCCGTGGCCCTATCCGATGCACCCCCTGCTGGATGACCCTCTCCGACGCACCTCCTTCGCTATCGATGTTTCTTCTGGTAACTACAACCCAGACGCCGACCCCTCTTCTATCACCTCTTTCCTCGGTGATCCCTTCCTTCTCTTTATTAGGATTTTGGTTGCTCATAGGGTTCCAATTTTAGGACTCCATTTTGATGTTTTTGGGGTCAACTGTTTGATTTAGGCTTTGCTTTAGGTCCCTTGCGGTGCGATTGGAGGATGGCAGAAGTTTCACACCAAATTTTTGAGGTTTTCTACACCTAGGTAGGTGGTTACATGCCCTAACATCTTTAGGTGATTCAATTTGCTACTTAAATAATTTTTAATGTGTTCCAATGATAAATTGTGTGGTGCAAATTCTATTTTTGATATAATTTGACATGCATACCTGATGAGTTTGATTTTTCTAAAGGAAATGACTATGTATTCTATATGTGTTTTGTAGTGAAAGTTTTTAGACATTTTTAATTAATTTTTGAAGGTATGAAAATTGTGTTTTCAAAAATTCTTGAGGTACAAGTGTCATTAAAGTGGGGTTTTCAAAAGAAGATAAACTGTTTTGACATGTTGATTTTTATTGTGAACCTTGAAGTATGTTTTAGGGGTGAAAATGGGGTTTTAAAAGGGTTGGGATGTGCAATTTGTAACACCCCAGCCCCATAAGACCAGAGCCGGTGCATTATTTTAATACATTGGCATGATTACAAGGAATCAAGTTTTGAAGGACCGATTAGTTTAGCAGTCTTGGAAAATAGATTACATACATGAACATTACATTACACATTCAAACATAAAACACAACATAAATAATCCTTTTATAATACCATTATTCCCATATCTTAAACCTATATATCAATCATAATAAACTTCTTGGAATCCTGGGAAAACAAAACATGAGAAAGGGGTGAGCTCAGATGCTCAGTAAGGGTAAATAATTTAGCGGAAGCTATAAACTTTTAAGGTAATATATATAATAAAAATAACAACCTTTTAAACATAAACTTAAACATAATATGGAAAAAATAAATCAAACATTACCATATAAACATGCACATGGATATTCTACTAGTTGAATAATCACATGTAATAACTAATTTCATAGTGAGGGAATGCATAATGTCGGACATCACAACCACATAGTCAAGGCCTCATGCCAAGACTACAAATAATTTTTTTTCAAGGACTTGTTCCATGACACTAGTTTGTCTCATGAGACCTACCAATGCATCTAGGATCTATAGTGGGCTCCACCTATCACTTACTAAGTCCAATGCATTCCTCAGATGAAAATGTTGAAACATAACATAAACATTCGTATTAAAACTAGCATATGAAATATCAATACTTTAACCATATACCATGAATGGTATAAAAACAACACATTCATAGTCAAACATATCATAACTCATTCAACACAATATGGAAGATTGTATTATAACAAATCATCCTCAATCAATAATAATATCCAGTAAAGGATGTTGACATAGTTGAAAATGATCAGTAAAACTCTTTGAGAGAAATATCCATTTTTCATAAAATCATTTAAAAGTCACACAATTTTTAAATGAAGACATTTAAAAGTTATTTTGGAATCAAACCATACCACTTTGAATTTTTTTAAAGGAATCAACATTTTAAAACATTCATGTCCATATAAATAAATCCTTAAACCCATTTTGAAAACATGGACATTAATGAGAAAGGTTTAGAAGAATAAATATATAAAACATTTAAAATGACGTTTTAATTAAAGAGTACCTTAAAATAATACCATTTTAAACTCTTTTATATAACATGGACATAGATGATAAATATTTACTAGTAAATACTTACACATAAACAATCTTGGATAATAATGAGATTGAGGAATTAACCCTTACCTTGTACTTTCCTTTGGACAAGGGTATGTTTAACCTCCTGTATAATGACCATAGTATGTTATAAAATTATACCAGAACAATATTAATATTTATGATATCATATATGATTCATTTATGACTTTATACTACCCATTTAATAATAATTTCTATGTTAAAGTAATATTTTAGGTAATAATCACTTTCTTTATCCTACATGTTTTAACTTGTTATTCTTGATCGTATCACATAGATCATGATTTACATACTTCAAGAATATAAAAAATGATTTATATATCATATATATTCAGAATATAAATATTTATAATAGATATATTTATGAAATGGAAACACCGTTCATGGATACAGTAGTCCGTACGTACGCATGAGCGTTGTTTCTGTTTTCTTATCGTATAGTATGGAAGTAAGTAAACGACATATATTTATCTACATAAATATATATTATTCAAGTAGAAATATTATTTCATATATATCATACTTAATATATATATATATATATATATATATATATATATATATTTATAACAATTCTTGAATGGTGATCGTTGAAGATGAATCTCATCACGTCGTGAAGACGGTAATCCATACGTACACATGAGAGACAATATCACTCTATCGATGGTAAAAAGGTATTTAATTGGTTGTTATATTATATATAAATAATAATTACCATGTTATATTCATTATTTAAATTAATTATACTCATTATTATACCTATCCAAATAATGTAGTGTTGAATAACAAACTACACCACGATGTGGAGACGATAAGTCGTACGTACGCACGTATAGTGACTTTGTAATTCATAGGATGGATAGAATAATTAATATGGTTTTACCATATTTATAATAAAATATAATTATGTATAAGTTACTGGAGTTATTATTTTAGTATGAAAATAACTAATAAAGAAGAAGTGGAAGAAGAAAAGAACTTTAAAAGAGGTGATGATATAATTACATCTTCTTCGGGTTATTCCTTTTGATTTGAACAAAAGGGCTCCTTAGGTTGAATTTATAATAAAATTAAGGACTCTAGAATGAAGTGAGGGTAGTTGGGAGGATATTTGAGCAGGGTTTAGATGATACAAATGGCTATGGAGGTGTGAAGTTAAGAGAAGGGTAAGTACCCTTTTATAAGAGAGGTGAGGGGCACTTTTGGAAAAGTTTGAAATATTAATTTATTATAAAATAATTTTAGGTTTATAATAACTCAAAATGAATTTATTTCAAGTATAATGTGGGGATGAGTCCAAATCTTCTCAACCAATAGGTTTTAGACAAGTTTAGGTCACTATATTAACCTTATCTTTTAGATTTAACTCTCGGTTAAATAGTTTAACATTTACCATGTATCCTTGTATTTTTATATTATACTGTTAATAAACTTACTATAAAATGTAAAGAAAAGATAAAGTGGTTATTTAATAACATATATAACCTTATCTAAGTCCCTTGGCCAAATATTAGATTTTTAGAAATATTATAACATTTAATAATATAGTATTTGTTTTAAAAACTCATTTATGTCAACTTTGACACTATTTAGTATTTGGTTTTTGTGAAAGTCATAAAAAGTTTATTAATTAAGAAAAACTACATTAAATCAACCCTAACATATCATATTCACCTAGAAAATTCGTGTATGGCATAAAAAGTCTCAATTTACATTTATTTTGATATTTATAATATCAGTTATTTTAATCTTTCATTAATAAGGTAATTACTACATCATCATTGTGTCATAAATAAATTTAATTATTTAATATATAAAAATTATAAATAAAATTCCATGATATATGAAATTATTTTTTCTTTCTAATGAATATTTATAGTCTAATTTATCTTATGTGTAACTCTATATTAAAAATGGTTTAGTTATTAAACTTTGAATTTAACACTTTTAACTCTTCTTTAAATAAAATATAATAAATGTACAAATCTAACCCAAATGGATAAAAAGAATATTATTTTTGTATTAAGGTTTATTTTGGTCTAAATACACTTATCCAATAGAATTAGGACATATGTTGGGGTAATTTTAATATTATTTTTACCTTTAAATACCTTATTTACTTTTAACCGTGGTAAATAAAATTCAAAAGTTACTATTCACCAAATATTATTTTCATCCTATTGAACCATATATTAATTACTTTTTCTCTCATATTTTTGAAATTTAATTCATAGAAGCGGTAAAATTATGTTTTATGCAAATTTGCAAATGTTCCTAGAATGTGGGCAAAAAGACGTTAAAATGGTTCAATAAAATTTATATATCTAATATTATTATAAAATAAATCCAATGACTTACATTGTACTAATATATGTATTATGTATCTATTTTAAGATAATTTTTTAATTAAAAATAATTATTTAAATGAAAAAGTTGGTTTTTATGTACTATGCAGTATTTTTCACTATTCATCAAAAATTGAATGTTTTCAGAAAATGCCAAAAATTCACCCTAAGATAATTTTGATATTCCAAATTAAAAAATGGTGTCTATTTTTACCAAATTCAAAATATAGAAGTTGAATTAATTAATTTAAAATTAATTCCCGTTTTCAAAACCAGAAAGCGGGTTTTTGAGAAGTAAAAACTATCAAAAGATTGAAATGTTTTTATGTCCAATTTAAATGTAAAATCACTTCCAATGACCAATATTGGATTAAATGATAAAAATATAATCTAATTATACTTCAAAGCCATTCAAATTTATAATTTAACACTATAAATTGTTTTGTTTAAAAAAGTTTTTTTCAATTAAAATTTAGTATTTTTTACTATTCATCAAAATATGAAAGTTATTAGGAAAACACCAAAAATTTATCCAAACTAAATTTTTATGTCCCGATTCTAAAGAAGAAGTTTATTTTGTCAAACTGAATATATAAAAGTGTCAAATATTGGATTTAAAAAGGGTTCTCCATTAAAAGGTGATATAATTTTGTTTTTTTGAAAAACCCTTCTTTTATCTGAAAAATTGAATTTTTTCTTGTATCATGTATAAAAAAACATAATATGGATGTTAAAATTATATGGAGTATATAAAATTCAAAATTCTATTAACACTTTTAATAACCTCTTTTTAAACGGCTCGTTTGGTAAGTCCTGGTGCACTCGAACTCGGTGTTGCATGTGGTGAAAACTATTGAATTACTTTAAAGAGATAACGTATTATAAAATACTGGGGAGTTATATTATATCATCCTTTAATAAATTGCATCCTCACAATTTGAAATTGTTCTTCGAAAATAAAAGGTTGAAAATAGAAAATACCTTTGTGGAAAACCCACATCGGAAATAGGGTTGCGTATATAATCTGCTGCATGCCTTGTTAACCTTATAAAATTATCCTCATACTTTGCAACAATATCATCCTTCTTTTGCCTTAGACTCATAAATTGTATTTTCATATCCGCTCGATGTTCACGAGGAAAGTTTTTTTAAAAGAAAATCTCTTTATACTCACTCTATTCTATATTTGACACTTCTTCATCCTTCTTTGTGTTTTCAATTAATGACCACCATTGATTTTCATCTCTCGTGAGGCGATAAACTACCATGAAATCCTTTTCCCCTTTTGCTACTTCCCAAAGCATAAAATATTTTCTCTAAGTAAATTATCCATTACTCAGCTACAAATGGATTTTTAGTCCCATTGAATGTTGGTGGTTGTTGCCTCATGAAGCAGTCTAACATTGATCCTCTACATTGTGGATTAGGGTGCTCCATATGGGTAAGGTTATTATTCATAACCTGAGTGAGTTGTCCCAATATGGTGATAATCTGATCAACACTAGTTGCATCACTAACTCCATTATAATTATCTTGAGTAGGAGGGAAATCCCTACATGGATTACGTGAATTGATACATTTTCAATTCCTTCCACTAGGTGCCATTTCTAAACAATGACATACACTAGATTAGTTTATGAATCACAATACATAATTCCAAACTAGTAAAATACCTAACATAAATTGAACAGTTTATGCATATAATATCTAATCATAAAAAATGTTTTCTTTGAGGAATTATATACTCATAAATCCTTTATGCATATAATATCTAATCATAAATCCTTTATAATGGTTTGTAAAGAAAATTTGAATTATCCTAAGCATATCCCTCAGGAGTGTCATAACCAAGAGTGCAACAAGGCCTATTGTCGTGTACCAGGATACCCTGGGTCAAGCATGAAATTCCTTGTTGAAGTTTTCACTCTCAGGTACATCTGTGCCAGAGCCGTCTTTACCTACTCGTCTCTACACAGGGATGTATTTCTTGGAAAACTCACAAAATCTCTACATTACCAAAATTTTAGGAAGTTCTTATATATTAATCCTCAAATTATATCTTAGGGTAATGTTCTCTAATCATATATTTTCTAAATATAGTTTCCAAGGTTTGTACTAAACTTCCTTTGATACCAACTATAATGCCCCAACCCCAAAATCCCAAAGCTGGTGCATTATTTTAATACATTGGCATGATTACAAGGAATCAAGTCCCGAAGGACTGATCAGTTTAGCAGTCTTAGAAAATAGATTAAATACATGAATATTACATTACACATTCAAACATAAAACAAAACATAAATAATCCTTTGATAATTCCATTATTCCTATATATTAAACCAGTATATCAATCATAATACACTTCTTAGAATCCCAGGAAAAGAAAACATAAGAAAGGGGCGAGCTCAGATGCTCAGTAAGTGTAAATAATTTAGTAGAAGCTATAAAATTTTAAGGTAAGATAAATAATAAAAATAACAGCCTTTTAAACATAAACTTGAACATAATATGAAAAAAAAAACCAAACATTACCATATAAACATGCACATGGATATTCTACTAGTCGAATAATCATATGTAATAAATAATTTTATAATGAGGGAATGCATACTGAAAGACATCATAACCACATAGTCAAGACTACAAATAATTTTTTTTCAAATCCTTGTGCCAAGACACTAGTTTGTCTCATGAGACCTACTGATGGATCGAGGAGATATAGCAGGCTCCACCCATCACTTACTAAGTCCAATGCATTTCTCATATGAAAATGTTGAAACATAACATAAACATTTGTATTAAAACTAGCATACAAAATGTCAATAATTTAACCATAAACCATGAATGGTATAAAAATAGCACATATATAGTCAAACACATAATAAATAATTAAATACAATATGGAATATTGTATTATAACAAATCAGCCTCAATCAAGAATAATATCCAGTAAAGGATGTTGACATAGTTGAAAATGATCAGTAAAACTCTTTGAGAGAAATATTCCTTTTTCATGAAATAATTTTAAAGTCACACAATTTATAAATGAATAATTTTAAAAGTTATTTTAGAATCAAAGTGTCCCATACCACTTTGAAACTTTTGAAAGGAATTAACATTTTAAAACCTTCATGTCTATATAAATAAATCCTTAAAAACCCATTTTGAAAACATGGACATTAATGAGAAAAATTTAGAAGAATAAATATATAAAAAATTTAAAATGATATTTTAGTTAAAGATTCCATTAAAATAATCCTGTTGAAAAATCATTTATGAAACATGGACATGGATGATAAATATGTCCCAATAAATACTTACACATAAACAATCTCGGATAATAATGAGATTGAGGAATTAACCCTTACCTTGTACTTTCCTTTGTTCGAGGGTATGTTTAAACTTCTTTATAATGACCATAGTATGTTATAAAATTATACTAGAATAATATTAATATTTATGATATCATATATTATTCATTTATGACTTTATACTAACCATTTAATAATAATTTCCATGTTAAAGTAACATTTCGAGCAATAATCACTTTCTTTATCGTACATGTTTTAACTTGTTATTCTTGATTGTATCACATAGATCATGATTTAAATACTTAAAGAATATAAAAAATTATTTATATATCATATATATTCATAATATAAATTTTTATAATAGATAGATTTATGAAATGGAAACACCGTTCATGGAGACGGTAGTCCATACATACGCATGAATGTTGTTTCTGTTTTCTTATCGTATAGTATGGAAGTATGTAAATGACATATATTTATATACATAAATGTATATTATTAAAGTAGAAATATTATTTCATATATCTCATATATAATCAATATATATATATATATATATATTTATAACAATTCTTGAATGGTGATCGTTGAAGATGAATCACATCGCGTCGTGGAGACGGTAAGTAATACGTACACACGAGCGACAATATCATTCTATCGATGGTAAAAATATGTTTAATTGGATGGTATATTATATATAAAGAATAATTACCATGTTATATTCATTATTTAAATTAATTATACTCATTAGTATACCTATCCAAATAATGTAGTGTTGAATAACAAACTACACCACGACGTGGAGACAGTAAGCCGTACGTAAGCACATATGGTGACTTTTTCATTCATAGGATGGATAGAATAATGAATATAGTTTTAACATATTTATAATAACATATAAATATGTATAAGGTACTAGATTTATTATTTTATTATGGAAATAAAAAATAAAGAGGAAGTGGAAGAAGGAAAGAACTTTAAAAGAGGTGATGAAATAATTACATCTTCTTCGGGTTCTTCCTTTTGATTTGAAAAAAATGGATCCTTAGGTTGAATTTATGATCAAAGTAAGGCCTCTAGGATGACTTCAGGTCAGTTGGGAGGATATTTGTGCAGGTTTTGGCCAAGCCAAATGGTTTTGGAGGTGTGAAGTTAAAAGAAGGATAAATACCCTTTTATAAGAGAGGTGAGGGGCACTTTTGGAAAAGTTTAAAATATTAATTTATTATAAAATAATTTTAGGTTTATAATAGCTCAAAATGAATTTATTTCGAGGATAATGTGGGGATGAGTCTAAATCTTCTCAACCAATAGGTTTTTGACAAGTTTAGGTCACCATATTAACCTTATCTTTTAGATTTAACTCTTGATTACACAGTTTAACATTTACCATGTATCCTTATATTTTTATATTATATGGTTAATAAACTTACTATAAATTACCAATAAAACCTCAAGTGGTTCATTAATGACATATATAACCTTTCCTAAGTCCCTTGAAAAAATATTAGATTTTTAAAAATACTATAACATTTAATAATATAGTATTTGTTTTTTTTGAAAGTCATAAAAAGTTTATTACTTCAAAAAAACTACATTAAATCAATACTAACATGTCATATTCACCTAGAATTTTTTTATGGCATAAAAAGTCTCAATTTACATTTATTTTGATATTTATAATATCAATTATTTTAATCTTTCATTAATAAGGTAATTACTGCATCATCATTGTGTCATAAATAAATTTAATTATTTAATGTCTAAAAATTATAAATAAAATACCATGATGTAGGAAATCATTTTATCTTTCTAATTAATTTTTATAGTCTAATTTATCTTATGTGTAACCCTATATTAAAAATATTTTAGTTATTAAACTTTGAATTTAACACTTTTAACTCTTTTTTAAATAAAATATAATAAATGTCCTAATCTAACCCAAATGGATCAAAAGAATCTTATTTTTGTCCTAAGGTTGATTTTTGTCGAAATACACTTATCCAATAGAATTAGGACATATGTTGGGGTAATTTTAATATTATTTTTTCCTTTAAATACCTTATTTACTTTTAACCGTGGTAAATAAAATTCAAAAGTTACTATTCACCAAAAATTATATTCATCATATTGAACCAAATTTTACTTACTGATGTCAACCGTGTCTCTCTAATTTTTGAAATTTAATTCATAGAAGCGATAAAATTATATTTTATGCAAATTTGCAAATGTGCCTAGAAGGTGGGTAAAAAGACGTTAAAATGGTTCAATACAATTTTATATATCTAATATTATTATAAAATAAATCCAATGACTTAAATTGTACTAATATATGTATTATGTATCTATTTTAAGATAAATTTTTAATTAAAAATAATTATTTAAATGAAAAAGTCAGTTTTTATGTACTATGCAATATTTTTCACTATTCATAAAAAATTGAATGTTTTTAGAAAAATACCAAAACTTCACCCTAAGCTAATTTTGATATTCTAAATTTAAAAATGGTGTATATTTTAACAAATTCAAAACATATAAGTTTCATTAATTAATTTAAAATTAATTTCCGTTGTCAAAACCAGAAAGCGGGGTTTTAAGAAGTAAAAACTATCAAAAGATTGAAATGTTTTTATGTCCAATTTAAATGTAAAATTACTTCCAATGACCAAAATTGGATTAAATGATAAAAATATTATCTATTTATACTTAAAAACCATTCAAATATATAAGTTAACACTATAAATTGTTTTTATTAAAAAAGTTGTTTTCAATTAAAATTGAGTATTTTTTACTATTCATCAAAATATGAAAGTTATCAGAAAAACACCAAAAATATTTCCAAACTAAATTTTTATGTCCCGATTATAAATAAGAAGTTTATTTTTTCAAATTAAATATATAAAAGTGTCAAATATTGGATTTAAAAAGGGTTCTCAATTAAAAGGCGGTAAAATTGCATTTTTTTGAAAAACACTTCTTTTATCTAAAAAATTGAAATTGTTCGTATATCATGTCTAAAAAAATATAATATGGATGTTAATATTATATGGAGTATATAAAATTAAAAATGCAGTTAATACTATTAATAACTGATTTTTAAACGGTTAGTTTGGTAAGTCATGGTGCGCTCGAACTCGGTGTTGCGTGTGACACAAGCTATTGAATTAATTTAAAGAGATAATGTATTATGAAATCCTGGGGTGTTACACAATTGGTTTAAAATGATTTTTTTTCATGTGAAATTGGTATGTTTTGAAGTAAGGCCTTGGGGTATGCATGTGAGATGTTTTATAAATTGAGTAATGGTTTATTTAAGTGGTGTGTGGAATGTGAAACATGTTTGGATATTGTTTGAGTAGTGAGAAATGTGTTTTTGTGGTTACTTGAGGTGCTCATGTGTTGAAAAAGAATTTTTATGGGAAATGAACAACTTTTAGCATGTTATCCTTGTTGTGCATTTCTCAATATGTATTGTAAAATATTTTAAAATATGGAAAGTATGTTTTTTATGCCGCTTTGTTGTACATTTGGTTTTAAAGTGGATTTTCCTACTTGAAATTGAGTGTGTTATTGGTGTAAACCCTTGACGTATAGAGGAATAAGTAGAGAACACAATTTATTATGGGACTCTGACCACTATTTGATGATTTTCTTAGGAGTAATACTGGAAAAAATAAATGATTTTCTATAATTATGTATATGAAAAACTTTTATTACATATTATTATTCTTATGTTATACTCTCACAGATCAAGACTATTGAATTATGACTCATGTTTACACACTCTTATGTCTTTTGTATTTTTTTTATGCCAAATCCTTATGCCATGACTCATGATTTCTGATCTATGAATTGCTGGGTATGATTTTAATATTCTATAATCATGTACCTTGTTTATATTATCATACAATTGTGTTCATATTATTCTCACTTACTATATTTGATTTTTATCTCCCATGTTTACCCTTATTGAACATCTGATCCCACCTTTTATTATGTTTCTATTTACCCAAGATACGAAGAAGTGTGTTAGGTATGATATATCTATATGAGTACCCTATTTGAAGAGTACTTATGAGAAATATTTAATAATTTTTCTAAAATAAAATCATTATGTATCTAATATTCAAATACAACAAACATTTAGGTTCTAGGGTGTGAATTATTATGTAATATATCGAATATTCATCTAAAATGATGTAATATGAATGTATGTTATTCTCAAGTCACCTCAGTTGGTATCAAAGAAAGTTTTAGTTATTTTGAGGGATTAGGTTATGAATAATAAGAGGATATAACCTAAAAAATCCTATCATAAACCAAAAGTGATATAGGATAAACCTAAAATGTTATTTCTTGAAATAATGTATCATAATTTAGGACATATTAGGAATGATTTTATTTATCCTATGATTTATCACTATAATTATTTATGCATGATACTCACATTTTCTATTTTTGTTTTATTCAATGGATGGAACCCAAAGGAAACATATTAAAAATGAATGTGATGACCAATGAAATTATTATACTCATGTGAAACTAAATTTAATGGGAGCTAGAAAACAAGATTTTATGGTTATTATGACACAAACATCTCATGGTACGATTGATAACATGAATCGTGATGAACTCCCAAATGAGAAAAGTATGGAAAAAATCACCATTGGGACTTTTATGAGGTAACATCCACCCACCTTTAATGGGTATTCTAGTCCATTAATTGATGAGGAGTGGATCAATATGATGGAAAAAATATTTCTCATTCTCCAATGCTCTAAGTATGAAAAAGGTTATGTTAGTTGTGTATCATTTAAAAGTTAGATTTTTTCAATAGTGTAATCTTATCAAGGATACAAGGAAATAGGAATAAATGGACTCTATAAAAATGGGAGGATTTTAAGAAGGTATTTTTCAATAAATATTTTTCCTAAACTCTTCAAACTAAAATAGAGAGAGAATTACTGGAGTTAAAATAGATTCATAATGAATCTATTGGTACCTATGAAGAAAAATTTACAAGACCTTCAAGGTATGTTTATGGTTTTATCATTCACCTTAAAAGAAAAATTGATCAATTATTTAGTGTCTTAAAACTAATTCTCTACAATTCCTTGGATATATGTGATTTTGGTAAATATGAATAATTTTTTTGATATTATTTAATGGTATAAATGTAGAATGTGAAATCCCATTTTTTTGTGGTTTTGGGGACAATAAGAGAAATATGGAGGTTTGGGGAAACTCTAGTAATAAATCACATTGAGGAAATAAAATCAATCTTCCTTTATGTAAAATATTTGGTAATAATCATGGGGAAAATTTCCTTAAGTGGATAGGTAAATTCTTCAGGTATAGAAAAGAATACCATTAAGAAAATGAATGAAATAGATATATGAAGAGGCCAACCAATAAAACAAATCAAGATAAAGCTCATCCAAATATACCACCCACTCTCCAATGCTTCAATTACAAGGAGTTTGAACATTATTCCAACCATTGCACATATCCAAGGGTTAATGGTGATAATCAATGTTAGTAACCTCTTAATATATGGGAAAAAGGGAAATCCTGTGTGATCACAACTACTGAAGTGGGTGATGAGAATTAAGTGCTGAAAGGTGCACTTATAATTTAATAAATAACAATTAATATCTTGATTGATTTTGGTTCTACCAACTCTTTTATATATGGGAGACTTTATAAGGGTATCACATCACCATCTCAATTATTAGATGTTGAATTATTAGTGAAAAATCTTAAGGGTATGATGATTTCATCTTAAGATAATAACTACTCTCTGATAGAATTTTGTGGGAATGTGTTCCTTGAAAATCTTATTATTCTCCCTATAGTGGAATTTTATGTGATTTTGTGCATGTATTGTCTCTATCAATATCAATCCTATATCAATTATTGAGGAAGGGAAGTTACATTTCATATCCCAAAGAAACCTATGATCATATATTAGTGAAAAGATGACTATGAACTCCCAATGGAAATTGCTTACATTATATTTGTCTTAATACCTTACCATGAGGGGTATCTATCTCAAATGGTTGATAAGAAACTCAAAAGTGAAGATATGACTATTTTTTGGGAGTATATTTATGTATTTTCAGAATATTTTCCTAAACTTAATTTAAATTGTGATGTTGTGTTTTCAATAGAACTCATACCTCGGGCGAAACCTATTTCAAAGACTCCTTATAAAATGTTCTTGACTAAGTTGCAGAAGATGAAGAAGAAACTCCAAGAGAATATGGATAAGGTATTTGTAACATCCATGGTTTGATTCAATGTATGATATTTTAATTTTATAAATTCTCTTTTATCTTTTATTTATTCCCCATTATGGGCTGTTTATAAGTTATTTTTATGTGTCTAAGAGGTTTTACATATGGAAGAATTTGAGGATGTTTTTGGCTATTGGTTGCTAGAAGGATACCACCATCTAGATAGTGGAACACACCAGCCTACCGGTGATCTTTTAGTAGGTATGGAAGGTTATACAAGTCCCACCATCTAGCTGGTGGGGTTCCACCATCTAACTAGTGGCCTATCACTGTCTATCCAGTGGTGCAACTTGCTCCCCGGTGGGGCCATCGGGCTGCCTGTATATCCAGTATGAGTGTGAAATTAATTCACCCCATAGGTTTTAATTCCCCTTAAATTTTGACTCCCTTTAACAATAAATTTTGAACAAATTTCACAATTATAATTTTTTAATCTCTTTCTTGAATCATGGGTCTCCTGATCTTCTCCCCCTACCTCCCTAAGAATTGACTGGTTCATTGATGCTAGAATAGTGATATTTCATTAGATCTATAAAAAATAATCCTTCCTCCTTGATATATGATAATGAATCAATGATGGATCTATGGTTTATATGATGATACAATTATGAATTCTCCCTTTCCTTATTTAATAGTGACAAATCTAGAAATTTGAAATCATTCCTTAAGAAAATCAACATCTACCAATGAGATGAATGTTCTTCCGATAAGTGTTTATGGATCATCTTACTAGATCTCTTATTGATTAAGTATTAATGATATAACCATAATATATTGATGTCTCTTTGATATATTAGTGGAGGTATCAACATTTCAATGATAACACACTTGATTAGAAATAGAGTTATCAAGAACAGAGGATGTTTCTGGATATGTTTATTTAGAATAATCATTATGATAACTTCTTCTTCTTGAATATAATCTTGAATATCTTTCCCATTAATGTATTGATGATCATTGGATAAACCCAAGTATATGTTCTAGAATTTGTGATGAATTCATTACTTGTTCTTGGAATGAAAACAAATATGATGAATTACTGAACCCTTATTCGACATACTTAAAAATTTGTTCTTTTGGAAGAATCCTTAAGGTATGTTATTTTAGAACCACCATTATTAACTTTTAATTCTCTTAATTCTCTATTATAAACCTCTTTCCTGATAAATTAAAACACTATTTAGGCATTATTTGATTTGTGTTCTTGTTATCCAAGGGTGTACGACATGTTCGATATTTGATCCTTTATTCATCAAAAACCTTGAGGTAGGAAGTTACTTACCATTTTGGACCTTATGTACTATTGTTTCTTGATTCATAGTGTGTTGGAATTTCTTTTGGTTCTTTATTGGTGGTGTTTTCTTGTGGGTGTGTGTGTAGATCATGATATTCATATATAATCCTTATTTCCAAGAATATTTCTAGAGTATTTTGATACCATGATTGATGTTGATCACATATTGTTTTATGTTTTATAATATATGATCATGATGATGTGTTATGATTTTATTACTATATTATACCATGTTATGTGTGTTACCATATAATTGGAGGTTGTTCTTGGTATTCAAGATTGGTGACTATTGTGGTATGATTGACCCTGGAGGGGGAGTGCACATGAAATGTGACACTGATGATGGTGGACCCCTGCAAAGGGTAGGATCATGATGGCCATGTGGCACAGACATAACTTAATGCCTTGAGGATACTAAGTAACATCCCAGAATTTTATGTCTTTTGGATACCGAGTAACATTACCACCTGATGCCTTGAGGATGTAAAGTGACATGTCACTAGACTTATGGCTAGTTCTTGATCATTTTTTGTAAACTTTGATCTTCCTTATGGCATGATCCAAAGAAGGCATGACCATAGCTCATGGTGTCTTGGGAAACACACTATTTATTGGTATGTGATTGTTTATGATTGATTGAAAATTTATTTTTATCATGGAATACACATGTTATACATGTGAAAATTTGTTAAGGACACATTGGTGGTGTCCTACTAGGCTTATTACTCACACCCTACATGGGAATCCTAATGTGTGTGAAGAATTTATCTATAGGTACCCATGTAAGGGAAATGTTCCCATGACAGATGGTTGAGATGAGGAGTATGAAGATGGTGTCAAGACTGAGACAAACTTTAGAGGGCTTTCCACAATATTACTTTACTCACTTACCTATTTCACTCATACTCTGGTTTAGCTTTCCAATTTGTTAGCCCATTTATTTATCTATATGACATGTTTTCCATCAATTACTATATTTGATATTTAGTCTTCCTCCTTATGTACTAGTTGATATATTTTTATTTTTATTTATATTTTTCACACCCAGACTTTTTAGATAATTTTATATTTATTATTTTATTTTTCTTTGAGATATTTTGTCGAGTTGTGAGCTGAGCCTGATTGATTTTTTTTGTTTTTGATGATAAATGAAGGTTTTGGATTTGTCAGTGCTTGATGCATGGGTAGGTCACAGTTGAAGCTACATGGCTTCGCTAAATCATCATACGGCCTACTCTGTGAATAGTTAATTAATTAATTAATTAATAAGATGAATAATAAAGTGAAAAAAATGAAAGAAGAAAAATAAAAATGAATTAAGAATTTTTTTAATAATAATAATGATAATATTATTTAAGAATATTATTATTATTATCATCGTTAATATTTTTTTATTAAGTTATTATTATTAATATTAATAATATTATTATTATTGTTAATATTTTAAGTAAATTTTTACTATTAATATTATTAAGATTATTCTTATTGTTAATATTTTATTAAACTATTATTTTTATTATTGTTAATAATTATTATCATTATTATTGCTGATAATTTAATTAATAATATTAAATTATTATTATTATTATTATAATTATTATTATTGTGTTTATATTTTAGGTTTTTTAGGTTTTTATTTCCTTTTTTTAATTTTTTTTTCTTTTTCCTCCCTCCTCCTTTCCTCCCCTTCTCTCCCATCACGTGACTTATCCCATGGTGTGCACTACCCTAGCGGCTCTCCTTCCCCTTGCTGGCTCACCCTACCAGACTCCCATCGGTGCACCCACAGAGCCCCTCATGCCTCTCCTCCCTTCCAGTTTGCCTCGCACCACCCCTACCTTCTTGGATATACCTACTATGACCTCCCTTAGCACGGAAGCCTCTCTGACCCCCCTACCGCTCCTCATCCTTCACCGCAAGTGAAAACCAACCGGGTAGACCCTTCTTCCTCCTTTCTATAGTTTTGGTCCTTTTTTCTTTGAGGCTTTAAGTTTTAAGTAGTTATAATATCAAATTAGTGTTTAATATTGGTGTTTGATTAAATTTTACATTGTTTAGGGTGCGTCATGGCTCCCCTATGGTGCGATGGAGGTGCGGATAGACTCCACACCATTTTTCTGGAAATTTCTTCATAAGTGGTAGGTGAATCCATTTTTATTCATTATTAGATGAATTTTAATATGTTTTTTTTAAGTTTATAAATGTGTTCATTGGTTTGTTTATATGGTGTGTATGTTGTTTTTGAAGTGGTTTATGTGTTTATAGGTTGGAAATTGATTTTTAATAAAGGGAATGGCTGCATTTTTTGTGTGTGATTTGGTGTAATGTTTCTAAAATGGAATTCAAGGGTTGTTTGCTAGGTGCGAAATGTGTTTTTAAGGAACTTTAGGTGCATGTATATTTAAATGGGGTTTTCATTGGAAAACAGATTTTTTGGCATGTTAGATTTGTGGTGCATCTTGAGTTTAAATTGTAAAATGTTTGAATGGTGGAAAGCTTGTTTTGAAAATGGTTTAAAAGAATGAATGATTTTATGAAGGGGATATAACCATTGTATTGATTGGTCTTTATTGTGTGTGTTTTCTTGTGTTATAAAAAGAGAATTTGAGAAACTATGTAAGTGGTGTGAAATGTATTTTTCAAATGGTTTTAATGTGTGTTTGGGTTTAAAGAGTGTTTTTGTGTAAATTTTTATAGTTCTAATTCTGAAGTGTTTCATAAATTGTTTTATTGATTTATTAAATTATATGTGTAGTGCACGGTCCTTTCTCTATGGTTTTGAGTTGTTGGGTCTAAGTCGACTTGTCTACATGTGCCTAAGTAAGTAAATATATACATGTATGTTCCCCTATTATGTGTATATTCATCCATGCAATTGAATGTACTTGTATGGGGATAGGTGTTCCTATGTGTATATATAAAAAATACATACACAGGTGTGTGGATATTGGTATATGCGTATAAGCATACCTGTAAGGATCCCCTTGCACATGTCCACAGGACATGCGAATGTATGCATAGGGGCTAGGTGTCCTTGTATGTATGTGAGGATGCATATGCTTAGTAGGGTAGCAACAACTTTTAGTTACAAAGTGTCAAGAGCCAAAGTGGATGAATTGGTTTCACCTTGAGGTAGGTCCCCTATGCCCATGCCTTTAATTTGAATTCCATAATTTCTCTATTTTTTTAAAATATGTTTTATATTTATGCTATATACATATGCTATGAAATCTGGTTGTGGTTGCTAGAAATGATTACGCCTTTGTTTTGGAAATTGAAATTTATTTATAACACCCATTATTCTTAAGTGGCTTTTATTGAAAAGTGATTTCCTAAGTGGTTTTGAATTGGTAATGAATATTTCTAAAGGTGTTTGAAATTTTGGCCAATTTGTTATAAAAAATGTTCCTTGTATGTAATTAATCCCATTTGGCACCTTAAGAATGGTTTATGAAAAAGAAAAACCTTTCTTGAGGCACACCCCTTGTTTTGGAAAATGATGGGTGTGTTGAATGTGTGATTTTTGATATGTTCCTAGTAAAGAGGCTTGTGAATTATTGTGTGATGGAAAAAAGGAGAGATGCGCTCAAGGAGGGAGATCAGTGGTGAGAGGTTGGATGTGTTTTTAAGTAAATAAAATGATAAGTACATATATTTTTTCTTAATAAAAACTCACAACCACTTGAAATTGAGCATATTGGGAAACCTAGGTATATAGGTGGGTAGACTAGGGCTAGTACACTAGATGATACATAAGTGGTTCATCCCAGTTTTGTCTAACAGGATTGATGCTATAACACTAACTAAACATTTGTGATGATTGGAGACCACTAGGTTATGGGTGTGTTCCCTACCAGTGGCCCGTGCATGATAACATAGATCGTTGTGGTTTATATGACATATTTACACTGAGGTACAAGGATCCTAGGTCCCCAACTAACACTACTTTCTTAGGGATTTCCCATGGTGCTTGTGGTATGATTTTCAATTCATTTGTTTCATGCTTGTTTCCTATCTCATGAAAACTATTTAAATTTAAATTTATTCCCTTTCATTTTGAAATGTTAATGCATGTTTGGATTCTATTTTGAAAATGTAGTGGTAGAGAAATGTTTTTCTTAAAAATGTAAATCTATTACTTGATTTTAAAAAGAATTAAAAACAATATTTTAATGGATCTTATTTTCAAATTAGCATGTTTTGGGTTTCTTTTTTAAAGGTAAGGGCATAGGGCGTTGTTGTACTCTGGAATTTCTACTGAGCATCTTGGTGCTCACACCTACTTTATATTTTTAGTTTCAGGGTCTAGTTTTGGATCAATCTTACAATGAGTGTGGTTTATGTTCCATGGTGACCCACGAGGTCAGTTGAGGTATGAATCATTACTTAGTTTATTTTTTTTCCATTACTAGTTTGTTCAGTCCATCTTCTTTTATTTGTCTATTTTTTTTAGTTTATGTTTACTTATCTGTATTTTGTTATTAGGTAAATCATTCCCAAATGTTCATTTGATACTCAGGCACTTGTGCTAGCCTGTGGGGATCAGGAACACCCCTCGGGCCTTGTCGCGGATCGGGTCGGCCACCGGGTCAGATGACGACCTGACTTGGTTCGTGACAAAATGATATCAAAGGAGGTTAGATCTTTTGGGTCATGTTTTTTGAGGAATATTTAGGGTATAACAGAGATAAGGATGTCAGAAATCAATGTTTTGTCTATGAGTAAGGTGCCCAGCCAGCACACCTCATTGCAGGACTTGAGTTACCAGTGGAATTTAGGTTTTATCTAAGTCCTTTGGTCCTTGTGGTTATTCATTGTTTAGGGGAAATAAAAAGGGAGTAGGTTTAATGGTCTCATCGAGATCGTAGGGCCTAGAAAGCCATGTAGAGGTGGGGACATTTCCCTAATACTCTCTCTGTGATGGTGGAGTGATTGGCATATGGATTCCAACCATACGTCCAAGTCACCTATTGACACTAATTTCTTATTTCTTTTCCTTGTGTCCTTTCGGGTTGTGGAAATATTCTTAAAAAACTTTGTTTGAAAAATTTATGAAATTTGGATTTTTAAGTGGAAATGACTTGATTTTCAAAGTGGTGGAACATGGGTTTTAACCTTGTGACTAGTGGTTTTGCAAAGAGGATGTTTGAGTCAATTGTTATTTTGGAAAATAGAAAGAATTTGGTTCTAACCTTTGGTATTTACATGGATAACCACATGCATGTGTATGTTCTATGAGTTACCATTGGTGATTGTGCAGCCCACCCTCCTAGTTTTATTTTTAGAAGAGTTTTTAAAGAAAGGATTAGGGTGTTTGATGATCCATAGCTATGTAGTGTGTCTTTTTGTGTTTTGGGAATCTTGTAGTAGGGTGTTTTGAGTTTTGGAAACCTATTTTGTTTGGATGATGTTCCATGTTTGTGTCTCATTAGTAAGTTGATTTAAGGTGTTAGTTAGTAGTCTTCTTCGAGAAGTGTTTCAGGAGGTATCTACAGTGGTTTTTCCTATGCATCAGGTGTTTTCTCATGGTATGCTTGAACAACAGACCAGTTTTTTTGGGTATGTAGTTCTTTCTAGTTAGGGTATACCCCCATCAGAAGCTAATATGATTTTGAGATACGACCATGGTGATTCACCATTGGATGGACCTCTAGTTGATCAAAGAAAGGACTTTACTTTTGAGTGCTAGTGTCGTGTTTATCTTTTTTTTATTCTTGGTTAAGTAAATCCTATCATAGTGGGAGAGTGGATGTGAGAGGGTGAATGAAGTTTTGGTTTCCTTGAGTCATTTTATGGTCAAAGGGTAAAGTTCTACATCGTTAAATTTGAAGTTTTTTTTGAAAGAATCTTGAAGTTGTTGGTGCAAGCTTCTGTTTTAAATGAACCTTGGGTCATTCGTTGGTTTCGTATAAGGAAGAGGTCTTTCTAGGACAATAGTGTGAGAATTTGGTCATAAGAGGCTATTTTGGCCACTTTCATAAATATCGTTTCATCTAAGACTCAATTTAAACTCCCTTTTCATGTAATGTTTCTCTCAGCAGCAAGGGTCATGTTTGGTGATTCTTGGCGGTGTTTTTCTCTTGTTAGGTTATAAGGGTGAAGGTTGTGGCTATTTCAAAGGGCCTATGTCTTGACTGAAGTGTATTTTCCCTCAGTAAATTTCAAATTCCTCTATTTTATAGAAATGTGACTTTTATGTGTTGTTCCTCTCAATGTTTCTCATTCAAAGTAACAAGAGGTGATGTGAATGAACCATATTAGATTTTGCATTGGTGATGTTTCGTGTCAGAGTAAGTGGATGTTGGGGTGTGTTGTGCCTGATGGTGTTGCCCAGATTGCGGTATGGTTTCTCGTGGCACAAAAAAAAGAGTTTTGTTTGGGAGTTTCTACAGCCTGACTATGAGGCAGGAGATGCTTAAATCATTTGAGCTCCATCCGTAGGTCTTAGAGTGAAGCTGGTGCGTAGTCAAGGAAAAAACAGTGCTGTGAAAGGCTTGGGTCTAATTCTTATTCTCAGGGTGTAAGATGGATATAGTTTAAACCTATAGCGTCGTTAACCTGTTCCAGTTTTCCCTTTCAGTGGAAAGTGGTGGGAGGAACTCATTTCCACATGTGACCTATTTGAGCATAGGGGTTATCCCTTGGGTATGTGAAGTCTTAGTATTCCCTCTTCCTAAGACCTCGGTGGTTGTGTCTCACTAGGTGCATGCCTCTAGTTAACGACCCTTATAAAGTCTTTTTGGGTAAATCATTATTAATTTTGTTTTTTGGGTCATCTGAGGGTGTGGAGTGGTTGGTTTGTCTTCGACCATAGTTTTGATGCTCTAATAGTTATGCCCTTCCCTCCCCGCCCCTTGAGGTGGGGGTGTTTGGTCACTGCTAGAAAATTTCAAAGTTTTTGTATCTTTTGTCAGTTCTAATGGTGGGGAGACCCACGATGGGTCTCGCTCAAATGTCTCTGGAATGAATCAGTGTTGGCCTTTTTCATAATAGTAGGGAGTTTGTTTGGGCCTCCCCATGTCAGTCAGTTAGTTCTTGTCTTGGAGGTTGGTTGGTTTTTAATAGTGGGGAGTCCATTTGGGCCTTCCCATGTCAATACTTTGTTCTTTTTCCTAACAATGGTTTAGTTCTACTTATTTTCTTTGGACAAGTGGTGCGGTTTTCATTTAGTAGTGCTTTACATGTTTTTTTTTGAGATATTAGATTATGTGGGTGTGAAAATTTTGATCCCTGATCGATAAACTGAAGGTTTTTTAGCTCTTTAGGGTGGGTTACACTTAGAAGAAAGTCATTTTATAGGTTTATTGAGGTTTTTATTTAAGTCACTTTCTCTGAGAATGATGTGTTTACCTCTTTTCACATGTTTTTCAAAGGGGAACTCTTTGAACCTTAAGGTAATATCATTTTTGTTTGGTCTAAGTTTTTTGGGGTTTTTTGGGGGTGGAAAGCTTTATGGCGGGGAGAATTGTCACACCCAAACTTTTGAGATAATTTTATTTTTATTATTTTATTTTACTTTGAGATATTTTTTTTGAGTTGCAGGCCAAGAATGATTGATTTTTTTTATTTTTGATGATAAATGAAGGTTTTGGGTTTGTCAGCACCCGATGCATGGGCATGGAACGATTGAAGCCTCAAGACTTAACTAAATCACCGTGCGGCCTGCTTGGTGAACGGTTAATTAATTAATTAATAAGATGAATAATAAAGTGAAAACAAAATGAAAGAAGAAAAATAAAAATGAATTAAGATTTTTTTAATAATAATAATGATAATATTATTTAAGAATAATAATAATATTATTATCATTAATATTTTTTTTAATATTTTTTTATTATTAATATTAATAATAATACTATTATTGTTAATAGTTTAAGTAAATTATTACTATTAATATTATTAATATTATTCTCATTATTAATATTTTATTAAACTGTTATTTTTATTGTCGTTAATAATAATTATCATTATTATTGTTGATAATTTAATTAAGAATATTAAATTATTATAATTATAATTATAATTATAGTTATAATTATAATTATTGTGTTTATATTTTAGTTTTTTTAGGATTTTATTTCCTTTTTTTAATTATTTTTCTTTTTTTTCTTTTTCCTCCCTCCTCCTTTACTCCCCTTCTCTCCCATTACACGACTTCTCCCTCGGTGTGAACTTCCCTAGAGGCTCTCCCTCCCTTTACTGTCTCACCCTGCTAGACTCCCATCAGCACACCCTTGTAACCCCTCATGCCTCTCCTCCCTTCCGGCTCACCTCTCATCACACCCTACCTTCTTGGCTGAACCTTTGATGACATCCCTTAGTGCGACAACCTCCTAGAACCCCCTTACCGCTCCTCAACCTTCACCATAAGTGCGAACTGACTGGGTAGACCCTTCTTCTTCCTTAATAGGGTTTTTATTTTTATTTCTTTGAGGTTTTAAGTTTTTAGTGGTTATGATATCAAATTAGGGTTTAATATTGACATTTGGTCAAATTTTACCTTATTTAGGGTGCGTCATGGCTCCCCTGTGGTGATATAGAGGTGCAGATATACTCCACACCATTTTTCTAGAAATTTCTTCATAAGTGGTAGGTGAATCCATGTTTATTCATTATTAGATGAATTTTAATATGTTTTTTTAAGTTTATAAATGTGTTCATTGTTTTGTTTATGTGGTGGGTATGGTGTTTTTGAAGTGATTTATGTGTTTATAGGTTGAAAATAACAGGAAAAAAACAATATGTTTTCCAATGAAAGTACCGTTTAAATGATTATTCCATTGTTTTGGAAATTGAAATGTATTTATAACGCCCATCGATCTTAAGTGAATTTTCATGAAAAGTTATTTCCTAAGTGGTTTTGAATTGGTAATGAGTATTTCCAAGGGATTTTGGACTTTCGGTCAGTTAGTTATAAAAAGTGTTCCTTGTATGTAATTAAGCTCATTTGGAACCTTAAGAATGGTTTATGAAAAATAAAAACCTATATTGAGGCATGACCCCTTGTTTTATAAAATGATGGGTGTGTTAAATGTGTGATTTGTGACATGTTCCTAGTAAATAGGCTTGTGCATTATTGTGTGATGGAAAAAGGGGGGATTCACTCAAGGAGGGAGATTAGTTGTGATAGGTTGGATGTGTTTTAAGGAAAGAAAATGATAAGTACATATATGTTTGCTTAATAAAAACTCACCAGCTCTTGAAATTGAGCATAATGGGAAACTTGGGTATCAAGGTGGGAAAACTAAGACTAGTATTCTAGATTATACATAAGTGGTTCTTCTCGGTTTCATCTAGTAGGATTGATGATATGACACTAAATAAAAATTTTTGATGATTGGAGACCACTAGGTTATGGGTGTGTTCCCTACTAGTGGCTCATGCATGAGAACGTAGATCATTTTGGTTCATATGCCACATTTACACTAAGGTATGAGGATCCTAGGTCCCCAACTAACACTAGCTACTTAGGGATTTTTCATGGTTCTTATGATATGATTTTCAATTCAGTTTTTATGGTTGTTTCCTCTTTTGTGAAAACCATATTTAAATTTAAATTTATTCCCTTTCATTTTGAAATGTTAATGCATGTTTGGATTCTATTTTGAAAATGTAGCAGTAGAGAAATGTTTTTCTTAAAAATGTAAATCTGTTACTTGATTTTGAAAAGAATGGAAAACAATATTTCAATGGATCATATTTTCAAGCTATCATGTTTTGGCTTTCTTTTTTAAAGGTAAGGGATAAGGGCGTTGTTGTACTATGAAATTCCTACTGAGCAACTCAGTGCTCATGCCTACTTTATCTTTTTAGTTTCAGGGTTTAGTTTTGGATCAATCTTACAGCGAGTGTGGTTTATGTTTTGTAGTGACTGATGAGGTCACTTGAGGTATGTCTCATTACTTAGTTTATTCCTTTTTCCACTATTAGTTTGTTCAGTTCATATTATTTTATTTATCTATTTTGTTCAATTTATTTTTACTTATATTTCTTTTTTTATCGGGTAAATCATTCCCAAACATTTATTTGATACTTGATAACTTGTACCAGCCCATGGGGATCGGGAATGCCCCTCAGGCCTTTCCACGGATCAGGTCGAGCGTCAGGTCGGATGGCAACTCATCTTGGTTTGTGGCACTATTTTTTGTGTTAGGATATGATACTGAGGGTATAGTCTCCCCACTAAAGACCTACAGACCTGATGGTTCGGGTTGGGTAGTTATAGGATTCATATTCCCTAGTGATTCTATATGGGGTGCACCAATCCTATTTATTAAGAAGAAAGGTGGGTTAATGCATCTCTACATTGATTATCATAAACTTAACCAGATCATGATTGAGAAAAAGTATCATATACCTCATATTGATGACTTGTTTTATCAACTATTATGGGCTCAATACTTCCCAAAGATTGATCATCAATCAGAATATCATCTATTATGGGTGAAAATTGAGGACATAACCAATAAAACCTTCCTTACAAGGTATGGATGATATGAATCTATAATAATGTCTTTTAGACTTACAAATGACATTTATATATTCACGTATCTAATTAATAAAGTCTTTAAAGATTACTAAAATCAATTTTTGGTCGTCTTTATAGATGATATTCTTATATATTCCAAGATAAAGGAAGAGCATTAAGATCATTTGATGATTGTGTTGAAGACCTTGATAAAGGTGAAAGTGTATTCCCAATTTAGTAAGTTTAAAATTTGGCTACATAAAGTCACGTTATTAGGTCATGTAATCACAAGATATGGTATATCTATGGATCTTTCAAAGACATAGGTTATTAAATAATGGATTAGACTAGACATTATTCTCAGGATCCATAGTTTTATTTGATTTTATAGATACAATAGACACTTTGTGAGAAATTTGTCATGACTTTAAAATCCACTAACCAAGTTATCTCAGAAGGATCCAAGTTCCTTTAGACTGGTGAATGTGATGAAAATTTATATAATCTTAATTGAAGGTTGGTCATCACACCTATACTCACATTATATTGCAGTGGAGAAGAGTTTTTGATATATATTAATGAATCAAATAAGGGATTATCTTATGTATTCATGAAAGATTTCATGGTGGTAGCATATTACTCTCACCAATTGAAGGTTCATGAGAAATATTAACTGAAGCTTGATTTGGAGCTATAAGTAATAATTTTTTCCTTAAAAATATTGAGGCATTATCTCTATATGGAAAGGTTTAATATATATACAGATCATAAATTCTTAAAGTGACTTTTCAAATAGAAGGATTTGAAGATGATCCAAAGGAGATGATTTTATTTGATTAAGGATTATGATTTCTCAACACATTATAACCATAGAAAGGAAAACACTGTGGTTAATTCTTTGAATAGAAATGATGATGTTTCCTTGTCTATAATGAGGATCTAAAAAGATCTAATACTCATGGGTTTTTAAAGTATTGACCTTGAAATCATAAGGAAAGGGGTGAAATCCTATATTTTCAAAATATATATTCCCAAAAATACATCCATGAAAAGATTAAAAAGGCACATAAGGAAGATATGAATATGAAAAATAAGTTAAGGAATGTTTCATAGTTCAACCTTGATCATTATAAAATGATCAGATTCAGGACCCAAATAAGTGTTCCATCAATACTAGAATTGAAGAAGGATCTACTCGATGAAATGAAAAGCTCACAATTATCTATATATCTCAGAATAATAAAGATATATAGATATATCAAGAACCAATTATAGTGGTACAATATGAAAATAGATATTGTGGAGTATGTATCTCGATGTTTGGTATGCTATCAATTAAGGTTGAATATAAAAAGTATATATAAGGAACCAACCATAGAACATTACATAATATTGAGTTTTGAATCAAGAATAAATTTTCTTACATTATCGAGGAACTTTTTAGGTTTATAATTTTAGATAATTAGGTCATAACTCATACATAGGAAAACTATGAATTACAAAATGGCCACTTCCACTTTGTTTTTATTTTTCTATAAAACAAAACTCTTAAAATGAAACTTTATTTCTTTTGAGGAAAAATAGTCAAAATTTTAAACACAACTTCATCATTATTCCTAATCATCCTTAAACACTATGAAAAATATTTGAAAACATGGTATAATAACAAACATATCAATATGTTACATAAAAAAAGAAGAAAAGTTACTCGTTGGTTTATTTCAAAACCACAAGATCATATAAAATAGTTTCCCTTTAATATAATAAACATTGATATCAAATAATCATTTACATACACATAAAATCAGATATATTTTCCATATTTTTCTATAAAACACATTATAAGAAAACATAAATGAAAAATCAAAATTATGAGGGTTTATTAGAATATATGAGAACCCGTGATTTTTTTTCATAAAAACATACCTTTTTACCCTTAAATATAAAATCATTACTTTAAACAAACAATCATTAGGTTACCTTATGAAATTAAAATATTTGTATGAAAAATACTTATAAATCATATAAAATAAATGTAGTTTACTTAAGGAATAATATTTATAAAAACATTATAATAACCCTTAAAATAACTCTTACAAATCGAATAACTTTCCCTGTTAATTCCAATTTAATTATCCAGATAACATAATCATTACCCAATGCATTAGAGAGATACATCGGGCACACCCATTATCATAAAAAATTTCCAAGTAATATAACATACATGAAACACATATGATATTTCATTTCCATCACAATATCTCATAAATTATTCTGTTTAATATATATGTAGAAGAACTTTCAAGCTTTATATAAAAATAATGATAAAAATCATTTTTCTTTGAAAATTCATTAAAAAAATTCCTAAAAGAATGGGAAATAGGATATTATTTTGAAAAAACATGAAAACATGAATATTAATATTTTTAAAGAATAACTGTCATGATGATGAGAAATTATGTTCATGTCGTATACATTAAAATATAATATTTATTTTTTCCCTTTTGTAAAGAAATTCAAAATGTTCTCTATAAAATATGTAAAAATATTTCATTTAAAAAACATTGAAATAAATTAAAAGAGTGACATAAAATCACCTTTATAATTTCTATATATATATATATAAATTCATCTATAAAATTATTATTATAATATGTATATAGAGGGAAAGATTTAGAAAATAAATCTTTAAATTATTTAAAATGAAGTTGTAAAGAAAACTGTCCCTCACCTCGAGTCCAACTTGTCATGTATGTTATTTATATTCCTTAATAATAAAATTATGTTAATTATTTATTTAATTAATAAACCCTTTTAAGTTTATTTTTATTTTTATTTCAATTATATCCATGTTATACTTAATTACTTAATCTATTAAATCCACGTCAGATGTTTTGAGAACATTCAGCTTATAAGTTAGAAAAGGATTTGGTAGGTTGACTATGGTCAAAAGGATCATGATTATATCATTTAAAAAATCTTAATCAAGTAAAAATTATAATTTTTATAAAATATAAATTCTTTTAAAACCAACCATTCATGGTGGTTATGAAAAATGAATTACGTTACAACCATGGAGATGGTAGGTTGTACGTGTACATGAGTAATGTTTCAATTTTTTAATTATTGTGATTAAAATAAGGTAAGTATTATTTTAAATTTAAATAATTATAATTATATAATAAATATAATATTACTTCTTTAAATCCACCTATTTATGCAATTTATGTGAGGTGGCTATGAAAAATAAAATACATCGGTTTGTGAGGCGGTAGTCCGCACATACACACGAGTGATTTTTTTCCTTGGATGGTAAAGAAAGAACTAAAATATTTATTTAAAGTTAAATAATTAAATATATATCATATATATCATATTATTTCATTTTTATCAATTATTATTACCCTCCATAAGAGTCGATGATGAAAAATGAAATACATCATCTCGTGATGCAGTAATCCACATATATGCATGAATGATGTTTTTATTTTTCATTAGATTTTAAAGTAGATGAAAAAGGGTTATACCATAAGCATAATAACATTTTATTATATGTAATATACTGATGTAATTATATCAAAATGATTATTAGAGGTTATAAGGAGGTAAACAAAGAAATAAAAAGAAAACAGTCGGTCAAGAATTGTACCTCTACTTCAGAAAACCTCCTTAGGTTTATACCTAAATCCTTTCTAGGATGGTATTATGATAAAAACAACACCTATATAAAATGGAAAGGGATGTTATTATGGGATTTGGTTCAGGATTATCTAATCTAATATTCTATTAAAGTTTTTATAGGAGATGATAGGGAGTGTCCTTTTATAAGTGAGGGATAGGACACACTTGAAATTTTTCAAAAGATTAAAATATATTAATGCCTTACTCAATAAAAATAGATCCAAAATGGAAAATTTTTAAATAATTAAGGGTATATGGTATAAATATAACCATAAAATATGATTTATACATGTTTTAAGGTCATTTTAACCCTTATCATTTTAGTTTTAGCCTTTTAAACTTGTTTTAACTCTTACCATTATAACATACTTTTTTTATCAAAATTATTATTCATAATGATAAAAAATGAAAGAATACTCACTATATTTTTTAAATTATTATTAAAAATATTGAATCCATGTTATAAAATTTAAATTCAATAATTGGCATAAATTAATTTTAAAATAAACCTACAAACGTGATGAAAAGCAGTTTTCCAGAAAAATGCCTTTTTAGTATAATTTTTTTAATACCAAATTCAATATAATTTTGGTTAAAATGAAATTTATTGAATTATTTTTAATTAAAAGTAAATAATTTAATTTTAAAATAAATAAAATAAATGATACTTTTTAAATACTTGAATAAATAAGATATTTTTCTACAAAATCAGTATTTTTTCACTATTCAATGAAAAATTAATCTTTTTAGGAAAATAAAAAAATTTCACCTTAAGATAATTTGGATATTATCATTTTAAAAATAATATCCTTTTCATAAAATAATATTTATAAAATTTGAAGAAAATAATTATAATATATGCACATAAAATGACATAAACCTCATTTTGAAGAAAATGTATTTTTGAAGCATAAAATGACATTATTATAATTCCACTCATAATAAAAATAATTAAATGATTATTACTTAATTAAACTGAAGGTATAATCTAATTATTTCATTATAATCATTTATTCATAGTGATAAATTAAATCTATTAAGATGAAAATACATTGTGCATATAAAAATAGTTTTATGAAAAATATATCTTTTACCTTCAAAAGATTTTATATTCATTTCTAAATAATTGATAATCAATTCATAATTGATAATTTATTTTATTAAAGAAAATTTTTCTTCATATAATTCATAATGTAGTAATTCTTATTCATACCTTATAAACTAATGGATAGTTCATAATTGTTATATTTAAATAATAGTATATCATCATTTATTTGAGATTAATGTTTTGTATATGACACGCTATAAAATATATTATTTAAATAAAATAAATTATAAAATACTGGGAGTGTTAAATTCTACACCCTTAAATAAATATTTTCCTCAAAATTTTATTATGTTCCCAATAAAATAGTTTAAAACTTTTTTAGAATTAATTCCAATGAGTGGAATATAAAACATATGATCATGAAATTTTTTTTTTAAATATTGAAAAAAACCTAATTGAAAACACACATAATAAAAAGTAATAATAAAACATTATTTTGATAAGTGGGAGAGGGTAAAATGAAGGCCACCTAAAATAAAACATTATTGGTTTACCAAATAAGGAGATCATCAGTGGAAAGTGAGAATATGGACATAGAGAAAAAACATAAAATCCAAGGATTAATATATAGTAATAGATAACATGATCATAAAAAAACTAATGACCACAAAACCATAAATAATTATAGGATAAATAAGATAATAATTTAATTAGAAATAAATGTATAAGGATAATTTTTTTATTTCAAGATATTTTTCTTATATTTGAGGGATTTGTTTACTATACTACTGGGAAGTTGGGTTTTCCCAATGCTTGTTTGCCAACGGTTTTGCTGAACCGTTGGCATAGATGTATAAAAAAAGTATTTCCCAACATTTTTAAGAAATCGTTGGGAAATCTAAATTTTTTTCTCCCTTTACCAACGGTTTTACAAAACCGTTGGTAAAGCCCATGACTTAGGAAGGATTTCCCAACGGTTTGTGTAAACTGTTGGTAAAGATCACCTGTCCCAACGGTTTTAAAAAATCATTGGGAAAGTTTTCCCCTAAAATACCTGCAAAACCGTGATCCCATCCACGCGATTGAACTGCTGAAATTTAGACCTAAGATCTCTCTCTCTTGGAAAATCATTCCACCAAATCCATACTCAATCACAAGGTTGTTTTGTTCTACACTTCAAATCTGTAAGTAGTACGTTAT